>JAULJL010000011.1:30332974-31580705 GCA_030761205.1 Fremontodendron californicum
CAAAGAGATTAACAATTGTATAGTCAAGCTTGAAAAATACAAATTTTGAATCCAACTATTCATAGATTAATCTACCTCTACAAGATCGAGGGGGTAAAAAGTAAAAATTAGAAAGTGCTATGTATATAATATTAATTGTCCAATTAAAATAGGGGATATTCTCAAGTAGCCCAAAAAGGAAAAGAGAATAGCATGGTAGCTAGCACTCTGTCAATCATGTTAGCAAGACAGGAAAAATTAGGTTAGATATAATTAATTAAGTTAATGGGGGCAATTAAAGATGAGAAAAAAGGTCGGTGAGAATGTAAATTATATATATATATATATATATATATGAATTTTATTAAGTATCCTAAACGATATTTTTTAAGATTATCATATTATGTAAATTATTATTTTTAATATATTAGAATTCATCAAAATAATTATTAATTACTATATTTAATATAAAATAATATTATAAATAATAACTTAATTAATTTTAGACATAAAAATTATTTCATTCACGATTAGTGAAATCTCTTAATACATGAGATATATATGACAGTCTTTTAATTCCGTTTATTAAATTAAAAAAATTCAAAAAAAAAACTCAATATATAAATATATATATATAATTACATGGAAACCATTCGGTAATCAAGCAGTTCATGCTAATAAATTAAGATTACATTAACTTATGAACAAAGTTGGTGGCTTTTTGCTTAAACATCATTTATTGTATGTATTGTAAGGGAGGGGACCATCCAAAAAAAAAAAAAAAATCTAAAGTCTAATCTACTTTTAAATTTGCTTTATTACTGATTAATCAAGCATGCATGGGAAATGGAAGACATAATCTGTCGGAGACAGACTTATAATCGCCTTAATTTTCACTAATATTTTCTTTCTACTTTATATATTTATATTTAAAATAGAAATTATCTGATTTATTATTAATAAAATTTTTAAATTTTACAAGCGAAATTAATAAAATGACATTGACACATATAATTTAGGATATATTAAAAAAAAATTTAAAATCATTAAAAAAATAAATATGTGACAGATTTTTAATCCAGTTTATAAAATTAAAAAATTTTGTCGTCAATGTATCAAATAAAAAATCTATATATAAACATTATTTAAGTTTTTTTTTTTAATAATAAAAGAGAGCACGACAGCTCAAACGTAAGACCTGTATCTAAAATGTCAATATATAATAGCAAAGAATATATAGAAAGAAATGTTAAGTTGATATTTATAAAAAAAATAAATAAATTAAAATTACCTTTGTTATTTTTTAATTTGATGAGAATAGTATATTAAATTAAAAATATTTTTTAAAATGATATTTAACTAACTTTAACAAATGCTTATGAATAACCGTTAATCAAATATGAATAACCGTTAATCGAATCTTAAAAAATTATTGAAAGAGTTTTTTCAATAAATCATTTAATTTTTTAATAGTACTTTTATTAATTTTATAAAATACTTTCTTTTTTATATTATTTTCAATGAATTTTTAAAGATATTCACATTCTTAATTGTGGCATATATTCGCCTCTCTATCTTGAATTTTGATTTTTTTTCGATATATATCGATTTATTTTCAATTACTATTCTCATCTATGCATTTCACATGCGCAAGAGCAAGAGCCCGACATATCAAGAATATATGGGCCTCTTCAATTTGCAGAAATTGAATGGCTGATTAGTTTTGTGAATATATATTTAGGGATCAATTTCATCAAGTTCATGGCTAATATTGAATTGTCTTTATTATGAGGGCCTTTTGCCCTAGCTAGATATAATTAATCCTTCTAATTTCCAGTCCTATTATAAAAAAATTCCCTTAAAATTTTCTTTTTGCCATTTTTTTTTGAAGAATTAATAGAATTGTGTTTAGAGTTGTCCATGGACCGGATGAAGCTCGAACGTCAAAAAAATTACTTGCCCAAGGTTCGATCCAGCTCGTCAGATCCGAAAAACTCATTTCACTATTCAAAATATGTTAATAATAAAAAAGTATTTTTATATTTTATCATTAAATTAATTATTTTTTTTTATTAAATAGTAACCCAAACCAAATCGAGCCTAAAATATTATGTTTAAAATCCGATCTAAATCGAATCAAACCAGTTATCCAACTCTTAGACGGATCACAATTGTGGTTGATAATGCTTGAGTTTCAAAATAAAAAATGCCACATGAAAAGGGCAGTAAATGGAGGTCAGTTTCCTTTGCTAATCAGAGGTGATGTATATGGGACCTTTTGTACAGTTTTGCTATTTATATGTCAAAGCTATTTTTTCTTTTTGTTTACAACTGCATCCCCATCTAGCACAAAATTCTAAAATGTCATTTTCTTATTCTAAGTCCCCATAACAGCCTTTATTTTGGAATAAACTCTAGATTCCAGCTTTTGGGAATTCAAAATCTAGTTTTTTTTCTTTCTTTTTCTCCATTATTTTTCATGTTAAACCAAAAAAAATATATAGGAACAAAAGTTTCACTAGCATTTTGTACGTTTAATCCCAAAAAGGAAATAATAGCATTAAATAAATACATACATATATATATATATATATAAAGGAAATAAGAAAAAAAGTGCATGCCCTATCAAATTGATTAAAAAACATGTAGTTACTAAACAACAGCGACAATTCGAGTTGAAGAGTAGTGTTGATCTGTCAACATTCATATATCTACTTCAAGATTTTCTTTTATATATCTAGCTACTTTCAATTTGACCCAAGTTGATCTATAATTAATACGTTGTTTCTTGAATAGGTCATGTCTTGTATATATAACATTTTTTTTCTTTGGAATTCATGAAGTTTTATTAGTTAATCAATTTCCATTTACACAATTTGAAACTTTTAACTAAGACCATCAAAGTCATTGTTGATATTTTCATGGTGAGCCGAGTAAGCTGTTAAGATGACAGGTAAAGGTCGGAAATTCTGAGAAAACAAGAGGATGTCAAAGGGTATCGGGATTTTGTTTTCAGAGTGTGCTCCGATATTTAAGTCAGTAAATTTCAGATTAAAACTGGTAAGGAGAGAATTCGGCAGAGTTTCAATAGGTTTCAACATTTACTTCATATCAACCGCTATTTATACCTGTTTGTGATATGTGCTGGGAGCTTCAGGTCTTGACAAGTGTAAACTAGGTGTCCTTTGTCGCTGGAGCTTGATGAAGCTGAGAGCTCGCCAAGTGTCTTTTACGTGTCTGCCATGCTGAGAGCTTGGCTTGGTCATGAACTATTTCACTGGGACTTAATCTCTTTGGGCCTAACAATCATCTAGAACTCTATTTAATCAGAAATTCATAACTTTTTATGTTATATATATTTATATAAATGTATGGATTTTGTTAACGAGTCTTTAAGATTATTATATATAGTAATATTTTCAACAATGTATTAAAAATTATGAATAAAATTGTCAACTACTACATTTAATATAATATTATTATTATAAATAATATATTAATTAATCTTAAAAAATCCCAAAATATACTTATTAGCAAAACCTTATATATATATATATATATATATATATATATATATATATATACTTTCAAGACATTTTTTATCGACACAACTGTAAGAATGATCGGGTCGAAGTGAATAATATCTCCGAAGTTAGGTCGGGTTGCTACAATTGTCTCATAAACATTGAACTAATTAATTGCATATGTGACGTAGTGTTTTTCCTTATTCTTTTCAAATGTGAAATTATCATTGCTAGCTCAAGAGAAATTATGAAGAAAAGAAGATAAGTCAAGGAATTTATGTTAGCTCAAGATAAATTCAAGGAAAGTGTGAGTCTATTGCCCCGCATGGTATTCTTCCACTCCAATATCCATTATCATGTGAATAGGATCAGATTGACATATCAATGATGAATTTGCGTAGGAGAAGAAAATATATGCCTGAGCTCAAACAATAGCCACCTAAAGTTGTTGAGGGTTTTTTTTTGTCAGAAAGCTGGTGAGCGCAACTCAAATTTTGACACTCTTCTGATTTTTTTTGTGTTCGTAAATCCAGCACAATTTTTTTTTTTTACAGTTCCATGAACTTTCTCACCAAATAGATTTCAACAAAAGGAAACTAGAAAAACTACCCTATTATTCACATGTTGCTAGCTAATGACATAAAATAAGAGATTTGGAAACATCAAATTAGATTCCCAGAATAAAGTTGATTCAATAACTTGATGCCTTGTTGGTAGAACTGATTAAAGGCCGGATAGAGTATAGGTATGAATTTTGTTCATTTCGATTCGGCCTGAATTACTGTTTATGAAATAAAAAATTATTTTTTATTTAAATTTAATTATAAAAAATATAAATATTATTTAAATAGTGAAATGGGTTTGCAAGTTGGTTTGGATCTGTCCAGGGCCGAGTTTGGGTAAGAGAAGAAAAAAATTCGAACCGTAGTCTGACATAACGATATAACTCGACTCATGAACAGATGTATTTGTTGGTGGTTGGCAAAAACTAAATCTGATTTGTATAGACCTTGGAGTAATAAGATCTAGAGAAAGCGAGAGCAAAAGAAAAATAAGAAGAGGGTCCTTAGAGAAGGGGCAAGATCATTTTTTTTTGCTATTGGCACGTGACTATGCTAGACAAAAGCATGGAAATTTTAGATCCATGCCTGTTTTAGAAAAGTTTTCATCCTTATAACATAATGTACTAAGCAAAGACATGCCACGTGTCATGTCGTGTGTGCCAGAGAAGAGTCATGTGATTTAGGGTTTGGAAATAAAAAGGGTTTCCAACACTCACGTAGTTATGTCCCAAACAAGGAAGAAAAACAATTATTTGAGAGAGATAGACTGAGATTTTTGCTTGGTTGCTAAAAATCCACTTATTAATTAATTAACAAAAATATACATTTTATCAACTTCTTTCCCAAAAACAACAAGCAGTTATTGGATCAACCAAAATTTTTAGTGCAAAGCGTTAGGTAATCCTGGGTCTTAGTGCACATGCTTATCATCAATTACCCTCTTCCAACTTTCTTTCACTAATTATAAAAAAAAAAAAAAAAAATACAAGCTAATAAGATCTTATTAACGATTGTCTTTAGAGCTGAATTTGTTGATAATGTTTTATTTGAATGTTTGGTGAGAATTTTTTTTATCGCATTAAGATGTCGTTTTTTTACTAAACCTATAAAGTTCTAGTGCCATTTTGAGGATTTGGCATGGTGGGATTCTTTTCCCACCGATCATTCAAATGAAACTTAAAAATAAATAAAATATTATTTAAAAAAAATCTTTGCATTTAATTATTGTTTTCATCAAATTAAAAAAAAAAATGTATTAATTATTATTTTTTAAATATCATCTTAATCAATGTTATTATGCACTTGTTAACATTTTTCATTAACTAATGGATTTTGTTAACGAATATTTTAAGACGTATTTTTTAAGTTATTTAAATTTATTATTTATAATAATATTTTATATTAAATGCAACAGTTTATAAATTTAAATATATTAAAATAATAATTATCTAATATAATGATTTTAAAGAGTATCTTTATAAGACTTGTTAGCAAAACTCTTAAGAATAGTACTAGTTTCTTCTCTTCCTCTATGGTACATTAAAAGAATCTAAAATTTCATGTCATCCCAATCCATTTAAAAATATCCGAAATCGGATTAAAAAAATGACACATTCTAGCTAGTTTTCTATTGTATATACCATTAGCAACTGAAATGATAAGAACCCTGGCTGTAAAGACCAGGTAATACGGGAAGTAAGGGCATAGAGCACCTGAAACAAAAGATTTAAATAGGAGCTGTTGTAGTAACCAATTTTAGTCCGGGCACTACTCGGGTCAGATCAGAAATCTTTTTTTATTTTATTTAGTTTTTATCCTTTTGACTTTTATTTAATTTTTATTTAATTTATTCATTTTTCGGTCGGAACCCAGGGCCCGTTTGGGCTTGCTGGCCTAGCAGGCCCACCAGGCAAGCAACCAGGCCACCAAGCCTGTTGCCTGGCCCAACCAAACCCTAGCACCAGCCTCTCCCACACGCCAAACCCTAGCCCCTACTACCTTAGCCTCCTGCAGCAGCCACCGTAGGCCACTCCCCCTGCTGCCCCTGCAAGCCCAACCCCACACACCCCCCACGCCACCGATTGCGTCCAAGCAACCCTCCTGAATCCATAAACCTGGGGCCTTGAACCCCAGATCCTTCAAAAGAGGGGATCGATTCTCACCCCAAAGAAGAGGAAGAAAATTCACTACAACAGGCACCCCACACCTCTCGGATCCGAGCCCCAATAGATTCCCCCCATCACCGAAACTCCATCACTCGGCTCCCTCATTTTGGAAACCTAGGGGCCAGTCCCGAAGACAACTACCCACAGGAACCCTCACCAGAACACCCACCTGCACACACACACAACAACAAAAAAAAAAAAACTCAGCAAACAAAAAAACCAGCATCACTTTTAGACCTAGGGTTTCGGGTTTGTGGGATCCGAGTAGTTTGGGCCCATTATGAGAAGACCCAAATGGCAGAAAAGTGGGAAAGGGATAGAGGAGACTCCGGTGAGGGTTTCGGCCCAGTCCAACAGTAGACGGTGGCCACGGCCAAGGTTGCAATCGCAACTCTAAAAGCTAGATATAGCCTTTTGGGTTTATTTTTTGGGAGATCTAGCTAGAAAACGGAAGAGAGGAGAATTTTGGCGATTTTTGGGGCAAATCGGCCACTGGTGAGCGACGGCCGACGGCGGC
The DNA here is from genome assembly GCA_030761205.1 of Fremontodendron californicum. Lineage (NCBI taxonomy): Eukaryota > Viridiplantae > Streptophyta > Magnoliopsida > Malvales > Malvaceae > Fremontodendron > Fremontodendron californicum. Next base: position 30,339,723 of record JAULJL010000011.1, read on the forward strand.
TTATGGCGGCCGACGCAATGGACCGACGCAGAATTTTGGGTAGGTGGTTGGGTTCAGGGATCGATTCTAGAGAGAAGGGAGAGGGGTTTGGGGAGCTAGAGAGAGAGACAAAAGGCTGAAATGAGAAAAAAAATTGGGTTTATATAGACATCGAAAACGACGTCGTTTGGAGAAGAAGAGGATCCGCGTGTGGACCCAGATCCGACCCGGGGTCCGCTCGCCTGACCTGGCTGGGGGGAAAGAAGAAAAAAAAAAGAAAAGGAAAAAAAAGGGAAAGGAAAAAGAAAAAAGGTCCAACAGGCCCATTGCATGTAGACCGGCCCACCCAGCAACCTTGGGTCCAAATTCTTCTAGAGTCGGGCCAGGCTCCTTTAAATAGGGTAATTTCATTTTCCCCTTTATTTTTGTTTTTGTGCATTAACTATTTAAATATGTTAGTTTATTTTTATCTATTATTTTTGTATATTATTTATTTAAATATCGTGACATGCCTTAGTATATTTATTAATTGTGTTTATCGTTTATTTAAATATGGTAGCATATTTAACATATTCGATTATTTGTGCTTATTATTATTTTAAAATATTGTAGTATGTCTTAATATGTTTATTATTTGTGTTTTAACGTTGTAACATGTTTTAATAATATTTTTATTGGTGTTTACTGTTTATTTAAATGTTGTAGTATGTTCAAATATATTCTGTTGTTCATGTTTAGTATTTATATGAAGGCTGTAGTATATTTTTAAGACGTCATATTATTTGTGTTAATGTTGTAACATGTTCTAGTATTTTATTGTTGGTGTTTGTTATCTATTTAAATGTCGTGGCATGTCTTGTTAGTATTTTAATGTCGTAGCATGTTTTAATACATTTTATTATTGGTGGTTATTATTTATTGTAAATATTGTAGCATATTTTAATATATTTCGTTATCGGTGTTCATCATTTGTTTAAATAGAGTAGAATATTTTAGCATCATAAAATATGGGTTTGTTATAGAAGGATTAAAGTATTATAGTGAGAAATTAATTTTAATAAATAAACTAAAAAAAAATGAATGTAAATTGCCGACGACGAAATTCGAAGGATGTCACAGTTGTGATTCCTAAGATATCTTGGGGTGAGAGGATCTCATTAAATACCACCAAAGAGTGTTGAGAATATTTAATGAGTGTTCTCGACAAGAGATTTACGTTCACTTTCATTTTCAAAAAATAATAACAATTCTTAAAGAAAAAAGAAGAAGAATAAACATGTTTTTGAAAATAAAATAAAATAAAAGAGAATTAGCTTTAAATACCGATGTTAAGTCCATTAAATCAAGATTTAAGATAACATATGCTTAATTGGTACCGTTTTTAAACGGGTGTCGTGGGGGTGCTAATCCTTCCCCGCACGTAACCGACTCTCGAACCCGATTTTGTTTTCTTTCTGGTTTAAAACACAGACTTCGGAATTGGTTTAAAAAAAATGTTTTAATTAATTTTAAAATATTTTACTAAAACCGATTTTAATAGGTGACCAATCACATCTAAACAAAAAGATTGGTGGCGACTCCATTTTGTTTTTAAAATCGTCTAACAGTTGAAAAACCGTTATGACAACTTGGCGACTCCACTAGGGACTTTTGGAGAGTCGAGCCATAAATTAATCATGTGTTATCTTAAAATCTCGATTTAATGGATTTAATTGATATTTAATTTTAATTCTCTTATTTTTTAATTTTCTTTATTTATTTATTTATTTAGTTATTTATTTATTATTATTCTTTTTATCGTTGTTTTGCTTGCATTTATGTCTTGATATTTGTTAATTATTTATTCATATTTTTAATTATGTCCTTTATTTATTTATTTTATTGATTCTAATAATTATGGGATGTTTAGAATAAAGAGTCGTAAACAAATAGTCAAATGTTTGTTTGTTCCTTCTCACACACGAACACGTGCATTTCATACATGAGCTCTATCCTCGGGCTTTATCCCTTAGGTGGAATTAAAGTACCTACACTCTCGTGAGGTAATAACCTCAGCATGAGCTAGCAAAACACTTCAGTAGTAATAAAGTACCTACGCTTTCATGAGATGATAACCTCTGCATAAGCCTGAAAAATATACTATAACAAATTGAACCCGTTTAACTCGGGGTGACTTACTAGCCTTAACGGGCAACAGTGAGGAGTAATTTGGGGCCTTTAGAATCTAATTCAACCTCATGTAGTGAACTTAGGTAGAGCCATATCGAATTTTCGATCGGATATCCCTGAAATCAGGAACACATGGTGGAACATTTGTGATCTTTTGCTATTTGTTTTACATTCCGAACAAACACTATAAATCGGACAATGATGAACGTACATTATGCTACCCGCAATAAGTTTCATATTTCGCCCCGAAAGCATCGTGATGCCTAAATAAGTTGATACTGTTGGGGCAAATGTTCATTAACTTTTTGAATTTGTAATTATGAAAATTCTTTCCTTCAAACACCCTTGCATTTCGTACGTCTCGTACATTTCATGCATTAATGAACTTGTAAATAAAGCATGTACATTTATAATTGTATTTTTGATTTCACGATGATAATAATCTCATTTGTTAAATTGCATAAACACTTGTTGATTGATTAAATAAGAATTGCAGACTGGTAGTGTTACATAAATATTTGGACATCCGTGCCATAATAAGACCCACTACCTCAAAAGTTTTTGATAAAAATTGGCTTTTGAAAATAATATTTTGATCTTTGCGGGGAAAATATTTTCAAAAAAAATCATGGATTGAATTTGGGGGAAAATTTTGTGCAATGAAATTGTTGAATAATTAAGTTCAGTCCCATCATGTTAATTTAATTATTGAATATTTTTCTGTATATATTCATGCATTAATTTGTTTATTTTTTAGACAAATAAAATTGGCATCACGTTGCAGTCATAACATGCATGGTCGTTCATTGTAGAATACATTTGTGACATTTATGGTCACTCACTGTATATGTTCATGCATTAATTTGTTTATTCTTTACATGTATCATATGGGCATCATGTTACATTCATGACATTCATAGCTCATTCATCATGAAACACATTTGGAGGATAAAACAGAAATTGGCTTGGCTTTAAGAGCTTTGAAGAAAAATCTCTTCCAAACCAGAGGTATAAGAATTACTGAGCACCTTTATAACGCATGCCAGGACCATGGATAATGAGCAGCAAAATAGTCTGGATAGAATGGAGACAGCACAGAGAGAATTACAGGAACGATGGACAAAGTCACAAGAACAATCCGAAAGGTCCCAAGAGGAATCTAGAGAAAAAATGACCAAACTCATGGAACTGGTGTCCGTCGCGATTAAGGGAAAGTGATACACCGAAAACTTGGCCGCTAAAGAAGGGTCGCACAAAAGGGTTAGAATGAGGTCGTAATATTATATGGCCAGTCTTATCAAAACACGATTAATCCCGTCAACATCCTGAACTTAGATAATCCAGCTGAACAAGCAAAGTTGAAAATGGTTGCGTTGAATGGGGCTGAGTCGGCAGATTCCTAAAGAAAATATCAGCTGTTAGAGGAAAGGCTCCGGGCAGTAGAAGTACATATGTATTTGAGAGTGTAGATGCAAGTGAACGTTGCTTGGTTCTTGATTTAGTCATTCCTCTTAAATTCAAAGTCCCCGATTTTGAGAAATATGATAGGACAATCGATCCATCAGCCCATATCACTATGTTCTACCAAAAGATGACGGGTCATACGGATAATGATAAGCTTTTGATCCACTATTTTCAGGATAGTCTCAGCGGATCCACGACCAGGTGGTATAATCAATTGAGCTGGGATCAGATTCGCTCTTGGAATAATCTGGCTAGAGCTTTTCTAAGCCAATACAAGCATGTGACTGATATAGCGCTTGACCGTCTCACCTTGCAAAATGTGGAGAAAAGGGCCACTGAGAGCTTCAAAGAATATGCTCAGAGGTGGATGGACATGGCCACCCAAGTACGACCGCTCCTGACTCAAAAGGAAATTACTATGCTTTTTGTGAATACGTTGTAGGCCTCGTACTATGATAGACTCGTCGGCAATGCCACAAAATTTTTTGCGGATATGGTAACCTCAGGGGAGATGATTGAGAATGCTATCAAGAACGGAAAACTCGAAGGAGATAAGACATCCAATGCCGAGAGAAATGGGGCACCCAAAAAGAAAAAGGAAGATGTCCAGGCTATGGGAGAATTCACCCCGTATCCCTAATTCCCCTCATATAAATCATGTTACTCTACCAACGTCTCTCCAAGCCATTATTATCCTTACCTACCAAATATTCATCCCCAAACACCTAATCCTATGCCAATCCCTGCAACTAGGCCTGCTTCACAAAAACGACCGCGGGACAAGCAAGAGAAAATTCCAATTCCAATCCCTGCCCTGCTGTCGTTACTAATAAAGAATCAGTACCTTACCCCTGTGCCTTTGAAATAAGTTCCAAACCCATCAACAAAGAGTTATGACCCTAACAGCAAATGTGAGTATCACATAGGGGTAATTGGGCATTCAACTAAAAATGCAAACAACTGAAAGAAAGGATTGAAGGTTTTGTCCACAATGACATTTTGACTCCAGAGCTTATTGAACAATGGAAATTTGCTTTGTCATAGATTGATTTACTCTTGAAAAATTTTGAGGATGAGAATTGTTATCTCCGAAGACATGTCAATAGGAGAATTCTGATGCATGTAGTTTCATACCTCATGATGAAAACACTTGTCTCATGTCGACATCCATATGAATTAAATGAATTTTGAATTTTAAATGCTTTGTGTTTATTGCGTTTTAGCCATAATTTGAATTTGCAAGAAAATAAACATTGAAGAAATTTTTGACTAAACAACAATAATGTGTTTTTTTTTTTAAAAAGCAAAAAATAAAATTCTTTTTCCATATTAAGAAACAATGGAGACTCTCGAGAATATTGATGATCATTGTTAGAAATGACACAATACCCTTCCACCTCTCTTTCGGACTTTCCTATGCTTGAACCCTTTGAGTTTGAAAAAATCAATGCTTCAAGGAATATATTGTTGAATTTCATAAACCATAGTCAGTTCAATAAGAAAAATGCAGATCCTAAATTAGGCTATGAGCAATGGAACAAACTTTTTGAAAAAAAATCGAGCTCTTTGGAGTCTCAAACAAGGGAAACCTTTTTCAAGAATCTAGATTATGGTAAATTGATGTGTGTCAAGGTTATGCCAAAAACATTCACACCCCTTTCAATAACCACAAAACACGAGTTGCCCAGACATCACTTCATGATTAACGTCTCGGGGCACAGTGACTAAACTTGATTTTCCCATGTCCCCAGAAAAACCTACTTTGGGCCATGTTCTTTCCTGTTACTTAGGACAACTCAGAAAAGATTTGAGAGGTTTCTTATAACGATACGAATTCTCATTTGCATGGCTGATCAAATTGGGATATCTTATGTAGATATGATGAATACGTGGTGAATAAGGACGGAGTAATGCATGAATTATCGGGGCATACATAAAAAAAAAGAAAAAATTGAATAAAGAAATGCAAAAAATAAGTGTGACATCATGCATTTATGAAATTCAAGATGGTTTCAAGAAAAGAAAAACCTTTTCATTATTTTCCTCTAGGGAATGATTTTTCGATTTACGTGCTTGTGTTTGAGATGAAATATGACCATCTTTCATCATCCTTTCACAAATTATAAAAATATCCTTTTGCTACCCCTTTTGAGCCTAATGAATACTTTCGTTCTTTGAACCCCGATCAAGGATCACCCTCCACACTTAGGGGCAAATGCGAGGAAGGATCTTTTCAAAGGTCACAGATAATGAAGTCCTGGTTCAAAGACGAAAAAAGAATGTCTTGAATCAAAGAGCAATTTGAGCTTCCAAATAACTACAGGCTCACCCTGTCAAAATAGAAATGCAGAGGTGTAAAAAAGGGAAAAATGAAAGCCCAAAAACACCTAGAAAAGGAAGAAGAAAAAAAGGGAAAAAAAAAGGATGAAAATCATCGGATAAAGAGAAAAGCTCAGAAAAGAAAAATGTTTCGAAGAGAATCCTCCTCATGAAATGATTCTTGATTTGATCACCTTTAAACACATGTTTGGGCATATTTATCCTTTCTTTTAGAACCTCAAACCTTGGCCTACATTACGTACCTTGAAAAGACCATTTTGATCGAGCATGACCATTTAAATTGATAAGTCTATTCTTAGAGAAATGCGCAAGACTTCAATCTCCTTTCTGGCTAACAATTCCTTTTTGGATAAGTCTTGATTTCTTAAATGCATGGTGAAACATTTAATGAAAAAAATGGAAAATGGAAAAAAATGAGACTCTAGGGTGAAAACCTAAAATGGGCAGTCTAGAGTAAAATGGGGGATTTTTCGATGCCACCTATGTATTGTCGAGGTCATGACCAAAGATGAGGTCATTTTGAAGAAATCAAGGAATATCTGGGAATTCCAAAATATCCCAAAACTTTCAATTCTCATTTGGAGGTTTGACATTCAAAAACTGAGACCTTTTTCCCTTCCAGAATAAATTTTCCAGTTTGAACATCCCGGCTAGTCTTGACGCTTGTTAAAACGCCATGATTTGAAAACTAAAAAAATGTTAAATTTGTTTGATTCTCAAGAAATTTATGTTCTATAAAACCTGTTCCATTTGTGAGTCTAGAAAGGACATACATTTTTCTTGTTGTGAAGTCTCCTTGGATCAACCAAAATCTTGTTGTACCAAGCCTTTCAACTCAATTTGAAAAAGCCGAATTGACACTTAGAAAAACTTCTAACAGTGATCATCAATCTTCAAGAGATTTGGATATCACAACGTGAGGATAACATTTCCAGCTAAAAAATTTTCAGTAAATGATCAAATATTTTTCAAAAAAAAGAGCAAGCAAAAACAGATAAAAATGAAAATATTTTTGGAAGAAACCGTTCTTGAATAAAAATGATGTTGGCATGAGGCAAAGGTTCTTCTGGCCCAAAGGTATGAAACTACTGAGGTAGAAGAAATGAATATTAGGCTCAGACTTCTGTCGATAAGATTTTGAAAATTGTCGGGGTAAAGAGATAGTATCAGATTGGAGAAAATAGATGATCTCTAATAAGGCACGAGTGTTCAAGATACACTCTGGTTTGAAAAGGAATAACGAATTAGAAAAGCTAAACCAAAGTCGGGAAAAACAATCGGGGATATTTGCATTTGCATCGTCTCATGAAGCATTTGCATCGTTGTTAATATCTACATCTACATCATTTTATGAAGCATTTGCAACAATTCAAGAATATTTGCATCACTGTTAATCTTTGAACCTGCATCATGAAGCATTTGCATTATTTGAGGACATTTGCCTTTGCATCATCCGCAAGCATTTGCATCTGTATTTGATCTTTGCGTCTACATTATTTCATGAAGCATTCGCATTGCTTGAAGACATTTGCATTTGCATCATTCATGAACATTTGCATATTTATTGAGTTTTGCATCTGCATCGTGTCATGAAACATTTGCATTATTCATGGGTACTTGCACGTGCATCATCAGGGGGCATATGCATCTATTTATATTGACCTCGCATGACATTTGCATTTCATGCATGACATTGGCTATTTGGAATTTCGATATTTGAATTTGAACCCTTAGTGAGATTTCCTTCAAAGATATGATTAGGTGTGATTTTCAGGTAAGATCACCAAAAACTCTAGGTAGCCTATTTATCTTCTTTTTTAAAACCTCCGGGCACCGCCATTTTCCAAAAAAAAAAAACCTCCAGGTTACCCCTTTTAAGACAATTTTTTTAAAGACCTCCCAGTATCTGTTCTCAAGACCTCCATGTACTATTCTCAAAAATCATGGATAAGATTTTTGGGCATCATTTTCAAAGAAAATATGTTTTTTAAAACCTTCGGGCACTATTCTCAAAAATCATGGATAAGACCTTCGGACACCATTTTCAAAGAAAAGACATTTTTAGACCTCCGGGCATCTGTTTCAAGACCTCCAGACATTATTCTCAAAAATCATGGATAAGACCTTCGGGCACCATTTTCAAAGAAAATACATTTTTAAGACCTCCGGGCATCTGTTTCAAGATCTCCGGGCATTATTCTCAAAAATCATGGATAAGACCTCCGGGCACCAATTTCAAAGAAAAGACATTTTTAAGACCTTCGGGCATCTATTTCAAGACCTCCGGACATTATTCTCAAAAATCATGGATAAGATCTCCAGGCACCATTTTCAAAGAAAAGACATTTTTAAGACCTCCGGACATCTGTTTCAAGACCTCCAGGCATCATTATCAAAAATCATGGATAAGACCTCCGGGCACCATTTTCAAAGAAAAAACATTTTTAATACCTCCGGGTATCTGTTTCAAGACCTCCGGGCATTATTTTCAAAAATCATGGGTAAGACCTCCGGACACCATTTTCAAAGCATCTGTTTCAAAAATCATGGATAAGACCTCCGGGCATTTGTTTCAAGACCTCCGGGCATTATTCTCAAAAATCATGTTTTCAAGACCTCCGGGCACTATTCTCAAAATCAGGGATAAAGACCTCCGGGCATCATTCTCAAAATCAAGGATAAGACCTCCGGGCACCATTTTCAAAAAAGTAACATTTTTTTCAAACCTCCGAGCATCTGCTTTCAAAAACCTCCGGGTAATATCTTTCAAAATGATATTTTCCAAGACCTTCGGGTACTATTTTCAATTCTTGCAAAGTCGAACTCGTTTCCTTAAGACGGGTCGAGCATTGGTATGATTGGTCACGGTAATTTCTTTAAGGCAAATCATTTTATCACAAGCTTTCGAAAAAATATGAAAATGACAAAAAATGAAAAATTGATGAAATTGAAAAGAAAAAAAAACTCTTGATCTTTCCTCAACGATGAACCAAAAGCCTTTTTGAAAATGAACCTCTATAACCGGACAAAATTGGTTCTATTGTCTTTGCCCAATTCCTGATTCTCAGCAATGCGCAAAGAGGGAAGCTGTGGTAACCAATTTTAGTCTGGGCACTACTGAGGTCAGATCCGAAATCTATTTTTTTATTATTTAGTTTTTATCCTTTTTACTTTTACTTTTATTTAGTTTTTATTTAGTATTTTTTATTTTATTTATTCATTTTTAGGCCGGGACCCAGGGCCTGCTGGCCTAGCAGGCCCACCAGGCCCAACCAAACCCTAGCACCAGCCAAGCCCTGGCCCAACCAAACCCTAGCCCCTACCACCCTAGCCCCACTGTAGCAGCCACCGTAGGCCACTCCCCCTGCTGGCCCTGCAAGCCCAACCCCACACGGCACATACCTCCCACGCTACCGGTTGCTTCCAAGCAACCCTCCTGAAACCCACAAACCTGGGGCCTTGAACCCCAGATCCTTCAAAAGAGGGGATCGATTCTCACCCCAAAGAAGTGGAAGAAAATTCACTACAACAGGCCCCCCATACCTCTTGAATCCGAGCCCCAATCGATTAATCCCATCACCGAAACCCCATCACTCGGCTCCACCATTTTGGAGACCCAGGGGCTAGTCTTGAAGACCATTACCCACAGGAACCCTCACCAGAACACCCCAAACCGAACCCATACCCACAGAACACCCACCTGCACACATACAACAACCAAAAAAAACTCAGCAAACAAAAAAACCAACATTACTTTCAGGCCTAAGGTTTGTGGGATCTGGGTAGTTTGGGCCCACTACGAGAAGACCCAAACGCCAAGAAGATGGGAAAAGGGATAAAGGAGACTCCGGTGAGGGTTTCGACCCAGTCCGACTGTGGACGGTGGCCATGGCCAAGGTTGCAACCACAACTTCTAAAACCTAGATCTAGCCTTTTAGGTTTATTTTAGGGGATATCTAGCTAGGAAACGTTGGAGAGGGGAGGAGAGGAGAATTTTGGCAATTTTTGGGGTATATCGGCCAGTGGCTTACGGCGGCCGGCGCGATGGACCGGCGCCAGATTCTTGGTAGGTGGTTGGGTTCGGGGATCGTTTCTAAAGAGAAGGGAGAGGGGTTTGAGGAGCTAGAGAGAGAGACAAAAGGCTGAAATGAGAAAACAAAATTGGGTTTATATAGACATCGAAAACAACGTCGTTTGGAGAAGAGGAGGATCCGCACGCGGACCCGGATCCGACCCAGGTCTGCGTGCCTGACCCGACTGGGGGAAAGAAGAAAAAAAAAGAAAAAAGGAAAATAAAGGGGAAAGGAAAAAGAAAAAAAGGTCCAACAGGCCCATTGCATGTAGACCGGCCCACCCAATAGCCTTGAGTCTAAATTCTTCTAGAGTCGGGCAAGGCTCCTTTAAATAGGGTAATTTCATTTTCCCTTTTATTTTTGTTTTTTGTGCATTATCTATTTAAATATGTTAGTTTATTTTTATCTATTATTTTTTGTATATTATTTATTTAAATGACGTGACTTGTCTTAGTATATTTTATTATTCGTGTTTACCGTTTATCTAAATATGGTAGCATATTTAACATATTCGATTATTTGTGCTTGTTATTATTTTTAAATATTGTAGTAGGTCTTAATATGTTTATTATTTGTGTTTTAAAGTTGTAACATGTTTTAAGAATATTTTTATTGGTGTTTACTGTTTATTTAAATGTTGTAGTATGTTCAAATATATTCTATTGTTCGTGTTTAGTATTTATATGAAGGCTGTAGTATATTTTTAAGACGTCTTATTATTTGTGTTAATGTTGTAACATGTTCTAGTATTTTATTGTTGGTGTTTGTTATCTAATTAAATATCGTGGCATGTCTTGTTAGTTTTTTAATGTCGTAGCATATTTTAACACATTTGATTCTTGGTGTTTATTATTTATTGTAAATATTGTAGCATATTTTAATATATTTCATTATCGGTGTTCATCATTCGTTTAAATGGAGTAGAATATTTTAGCGTCATAAAATATGGGTTTGTTGTAGAAGGATTAAAGTATTCTAGTGAGAAATTAATTTTAATAAATAAACTAAAAAAATAAAATGAATGTAAATTGCCGACGACGGAATTCGAAGGATGTCACAGTTGTGATTCCTAAGATATCTTGAGGTGAGAGGATCTCGTTAAATACCACCAAGAGTGTTGGGAATATTTAATGAGTGTTCTCGACAATAGATTTACATTCACTTTCATTTTTAAAAAAATAATGACAATTCTTAAAGAAAAAAAAGAAGAATAAACATGTTTTTGAAAATAAAATAAAAGAGAATTAGCTTTAAATACCGATGTTAGATCCATTAAATCGAGATTTAAGATAACACATGATTAATTAGTACCGTTTTTAAACTGGCATCGTGGGGGTGCTAATCTTTCCCCGCACGTAACCGACTCCTGAACCCGATTTTGTTTTCTCTCTGGTTTAGAGCGCAGACTTCGGAATTGGTTTTAAAAAATGTTTTAATTAATTTTAAAATATTTTACTAAAATCAGTTTTAATAGGTGACCAATCACACCTAAACAAAAAAGATGGTGGCGACTCCATTTTATTTTTAAAATCGTCTAGCGGTCGAAAAACGTTATGACAACTGTAACACAATTTTTACGATCATTATTTTTTAGTTTCTATTTTTCCGTCGTTGATATTCATCATCGATATTTACCAAAATTGACCGCGATAACAATCATTATATCTACAATCGCGATAATCGCGACACATTTAAAAATACATCTATGACTGCAATTTAAATTTTTTCCTAAAACATAGGAGTTATGGGAAGGAGAAGAAAACAAAACAGGTTTGGTTTAGTTAAATGGGCAAAAAGAAAAAGAAAATGGAAAATGATGATTTGGGTTTGGGGGTCTGGCCTTGCTGGCTGACCCGAATCCCTTTTTTTTTGGCTTGAACCAGGTCAGGCGCGCGGACCCCGGGTCAGATTCGGGTCCACGCACGGACCCTTACTCAGCCAAAACGGTGTCGTTTTGGCACCCTATTTAAACCTTTTTTTTCCTGACTTTTTTTATTTCTTTCTCTCTCTGTGCAAATCCTCTCCATTCTCTCTAAAATTTCCCAAAAACCGACCACCAGACCGCCGCACCGATCGTCGCCTCCACCATCGACCGCCGTACTCTTACGATCTTTTCGGTCCAAGATGAGTCCAAAAGACTCGTCGTGGCCTCCCCAACATGAATATCCCTTCGGTTTTACCGGAATCAGGCCCAATTGGAGTAGATCTGGTCTTGAAAATCGAAACCTTTTTTTTATTTCCTTTTTTTTATTCTTTTGTTTTTTTTTTGTTGATGTGGTTTTCTTTGTTGGTGTCGGGTGTGTGGTGGGTTTTTTAGGTTTGGTTGCTGTTTGGGATGGCTTTCTTAGGTGTCGAGGGTAGTGGCTAGGGTGGTTGATGGCTGAGGGGAGGGAAACTGAATGGTTTTTTTCTGTTCCTTTTTTTTTCTCTGTGTCTCCTCTTTTTCCTTTGAATCCTGCAACCGAGAAGGGGAAAGGGTTCTTATGGGGGGTTGCTTGTGGTGGGTGGTGGCGTGGGGCTTGGCTCACAGTGGCGTGGGGGTTTGGGTTTTGTCCCAAAGGGGATGGCGTGTGTAGGGTGGGGTTTGGCTTGGGGTTTTGAGTGCACAGGGGTAACCTGGGGAGGGTGGTGGCTAGGGTTGCGTGTAGGGAGGGGCTAACAGTTAGGGCTGTTTTGGGGAGGTGTGTTGTCTGAGAGGTTGAGTGTTGGGTGATGGCCTGGGGAAGGTGGCCGTTGGTGGCTGCTGCAGAGGGCTAGGGTAGCAGCTAGGGTTTGCATATGCTAGTGGGGGGCCTAATAAACCTAGCAGACCCTGTTGCAGATGGCCCAGGTCGGATTCGGATCCGACCCGGGCTAAAAACGGTTGCTACAAGACTTGTTAGCAAAACTCTTAAGAATAGTACTAGCTTCTTCTCTTCCTCTATGGTACATTAAAAGAATCTAAAATTTCATGTCATCCAATCCATTTAAAAATATCCGAAATCGGATTAAAAAAAAAAAACACATTCTAGCTAGTTTTCTATTGTATATAGGGTTTAAGGGAAGTAAGGGCATAGAGCACCTAAACAAAAGATTTAAATAAGAGCTGTAACGCAATTTTACGATCGTTATTTTATAGTTTCGATTTTTTCTGTCGTTGATATTCATCATCGATATTTACCTGAATTAACCGCGATAACAATCATTATATCTACAACTGCGATAATCACGATACATTTAAAAATACATCTTTGGCCGTAATTTAAATTTTTTCCTAAAACATAGGAGTTATGAGAAGGAGAAGAAAACAAAACAGGTTCGGTTTAGTTAAATGGGCAAAAGGAAAAAGAAAATGGAAAAGGGTGATTTGGGTTCGGGGGTCGTGGAATTAAGAGTTTAAAAGAGGGGGTGAGATTGGAGAGGAGGGGAGGGGAGGGGAAGCGGATGATGATCACATGGTAATGCGTATTGAGAGAGCACATGAAGGCCCACAATGTTAGCTAAAAAAAAAAACATATTTCTTTAAGCCCACTTGCGATCAAACCCCAAGTTGGGAACATAAACATGAACCCTTATTACCACTTCTCTCTCTCTCTCTCTCTCTCTCTCTCTCTCTCTCTCTCTCTCTCACGTTTTCACTTCAAAACCAAAGCCTTCAAAAGTCCAACTCTGCTTTCTCCTAAGCACTTGTCTTCTTCACGTCCAACATCACTTATCTTTGTTATTGTACTCTCTCTCTCTCCCTCACTCACTTCCTCCTTGCCCTTGGGTGGTCCTTCCTACCTCTTTATATCTCTCTTATCATTTTCTCCAAATCTTCATATCTTATATCTAACACTACTCTACTCCTACTCCTTCTTCTTCTTCTTCTTCTTCCTTTTTCCTTTCTTGCCAAACCAAAACATTTTCTATTTATATTTTATATAGTTCTTTTCCTTCCCCATTTGCATTTCTGGCTATATAGCTTGGGTTTTGGAAGTTATTGAATATTTTAAACCCCTAGGCTTATACCAAGGGCAAGAACATTTCTTGGTTTTTGCTCTTTTTTTTTTTTTTTGGGAAGCAGCTGACAGATATAAAAACTTAGTGTTAATTTCCAAGATGTCTAGCAGAAGGTCGAGGCAGTCGACAGCAGGTGTTTCCAGGATTTCAGATGATCAGATCATTGAACTTGTCTCCAAGTTACGCCATCTTCTTCCTGAGATCCGCGATAGGCGATCTGATAAGGTACTTTAAAAGCATTTCTCTTCCTAAATTTAGTTCTTCACCTCTGTTTCAAGAAGACCGAGTGAAAAGAAGTTGATTTTTTTCTTCTTCTAAGTATATGGAAACTGTAACGTATGTTAATTTCCCTGGTGCATGTGCCACATGGGAATAGTATATTTCAGTTAAAATAATAGTAGTAGTCTTCCAAAAACAGTTTGAAAACTTGACCCCGGACATCAAGGAAACATATTTTCATAGGTTTCAGCTTCTCATTGACTTAAAACAGTGCCTGCTTTGACCCGAAGCAAATTTAAATTACGGTCGCAGACGAATTTTTGATTGCATTCTACATATTTATTGCGGTTGCGAATATAATAAATATTATCACGATCAAGTACGATAAATATCGACAAAAAAAAAAACAGTAGAATAACAATTGTAACATCGCATTACATTGGCTATTTAAATCTTGATCTTAGCCTCATTATGTGGGGGAAATGCACAAGCACTCAATAATTAACTTTGTCGACTTTGGGTCGACTTGATTACGAATTATTTCGATTATATTTTTATAAATAAGTCGATGATATATGTCATGTAAAATAATAATGTCGAGCAGATTTGTCAGAAGAAAGTGACTTATTGGTTTAACATGATGGCATTGGATTTGACTGTACTCCTCTTGCTGCTGCAGGTATCAGCACCCAAGGTTTTACAAGAGACTTGCAATTACATTAGAAGCTTGCATAGGGAGGTGGATGATCTAAGTGAGCGACTCTCCCAGCTCTTGGCTACCATTGATGCTGATAGTGCCGAGGCTGCTATAATTAGGAGTTTAATCATGTAATAATAAAGCCAAGTTTTATTAATTTTTCTTGCCTTGTACTTTCTTACTAGGTTTTGGTCACTAGATCAAACAAAAATTAGAATATATTTTATATTTTAAGATGCTCCCCCCATGTGGAAGGGTTTGCACTCTAATTACCTAATTTGTATAATAAAAGGACTTGCACTAGCAAAGCCTTTAATTTAATGGCAATACTATTACTTTTGTTGGCATAAGACAAGCTTAATTAATTTATATATCCAATTTCTTTTTTTGGTTTGAACCGCTTTTATTTTATTTGACTCGAAGTTTAATTGATGTGTATGCATCCAAACATTTGATTTAATGATAAATGTATGTATCTTTTTGCTTAAAAGAATTGAGTTATTCAAATCCTCCTTTCTCAAATCAGAATATAATTGATATACTAATTTACATGAAATTAATATGATTTGAAACAAGAGAAGCAAATTAGAAGAATGTGTTGATCCTAAGCTTTTTGTCGGTAAGTTGGTATCAAGTGTGTTATAATATGCAATAAGGAAGCTCCAAAATCATCATTAGAGAGTGATTTGATGGAAGACTAATTAGATTTTGCTAACTATGACCTACATGTTAGGAGATTTTATTTAATCAAATATAATATTCTTCACTAACTAATAATTTTTGTTATATATACCCCTTGAAAGATCATATATGCCAGCAATTTATTTTTTTTGGTAGGAAAGAGGTCATAATTTGAGATTAAAAAAAAAAGGAATTATAATGCTAGATTTGAATTCAAATTTTTTTGAATGTCACATTTTAAAAATAACAATATGAACCAATTTGATTAAATTTTGATTTCAGCAATCTAATTTTAACAATGCATATTAGCATTTATTGATGTTAAAAAGTAAAAAAAAACAAATTGAATGTTTCATTGAAATTGACATAGTTTTCCTACCTAATACTCCTATAAGAAAAGAAACATTATTGTTTCTTTGATATGCTGTTAAAAAAAGGGGGTAGATACTAAGGGGTAAGGGAAATACTAGCCTTTGCATGACAAAATTTTCTCTAGGTTTGACTATGGTGATTCTAATAATTTTCAAAGAAACATATGCTAGAAAAGGTTAAGACAGAAAAACTGGATCAGAAAACGAATTTCTCTTCTTTGTTGTACACTCTTTCACAAGTGTAACAGCAAAATTGAATCATAATCGGACCCCCCAACACCCCATCCAAAGTCTAGTCATTAGGAACATGATGTAGTACTATAGTTTCAGAAACCTGTTCATCTTTTAGTAAACAACTAAACATGATTTGAACGAAAGGACAAAGATCGACCGATATGATCTTATCGATGATACTCGATTTGCCAAAATTATCATATCATAAGCATTATTTGATGTTAAACTTAAGCATTTTCTGCAGTAAATTAATATTAAGTTTAACTATATATACATGAAAAAACAAAAAAGGTGAGTTTATAATTTGCATGAAATTTAAGGCCAACAACAAAAAAACAACAAAGATCATAAAAACTTCATAACTATATATAATAATAGAGTCCTGTCTTAATCAAGTGCAATATCTATGAATCATGATTTTATGAATATTTACTTGATCAATCATGGTTACCTTAGCATGAAGAAACTCATGCAACATTTTCAATTTGTTAATTTTTATATATTTTACACAAGAATGAAACTGGGACATGCATGTCAATGAAATCCTTTTATTTTAGATGTGAGAGTTTTCTTTTTTTAGTAACTTTTATTGGAAAAGTTGGTAGTTGAGTAGGCCATGCATTAACTATATATAAACAAATATCCTCGGCCCTTATTCTCTATCTCGTTTGATGTCCCTTCATTATAATCATGTCATGTAGTCAATACAGATAATTATTTACTAAAATTAATTCCATCATAAACACATGTCAGATAACTATTGAAGAGACACCAATAGAAACACCAAAAAAGGACAAAAGATATCTATTCATATATATATATATATATATATATATATATTCCAAAAATTACTTTAAAAGTTGAATTATAACATTGTTGAATATAGATGATTATTTAACTACCACTAGTGGCCATTTAGAAAAATATATCAATTAGATTTAAGAATTTGGCTAAAAGGATTTAACTTCAAGGATAACTGAAGAGATTACATACTTACATGCATATATATATATATATATATATAATTTCTAGAAATTATTTTGAGTTGGTCAAGTATCTTAATTAACCAATGCAAAGTGAATGAGGAGATGGCCTAAACCAATGCAAAGGGAACGAGGAGATGGCCTAAACATTAATAATTAAGTTTAGATCTAAATATAATATTGATAGAATTTATATTTTATATTATGCATTGTCAGCAGATAAATTTATATACTGTTAGTGAATCATACGATGTCACCTATTAATAGGTATATTTTTTGTATTTATTTTTAAAGACTTTTAAAATTTTATGTTTGCATATTAATGAAATAGTATTATGTGATTCACTAACAGTGTATAGGTGAAGTGTCATGACAAGTGGATATAATTCTCTATTTTGTTAGCTTAATTTTTAATTCTCATTGCTATAGTATCTTATCTTTGAAGTCAAGGCAATTTAAATAGGTTTGTATTTGATGCACTGTTAGTGTATAAATCTATATACTATCATTAAACCATATGATGACACTTCATTAATAAACAAATTTAAAAATCCTTAAAAATAAATACAGATAACTATACATTTTAACAAGTGACATCATGTGCTTCACTGTCAGTTTATAAATTTATACACTGACAGTGCATCAAATATAAATCCATTTAAATATACATTGACATGATACATAAACAAGTGAGTTTCTTTAAAAGGGAAAAAAAAAAAAAAAAAAAGCAAAGTTGTTTTAAGCAATTTTGCCAAATTTCTCAAGGATGAAAATGATTGAATAAAAGTCAACTAATAAAGTCAGTCCACAAAAGAGCCCTTAAAGTTTAGCCCCTTGGGCTTTCATCATTCTGCCTTTTTGTACTTTTTTGGGCTTTTGCACAATCTGATTTTTGGTATGAAATTTTCCTTTTCCTTTTCTTTTTCTTTTTCTTTTTCCTTTTCCTTTCTACTTTTCTTTTTCCTTTTGTTTTTATTTTTTGGTTGCTATAAGATTGGATTAATTGTTTAATAAAAAAAAATAATAGTTGCAAACTCTAAGAATCTATAAATTATGTTTGAATTTGGATTACAGTTAAAATGTCATTATTAATAATTTATGGCATTGCATGCAAACATTTGATTCAATAATTGATGTATGATTTTTTTGTCTTAAAAAAAGAATTCGAATCCCTTTCCTCAAACAAAAAAAATCTATTGAGTTTCTCGATAACAAATTAAATAAAACTCTATATAGATATATATATATATATGTCAAAATTATTAACCCATATATTGTTTTTTATGGTTTTTATTTTAAAGAAAAAAAATACTAAAATAAGTATAATAAAATTAAGTGTGAAACCCTTGCTGTAGCCTTTACATTCTAAAACCATTTAATGCATTTTGAAGTAATTGAATGTAAAAAAAACCATTATTTAACAAAATCAGTCCCATTAGTAATTGGACTAACAAGGTTATGCATCCATGCATGCTTGCATAATTATAAACAAGTTTCTCCAATTTTTTAAATAATAAAGAACAATTCTCTTTATCTCCAAAAAATATAATAAAAAAGAACAATATTTTTAGTGATATGGTTGATGCATGATAGTGACAAATTTGCTTTTAAGTTTTTCATGTTAATAAAATTAGTTGATGATATTTTTTAATAGTACATTGGAAAAGAGTTCTAGCTTATGATACAAAATAAAATGTTCTTTTTTTGTTGTTTGTGTAACACTTCTAATTGGGAATGACTTGCTTGTGAGCAAATTTATACTATAAATTTGATATTTTTAATTAATTAATATTAAAAAGATTTAAGACTAAAATTTATTGGATTTTTTTTAAGAGTTCATTTTTTATATATTGATAATAGAGTTTTTTTAACTTCACAGACGAAATTAAGAGATTGTCACATGTTCATTTTTTTATTTTTAAATATATTTTAAGAGTATGTATTATCTTATTAATCCTGTTTGTGAAATCTAAAATTTCATTGAGAGTGAATGAGATAATTTTTTTATTAATTATGAATAAAATTATGAAATTCAATAAGTTAAAAAGAGATGAAAACTTTCTATTGGTTGGGTCAGGTCAATTTGTAAAAATATGATTGATTGATTAAATTTTATGTTAAATTAAAAAAAAAAAAAAAAAAATTGTGGTAAGAAAGGGGAATAAAGAGAAATCTTGGGCTTGACATTAGATTTGAGATGTTTTTAAACGGTGACGTTTTGGTGTTGTCGGTTACGGGCCCAAACTAGATTTGGAATGTCTGAAATCCGGCAAAGGGGCTATAATGGTAATTCACTTCAACCAAAGATGGGAGAGATATGTTAACGCTCCATTGAAGAAAATGACATCACGCGCCATTTAAAGAATTGACATAATTTAAAACTATACATATAGCATAGCATAAGTTTAAAGGCTTTTTTATTTCAATATAGCAAAAAAAAAAAAAAAATTATCAAATTACCGTTACTTTTTGATTATTTCCCAAAATACGGACCTTTTTTTTCCAGCTGGGAAATCGCCATCCCCCATGGCGATTTCCCAGCGTGTTTTTTTGCAAATTTGCAAAAAACACCAAGGGAAATCGCCATGGGGGATGGCGATTTCCCTTGGTGTTTTTTGCAAATTTGCAAAAAATTACCAAGGGAAATCGCCACCCCCCATGGCGATTTCCCTTGGTAATTTTAGCCAATTTTGCTAAAACCATGAAGGGAAATCGCCATGGGGGGTGGCGATTTCCCTTCATGTATATATTTTTTTTTTTAATTAATAAAAAAAAATTATATTAAAACAATATTTTATTTTAATTTGATAAATTTATTTTTAAAAATTATAAATTAAATTAAAATATTTTTTTTATAGGTTTGGTTATTTATTTTTTTAAAATATATATTAAAAATGTAATTTAATTTATTATTACAATTTTATAAAAAATAAAAATATATTTCTTATTAAAATTTAAAAAGAAGATTATATAAAAAATAAAATTTTTATATCAAAAATTTTATTTTTTATAATTTTGTAATATTATAAAAAAGAAAATTTAATTTATATCAAAAATAATTTAATGATGTAAAATGTAAATAAATTTTTTTTAAAAGAAATTTATCGAGTCACTTTTTTAAATAAAGAAGTTATTTTTAAGTTGGTATCGTAAAATAATTTTTTTAATTTGATTAGTTTTTTTGAGTTGGTATTCGATTAACTCGTGACATTAATTTAATCATTGTTTTTAATAATAATATAGATTGTTACAGTTTAAAACTGGATATTTGATAAAAAAATTTTAATTTAATTTCTGATTACATTTTTTTTTCTTATTATAATTTAAAAAGAAAATTAAATTAAAATGAAAAAAAGAAAAGCAACTTATCATGTAATTTGGATTATTATATTAAAATTAAATAACAACATTAAGATATAAATTAAAATAAAATATAACAATTAATTTCCGAACAAATTACATGAAATGCAAAACATATAAATTTATATTAGAAATTTAAAACACATTACAATTATTCTAATTATTGCGTGGTGTAGAGCAACAGTGTCGAGCTCTTCTAGTGCGTGGTGGTTGCACCCGTCGTTCAACCTCGTCAGTGGCACGTATTCGCGGTCCACCACGACCTCTTGCTATAACCGCCAATGGTTCCGGTTGAATGTCATCAGTCGTTTCATCCGTATCAAAAATTTGAAACCCACTGCTGGATGAGCCAACACCTAGTTCACCCATAACGGGAACCTGACTACTAGATGCACCCATAAATGATGTAGCATCAAATGCTGACGAAGGGGTTCCAAACTGATACATGGATGTTAAATATGCTGAACTTGGACTTTGGACGGGGAGCTGGTCATCTAACCTCGTTCTTGGCGGTGATGGTCGGTAACACTCATCAACGTCATATCCGGGGTGACTTACGGAATAACGATGGCTGGATGGTACTCCATGATCCCGTTCAGGTTCAGGATGATCAAATGACATCCTCGGTGCTGTGAACTCCGATGAGGTCGGTTGACGCCTTCGCCCACGTTGTCGGCGAGGTCTAGGAGCATCCATATCCTGTGTAGGAGGGACTGGAGCTGAAGTTTGTCCGGTAAATGGCATACTCCTAACATCCTCGTGCATCGACGGTGGACAAACGAAAGGCCGACCTTCATTTCTATACCATCTTATGTAATCAGCAGACGGGTTGAAATTATTACCAACAATCGGGTAACCTGTCGGAATTCGTTCAAAACGTATGTTCCACCATTGGATCCAACGTTCATGCTTCGCAGGCCAGAATTCATCATTACGACCACGCATGTCGACCTTGTGAAGCTTATCAAGGTTCATCGGGGCTGCAGGAATTGGTTGTTGCATCCCAAATTGTCGCAACACCCGGTCAGTTTGGTGCCACTCTACATATGAAAAGCATATCAATGCTGTGTTTGCTTTCCATATATTGAAATTATTGTAGGCATCCGATGGGAGGCATGCCATAATTTCACTCGAGGAATATGGCATCCACAGAAACTGCGAATAATTATTACAAATTATTAGTTTCATAAGGATTAAATAAATAAAAAAAACTTCAATGTAACAATCGAAATATTTACCTTATCATATCCTAGTCGATCTAGTCGTAGTCTTATACTTGCAAGATCGCTCGGAGTCTCTGTAAAATCTCTACCCGTACTCCTACTCCACCTATTAAAATGCATATAATATCTTAATGACCTATAAAAATACAATTTCGTACAAAATTAATAAAATAGTAAAGATTATTACCTGCTTGCAAGGGGGTATACAGCCGAAATATCCACGCGCGGAGCAAGAAATGGTAGCCGATACCAAGCCCATGATTGTAGAAGCACTAGACATCCACCTATGTCATGGTTTTTTGGAACTGTAGCTCGGCAAAGTTCTCTATACAAAACTGCCAAACACGCAGAACCCCAACTATAATTTGCTGCTTCCTCTAAATCACGTAGCAATGGAAGATACATTAAATGTACCCGACTGCTCGATTTGTCAGGCATCAGTAATCCTCCAATCAAACGTAAAATATATGCTCTAGCAGCATATTGTATTTGTTGTTCGGTTGCATGTAATGGCAGATTTTGAAACGTTTTCAACCAAGTCAGTCTCACCGTTGAGCCAGATACGACGTCTTCTGGAGGTACCTCACCCAATAGATCTTGACACAGTTCATTCCAATCTAGCAGGCTTCCGCCTGTAACTGCATCGCCATGGATCGGAAGTCCAAGTTGCAACGCAACATCTTCGAGACTGACCGTGCATTCACCACATGGAAAATGAAAAGTGTGCGTCTCGGGTCTCCATCGTTCGACCAACGCAGAGATTAAATCGGGTTGTATCACAAGTCGTCGAATTTGACTTGCGTGATAAAATCCGGCTCTTCTTAAGTGGTCGATAATATAAGGATGCGGGTCCTCCAATGTAAATTTCCTCGAACGTAATACGCGACGAGTTTCCTGTTATAATAATAAAAATTAATATATTATAAAACTATAACAATTAAAAAGTAATAAATAAAACTATAAAATAACAAAATAATAATATAATATAATATAATATAAACAATAATAATATAATATAATATAAAACAATAATAATATAATATAATATAATATAATATACTATAATATAATATAATATAATATAATATAATATAATATAAACAATAATAATATAATATAATATAAAACAATAATTTCGTATAAAAAAACAATAATAATATAATATAAAAAAAAATAATAATATAATATAAAAAAACAATAATAATTTAATATAATATAAAGAATAATAATATAATATAATATAAAACAATAATAATATAAAAAACTATAATAATATAATATAAAACAATAATAATATAAAAAACAATAATAATATAATATAATACAATAATAATATAAAAAACAATAATAATATAATATAAAACAATAATAATATAATATAAAACAATAATAATATATAAAACAATAATAATATAATATAATATAACACAATAATAATATAAAAAACAATAATAATATAAAAAAAAAATAATATAATAATATAAAAAACAATAATAATATAAAAAAAATAATAATATAATAATATAAAAAACAATCATAATATAAAAAATAATAATAATATAAAAAACAATAATAATATAACAATTTACTTACCTCGTTAAATATAACCTCCGAGATGTGATTTTCTTGTAACCTTAATAGTGAAGCCATTTCAAAATATTGTTGTAGAAAAAAAAATTTGTAGAAAGAAATTTTTTTTGGTAGAAAAATGATAAAATTTTGAAAGAAAATGAAAATTTGAATGAGAGTAATGAAAATTTGAAGAAGAGTAGAGGGGTATTTATAGAGGGTGGGGGGTGTGGGGGGAGGGGGGACGTGGGGGGTGGGGGGTGGGGGGAGGGGGGATGGGGCAACGGTCATATGACCGTTGCCCCTTTGAATTGTGGGGGTGGGGGGTGGGGGGTGGGGGGAGGGGGATGGGGCAACGGTCATATGACCGTTGCCCCTTTGATTTTTTTTTTTTTTTTTTTTTTTTTTTTTTTCATTTCAAATTTAAAATTTAAAAAAAAAAATCAAAATATTAAATTATAAAAAAATCTAAAATATATTTTACGAATTTTTAAATTTTTTTAAATTATAAAAAAAATATTTTAATTTAATTTATAATTTTTAAAAATAAATTTATCAAATTAAAATAAAATATTGTTTTAATATAATTTTTTTTTATTAATTAAAAAAAAAAAAATATACATGAAGGGAAATCGCCACCCCCCATGGCGATTTCCCTTCATGGTTTTAGCAAAATTGGCTAAAATTACCAAGGGAAATCGCCATGGGGGGTGGCGATTTCCCTTGGTAATTTTTTGCAAATTTGCAAAAAACACGCTGGGAAATCGCCATGGGGGATGGCGATTTCCCAGCTGAAAAAAAAAGGTCCGTATTTTGGGAAATAATCAAAAAGTAACGGTAATTTGATAATTTTTTTTTTTTTTGGCTATATTGTAATAAAAAAGCCTAAGTTTAAATATAGTAAATTATAAATCTAAATATAGAAAATTCATTGGAAAAATCGATTTGGATGAAACATAAACCTAAGCATTTTATAAGTTTGATTCTATACAAAACAATTTAAAAAAAAATACTATAACTAAAAGATTAATCAAAACAAGTGAAAATAATTATAATCGTCATAGGTATCAAAGATAAAGATTTTTTTTATTTAAAGAAAATTTTGGGCATATCATCGTTAATAATAAATGTTCTAAATTATGACTTACATTTTTTTTATTTTCAATACTTGATTTTTTTTTATTAGGATGCATTTGGAACATAAATTTTGAAAGTATCAAATTAATAGATGTCTATAGTATTTTATTATGGTTCCTTAAAATGTTATTTTAACAAATATTTTTTCATTTAATTTCCAATAAATTCATAAAAAATAAATATATATATATATATATTTTAATAAATTTCAACTTAAAAAGTATTAATTTAACATATTCTTTTAGAAAATGAATTTATTAAGTTGAAATTTTTATTTAAAGAAAAAAAACAATTCTCTTTGTTGAAATGCACGCTCCATTAATGAGAGTGGGGTTGTAGCCATCTGATAAGATCACCTCACAAGTCAGCAGATAGAGGTTATGTTGGTTAGCTGTCTCTTCTGTCTCTCTTTCCCTTCTTTCTGATAATGCATAAGCTCTGAATCATCTAATCAACAACAACAGGTATGTAAAAATATAATCATTTTGATAAAGCCTCAATCTTTTTTTTTCCTTCTTTTTCATGCAAAATCAATGATACCCAGTTCTTTTCATCTTTTTTTTTTTTTTTCTGTTTTTCCTTGACTTTGTTGCATACTTTAAGCTTTAATGAGTTCACTTTTCCTTTTTACAATCTGGGTTTTCACTATAATTCAAGTTTTTCAAGAATTTCAATGAATATATACTTACCAAATAATTAGTTTCAAGCATGTTTATGACAATTAGTAACTATATTTCTTTAAGTTATTTGATTGGTAGTTGGAAATTCAAGGCCTTTACATTGATATTTGGTGGACAAATTTTGGTTGTTTCACTCATTTTTGACCCCCCATTGTTGATCAGCTATGATAATCTTTTCTTCTTAATTCTTTCCTTTTTCCTGATTTTCCTCTTCCTGGTACCCCTTTTCCAATTTAATATCATGAGGATTGTTTTTTCTCTAACTTAAAGGAAACTTGAATATTGAATTCTTTAATGTATATTTTTATAGTTAAGTACTTAAGTTGTATTCTTTAATGTAAGTTGAGCCCTTTTTTGCACTCTAGCCAAAAAGTTTGATAATCTTGCTTCACGCTTACATTGTTTGACTTGCATTGTTCCTTACAATGAAAGCCAGTTAAAGTTTTTGCTTTTGAGGATTGTATGGGCTATGGCTGTCCCCAAGACTCATCTTTTTTATTACTTTTGACATGAACTAAGATTTGTTATGGTGCATTTAAGCAGATCTTGGAGTAGATTAAGGCACCTTGCTTGGGATTTCAGAGTTTTGACTTCACTTGGTAAATAGCTTTGGCATTTTAATAATGGCAAGTTGAATATGTTAATGTTGAAATAAGGCTAGTCCATACTAGATTTCTATGTTACTCGGACTCGGGTGTGAGTGTCGGACACGGGTATATTCAATTTTTTCCAAGATTTCTTGTATTTGGAGGATCATATCCCCATGCCCATGTCTGGATATGCATCGGACACGGGTGTCGAACACGGATACTTAAAGAAAATAAAGAGTCAGGAGCAACATAGCTAGATTTTAGAAGCATTCAGGAATTTTTTGGCTTTCATTTTGTAACTATGCAAGGATAGATGAGAGCTTGGGACCACTGAGGATTATTGACCTCAGATTCATCCATAAGTAACAGTGCCCCAAGATGATAATGCCTATTATCTCTTTCTGACATTACCCTTTTCTTAGCTATCTCTGCAAAAGAAATGACCTTGTCCTTGGAATTGCAATGGTTTCAGATTTATAAAGTGTTGAATGAACAAAGATTATTTCTGCATTATCAAGCTACCTTCACTAAAGTTGGCTTCAAAAACTTTATTTAAATACCTTCAAATAGGTTCTTTTTGGCTGGCTTTATCTCAGTGAAACTTTAAGACAATGTACCCTGGAGGTTACACTGCTGAAATTACAAGCTTATCTCCAAAAGCTACCGAGAAGGATGTTCGTGACTTTTTCGCTTACTGTGGTTCACTTGAGCATGTTGAAATTATCAGGTAGTCTTTTGCTACTCTGTTTCTGGTCACTGAGAACACGCCACAAATTACTCTCCATGATAGTGTATTTTCATGATTTTATTCAGATTTATTGTGCATTTGTAAACTTCTTGGACTTATTGTTCACTGGTTCTTTGAGAAAAAAAAAAAAAAAGTCAAAAGCTATGAAGTCTTTTCTCTGAAATGATTTCTTGTTGGATAATTGATCATCTCAATCTTGTATTTTTATGGAAAATCAATAATTTTGAGTAGAATTTCTTCAGGTTATGATTCCCATAATTTGTACAAATGTAACTTAGCAGCAAGTTCCTTTTTCCTTTCTTGTGACAGGTTTCTTGAATCAAGGAGGGTTTTAAGATCAAGCTGTTTAGTTTTACTTATTGTTTACCAACTCTTTTAGGAAAAGTCAAAAGCGAGAGTTCTTTTGTCTGAAATGCTTTCTTGTTGGATAGTTGGTATTTCCGATCTGATTGAATATGGAAACCAATCTCTTTAACATATCTGCTCATTATATGAATATGATTACAAATTTACCAGCAAGTGCCATTTTTCCTTGCCTGTGACATATTTCTTGAGCAAATGAGAGTTTACAATAATCAAGATGTTTAATTTTACATTTTCTTTCAAATCACATAACCTTAGTATGATGTGATTAGCTGATGAACATTAGCTTATCCTTGATCATTCTTTTAAACCTAAGATAAGAGTAATTGGATGCTGACGCTGATAGAACTAGGTTCTGGAGTGCTCATGTGAATTGCATGCACATGTGACTGGCTGCTCGTTATACTAGTTGTGTCATACCTGCTGTGCATGTTTTCTTTGATTCTGTTACTTCTTGAAATCGATGCCGTAATGAAGAGAGTCGCTTTCTTTACTGAAAACAGATGTGGGGAATATGCATGTACAGCTTATGTGACATTCAAAGATGCCTATTCACTGGAAACTGCTGTCTTACTCAGTGTAAGCTCTGATTCATACTTCCAGAGAGGGAAATAACTGTCATTTCTTTTTCTAAAAGGAAAAAAAAAATCGTGTTCTTTTAGCTACCTGGATGGTTCTGACCCTTTTCTTTCCTCAATATCTTTGTTTTGATTTTGACATGTGAGCATAACATCCTGTATGCATCAAAATGTATTAATATGGTATGAGTATCAGCTTACCTAACGGATAAATAGGTTTCCACGTAAGGCTGCAACTCATTTGGTATTCGTCTAATTCATGCAACTTGACTTTAGCAGAAGCACAGAGATAATATTACAATATCAGCATCTTGTGTCTGTAAAGAATTTAGAACTTTGTTTGCATGTCCTTATCTATTCAAGGAACTTGGTTTAAGATCTGCTGTATCAGCTTCATGTGACTTAGCCTAGAAGGTGAAAACTGGTAATAGGAAAACCACTCAATGAAAAACAAGTTGGTCAATTTAAACTTTTTAATTCTTGAAAGGCAAGCAGGTCGACCTTGCTTCTCTTTAAAATTGTATGACCGGTAAGATACACGGTTTAGAGACTTATATCAGAAAACAAATTCTTGGATGTTAATAAAAATTGCTCATCAAGTAACTTCCAAACATCTTCCTTATTGGTAAAACTTGCTCTTGTCCTTCTGGTTTCGTGAAATACGGATGAGGTTTTTTCAAATGGGTGAATATTTCCACATAGAACTATTTGGAATCTAAAAGTGATTTTGCTTCCTAATCCACATAAATACATATCATAATGTTAATCTAATTGATTTCTTGAGGAACTTGTGAGTTCGTGTATGGAGACTAAATGAAAATGAGGCTTCCTCATTCTTTCAATTTGAAAATTGAGACAGACCGTATTATCTTCCTCCAAATTTTCCTTTGCTGAGTTAACTAATGATAAGTGATGATTCCTTTATTTGTTCACAGACACACAAAAAGAGAAAAAGGGGGGGGGGGGGATGACTCCTTAACTCTGATTTTTTTAGTCTATTCTCTGTGCTGTTTAGCTATGTTACTCGGACTCGGGTGTGAGTGTCGGACACGGGTATGTGTCCGACACAGGTATGTTTGATTTATTCTAAGTTTTTCCATGTATTTGGAGGGTCCTTGGGGGATCATATCCCCATACCCATGTCCGAATATGTGTCGGACACGGGTACTTCAAGAAAAATGAAGAGTCGGAGCAACATAGCTGTTTAATGTCCTCTGAACTCAAGATTGCAGGGATGTCACTTAAAATTAGTAACTTAACATCGTGCATCCCGCCTTCCTGATTTTTTGTAGCTATTATTTCTCTCATTACTGCCCAAATTTTGATGTGTCAGGGAGCTACAATTGTTGATCATTCTGTATGCATATCAAAGTGGGGTTCATATGTAGATGATTCATATCCTTGGGATGGTTCTTCATGGAAGACTCAAGAGGATACTAGTTCAACGGTACGCATTAATTTCTTTAATAAAGAGAGCAAGTTGATTGCTCGGTTCACTACCCCCATAAGCACATGTTACTTATTGCTATTGGACTCTCAGCAAGGGACTCCAACATGAGTGTGTGATTTTGACATCTTTCTTATTTGCCTTTAGAAATTCCATGGTTGGTATATCTTTAATTTTGTGACATTAAACAGAACTTCATGATTGGTTGCTATATCTTGAATTTGTTGGGTATCAAAATTTGAAGAATGTGAAGTACAGGATAGTAAGCTAATATAAGTGTTGAAGACAGGAATAAATTGTAATTTTCTCGAGATCGTTTCAATTCTGAGTTTACTATCTCAATCTGCTCCTAGAGTCATAATTAGTGAATGGTTATATTATGCAAGATGAATATAGCATTTTTGCTATGATGAAGAATTTGGGAACTATCGACAAGTTTAGGATCATTGAGGTCTCAGCAGCAGTCTTGTCTACTGTTTTGCACGATTTGGCTTAGTTTTTCTGGTCAGAATGACAAGCAACGTGGGGCATGGGAACATTTTTTGCTTTTATATGACCCAAAAGAAAAAAAAAATTTTGTTCATGGCAATTTTTGATGTCTCACTCACCTGCTTCCAATAATTTGATGAATTTTTTCTTGGCAATTTCTTCATGTTATTTGATGTGTGTCCTGTGGAATGATTTTGCAGAAAAAGATTAAGGTATTGTTATTTGTAGTTTGAGTTGCTCTCTCTATTTGTTCATCAAGCTAAACCATCAATAATCTTAGCAGGTTACTCATATGCACCAATTTGTTTCTACTCCTGGAGAAGCTGTGACTGTTGTCAAAACAATGGTAGCCAAGGGATATGTTTTGAGCAAAGACGCCATTATCAAGGCCAAAGAACTTGACGAGTCATATCGGGTCTCTGCTACTGCAGCGGCCAAAGTTGCCGAGCTTAGCAATAGAATTGGCCTCACTGATAAGATCAACACGAGCATGGAAACTGTAAAATCGGTGGATGAGAAGTATCATGTTTCGGACATCACCAAATCCGTTGCATCGGTTACTGGGACTGCAGCTGTAACAGCTGCAACTTTTACAGGAAGAACTGCTGTAGCAGCTACAAATGCTGTAGTCAATAGCAGCTATTTTGCTAAGGGAGCGCTCTGGGTTTCTGGCATGTTGAGCCGTGCAGCTCAAGCGGCAGCTGATCTTGGCAGCCATGGAAATCAACGAACAGAAACTTAAGTTTCATATGACACCCTTTTGAGTGATCTTTTCCCATCTTTTCTTTTGCATAAAAATAATAGTCTATCTGTTTCATACCAGTCTAGTATATGCAACTGTACAATGACTTAAAGTTCAGTCCTACCTTAATTTCAGCAGGTTAGATGGGTGTAAATGTGGGATTTATTCGTGACTTTTTTTTAGTGTTTGTTCAGTTAATTTGATGCATAACATCATGCTTTAATAACATGTCTGTAGAGGAAAGGAAATATCACATGTCCACCACTTGCCTGGAATCCCTCTTGATTTGAAGGTTATGTTGCTCTGATTCTTTATTTTTCTTGAAGTATTCATGTCTGACACATATTCGGGCATGAGTATGAGGATATGATCCTCCAAATACATGGAAAAACTTAAAAAAAAAGTTAAACATATCCGTGTCGGACACATATTCGTATTAGACACTCACACCCGAGTTCGAGTAACATGGTTTGAAGGTTGTGATGTGGGAGAATGGATATGCTGAAGAAATTGACTCATGTCCATTTTCAGGCAATTTTAGACACGATATGAAAAAATAATTAGAAAAATAAAATACACGAACGTGTTAAAATTTATATAATAAAAATTATTAATATGACAAAAGTTATAAATATATAACATTTTAAACACGATTATGATAAAAAAAAAAAAAAAAAAAAAAACACGATATGAATTTACGGATTATTATATCTAATTTTCAGCTTGTTCAGCTAGAAAAGCCAAGATAGTTGACTACCCTTGCCTTGAGCAAAGGTAATTAGCATCCAAAAGAGAATTCTAGATTTCAACATTACTTTTTTATCTTTCCATTTGTGATTCATATTTACAGAAAAATTAAGCTTCCGACTGGTTACTTGTTGTCTTCACATTGAAGAAACCGGCTTAATAGTGCTCACTCCCCTTTATAATTTCTTGTCAACTAATATCTAATTTTCTTATTAATGCCCCTTTTTTAGGTGGTAGAAAGAACTAGAATTCGAAAATCCTTTTGAAAAATTATGAGTCTAAATTAATTAAAAAGTCAAAGATTAAATTTGAAATAACTTGAATTTAAAATTACCTAAAAATAAAGAATCTGACTCGAAATGATCTGAATTCAAAACAATATGAATCGAAAATAATCCAAATTTAAAACCAATCTTATCAAAATCCATAATAACTTGGACTTAGTACTAAAATTGCAAATTTGAATTATGAAATTTATTCTATCCCAACTCAAATCCAAAATAACTTGATCTGAAAATCATCCAAATTCAAAAAAATGGAATCCAAAATAATCCCGTATCCAATATAACACAAATTTGAAAATTTTCAAACCCAAAACGTTTCAATCCAAACCATCCATTTGCCACCCTGATGGCTACTCTTTAGCTATTATCTAGTTTCATATCTCAATTATGGACTAACTTTCGCCTTAATTCCCGAACCATGACGTCCAAATAAAGAAGAATTTCAAGTTTCTCAATGCAGAAGGCCAGACTAACCAAATGCTGCTCTTAAAAGGAATTTCATAGAGGTAAATCATAGTACAATTTAAACAGATTATGTCAAGTAGCTTTCCTTTGTTTTTAGAGAATCAAATTTGGCCAAATGTATCAGTTTCATAAAAGATGCCACTGGCCACAAAAAAATGATTCCAAACCATAATCCAACAGCTTGGGCAAACTTTTTTCTTCCCCAAGGTTTTGTGCTAGATCTGTTCAAGGGTCGGATTATTCGTCTAAGCTCGAAAGTTCACCTGATATTTGAAAGGATTTAAACAAAAATATTAAACTCGAAATACGGGCTTGGATAAAAAAATGAGGTCTGTTTAGAAAATGAGTCGAATCTTTGCTCTAACAATCAAAACCCGAGTCTGACTCGACTCATTTTTTATTTATATAATATACTATTTTTTATTTATATTTATTATATAATTTATATCATATAAAAAATAAATATATATAATAATATAATGTAAACATTTAAAGATATTTTAAGTAATCCATGAATTAAAATTTAATAAAATTATTAAAAATTAAATAAAAAGAAACATATTTGTTTAATTTTTTTAGAAAAAAAATATGGACAAACCTAAACGGGTTTGAACTATCCATTTACAAATATAGACTATCTTAGGCAGAATTTAAGACCCATATTTCGAGTCGAGTTGAGTTTTGATAAATATATGTGGTATTGATATCATATTTAGATCCAAACCAATCCAAACTAACTCATGAACATCTCTATTTTGTGCTACAACAAGACAAATAGAACCATTATCAAGCTTTGATACATTTTCCATTTTAATATAAGGTCGTTTCATAAAGATGGGGTCTTGTTAAAAAAGCTGTAAAATCTAGATGACTTCCTTTCATTTTTCCTCCCTCAAATTAATGAAACTGTTTTGGGAAACATTTATGGCAGGCATCTGTTTTGAAGGGGTTTGTTCACCAATTGAGTTGCTATCTTCTAAACACTAATTTCCTTCCATATGTAACAACCAAAAATAAAACTTGAACATGATTGATTAGATGGGGAAAATGGGTTGTGATTTTATAGCTGAAAAGGCCCCCCCATGAATGTGAAACAATGACATGATTATGAAATGGTAGATGAGGAAGCGAAGAAATAAGCAAAAGTTCATTTAGCTTGTCTTAGTTGTATTACTTTTAGTGTCATTTAGTAGCAGTGTCTTTATTAATGGTACTGAGCTAATATCTAATTCTTTTAAGCATCTCACATGATCCTCAGCCTGGTCCTTGGTCCTGGGGAACTATGCACCAGCACCACGAGGTTAATTTATATTATAAGTCATTAAATTTAATATCAATTTTTATATAGGTCACAAATTTTTAACTTCATCAAATTACATCATTGAACTTCTATTATTTATAAATTAAATCACTTATGCTAACTCCGTTGAGTATTCTAATGTAAAAACTGACTCAACATGCATATATTTTTTTAAATCTCATTAAGATAATGCCTGACTAGTATTTTAGGTAAAAAAAAATTTCACGCTTATTCTGCTTTTTCGTTATAATTACTTAACGGAATTAACATAAGTGACTTAATTTATTAATAATAAAAATTTAGTGATATAATTTGATAAAATTAAACGTTTGTGACATATAAAATTGATTCTAAATTGAGTGACTCTATTAATTACCCGTCACAACCCTATACAAACCTCAAATCAATATCCAATAGATAACTTTGAAAATCTTAGCTTCCTATGGCTGAATATAGCCCGTGACCAATGTTTAAAAAATCATATCGAAAATCAAATTGATCAGATTTTCGATTTATGATTCAATCGGTTGAACAAATTGGATCGAACGGTTTGATAAAAATAATTTTAAATATATATAAAAATAATTTTAATGTTAAATAAATAATAAATATAGTAATAATTAATAAAAATATATATTTGGCTTAATATTAATGATTTTTATTATAAAATCAAGAAGCTAAGAGTTCAAATCTCATTACTTATATAAAAAATAAAAAGTTATCGATTTTTCATCGGTCCAAAAAATCTTATTTTATGTATAATACTAGACCGGACGAATCACCGATTTTCGATTCAATCGATCGATCTGATCAGATTTTTTATTCACTATCCGTGATATCACCATTCACCAGATAAATTTTAATAAATTTTTCTTCTTTCTGCCTCGTGCACTTTTGTCATTTTCTTAATGAACACATTTGACAAATTAAGCTCATTCGACCCAGGAATGAGATTAGTTCCTGTGAACTTGATATTTGCGAGATTAATACACTGATGATATATATATATATATATATATATATGTGTGGTAGATGAAAATTTCCTTTGACAGTGAAATGAGAAAAAAAAAAAAAAAAAAAAAGAAGACTTTTGTAAAGACAAATCGGCCTATCACTGTTACCTGATTGAATTATTCAACCAAACCACTCCCCTTATTATAAAATGACATTTGAGTCTTTTATTATTTTCAACTAATTATGTTTTCACTCAAATTAGTTTTCTTTTTTCTCCTTTTGCTTTACTTCTTTTCCAGAATTTGGAATTGAGAGTAGAGCTTCTGAATCAAACTAGATATAGCCCCTAGAAAAGTTTGCATAGAAATTTTTTT
Organism: Fremontodendron californicum; assembly: GCA_030761205.1. Classification (NCBI taxonomy): domain Eukaryota; kingdom Viridiplantae; phylum Streptophyta; class Magnoliopsida; order Malvales; family Malvaceae; genus Fremontodendron; species Fremontodendron californicum. The sequence goes on from JAULJL010000011.1 coordinate 30,373,964, forward strand.
TGGCTGTTTACTCAGAATTTTAACGTCTTGCTAGGACTTCCCTGGAAACAATTTCTAGTTTCTGGAACTTGACAAATTGCTCTTTCCCTAGGTACACACAAAAATGACTATTTGTGCTAGTACAAATCCAAGAAAGTGAGGAAAATATATGAGTCCAAAAGATTCAGAAAAGAAAGAGCTAATAATTGCATCTCTCAAAAGTATAATCTCCATTTTTTGGAAAGTATACAAGTTTCCTTTTAGAAGGAAACATAATAATTAATAAGTACGCAGCCATAAAAGCACATGACTAGTAATTATGAAGAAACCTGCTTATAACAATACATCATCTTGTTCCTTATACTGAAATTATATCATGGAAACTCTCACTGTACAAAAAAACAACTCACAAAAAAACAAAAACAAAAAGAACACACAGACAAGGAAAAAAACTAATGGGAAAATTTTCTGTTTTTCATGAACTAATTAACAAGATCTAAATAGAGATTACAACGCGATGTTACGATCATTATTTTATGATTTCGATTTTTTCCATCATCGATATTCATTGTAATAAACCGCTACAATTACTATAAACGAGACGTTATTAAAAACGCGTTCGAGATCGTAATTTAAATTCCTGCTAATTAGTAGCAGCAAATCTGACAGCGGATAAGTCCATTTTCATTACAATCAGGACACCTTTGAAATCCATACTCACCCTCTTCACCTTCTTCTTCTTCTTCTACTTTATCAACATCTTCATAATACACTTTACAGCTGCCCGAACAAGTCTCACAAGGCACAAACCTGATATCACCACAAGCCTCACAAGCTCTTCCATTGCCGCCACCATCTTCATCCACCATTTCGCACCCTTCAATCGCCTTCTCTAGCTGACCTTCTTCATGCATTCGCCTTATTTCTTCAGCTCCGCCAATGTATTTTTTCCCCACAAATACCCTTGGCAATCCTCCTTTAAACCCTTCTGCCATTAGCTCTTTCAATTCCTCTTTAAACCCTGAATGCATTGAAACATCTCGTTCATCGATACGAACTCCTAAGCTTTTCAGGATCGCTCTAACATGACAACAATCCTCGTATGTCTTCCGAACCCCTCTTAAACTTGTAAAGTACAAAACAATCTTATCCTTGTTAAGCTTACAATCTGAGACAAAAATCCCATTTGCTTTCGTCTCATAATCTTGCTCTTTTTCAATCTCCTGAGGCCTGAGATGGAAAGGGTTATCAGAAGGAAGCTGTTCAAGTGATTTCTTAAAGCTAGAAATAATTTCAGGATCAAAATCCGTAATCCCCGAATCCGATTTCTGATCATCATCTTCTTCAATTTGAACCCACAAAGGCTTTGGAGACACCGTGCCATTTTCTTTTGGAGCTGAATTCCTAACAACATCAAAAGAATAACTCCTAAAATGATCTTGAGGACGAAGAGGGCTAATATCTTCAAGTCCTGCCATCATTTCCCATATATTAATTGTTTCAGGCTCTCCAGGAGGAGTCCTGATAGGCGTTTTGGGAACAACTTTTGGGATCTTATCTTCAATCATTTTTGACCAAACTTCTGCTTCAATCACTTCCATAGCCAACCCTTTACTCTTCTCTTCCTCGACTTCCTTTACATTCCCATTGATTTTAGTGCCGTTTTCGAGATTGCCATTAAATGCTGCAACGTTGATGCTACTACTGCCATTGTTTTGGCGGTTGGCTTCTAGCTTCAGAGTGCCTAAAGTGGTGGATGTTAAAGCTACAACATGGTAGCTATCGCCTTTGTGCTGTGCCGGATGATGCACGTGCATTGAATAGCTTCTTGGAACAGGTGAATAAGGAGCCTGGCAATGCCGGCATCGTTTTTGCTTGGAACTAGCACAACCCATAACATCAAAAACAAAACAGAGGAAAAAAGAAACAGGGGAAAATGAAAAGGAAAAACAATGAGGGGAATTTTTTGGAATGTGATTGGATGAACAGATTAAGAGATATCCCTGTTTAAATGATCTGGATTGCTGGAGCTTTGGTGTAGATTAAATCATTAAAAATTGGGAAAGAGATAAAGAAATGTTGATGATGCAACAAAGGAGAGAAAAGATCAGAGAATTACTTGGAAGCTTCTCTTACAGGAAAGATCCAATAAAAAGATGTACTTCTCTTCTTCATTGAGCAGAATAAGTAGTTTATATAATATAATAAATTTGAAAAAAAAAAAAGGAAAAAATGAAACTAAATGATACCCAGATTAGAATTTGGATTAATCAGGTGAAAACAAGAATTGGGTTGCAGAGATCTTGGGATTTGGAATAGAAAAAAAAGCATAAAAATGGGTTTTTGAGAAATGATTGAGAAGAAAGTGAAGAAGAAAAATGGGAATGGGAAAGAAAGTCAAAGAAATAAAGGTTAAGATATTTGGATTAAGGAAAGAAAAAGAGAGAATTTTTTTTAGAAAGATTGATCATTCAACATCACCAGCTGATGGAAACAATTTTCTTGTTTTTCTCTCTCTAGAGGAATTCTAGAGACAGAGAGAGATGGAAACTGGTGGTCAGTGAGAAACGGAATTCTAGTTGAAAGGGAGCTTTAATGAGAAAGATAATAGCTGAGTTGTATGGTTTGGTGTTAGAGAAAGATAAAAGCCAAAGTAAAAGATAAAAAAATTAAAAATTAAAAAGTTCTTTTATTATAATTTTTAGAAGTATTACTGTTTTTCAGATAAATTATATCATTTATAGTTAATGTAATTATTAAATTTTACAAACACGAAATTAATAAAATGATATATATTTTATGATATATTAAAATTAAAAATAATTAATTTAAAAATGAGATATGTGATAATTTGCTAATCTAATTTGTAAAATTAAAAAATTTCTTCATCTTTGTATTAAAAACCAAATCTTATTATTTTATTTTTTAGTCTAAACTTTTCATGTTTTCTTGAGATACCATTATTTAAAATTAAAAATAGGTGTTTTTATTTACAAAGCTAAAAAAAAAAATCTTTGTGATTTTAGTTTGTTTGAGTGTATTTTAAAGAAAATTTTGGGTGTTTAGTTTAAGAAGTGATTAAATGATTAATGATGTTTTTTTTTAAAAAAAATTGCAAAAGGAATGATTCAAATTTTGTTTCGAATAAAAAGATTTGCATTAATTATTTAATTAAATATTTGATAAAATATTTTTTTCTACGTAAAAAAAAGTTAATTTGATGAAGAAACTAACTAGTAACTTCTCCAGAAAATAAAAGTTTTTTAAATTGTAACAAACAATTTGGGATAAGAAATAAGAACCTAATTTTATGAAAAGAGATTATGGTTTACTAGATTAGGAGCTTATCCATAGAACAAAACAAACTTTGGATTTGATTGTTCACTTTCCTAAAATTATTAACTTACAAAAGCAAAACTAAAAATCTCCATTCTAAAAAAAAAAACATTTCTATCTAAAACAAAATTTACTTAAAAAGACTGTTTGGAATGATAAAAAAAAGACAAATTTTGAAATATTTTACATAATTTATAATTTTTTTACTTTTTTAGTGAAAAATGAAATTATTATTAAAAAAATTATCTCATCTACTCTTAATAGCGTTTTAAAATATATAAAAAAAATTAATAAAATAACACATAAAATTTTAATTTTAAAAAATAAAAAATAAAAAATATAATATTTTTTAATTACGATTGTAAAATTAAATTTTTTATTTTTACTATATCCAAAACGAACTTTTATTATAAATATCAATAAAACGTAAGAATTAATGCTTAAATGACTACCGGTCTTTTCATACTAATACACTCTCTCTTTATGCCGCGTGACACGTGCTTCAATCTCACGGATAATCCATACATTCTCCAACTATTTTAAAGGAATATTGAACGTCCGATGGTTTTTGTGTTACACTTGCCTGTTGAAGCGCGTGGCAATAGAAGTTTAAATGAGGTTTTTTTAATTAAATATAGCAAAAAAAAAAATTCCCAAAATACCGTTATTTTTAGATTATTTCTCAAAATCCGCTTTTTTTTTCTAGCTGAGAAATCGCCATCCCCCATGGCGATTTCCCAGTGTAAAAATTTCAAAATTTGTAAAAAACACCAAGGGAAATCGCCATGAGGGGTGGCGATTTCCCTTGGTGTATTTTGCAAATTTTGCAAAATTAACCAAGGGAAATCGCCACCCCCCATGGCGATTTCCCTTGGTTAATTTTGCAAAATTTGCAAATTTGATGAAGGGAAACCGCCATGGGGGTGGCGATTTCCCGTATATTTTTTTCTGATTCTTGGGAAAATATGAAAAACATGCACCAATAGTGAACTTATTGTGAAATGGTATAATGAATAAAAGTTATTTCAAAAAGAGAAATAAATAATTAGAAATTATTATAAAGGATATTGTAAAGACAAAATTACCCTTAATGAAAAAACTTATTTTTCTTTTTTCTTTCAATAAGGAAATATTATTTTTTTAAAATTTTAATTGAAAATAAATTTAAAAAATAAAATATTTAAATAAATATTTTTTTAAAAATTTTAAAAAATTTTAAAAAATTTTAAAAATTAATTTTAGGCATATTATTTTTATTTTTTAAAATTTTTTAATTAAAAAAAGTAAATAAAAAATTAATTTTTTTTTTAAAATTAAAAAGTTTTTATTTTCAGAATATTTATTTTTTAATTAAAAATTAAATTAAAAAATAAAAGAAAAAGGGAAGAGAAGAGAAGGTTTTTTTATCAAGGATAATTTTGTCTTTACAATATCCTTTATAGAGGTGCTTATGGGCAGGGCCGCGGCCCTTTTTTTTTTCTTTTCTGCCCAGGCCCGCCCGTTTAGGCCCGAATCACTGTTCATTGGAATAATTTTTTTAAAAATTTTTTTAATTAAAATTAAATAAAATAATATTATTATAATAAAAATCACTGTTCCGGTCCGAGCCGGCCCGAAACATAAATTATCTTGTTCAGGCCCGGCCCAATACGGGCCGTGCCTGTCGGGCCGGGTGGGTTGCCCGGCCCGTGAGCAGGTCTAATCCTTTATAATAATTTCTAATTATTCATTTCTCTTTTTCAAATAACTTTTATTCATTATACCATTTCACAATAAGTTCACTATTGAGTCATGTTTTTCATATTTTCCTAAAAATTTGAAATAAAAAATAAAAAATAAAAATAAAAAATAAAACCTTTGGGAAATTCACAAATTTGTAAATTTCCCATTTGCAAATTTTAGTCGGGAAATCGCCATGGGCCATGACGATTTCTCAACTGATAAAAAAAAAGCGGATTTTGGGAATTAATCTGAAAAGAGCGGTATTTTTGTAAATATTTTTTTTTTGCTATAAGCCCATTACTTTTTTTTTTCTTGAAATGTTTTTGATTAAAAAAATAAATAAATACAACCTTCTTTGCTTATTGCATGACGTCATAAGTTTATTTAATGCAAAAAGAAGAATCTTAGAAACTGGTTTATAAATGGACAAATGAAATGAGAAAAATGTCAAATGAAATGAGAAAAATGTCAAATTTTCATTTATTTACTATTTACGTTTCCAAAATACTATTTTTTATTTTGGGTTTGATTGATATTTGTAGACACTAATTAAAAATTATTTAATTATTTATATTAAAAATATTTTTATTTAAATATTTTTTTTATTGAATTTTAAAAGTAGTGGACGAATAATATTTTCCTTTTATTATTCTTTTTGTCCCATTATATTTGTCTTTGTTGATTTTTTGGTTAAACGAATTCAAATTTGACAATTATTTTTTAATAAAATGATATTAAAATTTATTAAAAATAAAATTTGTATCTCAAAATTTTCAAATCATATTTCTTAAAATTTTAATTCAATAAAATTTTAAAAATTAATGATTAAATTGAACTCGTTGACAAAAAAAAAAAAAATCAAATATGAACAAACAAATGGACGAAGGGAGTATTTTTTTTGGGTCTAAATTTATGATTTAGTAATATGATTATGATGTTGAAATTTTTTTACTCTTTTGCGCAGTTTGAGAAAAATATGACATTATCTTGAATTTTAAATAGGTTTACAATGGGAATTTTAAAAATGTTGGGTAAATAGCACCGTAATCTTTAAACAAAATATCATTTTAGTAATGCTTTGATACTTAGTAGAGTTAATAGTATCAATGGTTTTCAAACTTTAGGTATATTTTATATTAGTCTTCAAATTTCAAAACGTATCAATCAGATCCTCGATCTTATAGTTTTGTATCAATGTGATCCTTCCGTTTGTAAAACCGTTAGAGTAGATGTTAAACCACAGATGGCATGTGACGTGTAAATTATAAAAATACTATCTACTGATATGGTCCTTTTTAATAACACCAATGATCCCCAAACTTTAGGGCATATTTTATATTGATCCTCAAACTTCAAAATGTGTCAATCAGATCCTTTGTTATTATTATTTTTTTATATTTTATATTTTCCTTTCTCTTTTTTATAAATAAATACAAAAAATAAAAAATAATTTATATTATAATTTAAATTAATTTTTTGAAAATATAATTAATTTATAAAGATATAAAATATTTATTTAAATTAATTTTATTAAACTATTTTTAATTTTTTTTTGTTTCTTTCCTTTTTCTCTTTTTTTTTTTCATTTTATATTCTTTATAAATAAACTAAAACATAATAATAATTTATATTATATTAAATTAATTTTTTAAATATTATATAATTTATTAAAAATATAAAATATTTATTTACATTAATTTTATAAAAATTATTTTAAGTTTGTTTTTACTTTTTTCTCTTTTTTCTTTTCCCTTTTTTCTTATTAATAAATAAATACAAAGAATTTTTTTTATAATTTATAATATAATTTAAATTTAAAAAAGTAAATAATTTATAAAAGTATATAAACGTATTTATTTACATTACTTTATAAAAATAATTTTTTTTTCTTTTTTATTTACTGTTATAAATAATTAAATAAAAATTAATTTATTTGTAATAATTAAATAATTTATAAAAAATAATATATTTATTTGTAATTAATTAAAAAAGTTATTTTTCTTTTTCTTTTTTCTTTCGTTTTATAAATAAATTAATTTTGTAAAAAATTAAATAATTTATCAAATATAAATATTTATTTACATCATTTTTTTTTTGTAAATATATTTTATTTTCCTTTTCTTTCCTTTTTTAATTTTTTTTATTCTCTCCGCCTAACTCTCATCGATCAAAAAAGAAAAATTTGAATCCCCACCGTCAGTCCGACCCTGCAAAGGATCAGACTGCCATTCATAACGTTTGATAGGCATTGAAAGAGACCAAATTTGATCCCTCATGCTAGATCGAGGAGGGTCCGATTTGACGTTTTATAACAGATTAGGTTAAGGTAGTTGACGCCTCAACTTCAGTATTGGAGTCGACATAAAAAATATAAATGTTTATTAAATGAATGTAAATAAATATTTTGTATTTACAAATTATTTAATTAAAAAATAATTTATTTAGAAAAAGATAAGGAAATAAGAAATAGGAAAAAGGAAAATAAAATTTATTTTTATTATAAAATTAATGTAAATAAATATATTATATTTTTACAAATTATTTTATTTTTGAAAATTTAATTTAATTTAAATTAAATTATAATATAAATTATTTTATTTTTATATATTTATAAAGAAGAAAAAGGAAAAAAAGAAGAGAAAAAAGTAAAAAAACTTAAAATATTTTTAAAATATTGATGCAAATAAATATTTTATATTTTTTCCTAAATTATTATTTTTTATAAAATTTGTTTAAATTATAATATAATTATTAAATTTTTATTTTTTTTTATTTATAAAGAGGAGAAAAAATAAAAATATAATAAAGAAGAAATAAAATATAAAACATTTTATTGCTATGTTTTTATAAAATTAATTTAACTAAATATTTTATATGTTTATAAATTAATTATATTTTTTAGAATTTAATTTAATTTATATTATAATTTATATTATATTTTTTGTATTTATTTATAAAAAAGAGAAAGGAAAATAAAAAATAAAAAATAAAGGATCTAATTGATACGTTTTGAAGTTTGAAAATCAATATAAAATATACCCTAAAATTTGGGGACCATTGGTGCTATTAAGAAAGACCACATTGTCGCAACCTAAAAAAATAACGTAACGACGAGTCTCATCGCAAGACTTTATTATTCGTTAAGCGTGACATTAAAAAAACCGAGGAAAAGTCGACTTAATTCCTCTAGAAAAATGAAGGTTTTGAAAATGACCTTAAAAAAGACATGGAGTCGCCACCAATCGTTTTTAGCTAGGTGTGATCGGCCACCTATTAAAACCGGTTTTATAAAATATTTTAAAAATTAATTAAAACATTTTAAAAACCAATTTCAAGTCTGCGTTTTAAACCAGAGAAATCAAAAAGCGGGTTCGGGAGTCGGTTACGTGTGGGGAAGGATTAGCACCCCCACAACGCCCGTATAAATCGGTACCTTATTAATCGTGTGTTATCTCAAGTCTCGGTAAAAGTTGGTTTTAAATTCAGTATTTCAAATTAATTCCCAATTTAAAGAAAAATAATTCCATTTTTTTATTGAAAATGATCCGGAATTTATAAATTCAAAATTTTCCTATATTCCCCAACAAACTGGCAAAATATAAAAATTTTTGTTAGTTTTGGAAAACTTTCCGAATCATTCTCTTTTTTGAAAGAAAGATATTCCTTTATTAATGATAATTGATGATATTCCCTCTAGCAAACCCGGTAGAGAACTCATGAATTATTTTAACTCGGGAATATCTTTATATTTTTTTTTATTGAAAACCATTATCCTTTTTTGGAAACATTTAAAATAAATGAATATGTATATGCTAAATAAAGATAACTAAATAAAAGCATAGGATATCATGAAATATTCGAAACCATATAATAAACCATGTAACATCAAAAAATATAAATCAAAATAACAACAATATCATAGAAATTATTATAGCAAGAATCACATATTATATAAAATGCATGAATATAAAAATGCAATGCATGAAATGTATTTTTTCCTTTAATTAAGGAAATCCGTATATCTGAAAAGATATCCGGCTACCTTAGGAAAATATGTCAAATTAAATATTCTAAAACCAAAATACTTTGTGATTGTTTGAAAACAATTTTGAAAAGCTTGAATTAAAAATAAAAACTGGGCTAATTTCTTTAAAATGGCTCTAATTTCCTAAGTTTAAAAATCCGGACTTGACTACCCTTAACCCGGGACTTGAAAAACCATTTTTAGAGTTTAAAAAGGCTTAGAAACTACCCTAAGTCAGTAGCTAACCCTCCTAATCAGCCCACTCTAAGTAAATTAACCAAAACAGAAAATTGGTTTTTTCTTTAGATTCAATTCTGACTCCACTGTCCAGTTTTAATCCACGATTTTTTACCCTATTTTAAAAAATTCCAAAAATTCTAAAACATTTACTGGAGACTCAGGACATGTAAAACTACACGATAAAAAATCAGCTTAATTTTTTGATCAAAGATGAATTCCCAGAAAAATCAGAGATGTACGAGTTTTTGGAGGAGAAAAAACTGCTTTGTTTTTCTTTAAATTCAATTCTGACTCCACTGTCCAGTTTTAATCCATGATTTTTTACCCTATTTTTAAAAATTCCAAAAATTCTGAAAAAATTACTGGAGACTCAGGACATGTAAAACTACACGATAAAAAATCGGCTTAATTTTCTGATCAAAGATGAATTCCCAGAAAAATCAGAGATGTACGAGTTTTTGGAGGAGAAAAAAACTGCTTTGTTTTTCTTTAAATTCAATTCTGACTCCACTGTCCAGTTTTAATCCACGATTTTTTATCCTATTTTTAAAAATTCCAAAAGTTCTGAAAAAATTACTGGAGACTTTGGACATGGAAAACTACACGATAAAAAATCAGCTTAATTTTCTGATCAAAGATGAATTCTCAGAAAAATAAGAGATGTACGAGTTTTTGGAGGAGAAAAAAAAACTGCTTTGCCAGCATATTTTTTTTGTCTTTGATAAAATCATATAAAAAACAAAGTAAAAATATTTGAAACTCATAAAATGATTTCCAAACAATAGCTAAGACTTTTTGAAAGTTAGATAAAAATTGGCTAAGTAAAAAAATCACAAAGGTAGAATAATCAACTTGACAAACTTAATTTTCCACAAGTGTGCTCAAGAGAGCATGACCTTGAACCATTAATTGGCTCAAGTCATTATTCAAGTGGCATGGTCATGAAATGCATGAAACAATGCAGCAAACATAATGCATGAAATGCATGGATCTAAACCTAAATGTAAGGAAAATGCATGACATAAATAATATGGCCTAGACCTAGCATGAACTTGCATGGCAAGAAATGCAACCTAGACCTAAGACATGCATGGCATTTTCACAAACACAAGGCATGCTTAATTCAAAAATCCAACCAAATATCATGCAAATGCAAAAACCTAACAACTAGCATGACAAAAATACAACACACAATGCAAAACACATGGAGTAGCCAAATGGCCCCAAGCTTCAACAAGCATGGCATTTTCACAAACACTTGGTATGCTAGTATGAAAAACTAAGTCATAACACAAAAATCACACAAGCATTTTCACAAACACCTAATATACCAAATCTAAAACATGCTCACTAAGATATAAAACAAGAATCATGCAAAGAATCACATAAGCATTTTCACAAACACTTAATATGCTAACTCTAAAACATGCTCAAATTTAAACAACATGAAAACATAAAATTAAAAATGCAAAAACATGATATCTAAGACATAAATGGCAACAAATAAAGCAACCAAATTAAATATAACTTAAGAACATGAAATAACATAATATTTAAAACATCAAAAATAAAGAAAATAGCATAAACAATATGGTAAAATGAATCAAAAACAACAACTTAAAATAAATAATGTAGGCCATTTGGCCATGGTGAGTTTATTATAAAAACAAAATGTAAAAAAAAAATATACTTAAGAAAGGAAATGAAGGAAGAACAAGAAACATTATTTTAAAATGAAAACTCACCAAGTAGCTTTTGAACGGATTAAGCTATAAACCCTCAGAGTAGCTTTTGAACGGATTAAGCTACGAACCCTCAGAGTAGCTTTTGAACGGATTAAGCTACGAACCCTCAGAGTAGCTTTTGAACGGATTAAGCTACAAACCCTCAGAGTAGCTTTTGAACGGATTAAGCTACAAACCCTCAGAGTAGCTTTTGAACGGATTAAGCTACGAACCCTCAGAGTAAAACACTATGACTCACCACCCGGATAATCCTAATACAAGTGTATAGACTATCTCACAAGGGGTAGTGGGTGATTTCAACCAAAGGCCAAGACTCCTTATTTATAAGGTGAGCACCTCCTTGGCTTGACATTACAAAGGGATGTGGGATTGGGACTTAGGCTCAAAAATGAAAATCTCTAACTTAACTCTTGATTTTTAATCACTTGATTGAAAAAATCCTAAGCTTCCTCCTTCCTTTGGGCTTGGGCAGGCCAGCACTTCTCTTTTCCAGCCCAGCTCTGATTTTTGAAAGGCCCAAAGAAGCCCTTTTCGGTTGCTTGGGTGAAATGACCATTTTGCCCCCCGGATGCAAGTAAATATCAAACGGACTCCAAATTCAATTTTTATTTTTTTAATACTTCCAAAATAATAAAATATTGAGTTCTGGAAGTTTTCAAAATTATCCGAGTCCGTTTGCTATTTATTTGGATTTTTTCTTCCCAAAATGTCCTTTTATGCCCCTACTTTTTACCATTTTTTAAATGAGCTCCAAATCAAGATTTTTCTTCACCAATCTCTTCAAAATAATTAAAAAGTGTGATCTGGAAGTTTTCGTAATTTTTGGAGCTCATTTGGTATTTTTTCGGGATTTATCGGCTTGAATTACTGCATAGGAAGCTCGGGATTTAGCCATTTTGCAAATGAACTCGGAATCAAGATTTTCTTTCGCCAATCTCTTCCAAATAATTTAAAAATGAGATTTACCAAATTTCAGAATTTTTGGAGTCCATTTGCTATTTTTCCGGGATTTATCTTTTTGAATTACTGCATAAGAAGCCCGAGATTTGACCATTTTGCAAACGAACTCGGAATCAAGATTTTCTTTTACCAATCTCTTTCAAATGATTTAAGAATGAGATTGACAAATTTTCCATAATTTTTGGAGTCCATTTGCTATTTTTCCCAAAATTTTCCAATTTTGCCCTTTAACCTCCGAAACCCGGTTTTGCTCAAAACAAGTCCGATTTTCAGATTTTCTTCAATCTGAGCCTTGGGCCATCCTTTTTAATCATTCCTCATCCATTGGGGGCTTTGGTCTTACCAAGTCGGGCCATTTCTGTGATTCTTCCCGATTTCACAGAAATCCACTAAAAACCCTAATTCTCGGTTTTCTCCCGGATTGACTTTTTTTCGGTTTTTCTTGCAAGTGACTTCTCCATTGCCCGTATTCAGTGCTTATCTTTCATTTGGAACCTTCAATTTCGACCAGTTTGATCGTTTAAGCACTTTTCCCCAAATTTCTCGGATTAGGGTTTCCTTTCTAGTGAATCTCCAAATCCCAACTTCCGAACTCCATATCTTTCAATGTAGACCTCGGATTATCAAAATTCTTTCGCCATTTTTCAATTGAACTTAAAATCTTGATTTTGAAAGTGGGTTGACTTTTTCAGTAGTTGACTTTCTGGAGTTGACTTTTTCGAAGTTGACTTTTTCGGGGTTGACTTTTTTTCAAGTTTGACTTTTTGTGCTCGCCCTCTTAAACTAAGTCTCGGAGTACCACCTGCAGGATGAAAACAGTCTTTTTACACTTGGGAACATCAATATGGGAAGAAAACATACCTGTTTAGTGGTCCGGACAAAATTAGGTGTCTACAGCTGCCCCTCTTTGGCTATTGCTGAGAATCAGGAATCAGGCAAAGATAAACCGACACTAATTTTGTACGGTCAGTGACATCACATGTGAAGGAAAGGGAAAGGGGTTTCTCTTTCATTTTAATTTTTTTCATTTTCTATTTTTCATTTTTTCATTTTTTTCTTCTTTCTTCTTTTTTCTTTTTTCTTTTTTCCTTTTTTTTATTTTTTTTATTTTTATTTTTTTTATTTTTTTTCTATTTTCTCTTTTTTCATTTTTTTTAAAAACAATAAATTGAAGATTTTGTCCTTAAATTGAATTCCCTGCCTAAACAAGGCTCGATTCGTCTTAAGGGAATGAATTCGATTTCAAAAGAAAAATTTATGCTCGAAGGGCTTTAAAATTGGTGCCCGAAGGTCTTAAAATGGTGCCCGGAGGTCTTAAAAATTGGTGCCCGGAGGTCTTAAAAATTGGTGCCCGGAGGTCTTACCCCTGAAAAAAGTTATGCCCGGAGGTCTTAAAGATGTTGCCCGGAGGTCTTACCTGTGATTTGAAAAATTATGCCCGGAGGTCTTAAAAATTGGTGCCCGGAGGTCTTACCCCTGAAAAAAGTTATGCCCGGAGGTCTTAAAGATGTTGCATAGAGGTCTCACCTATGATTTGAAAAAAATTATGCCCGGAGGTCTTACCCCTAAAAAAAATAATGCCCGGAGGTCTTAAAGATGTTGCCCGGAGGTCTTACCTGTGATTTGAAAAATTATGCCCGGAGGTCTTAAAAATGGTGCCCATAGGCCTTACCCCTGGAAAAAAAGAGTTATGCCCGGAGGTCTTAAAGATGTTGCCCGGAGGTCTTACCTGTGATTTGAAAAATTATGCCCGGAGGTCTTAAAATGGTGCCCGGAGGTCTTAAAAATTGGTGCCCGGAGGTCTTACCTGTGATTTGAAAAAAATGCGCTGTATGCGACTTTAAAAATGATGCCCGGAGATTTTAAGAATGGTGCCCGGAGGCCTTACCCGTGATTTGGAAGAAATGCGCTGTATGCGACTTTAAAAATGATGCCCGGAGGTCTTAAGAATGGTGCCCGGAGGCCTTACCCGTGATTTGGAAGAAATGCGCTGTATGCGACTTTAAAAATGATGCCCGGAGGTCTTAAGAATGGTGCCCGGAGGCCTTACCCGTGATTTGGAAGAAATGCGCTGTATGCGACTTTAAAAATGATGCCCGGAGGTCTTAAGAATGGTGCCCGGAGGCCTTGCCCATAATTTGGAAGAAATACGCTGTACGCGACTTTAAAAATGATGCCCGGAGGTCTTAAGAATGGTGCCCGGAGGCCTTACCCGTGATTTGGAAGAAATGCGCTGTATGCGACTTTAAAAATGATGCCCGGAGGTCTTAAGAATGGTGCCCGGAGGCCTTACCCATAATTTGGAAGAAATGCGCTGTATGCGACTTTAAAAATGATGCCCGGAGGTCTTAAGAATGGTGCCCGGAGGCCTTACCCGTGATTTGGAAGAAATGCGCTGTATGCGACTTTAAAAATGATGCCCGGAGGTCTTAAGAATGGTGCCCGGAGGCCTTACCCATAATTTGGAAAAAATGCGCTGTATGCGACTTTAAAAATGATGCCCGGAGGTCTTAAGAATAGTGCCCGGAGGCCTTACCCCTGAAAAAAGTTATGCCCGGAGGTCTTAAAGATGTTGCCCGGAGGTCTTAAAGATATTGCCCGGAGGTCTTACCTGTGATTTGAAAAATTATGCCCGAAGGTCTTAAAAATGTTCTTTGAAGAATTGTTGAAAATTACCCTAACGATTTTGAGAAGATGCGAATGCTTTTTGATGCAGATGCAGGTGTTGAATAAGACACGAAATGACTTAAACTGGTGCAAATGTCTTTAATGCAAATGTAAATGACTTGGATTGATGCCCATGTTTCATGATGCAGATGCCCCTACTAATTGTGTTCATGTAACTGGTTTATGAATGGTGTAACTACAATTACCACACAGTAATGAAAATGCAATGATTCTAGAAATGATGCAATTGCTTGAGATGACACAAATACGAATTCCATGAAGAATGTAAATGTAAAGGTAAAATACAGATGCTTATGGAATAATGCCAATGCAAATACCCATGAATGATGCAAATGCTTGCCGACACTGTGCAGATGCAAGAGCTCGATAAAGAGATGAGTGCTCATGAGTGATGCAAGTGCCCCCGGCTGTTTTTCTAGACTTTGGCTTAGCCTTTCAAATTCATTTTTCCTCTTCAAATCAGAGTATATCTTCAATTCATTTTGGCTATTCTCTTTGCCCCAACAGTTTTTCAAACTTTCATCAACAGAGATCTGAACTGGGTTCTATTTCTTCTTCTCATATCTGGAAGTCAAGACCTATCCTGGCAGTTCTACACCTTTGAGTTAGAAAAATCCTTGTCTCATGCCAACATCAAAATGGGTATTTCAAAAAAATCTTTTTATTTGTTTTCGCATTTTGAAAACTTCTGAACAAAAAATATTAACCCCACAATGTGTGATGTACAAATCTTTTGAAGACTGATGATCATTGTTAGAAATTTCTCTAAGTATCAATCTGGGTTTTTTCAACTGGATTGGCAAGGCTTGGTATAACAAGATTCTGGCTTTTCCAGGAAAACTTCATGACAAAAATGTATATCCCTTCTAGGCTCACAAATGGAACAGGTTTTATAAATCATGAATTCATTGAGAACCAAACAAATTCAACATTCTTTTAGTTTCCATATCAAGGCATTTTGTCAAGCATCAAGATTGGCTGGGATGTTTAAACCGGAAAGTTTAATCTTGGGAACAAAGTTTCAGTTTTTGAAGACAATCCTCCGAATGAGAGCTGACAATTTGGGGGGTTCAGGAATTCCTAGATGTTCCTCGATGACCACTCCTTTAATAAGATCTTTTCTTTTGGGGTATCAGCACTATCATCGATGGCATCGAAAATTCCCATTCTACTCTAGACCGCCCGTTTTTTTTGGGTTTTCGCCCTAGAGTCCCATTCTTTTCAATTTTTCTCTTTTTTTTTTTTTACCATGCACTTGAGAATTCTAAATTCTTCCTTAGTGAAATGAGAATTTGATAAGATGGGATAAAATCTGAGGAAAACCCTTCAAATTAAACATTCATGCTTGATCAAAATGGACTTTTAAAGCACGTAATGTAGGCCATGGCTCAGGATTCAGAAAGAAAGGATAAATAGGCCCAAAATATGTGTTTGAGGGTAATCAGATCAAGGATCCTTTCTTGAAGAGGATTTTCTTTGAAACATGTGTCTCTTCTTGGACATTTCTTTCTTTTTGATTTTGCTCTTTTTCTTCCTTGCTTTTGGCTTTCAATTTGCCATGTCTTTCACACACATTTTTTTATTGTGTTTTTTGTTTGTTTTTCTTGGCTTTCATTTCGTCATCTTTTCCTCTTCTTTTTTTCTTTGACAGAGTGCGCCCGTATTTATTCGGGGCTCCATTTGCTTTGTGTCTGTCCCTGAGCTGTCACTCATTTCTCAATGATCTTTGAAAAGATCTTTCCTCGCATTTGCCCCCCAGTGTAGAGGGTAATCCTTGATCAGGGTTCAAAGAATTAAGAATTCTTTTGGCTCAAAAGGGGTGACTATGGATAATAATTTTTTTCTTGTGAAATGGATATGAAAGATGGCCATTCATCATATCAAGCCCAAATATTCTCATTGAAAAGCAATCCTCAGGGGAAATAGATATTCAGAATTTCATTTTGCACTTTGGAATCATCCGAATTCTCATATGCATGATATCATGATTTTTCTTTTTCTTTTTTTTCTTTTTTTTTTGTTTTTTTCGTCGCATGCCCCCAATGATTCATGCATTAGCCCATCCTTCTTCACTATGTATCCATCATTTCCACATATGATGCCCCAATTTGATTATCCATGCGAATTTGTATCAACGAGGAACATGGCAAGTCTAGGTCTGTTTTGAAAAGGCCGAGTTTCCAATCTGAGTTCTTTGAAGAGACAAGGAAAACATGACCCAAAAGCAGGTTTTCTCTGGGACAAGGGATAATCTAGTTTAATCATTGTGCCCCAAGGTGTCAATCATGAAGTGATGTCTGGGCAATTAGTGTTTTGTGGTCATTGGGAAAGGTCATGAATGGTTTTAGCACAATCCTGACACACACCAAATTATCAAAATCTGGATTCTCAAGGAATTCAAAAAATTTCAAAAAGTTTGTTCCTTTGTTCATAGCCTAGACTAGGATTTACATCCTTGCTTATTTTGCAATGACAATGCTTCTCTTTTTTCATTCATTTTTCCTTGAAGCATTAGGTCTTTCAAGTGTTATTGATTCAAGGTTTAGGTATAGAGAAGCCCAAAAAAGAGGGGGATGGTGTTGGGTCATTTCTAACACTGATCATCAATCTTCTTGAGACTATCCATTATTAAAACTTCCTTAATGCTTGTTTTTGTAAATTCACATTTATTTAAAACACAACAAACACAAAGCATTTAAAATTCATTTAATTCATGTAGATGTTAACATGAGACAAGTGCTTTCATCATCACAGTGTATAAAACTACATGCGTCAAAAATGCTCCTATTGACATCCTTCAAAGGTAGTAATTCTCCCCCTAAAACCCTGAAAGAAATTGATTTAGGGCTAAGTGGCCTTCCATTGATCGATAAGCTCCGGTGTCAAAATACCATCACGGATAAAACTTTCAATCATTTCCTTCAGTTGTCTGCATTTTTCAGTTGAATGCCCAACTACCCCTAGGTGATAATCACACTTGCTGTCAGGGTCATAACTCCTTGCTGATGGATTCGAAGCTATTTTCAAAGGTACCGGGGTAAGGTACTGATTCTTTATTAGTAATGGCAGTAAGTCAGGGATGGGGATTGGAATTCTTTCTTGATTTTCTCGCGGTCGTTTTCTAGAAGTAGGCCTTGTTGCAAGGGCTGGTATAGGATTAGGTGTTTGGGTAGGTAGGTAAGGATAAAGGCTTGGAGATACCTCAGTAGGGTAACATGATTGGTATGAGGGAAATTGGGAATATGGGATGAAATCTTCCATAGTTTGGACATCTTCCTCTTTCTTTCTTGGTGCCTTATTTCTCTCGGTATTGGATGTTCCTTCTCTTTCAAGTTTCCCATTCTTGATAGCATTCTCAATCATCTCCCCTGAAATTACCATGTCCGCAAAATTCTTCGAAGCATTGCCGACAAGTCTGTCATAGTACGGGGCGTGCAGTGTATTCACAAAAAGGATAGTGATTTCCTTTTGTGTCAAGGGCGGTTGTATTTGGGCAGCCAGGCTCATCCACCGTTGTGCATATTCTTTGAAGCTCTCAGTAGCTTTTTTCTCCATATTTTGCAAAGTGAGACGATCAAGTGTCTTGTCGGTCATATGCTTGTACTGGTTTAGAAAAGCCCCAGCCAAATCATTCCAAGAGCGAATCTGATCCTTGCTCAACTGACTATACCACCTAATTGCGGACCCGCTGAGGCTATCCTGAAAGCAGTGAATCAAAAGCTTATCATTATCTATCTGACTTGTCATCTTTCGGCAGAACATAGTGATGTGGGCTGATGGATCGGTCGTCCCGTCATATTTCACAAAGTCAGGGATCTTGAACTTAGGAGGAATGACTAAATCGAGGACCAAGCATCGTTCTTTCGCCTCCACACTCCCGAATACATCTTTTCTTTCTATTGCCCGGAGCCTTTCATCTAACAACTGATATTTCCCTTGGGAATCTGCCAACTCAACCTCATTTACTGCAACCCTTTTCAACTTTGCCTGTTCAGCCGGATCATCTGATTTTAGGACATTGACGGGGTTAACAGTGTTCTGGGCATCACTTATTGCTACCTCATCTTGGCCCTTTTGTACCTCTAACCCTTCTCCGGCGACAAAGTTTTCGGTGTATCCTTTTCCCTTCATTACAGCAGACATTAGCTCCATCAGTTTAGTCATCTGATCCTTAGATTCTGCTTGAGATTTTGCTAGCTGTTCTCGCAATTCTCTCTGTTCACTTTCCATTTTTTCCATTCGGGCAACTTGTTCATCCTCCATAGCACCGGCCTGTATTAAAAGTGTACTCAGTACTTCTTCTGATTTGAAATGGAAATTCTTTCAAAGACTCCTAAAGCCAAGCCAACTTCTATTTTATTTCCCCCAAATGTATGTCATGATGAATGAGCCATGAATGCAATTTCATGCATGTGAAGCCTAAACAATATGATGTATGGATATGTACAATGGAAACATGCTGACCATATATGTGATAAATGCAATCACAATGCCAACATGTTGCAAACAAAGAATAAACAAATCAACACATGGATATATGCAATGACTGATCATGTGCATTTTAGCATGTTTCCCAATGAATGATCATATATCCTATGAATGCAACATGGTGTCAATTATGATACATGCAAACAATGAATGATTGATATAGAGTATATACAAAGAAAATCATGCTAACCATGTGTGTCATGAATGCGATCTAATGCTAACATGATGTATGTAATAAGCAAATTAATGCATGAACATATACAAAGAAATTATGCTGACTATGTTTGTTATGAATGCAACCTGACAAATAATTGATGGGATGCAAAATGCAAAGGGGAAGATATCACGGAGGAAATAAGAATCGGAGGAACTTAATCATCAACATCTTATAAATTTGAAGCATACTCAATTCATTCCCATATCAATGTTCACAATGGTATAAACCATGTTTTACAAAATTTGAGCAGTAGTTAAAACTGTCTTTACAAGCACTTTATTCTTCCTAGCATCCTAAGGCTATAAGAGCCGGCTACTGAAAAAGTGAAATCCTATTACATCATATAAGACCGAAGTCTTTCCACTTCAATGCTGTAAATCTCCCAATCCTAATGGCGTTTTCCCAGTCCTTTATCAATCAGTGTCGTTGGATCCAACCACTTGGCATCTGTGAGAGCTTGCACTTTCCTTTTGACTGCTATACAATCTTCGATGCTATGGCCAACAATTCCACAGTGATAATCACATCTTTCATTTGGATTATACCACATTGGATATGGTGGTAACAGGGGTTTCAATGGGACACAGGCAACCATGTGATTTTGGATCAGTATAGGGAGGAGCTCTTGGTAGCTGATTGGAATGGGATCAAAATGCATTTGGGTCTTATTCTGGGATCGTTTCTTAGTCACACATGGCCTAGGAGTTGGGGCACTTGGTGGTAGCACTAAGGTTCGAACCGGAGTGTTTACATGGGGATGTGGCGGAACAGCATGGTAAGGGTATGGATTTGGACACGGGGCCTTTGGAGGTTGTACATAGCTCGAGGTTCCTATCTCAGGTACTGGATAAGGTGATTGATGAGGGAAATAGTATGAACTGGTAGTTGGTAACGATGGAGTCGGATTCAGGAATCCCGTAGTGGTCGTCCCAATGGACGATTGGACCATAGTAGGGTGGGGATACTGGTTTGGACCTAGAACAGTTTGCAGGTATGGTACTGGATTCGAGGAAACTGTCTTTGGTATCAGGCTTTCAGGTTTAATTATTTTCATGATTTTGTCCACAATTTCATCAGGATTGCAACCTTTGTGGCATTGACAAGTGCAGGATCCAGCAAGGATTGTATGTTCTGGACCTAATGGTTTTGGTTGATCCGAAGATGATGCGAAGCCCTGAGAAAGTTCACCTTTACTGTTACCCATATCCTCAACCATTTTCAGCAATTTGGCAAGTTGTTCCTTCACCTCTCGGATTTCATGTCCATATTCATCTTGATTGCGTTCCAAAGCACCCAATCGTTCCTCCGATTCATTCCTCATATCTCGAACCCCTTTCATGCAAATGAAAATGTCATGAGATTAAGATTATGAATGTACACGCTCTATTCCTATGTGCATGAATAAATTGATGATTAATGCATGAACATATACAGAGAAATTATGATGACTATGTATGCTATGGATGCAATTTAATGCCAGGTATATACAGATAATGACTATGCATGTCATAAACGTGTCCTACAATGAATGACCATGCATGCTATGATGTCAAAATGATACATGCTAAGAATAAATGAATTAATACAAAGGTAGGTACAAAGAATGACCATGTATATCACAAATGTATTCTACAATGAATAATCATGCATGTTATGACTGTAACACGATGTCAAAATGACACAAATAAATTAACCAATGATTACACGAAATTGGTGGGACCTAAATCTTGATTATTCAAAAATCTCATTATGCAAGATTTGCCTCCTAATTTATGATTTTTTTTTTAACATGCTTTTTTTTTGTGTTTTTTTTTTTATTTATGAAAAACCAATCACATTATTTTCAAAAGAATTTCAGGGTGGATCCCACTATGGTACCATATGCAAATGTTCATGTGACACTACCGGTTTTATGAAATCATCAAATGAAATTACCAACTGTTTATTGCAAAGAATGAGATCAATAACACAACCAAAAATGTACATGCTCTATTCACACATGTATGAAATGTGCAACATGCAAAATGCTTGAAAAAAGATTTTTTTTTTTTTTTATAAAAAAAACAGCTAATGAACATCTGCCCCAGCAATATCTGCTTATTTAGGCATCACGATGTCTTCGAGGCGGAGTATCACATTTATTACGGGCGATGTACGTACATCGTTGCTCGATCTACCACACTTATTCGGAGTGTAAAATAGGTAACAAAAGGTTTAGAACTGTCCCTCTATGTGTTCCTATTTTCGGTATATCTAACGGAAATCCGGCATGGCTTCGCCTAGGTTCACTATATGAGGGTGAATCGGTTCTAAGGCTCCGAATTGTTCCTCACTATCGCCGGTGAAGGCTAGTAAGGCACCCCGATAAAAGCGGGTTCAATTCGTTAGAGTATATTTTCCTATGCCCATGCGGAGGATCATCACGAAGGCATTAGGTACTTTATACTCCGAAAGTGTTTCACTAGCCCATACGGAGGATCAATCACGAAGGCGTAGTTACTTTACTCCCACTTAAAAGGACGGAACCCGGGTATAGGATTCATGTTATGCAAATGCACGTGTAGTGTGTGTGGAGGAATAATAAACCTTTCACCACCTATTCTACAAACCTTATTCTAAATGCCCTAGCAATTAAAATATTCAAGAATAGTGTAACGCATTAACCAACAAGCAATTATAATATACAACCTTAAATAACTAGAGAACAAAAATAAAATGCATGCACATGAGTATGAACATATTTAAAAACAATTTATTATTTTCAAAATTCTCCTTATTAAAAAAATGTGGGAATTAAAATCAAATACCAATTAAACCAACAAAACCGAGACTTTGATAACACACGACTAATTCTAGGCCTCACTCTCTAATATGTCCCCAGTGGAGTCGCCAAGCTGTCGCAACCTAAAAAAATAACGTAACGACGAGTCTCATCGCAAGACTTTATTATTCGTTAAGCGTGACATTAAAAAAACCGAGGAAAAGTCGACTTAATTCCTCTAGAAAAATGAAGGTTTTGAAAATGACCTTAAAAAAGACATGGAGTCGCCACCAATCTTTTTTAGCTAGGTGTGATCGGCCACCTATTAAAACCGGTTTTATAAAATATTTTAAAAATTAATTAAAACATTTTAAAAACCAATTTCAAGTCTGCGTTTTAAACCAGAGAAATCAAAAAGCGGGTTCGGGAGTCGGTTACGTGTGGGGAAGGATTAGCACCCCCACAACGCCCGTATAAATCGGTACCTTATTAATCGTGTGTTATCTCAAGTCTCGGTAAAAGTTGGTTTTAAATTCAGTATTTCAAATTAATTCCCAATTTAAAGAAAAATAATTCCATTTTTTTATTGAAAATGATCCGGAATTTATAAATTCAAAATTTTCCTATATTCCCCAACAAACTGGCAAAATATAAAAATTTTTGTTAGTTTTGGAAAACTTTCCGAATCATTCTCTTTTTTGAAAGAAAGATATTCCTTTATTAATGATAATTGATGATATTCCCTCTAGCAAACCCGGTAGAGAACTCATGAATTATTTTAACTCGGGAATATCTTTATATTTTTTTTTATTGAAAACCATTATCCTTTTTTGGAAACATTTAAAATAAATGAATATGTATATGCTAAATAAAGATAACTAAATAAAAGCATAGGATATCATGAAATATTCGAAACCATATAATAAACCATGTAACATCAAAAAATATAAATCAAAATAACAACAATATCATAGAAATTATTATAGCAAGAATCACATATTATATAAAATGCATGAATATAAAAATGCAATGCATGAAATGTATTTTTTCCTTTAATTAAGGAAATCCGTATATCTGAAAAGATATCCGGCTACCTTAGGAAAATATGTCAAATTAAATATTCTAAAACCAAAATACTTTGTGATTGTTTGAAAACAATTTTGAAAAGCTTGAATTAAAAATAAAAACTGGGCTAATTTCTTTAAAATGGCTCTAATTTCCTAAGTTTAAAAATCCGGACTTGACTACCCTTAACCCGGGACTTGAAAAACCATTTTTAGAGTTTAAAAAGGCTTAGAAACTACCCTAAGTCAGTAGCTAACCCTCCTAATCAGCCCACTCTAAGTAAATTAACCAAAACAGAAAATTGGTTTTTTCTTTAGATTCAATTCTGACTCCACTGTCCAGTTTTAATCCACGATTTTTTACCCTATTTTAAAAAATTCCAAAAATTCTAAAACATTTACTGGAGACTCAGGACATGTAAAACTACACGATAAAAAATCAGCTTAATTTTTTGATCAAAGATGAATTCCCAGAAAAATCAGAGATGTACGAGTTTTTGGAGGAGAAAAAACTGCTTTGTTTTTCTTTAAATTCAATTCTGACTCCACTGTCCAGTTTTAATCCATGATTTTTTACCCTATTTTTAAAAATTCCAAAAATTCTGAAAACATTACTGGAGACTCAGGACATGTAAAACTACACGATAAAAAATCGGCTTAATTTTCTGATCAAAGATGAATTCCCAGAAAAATCAGAGATGTACGAGTTTTTGGAGGAGAAAAAAACTGCTTTGTTTTTCTTTAAATTCAATTCTGACTCCACTGTCCAGTTTTAATCCACGATTTTTTATCCTATTTTTAAAAATTCCAAAAGTTCTGAAAAAATTACTGGAGACTTTGGACATGGAAAACTACACGATAAAAAATCAGCTTAATTTTCTGATCAAAGATGAATTCTCAGAAAAATCAGAGATGTACGAGTTTTTGGAGGAGAAAAAAAAACTGCTTTGCCAGCACATTTTTTTTGTCTTTGATAAAATCATTTAAAAAACAAAGTAAAAATATTTGAAACTCATAAAATGATTTCCAAACAATATCTAAGACTTTTTGAAAGTTAGATAAAAATTGGCTAAGTAAAAAAATCACAAAGGTAGAATAATCAACTTGACAAACTTAATTTTCCACAAGTGTGCTCAAGAGAGCATGACCTTGAACCATTAATTGGCTCAAGTCATTATTCAAGTGGCATGGTCATGAAATGCATGAAACAATGCAGCAAACATAATGCATGAAATGCATGGATCTAAACCTAAATGTAAGGAAAATGCATGACATAAATAATATGGCCTAGACCTAGCATGAACTTGCATGGCAAGAAATGCAACCTAGACCTAAGACATGCATGGCATTTTCACAAACACAAGGCATGCTTAATTCAAAAATCCAACCAAATATCATGCAAATGCAAAAACCTAACAACTAGCATGACAAAAATACAACACACAATGCAAAACACATGGAGTAGCCAAATGGCCCCAAGCTTCAACAAGCATGGCATTTTCACAAACACTTGGTATGCTAGTATGAAAAACTAAGTCATAACACAAAAATCACACAAGCATTTTCACAAACACCTAATATACCAAATCTAAAACATGCTCACTAAGATATAAAACAAGAATCATGCAAAGAATCACATAAGCATTTTCACAAACACTTAATATGCTAACTCTAAAACATGCTCAAATTTAAACAACATGAAAACAGAAAATTAAAAATGCAAAAACATGATATCTAAGACATAAATGGCAACAAATAAAGCAACCAAATTAAATATAACTTAAGAACATGAAATAACATAATATTTAAAACATCAAAAATAAAGAAAATAGCATAAACAATATGGTAAAATGAATCAAAAACAACAACTTAAAATAAATAATGTAGGCCATTTGGCCATGGTGAGTTTATTATAAAAACAAAATGTAAAAAAAAAATATACTTAAGAAAGGAAATGAAGGAAGAACAAGAAACATTATTTTAAAATGAAAACTCACCAAGTAGCTTTTGAACGGATTAAGCTATAAACCCTCAGAGTAGCTTTTGAACGGATTAAGCTACGAACCCTCAGAGTAGCTTTTGAACGGATTAAGCTACGAACCCTCAGAGTAGCTTTTGAACGGATTAAGCTACAAACCCTCAGAGTAGCTTTTGAACGGATTAAGCTACAAACCCTCAGAGTAGCTTTTGAACGGATTAAGCTACGAACCCTCAGAGTAAAACACTATGACTCACCACCCGGATAATCCTAATACAAGTGTATAGACTATCTCACAAGGGGTAGTGGGTGATTTCAACCAAAGGCCAAGACTCCTTATTTATAAGGTGAGCACCTCCTTGGCTTGACATTACAAAGGGATGTGGGATTGGGACTTAGGCTCAAAAATGAAAATCTCTAACTTAACTCTTGATTTTTAATCACTTGATTGAAAAAATCCTAAGCTTCCTCCTTCCTTTGGGCTTGGGCAGGCCAGCACTTCTCTTTTCCAGCCCAGCTCTGATTTTTGAAAGGCCCAAAGAAGCCCTTTTCGGTTGCTTGGGTGAAATGACCATTTTGCCCCCCGGATGCAAGTAAATATCAAACGGACTCCAAATTCAATTTTTATTTTTTTAATACTTCCAAAATAATAAAATATTGAGTTCTGGAAGTTTTCAAAATTATCCGAGTCCGTTTGCTATTTATTTGGATTTTTTCTTCCCAAAATGTCCTTTTATGCCCCTACTTTTTACCATTTTTTAAACGAGCTCCAAATCAAGATTTTTCTTCACCAATCTCTTCAAAATAATTAAAAAGTGTGATCTGGAAGTTTTCGTAATTTTTGGAGCTCATTTGGTATTTTTTCGGGATTTATCGGCTTGAATTACTGCATAGGAAGCTCGGGATTTAGCCATTTTGCAAATGAACTCGGAATCAAGATTTTCTTTCGCCAATCTCTTCCAAATAATTTAAAAATGAGATTTACCAAATTTCAGAATTTTTAGAGTCCATTTGCTATTTTTCCGGGATTTATCTTTTTGAATTACTGCATAAGAAGCCCGAGATTTGACCATTTTGCAAACGAACTCGGAATCAAGATTTTCTTTTACCAATCTCTTTCAAATGATTTAAGAATGAGATTGACAAATTTTCCATAATTTTTGGAGTCCATTTGCTATTTTTCCCAAAATTTTCCAATTTTGCCCTTTAACCTCCGAAACCCGGTTTTGCTCAAAACAAGTCCGATTTTCAGATTTTCTTCAATCTGAGCCTTGGGCCATCCTTTTTAATCATTCCTCATCCATTGGGGGCTTTGGTCTTACCAAGTCGGGCCATTTCTGTGATTCTTCCCGATTTCACAGAAATCCACTAAAAACCCTAATTCTCGGTTTTCTCCCGGATTGACTTTTTTTCGGTTTTTCTTGCAAGTGACTTCTCCATTGCCCGTATTCAGTGCTTATCTTTCATTTGGAACCTTCAATTTCGACCAGTTTGATCGTTTAAGCACTTTTCCCCAAATTTCTCGGATTAGGGTTTCCTTTCTAGTGAATCTCCAAATCCCAACTTCCGAACTCCATATCTTTCAATGTAGACCTCGGATTATCAAAATTCTTTCGCCATTTTTCAATTGAACTTAAAATCTTGATTTTGAAAGTGGGTTGACTTTTTCAGTAGTTGACTTTCTGGAGTTGACTTTTTCGAAGTTGACTTTTTCGGGGTTGACTTTTTTTCAAGTTTGACTTTTTGTGCTCGCCCTCTTAAACTAAGTCTCGGAGTACCACCTGCAGGATGAAAACAGTCTTTTTACACTTGGGAACATCAATATGGGAAGAAAACATACCTGTTTAGTGGTCCGGACAAAATTAGGTGTCTACACACATCAGCAGATGACATTTTTGTAATTTATACGTCACATGTCATCTGTCCTTTAACGCCTATTTTAACGGTTTTGCTAACGGAAGGACTATATTGATCATAAAACTATAAGATCAAGGATCTGATTGATTCGTTTGGAAGTCTAGGAATCAATATAAAATATGCCCTAAAATTTGGGGACCATTGATGCTCTAAATTTTTTTTTTTAATTGGCACGTACGAAATGAATATCGGTAGGAATGACCAAAATTTGGTATTACAACTAATGTAACATTTTTTGAGTTTCAAAAACATTTTCGAATTAAACGCAGTAATCTAAAAAATAAATAGATTCAGGACAATAATTAAACATTACTCAAACCAAATGCCCTAATTAGTAATAAGTTGAGGATAATTTTAAAAGCAAACTCCAAATTTTTCTACAATTAATCCTTTTTGGTCATAAATTAAGAGTAGTTGAATAAGCACCCTATCAAACAAAATTGGTGAGTAGATTGGAACAATACCCCTTTATTAGGTTGGTAAAGGGTAATGGAGATTTAATATGTTTTTATTATGAAAATGTTTTATCCCTTTTTTATCTTTATGGAATTGTTATGAAATAAACATTTTTTTTTTTTAAAAAGGCTAAAAAACATCATGATTTGAAAAGGTAATAATGTGTGGGATCATCATTCTAATCACATTACTTAAAATTTTAAATTGCCAAAGTGTGGTAGAAAGCTCAATCCCAATGGTTACGTACGAATGGGTGAATTCTATTTTAAGAGAAAATTATTTGCCTTTAGGCTTTAAGAGGTTAATAAATTAATTGTTAAACTTTGTTAATGAATGAATATATATATTAGTTTAATTTTTGTTGCTATATATAAGTTATATGTCAATATATATAACTAAATACAATTTTCTTTGTTAGCAAAATACAAATTCTTTTAAAAAGTGACATCCAATAAGTTTGAGGTTTGAATTGCAGCATCTACAATTTTTTTTTTCAAACTGCGATCTCTTTTGTATAAAAAAAATACAAACTCACTTGACAAGATGTTTATATATATATATATATATATATATATATTATGAATTTGTTTGTGATACATTAGTAACAGAGTTTGTTTTTTTTTTTAACTCCACAAACAGAATTAAAAGATCGTCATATGTCTCATTTTTTAAAATTAATTTTTTATTTTTAAAATATACTTAAAAATATGTGTTACTCCACTAATCGGTCTTTTTATTTTAATATAGCTAAAAAAAAATTATTTACCAAAATACTACTCTTTTCAGATTAATTCCCAAAATCTGCTTTTTTTTAATCAGTTGGGAAATCCCCATGGCCCATGGCGATTTCCCAACTGAAATTTTTAATTTTTTTTAAAATACCAGTTGGGAAAACGCCATGGGCTATGGTGATTTCCCAACTAAAATTTTCAAATTTTTTCTTTTTTTTTTTTTTCCATTGGGAAATCGCCACCGTTGTGAATTCCCCCTAGGAAATCTTCTCTTCTTTGTTTTTTTTTTAATTCTTTTAATAAATAATAAAAATTATATAATTTAAAAATTTTAAAAATAAAGATTTAATAATTTTAATATATAATTTTTATCCATGGTGGTAGAAGTGTTCATGGGCCGGACCGGGCACATGTATGGTATCAACACCACATTTGCTTGCCCGAGTCATGGTGGCAATTTTTCAACCTTTATTTATTTATTTTTTTAATTTCATAAAATAATAAAAATTATATAATTTTTAATTTTAAAAAATAAAAATATAACAATTTACCAAAAATTAAAAAATTATATTCGTAATTAGACCTGTTCATGGGCCGGGCCGCGACCCGAAATTTTTTCCCTTGCCCAAGCCCATTTCGAATCGTGCCGACCCGAAAGCCCATTTCACTATTAAAAATATATTTTTATATATTTTACAATTTTTTGAATTTTGTTATTTAATTTTTTTAAAATTAAAAATTATATAATTTTTATTTAAAATTTATTATTTAATAAAATTACAAAAACACTTGTCCAAGCCCGGACTAATACGACACTCTGGTTGGCCTTTCTCCCGGAGGTCCATTTATTACGAATACAAGTTGAAAGAATTCGATTGACATTACGGATAGACCTGGTCATGGGCTGGGCAGCCTGTCCGGCCAGGCCCGGATCACTATTTATATTAAAATAATTAAATTCGGGTCGCGGCTAGGCCCATAAGCAGGCCTAATTACGAATATAATTTTTTACTTTTTGGTAAATTGTTATATTTTTATTTTTATTTTTATTTTTATTTTTTAAAATTAAAAATTATATAATTTTTATAATTTTATAAAATTAAAAAATAAATAAATAAAGGTTGAAAAATTGCCACCGTGGCTCGGGCAAGCAAATGTGGTGTTGATACCATACATGAGCCCGGTCCGGCCCATGAACACTTCTACCACCATGGATAAAAATTATATATTAAAATTATTAAATTTTTATTTTTAAAATTTTTAAATTATATAATTTTTATTATTTATTAAAAGAATTTAAAGAATTTAAAAAAAAAAAAAGAAGAGAAGAACTTACCTTGGGAAATCGCCACCCACAGTGGCGATTTTCCAATGGAAAAAAATAAAAAATTTGAAAATTTTAGTTGGGAAATCGCCATGGCCAATGACGATTTCTCAACTGGTATTTTAAAAAAATTAAAAATTTCAGTTGGGAAATCGCCATGGGCCATGGCGATTTCCCAACTGGTTTAAAAAAAGCGAATTTTGGGAATTAATCTGAAAAAAAACGATATTTTGATAAAAAAAATTTTTAGCTATATTTAGATAAAAAAAACCCTACTAATCTCCTTGAGAAATCTAAAAAACTTCACTGATGATAGATGGAATAATTTTTTCTATATTATTAGTTGAGCTTTAAGAAGAAAGATAATCCTCTATTATTTTGTAAATGATAAAATCTTATTGCTTACAATTTTGAAAAATTGAACTTGAAATCTTAAAATTAGAGATCAGATGTCTCGGACTTTTTTGAGTCGCTACTTTTTCTTAAGATAAATATATATTTTATTTCACTAACCTTTAAGTGTATTAATTGATGGTTAATTTTATTTAATGTCACATAAATTTGATAGTTGCCTAAGTTTTATGATTATGTCATGTGTTATAGATGTAAAAAAAAAAGGGTCCAATAATGAAGTATTATGATCTAGTTTGTGAAGTTAATTTGGTTCAACAATTAATACCATGAAAGACCCATTGTTATTGCTCAACTAGATATATAGCTAGCTTTTTGCTTACTCCAACCACATGCTATCAAGTAATAGAAACAAAAACTTTAACTTTAAATTGTAGTGCTTTAATTTTAATGATGAAATTAAATGAGGTAAGATATATATATATATATATATTAAAATAAATAAATTTTGTTAACCATTATTTTTAAACATCCGTTGAGATTAGTTAATATACTATTTATAATAAAAATATTATAATAAATGTAATAATTGATAATTTTTATATCATTTTTAATATATTGAATGAAAAAGTAATGCATTAATTATATTATTTTTTTATATATGGGTTTTGCTAACGAGTGTCCTTAGGGCACTCTTTAAAATTAGTTAACATTTTATTTATAGTAATAATATTGTATTAAATATAGTATTTGACAAATTTATTCATTATTCCCAATACATTGGATGAAGATATTAATGTATGTAATAACCTTAAAGAATGCCCAGACACTCGTTAGTAAAATCCATTATATATATCACCTTAACCAGTGCCACTAAACACTGATTAATATTTCTCTATTATTATATAATAATCTTAAAAATATCATTAAAACACTCATTAACAATTTAAAAAAAAAAACCTGATACACTTTATTCCCTTAAGGTTTAAATTGAATTTCATTTGTCTTATGTGATTTTATATCTGCATTAATACTTCATGTGGTTTGCATCATTAATTAAAAAGGGTTTAATTATGTCCCTAAATTTCTAATCAACATGTCTTAATTGCCTTTATTTTATATAATACTACTGATAATTTTTTCACAAGAAAATTCTCAATTTAAGTAGAATTAAGGAGGTAAAAATCTATACATTTAATTCTACTCTTTTTTGGAGATAATAATCTATAGGGATAAATTTTCTAATTTCAAAAACGAAAATGACATTATCATCCCTCATGTAATAGAGGAATCAAACAAAGGAGTAAAGTGTTAATTACCCTTTTGATCTTGTCTTTGTTCTGATTTTGGGAAATGCACAGAATAACTTTTTTTTAGATAAATGAGAATTTTATTTATTCAGAAAACAAGAGATACACTGCTGCTGTAATACAGATTGTATATTTTCTAGATGTGATAATTGGATCGATATAAAATACGATATGAATATGATATATTTAATAATTATGAAAATAATATAATAAATACGATATCTAAATACAATAACACGATATGTTTAATATAAATATCATATTCATATTTAAGATTTAACATATTTAATAATTGTTATGTTTAAATGACTGAAATAAAAAGGTATGAGATCAAACATGCATACACAAATTATTAGATTTAATATTTACAGTAAATACTCTTGAATAATTACTATATTTTTAAAAAATTAATATAAAAATAAAATGAAAAAAATTTGAGATGGGGCCATGGGGTTGTGAAAAATATTGGGCGTCTAAAATGAAAAAATATTTTTTTAATTAAAAAATAAAGATTGGCAAAAAAAAACTTTATTCAATGAAAATTAAATTTTACTGCAAGTACCACACTTGCATCAATGCGTGTGGATTGGTTAATCTAATTATTACATGAGCATGGAATGGCTTAGCCATGTCCACGTGGTGGCATGTTAAATATGATAAAGAAATTTAAAAAATAAAATTAAAAAATAAAAGAAATTGCTTTCAATAATGGCTGCCCCTTGAAAGGGGAAGCATGGCATTTCCATAAGCTTTTATAAAGGTGAATGTATGCAATATTTTTTGTTTAGGAAAAAAAAGAAGGTTTCAATTTTTATTGTATAATAACTTCAAATTTTAATAGTTTAAAAGGTAAACATGTTTTTGTCTACTCATTTACATCTTCAAAATAAATTAATCACATTTATTTATTTATTTTTGATAAACTTAAATTTGATCTCTTTTTCAAACAATTTAAAAAATGCACTCCTCACATTGAATTGATATATTTAAAATTTTATTTCGAAAAATATTCCCCATAAAGATTTTAAACACATATATTTACGTATAAGTTTCATATACTTTCGTCGTATAGTAATTAATATTTGTGCTTAAAATTAAATTATATGTGAAAAATAAATAATGTTACCCCAATTTAAATAATATATAATAGAATTCGATTAATCGATGTCTATAAATATTGATTAAGGATTGTTTAGTTATTATTTTTAAAAAAATTACAGCATTATTTTTATTGAATTTTTTAAAAAATTCATTAATTAATGTTAACTAATATTAATAGACATTAATTAACATTTATATATACTGAAACTATAAGTGGTTTTGAGTTCATATGCTAAAAAGGACATTTAGTTAAATTAAATTTAAACCTTGAGTGCCGCACTGTCGCTTTTGAATGAGTTTTAAATGGAAAATTAAATTTCTAGTCCTACTAGTGTAAATTTGTTAAAGTTGGTGGAAACTTCATAAAAAGACATGGATGAACTTGTTGACATAATTAAAAAAAAAAAGAGAGAGAAAAATGATAAATTTCATGTTGACTTGTCAAAACTTATTATTATTTTTAATTTCTGCCAAAATTTCTCATATATATGAATTCGAAATAATTTTTTTTTTGGATAATTTGAATTCGAAATTTAGTTTATTTGATTACTGTAGTTATCTTTAAGAAATGGCATCGAATAAGTATGAAATTCGAATTTTAACACCTGTAACTATTTTTTTTTTATCTTAAGCTGCAACCACTTTTATAAAAAAACATAAACAATATATCTAACAATTTTACCCAAAAAAAAGAGAATAATATATGTACCAAGAATATAGCAAACCCTACATGTTAAGGGTACAAGTAGACGTGCATATCACTACCATTATGCTCATTAATAAATGAAAAAAAGGTTTTATTTCCAACTTAATAACTCACCAATAATATAAAAATAACTTTGTCTAAATAAATAAAATTATGATTATTTTTACAATAAAATAATAAAATGATGTAAAATAATGTGTTTGATCACTTTTTAGGCTTAATAAGAAGCCATGGAAACGAAAATCAAACAAACAAAAAAAAAATGAAAAAGAAAAAAACAAATATTTGATGGAGTTAGTGGCTTCTTGATGGAATGTCTGTTTACTAATTCCTTCTAATTTAAGTTCATGGGTTCCACTAACCATATTATTTTTTTTCATAGGATTTTATTAAAAAAAAAAGTGCTTTGTCAAATTTCACATTGAATTTGAACATTTCGGCTGCTGGTTGGATCAAGGTTCTCTAGTCAATCTGATTTTGTTTTTTGAGATGAGAATTGAGCTAGCTGTGAATAGATTAGGACGATAATGAATAGTATAAAATTGGATATCCGATATTATTTGATTTTTTTTTGTGAACTCGGATATTGCCATTCGGATATTAGATTTACTAACCGTAGCGATTTTTATATGAACCTTTGGATATCCGCTATTCGAATCCGTTTTGATTTTGATTTTGATTCGGATAATGTCGAATGTTTGAATCCGTTATCCGAATCCACTTTATTTATACGAATAACGGATTCAGATATCCGAATTCGATATCCATTTACATATTTAATTCTTGTTTAATTTTATATTTTTATTTAAAAAAAAATTGATTTAATAAATTCGGATGATTAGCGGATTCAGATATCTGAGAGATATTGCTCTTTAAATCGGATACAGATTCAAATAGTAATATTCGGATAGTAGGCAAATAATAAACGAATTCGAATTTCGAATAAATTAAACGGATTCGAATATTTAAAAAATTACAGATATCCGATTAACTGTCATCCATAAAATAGATGCCAGCTTACCCTAGATTGCATTTTTTTTTTTTTTTTTTGTATTCCATTTTCATTTTCAGATTGTTGAAACTTGTAAAGACCTTCTTCTAGCCCTAGATTACCCTTTTTTTTGGGCTTAAAAACTAAGTTATTTGCTAAATGAACCAAATTTAAAAGTAGAAAGAAAAAAAATGATAAAGAAAAAAAATGATATTATGTTTAAATAATACAAACTTTACGAGTCCCTTTTCTTGTCAACTAGATTCAATTCTTGTGGGATCATTTTTAGAATAAAAATTTTGAATGTATAATATCGATATGAGAGAAAATACATCTTTAAAATTGTTCGAAAAATAGATCAAACTCAAATAAAACCCAAAAATATCTCTAACTAAAGTATCAAAAAATTTTAGAGACAAAAATTTGAATTTGTTTC
Organism: Fremontodendron californicum; assembly: GCA_030761205.1. Taxonomy (NCBI): domain Eukaryota; kingdom Viridiplantae; phylum Streptophyta; class Magnoliopsida; order Malvales; family Malvaceae; genus Fremontodendron; species Fremontodendron californicum. Next base: position 30,408,489 of record JAULJL010000011.1, read on the forward strand.
GTTCCCGATTATTGAGACTTGATATGTATTTTTTTTTTTTAAGCCTATAGCATTTCTCTTCGGTTATTTCTTAACTTTGTTCAATTATTTTAATGCCTTCTTTGTTATATATGAAATAAAATATATATATTTTGATAATTAAAATTATCAAAAGTTGAATTCGATTATTAAAATTAAGAATTCTAATAATGAAATATAAATTATATAATCTTAATACTAGAAACAAACAATAAAAGAGGTTAGTTCTTACATGGGCTTTGACCTGTCCATAGTCCAGATTAAGCATTGAAATACTACTTGCTGGAATGAAGCTGAGCCCAAGTATGGAGATTTTCATTTCCTGATATTGGCCCAATTAGTGGATCCTAGACCTAGTTAGTAATTACTAATCATGGCCTAAATTAGGCAGGATTTTAATAGGATGCTGAAGACTTGCAATTAATTCTTCTTCAGCCCAAACTTTTGGTACTACATAGCCCATATATGATATAACACATCCCTTTATGACTCATAAATAGAATGAAAAAAAAACTGCATCTGAACATTTGATTTAATGATTTATATATGATAATTTGAATAGTTTTTTAATTAAAAAAAAATTAAAAAAAGTAGTTAGAAAATATACATTGACAAACAAAAGGGAAAAATTTAGGTAATTTTTTTTTTATGATTACCATATATTCATCTAAAACAAAGATCACTTAATTACCATGTATATAATAATAATATGTTGGAAACGATATTAGGAATACTTGGCATCCACTGCAAGTTTTTTTTTCCCTTTTTTATCAAGTCATGCAAAATTGAACCCATGATTTAGCCCATTTGGTTACCCCTTAAGATACCATTTAGCAGGTTTGTAGTTCGAATTCAAATATCTATAACTACTTCTTCTATCTTCAGATTACGACTTTTTTTATATATAAAAAAAATGCAAAATTTAATCCAACATTTTCAATACTTCAGGTTATGATATGAACTAAGCTGGCATCAGGCAGAACAAGACATGACCAAATCTGCTAAGAGCTCATACTACACAATTAAAGATGAAATCCTGTCAAAGTATATATTTGGTGCAACTTAGGGGTCAAATTTTTCCAAAACTAAAGATATATAAAAAGATGAATTTGCACCAATTAACCAGTAAAAGTTAGAAATAGGTGTAGATACTTTTTTTAAGTGCTTTGTGTTCATCAGTGTTGATATTCCACCAAAGAAAAATTTATGTTTGTTTAATATATGGATTTCCATTTGTCTTCCTCCATAGCCACAAAGCTATGTATATGCCTATAAATTTTGTGACACATTGCAAACACCATGATTAATGACAAAGTTATAGAACAAGGCAATCATTGGAGGAATATATAGCCCAAGCTAGCTAGATGCTTAATTTCTAGGTCCTAAAACTTAAAATATTTATATAAATAGGAGCATCCACTTACGTTAATAAAAATTAATTTAATTTTACATGTTTTCATAATTTTTACAAGATTTATATTTGTTTAATCAAACCGTTGTATTTCATGCTTTATTCATATAAAAAAATGTATGTCAAATTTTGAGTAATTAAAAATGTTTAATTATTTGTTTGATGTAAAATAAATTTCAATCGTTAAAGATATATAAAAGACGGTCAATCAATATGATATAGATATCAGATCGATTCAAAATTTTACGTGCATGACGAATACAATTATATTGTTAAATCCAGCGGTCGGTTTATTAAAATATGAATCATACACGAAATTGTAAAAATGTGTAAACTAATTAATTTTACACTAGTATAAATTGATATATATATATATATATATATATATAACAGATTAACTTGTTTGAAAATAATGAAGATCATTCACTTGATATATTGGGAACTTCTTAATCATCTAAGTTTCAAGTTTGTATTTGAAAAAGTTTGTGTCTATGAGAATGAAATAACATTTGAAATCCATGTATGAACCCTATGCCCCCCCCCATACATAACTGATATATCTTGCATGAAATATGGAATTTTAAAACTCAAAATGGGGTCACTTAATTTCTCACTTGTTATTAGTATTTTTTTTCTTGTTCTTTTAGGGGAAAGGGGGGTTGAGGGGGAAAACTTAAATTATAAGAACTCTAGGATGGTTGGTTGGTTGGTCTCTTATTGGATTTGAGTATGATAATGTGTTAATAGAATTAACATTAAAAAATTGCTATATGGTTGAAGAATAGAAGAAGCACTTACTATAAAGAAATGATTTGGTTAAGGAAAACCCATGAGAGAAAGAAAGGGAGGAAGCAGGGCACATGGGAACAGGAAGGCATATGGAGAAGAAGATTCAGAGTGCTTTCTTTCTTTAATAGAAATTAAGTTGAGGCAACAAGGAATAACATGGATCCACCCTATTCCAATAGGGGTACCCCTTCACTCCCAATACAAGCATGTGAAGGGCTTGTTGTAGGCCAGATTAAAGCAGTGCATTGTAGGACCCACCCTTTTAAAAAAAAAAGATTTTTTTTAAATAAAAAAAAACTCCCCAATATAATTTTTAGATTCAACAATTCTTATATCTATATCATATTCTTTTTGTAATTTTATATAAAGTGTTATATATTTTTATAAATTTTGACACAATAATAATTTGTATTATATAATTTTTGACATATTTATATATTTATATTATTTTTTCTATATCATATATTAATTAATTTTTTTTATATCATATTCATGTCTTCTACCGTGTCACTAAAAATCCCCAACACCACACAAAAATGAGCAACTAGGGCTTATGGCTTTGGTGGGTCTCTCAAACTAGCTTTAGAACTAGATACACTTAACAGTTAACATGGGAAAAGTGAAAGGCAACAAATGATTTCTCTATCAATGGATAAATGACACATATTATCCTAAAACTTTTTTTTTCCTTTTTTCAGGTCCTATCTGGTACTTGAAAAATAAAATAAAAAAAAGAAGCTAAAGAGACAAGATTAAGCAAAGGATGAGTGCCAAAACGTGCAGATGCTTCTCTTTTTGATTAATGGGGAATCTCATTTTTCCCCCCAATTTTCAGCTCAGTTAGGCTTTACAACAAACATGTTTTGGGGCTATACTCAAATGACCATGAGGTGAATTAATGTGCTAGGAATGAAGCAAGATGAACCTTGTGTGGAGGCAATCTGTCTCATATTTTCTTTAAAATTGTTATCATTGATTCTTATAATCACAGTTAATAACAGCTTTAATCACAAAATTACTCATTAATCATAACTAGATAAGTATTCTTTAATTTTTTTTCTTGGTAATACAGACATGAGCATTCCAAGTTTTGCCCGACTTAATCCTTTCTTCGAACAATTTTAAGAACGCCATCCCTCACATCGACACATAACTATGATAAACAAAAAAAAAACTTCTTCTTTTACGAACTAGACTAATTTCGGTGGGTATTTTTTTATTCATTTTTTAATAGAATAACAAATGAATTATGTAGTTAGCAGAAATTAAACTAAATTTATTTGGATGCTTATAAAATATAAGTAAAGAGCATAATATGTTTTTCTTTTATATTGAGTGTGAGAATAGTTTTTCTTTTATATTTTCCCACTTTTGGGATTGGGAACAATGAGAAATCTTTATTTGAATTTATATTGTCCAGAATAATTATATCATTTAAAAAATAAAGATATATTAATTAGTCTAAGTTTTGCCCTAACTTAAGCTTTTACATTAATTTAATTACTTTGGTTTGACATTAATCCAAGAAGTGATTATTATTTTTTAATTACATAGTAGATTAATATTTTATACTCTTAAGTAACCAAATTTCTCAGCATTTTAAAAATAAAATTAAATAAAGTTTTCCACCAGAGATGAATGTTTATGGAATGACCGTGAGACATCTAATGCAAATCTATACCCATATATTAAAACAATCCCATGAGTTACTGTAGCAACGTTAGGCATTGACAGTTTTTTTTTTTCTTTCATTTGTTAAAGAAAATTACAAAATGAGTTAACAAATTAAAAATATTTATAATTTACAGTTGTTATAATAAATAATAATTAATAATAAAAAAAAAAATAATTTTATGATTCGTTCTGTTTTTCTCGAATTCGGATATTATGCATTCAGATACTATCTATACCCTATATATTAAACAATCCCATGAGTTACTATAGCAACGTTAGGAATTATTCATTAACAGCTGTTTTTTTTTTTTTTTTTTTTTTTTTTCATTTGTTAAAGAAAATTACAAAATGAGTTAACCAATTAAAATATTTATAATTTACAGTTATTATAATAAATAATTATTAATAAAAAAATAAAAAAAATTAGCTTTATGATTCGTTCTGTTTTTCTCGGATTCAGATATTACGGATTCATATAATTTGTGAATTTTGATATTGAATTTACTATCCACAGCGGATTCAGATATGAACTATTGGATATCCGTTATCCGAATCCGCTTTAATTTTCTTTGGATAGTGTCGGATATTCGAATCCGTTCGAAACTATTTTGATTTTGGTTCGGATAGTTTCGGATATTTGAATCAGTTATCTGAATCCACTTTATTTATGCGAATAAAGGATTCGGATATCCAAATCTGATATCCATTTACATATTTAGTTTTTTGTTTTTATTTAATTTTATATTTTAAATTTAAAAAATTAATTTAATAAATTCAGATATTTAGCGAGTTTGGATATCTGACGGATATTTCTCCTTAAATCAGATGCGAATTCGAATTGTGATATTCAGGTAGTAAGCGGATAATAAATGAATTCAGATTTCAGATAACTTAAGCGGATTCGTTTTATTTAAAAAATTATTGATATTCGATCCGTTGCCATCCTATTAGTGGTCAATTTTTTTTTTTTTTGAAATAATTACAAAATTAACTAATAAACAAAAAATATTTACTATTTATTATCATAATAATAAATAATTATTACTAAGGAAAAAGAATAATTTTTTTAAAGCGTATAATCAAGGGATATTATTTTTGAAAGAATTATAATATGAACCAATAAATTAAACATATTTATTATCTATTATTATATAATAAATAATTATTAATAAAGAAGTAGAAAAAAATTTTGCGAATCTTTTTTTCATTTTTTTTTATCTTTTAAGAAGAAAAAAATACCAGTCGGAGTAATTAATCGGTTTGAATTCTTACAATCGAAGATCTGATTGGTAAAAAAATTGACTTAAGGTTTATTTTTTAATGAATTTGTCATTTGATTTAATTCAATTTTATAGATTTATGTTTTTATTTAAAATTGATTTAGTAATAAATTTTTTTATTTGTGAAGAAGATGTAATTTGAAATATTTAAGTTTTATATTAAAAAATATAATTATTTTAATATATAAATATTTAAAAAAATTAATAATTTTTATATTAAAAATATAATTATTTTTATATATAAATATTTTAATAAATAAATACTATTTAATATAATTGAAATTATATAATAAAAAAAATTAATCCCTAGCGAAGCAGGGAAGGGAACATTCTAGTTCTCAATTATTTTTCAGCCTTGGATTCTGGATCATGTTGCCAAGTTTCCTCATCACACATGGCCAGTGAAATAACTTATTTGGTAACTTAGACTGATTTTTTAAATTTAAATTATCTCATTTATCGTGAGTTAGATTTGATAATTTTGAGTACAACATAAAAAAAATAATTAAAATATGATATGATACGAAAAAAATACACGAACACGATATGAATACAAGAATATTTTAAAATTTAATTATATAACATGAATTATTAATAAGTCAAAATTTATATAAATATATAATATTTTAAACATAATTATGATAGGCAAAAATAAAACTAATATGACAGGAATACATTGATTTTCAAATCTACCGTCAGTGTAGTTTTTAAATTGCATAAATGAATTAATAGAGTAAAACATATATTTAAAAAATAAACATATGATGGTCTCTTAATTTCACTTATCTAAGATATAAATTTTACTATTAATGTATAAAAATAAACTTATTTTTAATATTTTTTTATTTCAAATTTTTACCTTGATGACTTACTGGGAAGTAGACCTGCTCACGGGCCGGGCAGCCGCCCGGCCCAGCAGGCCTGGCCCGTACCGGGTCTGGGCAGAATATTTTATGTTCCGGGCCGGCCCAGCCCGGAACAGTGATTTTGATTATAATAATATTATTTTATTTAATTTTAATTATAAAAAAATAAAAAAAAAAAATTATTTTTTTATTCCAATGAACATTGTTTTGAGCCTAAACGGGCGAGCTTGGGCTACCCAGGACCGAGCCTGAGCAAAGAAAAAAAAAACCGAGCCGCGGTCCGGCCCGGCCATGATTCGGAAGTGAAAGAATCTTTGAATGATTGATGATTTCACCACAATTCCCCCTGAATTGGCATTGAATTTCATGGTTGTTACAAACATTTCTTTTGTGGTGGGGTCAATGATGACGACTGAGGAAATCTTGTGTACAATAAAATTTATCTTTGATTTGATGAGTTTTATATTTTGAACCTCAAAATTGTTTTCTTATTGCAATTTTGTCCAATAACCAGCTACCATATGCTACTGAAACTAAGGCCATTAATTTCATACTTTCACTTACAAGGAATGTGACACTACAACTTCTATTACATTGACAACTGATACAACTTATATTATGGATTTGATCATTTGAGAACATCTATATATAGATTGAATTAGACCTGTGTAGGGTAGAGTTATCTATTCAATCCTATCTAAATTAGATCGGATTTGAAATATGAGATATTTCAATTTATTATTTAAATAATTTTATTTTTATTTAAATTTTAAAATAATTTTTAAACAATAAAATAGGTTTTTTGGGTTTGTCAAGTCGAGTTAGATTTTGATTAGACAAATTTTTTTCGAGTTTGGTTTGATCAGATCCGATTCATGAACAGATCTAAATCGAATTCAAAGATTTGAACTCAACATGTCGCTTTGCATAAGATTGGATGATTAAGTGATATTACAATTGTGAGTAAAATTTGGTAAAAGTTACGATTGAAAGAAATCACTATTGTAAGTCTTACTTTTTTTTCTTTTCTCAAATTCACCGTAGAATATGTAATCGAAATTTAGTATTTTGTTTAACATTATGTTTGTGATTAAATTAATTTATATAGCGATTGCAATCAAACCGACTTTGAGAAAATACAAAAAATAACATCATGTCGTCTTGGTTGAGTAAGAAAATAACAATGTTTTACATGTCTTTAAACTAGAGGCAAATGTTTTGAACTTTTGAATCATGGTTAGCTAGGTCAGAGATTTAAATAATAATAGTAACATCGTTATCTTATGATTTTAATTTTTTTCATTATCAATATTTATCATAATTGATTACGATAATATTCATTATATTTACAATGACACAATCAAAAATACGTCCATGATTATAATTTAATTCCATGAGCTAGGTTTAAACTGTTGAATGAGGAATTTGTATGTAATAAAACCATGTGTAGAGAGAGAGCATTACACAATTCACACCTCTCGTTTACACTGTGCATGTTTCTCTCTCTCTCTCTCTCTCTCTCTGTCAACCTAAAAATCGCTGTCATTCAGGCTCTGAACCCCATCACCACCCCTCCTCCCCATGTCTTCTTCCTATAACCTGTCAACCATGTTTTAGTCATATGAGAGATCAGTCCATATAATCCATATACCCCCACACCCCTCTCTCCCTCTTATTAGGCCCCTTAGCCCTCCCCCAAGAATCCAAGTGCTTGAATGATTAATTTTTTAGCATTAACATGGCCTTTCCTCCTCATGCTTTCATGTTCCAACCCCATGAAGATCACAATGACCATCTTCCTTCCCCAACTTCCCTCAATTTCCTCCCTTCTTGCCCTCCACAACTCTTCCATGGTAACCCTCTCTTTTCTTTCTCTATCTCTGTCTATATTTCTTTTTTTTTTGCTTGTAATAATATTGATGTTTATTTAGCTGTTTGTATATGGGTGTTTTTTGTTTGGATCTAGGTGGTGCACCTTTTATGATGAAGAGATCAGTATCTTTCTCAGGTGTTGATAAGTCTGAGGAAGTTCATGGAGATGATGAATTGTCTGATGATGGATCACATCTTGGGGAGAAGAAGAAGAGGCTCAACTTGGAACAAGTGAAGGCACTTGAGAAGAGTTTTGAGTTGGGTAATAAGCTTGAACCTGAGAGGAAAGTGCAGCTGGCTAAGGCTTTGGGGTTGCAACCAAGGCAGGTAGCTATATGGTTTCAAAACAGGAGGGCTAGGTGGAAAACCAAGCAATTGGAGAAAGATTATGATGCCTTGAAGAAACAGTTTGAAGCACTCAAGGCTGACAACGATGCCCTTCAAGCTCAAAACAAGAAACTTAGTGCGGAGGTAAATGGTTCTTATCTTCATCAATGAGACAATTTTCAGTTTTATGCCCTAAATAATTTTACCACAGTAATTCATTTTAGGTTTTGGATGAGGAAGAAATTTTTATCAGTTTTTAAACTATTTTTTTTTTGCTAAACCAAAATAGTTTTATTAATCAAAGGGAAGTGAGTAATATAGACTCACAGATATACAGATAAAACTCCAACATCCAAACTTAGGCAACACTGGTCAAAACCCCAAAGCACAACACCTAGCTTGCAAACAACAAAAAAACTCCATGGAATTCCAACCCAAAAAATCAGATTAAACTACTGACTGAGTCTTTTTCATTCAATATTCTTGAGCTGCTGATTAGAATTAATTAGTCTATAGAAAAGAATAAGTTGGCTAAAAAAAAAAACAGTAAAACTTCTTAGGACTCCCATTGATGAGCTTTTAGCTATTGGAGTTAGGAAGGGTGAAAATGAGGCTTTCCCTCTTCATAAGGGCAATGCTGATTTATGAACATTTAACCTGTTACATCGATCAGATTTATAGTAGTAATAAATATTTTGGTTGCTAAGATTTTCTGTGTCATGTTAATCCTGATTCCTGACAGCACCTTAGTTTTATTGATTAAGTTCTTGATCCAACATTAAAAATGTTCATCAAAGTCATCGTATTCCTTATTTTAATGATTCTGCTAGATTAGTTTATGAAAAATATGAAGTGTCAGTGTCAGAAGCAGCACCTCTTAGGAATATAAGTTATTTTAATCCCTCGTAGGGGGTCGAGTACACATAGTTGCAATTGTTTTTTCTTTTTCTTTAATTAATAAATTTGATATATACAAGATTTAATTATCTTCTCCATTGAAGAAGGCACATGAAATTGGATGTAATTCTTTGGCATTATTACTCAATTCTTCAGATTGATTAACTTTTTTGGTTTGAATATTGCTGTAGTTGTTGGGTTTGAAAACCAAAGATTCAAATGAAATCAACATCAAGAAAGAAAATGAGGGTTCTTGGAGCAATGGAAGTAATAAAAGTTGTGATGTGAATTTAGATATCTCAAGAACAACATTTATAACCAGTCCAGTGACTTCACAGTTGAGCAGTAAACACCTCTTCCCTAATTCATCCATCAGGCCAACAAGCATGACTCAACTTCTTCAAGGCTCATCAAGACCAGATATTCAATGCCTAAAACTTGATCAAGTGGTTCAAGAAGAGAGCTTCTGCCATATGTTCAATGGAGTGGATGAGCAGCAAAGTTTCTGGCCATGGGCTGATCAGCAGCAAAATTTCCATTGAATTAAAGACCAATTCTCCCAACAAGTACACCACACTGTTGTTTATGCACTTCAGCTTTGGCTTAGCAAGTTAAGAAGAAAAATTAGGAATTTTCCTATCAACTTCAAATTATTGTTTTGGCTGTAGATTGGTGTATAGAATTGGACATATTTGCTTCAAACATATCACTTGGGCAGAAAATCAATATGGAGGGTTGTGTTGGCTCTGAATAATACATTTTTTTCTTCCCATACTTTAGTGAATTGTGATATATTTACTAGGTTGGATCATAGTAGAGAGAAAAAGAAAAAAAAATAGTTAAGGTACATGTGCTACTGAGTGGTTTTCCAGCTCTGGCATGTAGCATGGGCCATGAAATAAAAAAAGGATTCTCTCCTTGCATTTTTTCCCCCCATTTTTTATTGTTGTTGGTGCTTGGGAATCATATGGGTTTGCTACACAATCAATATTTAAAAATTTGCATGGAATTGCTTTGAAGAAAGTTCCAGTAATGAGAAGCAAGTTGGCTGACTTCATATAAAATCTGTTGAAACTTGAATATATCAGCTAAGTTTTTAAAATAATTGATGGTATCAAAGCTTTTGTATTTGAATTCTATCAATCGTTTTTCTCTTTAATATTTATTCATTTAGTGTCTTATTATCTATCGAGCTGGGCGTCCGTTTTCAGCTTGCATATATATATATATTTTTTATATTTGGGTTTATGTCATTCATTGACTTGCATGTAAGAGGGTGTGTTGAAACTTAAATATAATAATAAAATATTTTTTTATTAATTTAAATTTTTAAAATAATTGATCACCTAATTTAACGAATGATGAATATAAAGGGGTGTGATCAAAATCTAATTGGGAGTTAATGAAAAAAATCAAGGGAGGCCAGAAAAAGGAGAGGAAGATTCTGAGCACACATTCCAAGGGGAAAGAAGCCAAGGAGATGGGAAGAAAGAAAACAAATAGAGGGTTAGGAAATGGACATTGCTTTGGTTTTTGAAGGGTACGTTTGTATATTTTTATCTGACAAGGGAAAGTATCTAACTGTGCCCCTCTTCTGTAGGCTATCCATGTGACCTACTGTCACCACTTCTCTATCATTCAACGAAGCAACAGAGCCTCTTCCGCTGTCTCTTTCATGCTTCTAACTTCTCATCCGATCAAAAAAAACCCTTCATCATCAGTGTTTTATTATGGATAACTTGATTTACAGATCCTTCATGATTATCATTAACTTTAATATTGCTATCCAACATACTGATAGCGTCTATGTTACTCGGATTTTGGTGTGAGTGTCAGATACGGGTATGTGTCCGACACGGGTATGTTTGATTTATTCTAAGTTTTTTCATATATTTGGAGGGTTTTTGGGGATCATATCCCCATACCCATGTCTAAATATGCGTCGAACACGGGTATCAAACACGAACATTTCAAGAAAAATGAAGAGTCGGAGTAACATAAAATAGCGTATGTCGCAGTTTGAATGTCCTGGGTTCCTAGGCATTCAAATGGACTACGGAGTGTACATTCCTAATGTGGAAATGTAGGTTTGCTTCACTAAATTTAGGTAATAGATTTTGATTTCTATATGCATTTTTGAAGAAAGTTTGATATGTAAGAACAAACCAATGGTTACATGAAAAGTATATAACTGCCAATAACATTTGCACATCACAACTGTATGTCATCAGGCAACTGTTTAACTAGTTCAGTATAACATATGGTAGCAACACTTAGTTGCTTAATCGTCTTGTAATTGTTTTTGGTGATTGTTTGATCACAGTTTTACAAGCCAATCTCCCATAATCTATGTTCTTATGGGAACATAGGTTCTCCCAAGGACATGATCAAAGGGTAACTGAAATTATGATCAAAATCAGAAATCATGAACTTGAGTTTAGCTCAATTAATTTATACAATCACCTTTAAATGTAACATTTAACATATTTGTGGTTCGAATTTCAATATTTACAATTCTTTTTCTTATTCCATGTTATGATCTCCTTTGTACCAAAAAAATCAGAAACTAGGAGCCAACTTTTTTTACATAGTCAAATTTTTTGTTTATTAGAGGAAGATTGAATGATATATGTTCTCTTCAAAAAAAAAAAAAACTCCCAAATAATGGTGATATTGACCTGATGGGGGTGATCACACTGATAGGACATAGTTTATTATGTACTAATTATTAGAATAATCAATCCCCTGAGATCTAAATAACCAAAATTCTTGGCAATTACAAATATCAAGGGGGGAGGGATGTGGGATCATGAATATGGTGTTCATGTTTTGTTTAAAGGATTTCAGTACTGCAAAGCACATGATTATGTGATAGGTCAACTCTCACAGCTTAAAAAACTCTAATAGACTAATTAACTTGAGCTGCAAGTACTTGTAATCACAAACCAAGAAAAAGACACTTCCTTATGTTTGGTTTTTAACAGTATCAAATGAAAAGAAGATTAAGTAGCAGAAAGACAAGAAAAATTAAAGAAGCTGTCCCTTGTTTCCTCTACCATCCTTCAAACCTTTTAGATTATGGCAATTTATACTTTAATGTGTCACAAGGTCCCAAAGGGTGGGTTCACAATTGTACAGTGTCTTATCTCTATCTCCTCATTTTTGTTCTCTTACTGAAGGAGTTTCAGGCTGTAAACTGTATCATGGGGGATAAAATCTGTTCAAAAACTCTCACACAAGAATTTAGAACTGATCCTTGGCAAGATCACTCAAAAAATGCATCTTAAGTTCCAAAACAAATTTTCTAGGATAAACACATTTTAAAATGGAAGTGTTACTGCCTATGTTACTCTGACTCAGGTGTGAGTATCGGATACGGGTATGTGTCCAATACGAGTATATATATTCAGTTTTTTCTAAGTTTTTCCATGTATTTGAGGAGTCTTTGGAGGGTTATATCCCCTTACCCATGTCCGAATATGCGTCGGACATAGATGTTGGACACGAATACTTCAAAATAAATGAAGAGTCGGAGCAACATAAGTTACTGCAAGGTTTAGCAAATTTATAAAATACTTCTAAGGCCAAAGGGTAACTTATTAGAAGTGGTCAGTTCAGTTTGGATAATATGAAAAAGTTATAGACTTGTAATTCCCCATGCTCAGATTGATTTTTGTTTTGTACAATATCTCTAAGCTTATCTCATTGTCTTCCCTTTGGAGAAAGGTCCTTTCCATCATATTTCTGGGGTAACTGTAAAATATATGCAAAATCTGCTGCTAAATAATCTGATAATTTAAGCAATGCTGCATTGCTTAGCTTTATGGCTAGCAGAAGTTTTCTTAGATCTAGATTTTGAAATCAAATGACAGCTTGTCCTAATCCAACTTGGCACTGTTCAGGATAAAAGATTCCTTATTTTAACTAGAAGCAAATACTGAATTCATGAAGGATAATTGTTGAATTAATATTTAACCTGATTCATTCCTGAGATTATACCCTGATTGGCTTTGGTTGTTTTTTTTTAGTTTGACTAATTCGTCTGTCAGCCTAGTAGCACCTAGAGGTGGGCGCAATTGGGTGGGTTTGGATCGTTTTGGGTTCGGATCGTTTTGGATTCAGATTGTTTTGGTTTGGATCATTTCGGATTCATGTCATTTTGGGTTTGAGTTTTCTTGAATTCGGATCTTTGGCTTTTTTGGTCAAATCAGATTTTCGGGTTCGATTTCATTTTGCCACCTCCTATAGCACCATCTCAATCTAGACTTCTTAAAAAAACCTGGAAGAGGCATAGTTTAATACTTGTTCAGCTTGTCTAAGATTTTATTATCATAAAAGTATAATTACAAACCAAGAAGGTGAAGATTATAAGTACTGGATTCCAAAAAGCTTGTTAATTATACCCAGAGCTGCAGAGTTTCAAAGGCATCCATTACCAATTTACCATTTATATTTGTGAGTTGGCATCAGGATATTTAGTGGGGCAATAAAATCCGAACAAATTCATGTTTATCTATCTGTCAAGTGAGGTCCAATTCAATGTTCATTCAAAAACCATGTCCGAGAATTGAAGGTGCAAACATTTGCATTCTGTAACTCAGAATTGACACAAAAACATAGTTCAAAACCAATACAACTAGACCAGTCCCTGGTTCCTGATAAATGGAGCCTACAAGTTTATGCTGTAGATTGACAGACAGCTAGACGCACGTGTTCTGTTCTGCAACAATAGGCATCTTCTGATCATTATCAGAATAAATGTTGGTTACTAATTCATCAGTAAATGTGTTCTTTTCATATTTATCATCTCTTTTAGACTAGCCTGGTTACTTTATGAAACTTTACAGACTTGCCTTCTCTTCACTGTTATGCTTAGCTTGGCTTATTCTTGTTCTTGTTTATGTATGTAACATGCTTGTGCAGCCAATTCTCAGACATAGGGAAAGACATAAAGTTTGTGATCTATGTTGTTCCGAGTCTTTAATTTTTTTTGAAGTATCTGTATCTGACATTTATGTCTGACGCATATTCAGATATGGATATGGAGATATAATCCTCCAAGAATCCTTCAAATACATGAAAAAACTTAGAAAAACTGAACATACCAATATCGGATACATACCTGTATCCAAAATTCACACATGAGACCGAGTAACATAGTTTGTGATCTCTAACAGATTGAACTTCTTGTAAGATTTTGATGAAATTAATGAGAGGGAAACTGGTGTAAATCTGTATTTTCCTAGAAGGAAAAAGCTGGTTGGTAACTTTGACCAATAATAATGTTATTGGTTTTATGCTCTTGGCTCTGTTGCAAAACAAGGGGCAGTGCAGGGTCCAGGTTATGGTGTAGTGAGAATATTGAAAGACCTTTTTGTCTGGTTCTTGATTTGTTTCTTTCGGATTCTCCATTGAATTTCAGTAGCATGTTACATTTAATTTAACTTTCATCCTTGAAAGGAATTACGTTTTTATTGAAGTGAAGATACAAACTCCTATTTTCTTACATGTGCTAAGCTTTTTGAATTTTGACTTCTTAGGCTATTCTTTAGTACTAAGCCGCCAAACTAACAGTGTATTAATATATGATCTTAACCTTGTTTTCTCATTAAGAAAATTTGAAAGTAACACATTCATATATGTAAAGGAAATTAAGAATTCGTGTTTACTTCAATTGGTTTATGCAGTTACGTTTAAAAAGTGACATTCAGCAAATTTAATATTCGAATCTTAACATTTACGTATCCTTTCTTTATCTTCAGATTACGGCATTTTTTATACCAATTTTTTTTTTAAAAATTCCAATCACTTCAATTTGGGTTTTTTTTTTAAAGAAAAAAATGAAATAAATAAACTCATACTGGACCCTGGAGGTCCCAAACCTGCTATAGTTTTTGGGCCCAAAGGAGGCATTAGGACAATAATGCAATACTAGTACATATATACATATACTTTGATATAAAAGAAAATGATACCATAACTGAAACTCAATGTCTTTTCATATCATAAAATTCTGTACACACATATATATATATATATATATATATATAAAAACCTAATGTCTTTAAACTTTTATAGATTGTAGCTGACATAACCCAAAATTTGGAAGTGACCAAACCTTTAAAAGGCTAATGGGTGAAAATTGGGCCTAGGCCCTTGTCTCCCATCCTTTGAACTAAGTCTAAAATGGCAACATTCATGCATAGATATCTTAATGTATACAAATCCAACAGCCCAATACATGCATTTGCCAAAGGAGAGAGGGAGCAAAATTTATAACTAGTGATCAAATCCAATCTGGCTTTCTTTCAGTCAATGGTATGGAAGTGTTCACAATCCTATTCCAAGCAAAACATGGCAAAATTTGGTATATAGAAAAGAGCTATAGTAATATGAAAACCCCCATCTTTTCTACCAGGACACTTCACAACATACAGCAGCCACTTGGCCTTGGCCCTCAAATATGGATTCAAGCTCCTATTCCACTGCCCTAGTAGTCATTGTTATGGCTCCTTTCCATAACCTTTTCGGTACAAAGGAGGTCGTTGGGAATAGGAGAAAAGATTGTAAATATTGAGATTCAAATTTCAGACCTGTTTGATGTCATATTTTAAAATAACTGCATGAACCAACTGATATTTTTCACAGTTCTATTAATCTTCAGCTTCTCTCATACAATGGCTTCAAGTCTTTTAACCTTTCTTCAAGAGTTTAATCTGATATTTCTTGGTGTAGTCAACAAGACCCCAGTAACCAGAGTGACACTGGCATCAAAAACTATAGCCTGAGGGCGTTTTGGGAGCTGGGTTTAGTTCCCTTTGTCCATTTTATTTCAAGCTTAAGAATACAATTACAAACCTTGTGATTAATTTCACTAATTACATTATGGATGTTTGCTTTCATGTCACTTGTGGAAAACATAAAAATATTACACATGAATATGCTTTATAAACTATAGAGTAAATAAAAACTGTCATATATTGTTTGTTTTTTTCGGTATATGAAAGTTTAGGTGAGGGGAGGTTACTCCGATCTAAGGTCAAAGCATGTCACAAACTTCAAAAATGGATCTCAATAGTACTTATAGATCACTCACCAAATGAGACTGCTGGTGAGACTCGAATCCTGCTACTTACCAAAACATTAATGAGTACTCAATAACCCACGTTGACTCTACTTGTTTCTTTCATATTGCAAAGTTCTTGAGTGCTCTTGAAACAATGTTTTTGTCTTCCCCTATATCCTTGGTTTTGTTACCATCTTTTAACAAGTCAATAGGTAAATCCTAAAATTTGGTAAATTAATAAGTTCTAGTTATCTATTTTTTTTTTTTTAAAGCTGAGTTTTAAGATGAGAATTCCTAGTTAATTTTTTCAAATTTATTTTATCTTATTAAATCAATTCAAATTTTTTTTTTGGGTAAATCTATATTCTCATGAATTCCATTTTGCATAAACAACCACAATATCTTAGCAAAGATATTTATTCTTCCTCTTGTGACAACTGACAAATAGGGCTAAAACAATCGTGTTGAAAACGATAAAAAATAATAAAAAACTATAAAAAAAATTGGATTAAATCGATTTTAAATTTATTTTATTATTTTTTATTAAAATGATGAGATTTAAATTTTTAATCTTTTAATTATATATTAAAGATTATATCATTAAATCAAATACATATTTTAATTAAATATTTATTTATATTTAATATTTATTTAATATCAAAATTATATATTTAATATTTAATTTATTTTTTAATTAAACGATTTGATTCAACTGATCGAACTAGTTAAACTAATAACCGAAGTTCTAATCAATTTGATCTCTTTTTTTTATTCATTGTAAAACACCTAACTACTAGGCATGATCTTGACTTGGTAGTTGACACACCATTTTTAAATACTCTTTTATAGCCTATAACCAAGTAAGAGACATATACAAGAAGGAAACACCCATTTTTATTGGATTGGAAATTTACAACAAAAAGTTTGAAATAGTCTCATTAAAAAGGAAAAAAAAAAGGGTTGAATTTGAAAGTTGAAACAGTCTAATTTGGGCATCCTTTTTCTGGGCTATTTCCATTTATCCTAGTCTTGATTCTCTTGGGCTTTGAAAGAATCCTAATTCATTTTTCTTTAATATATACAAACAAATGGTCATAAATATATAATTTATTTATTTCTGATTCAAGTTTTTACAGCTAGAAGACAAAACAAAACAAAAAGAAGCAAACATTGTAGCCTGGAGGCTTTGAAAGGATAAAACCAAAGCCAAAGCCAACCAAACTGTGTTTTTTTTTGGGGTTAATTTGAACTGCCTTCTCAAAAACACAAAACACAAACACTCCCAACTCTCTCACTCCTTTTCACGCGAAAACACCGCACGTTTCTCTTTTCCCCACTTTTCTCTCTCTCATTTTTTTTGTTCTTCTTCTCTTTCATTTAGCTTTCAAGGTTTTCCATTTCTCAAATGCTTGCATTACTTTCCCATCTTTGAATTTTTTTTTAAAACTCTTTACTCTGCCTTTTGTTTTGTGTCTTAATGTCTTTGTAACTCTTTGAAGTAAATTTGAGTTGAAATTAGTTTGTGTTTAAAAGTTGAAGATTAAACTGAAGATTCTGGGGTCATTATTTTGTCTCTTTACTGTTCACATTCCGGGATTTGTTCTCTGGGGTTTTTATCTTTGCTTTTGAATTTTCACATTCTTCTTTATACTAGCTACGGATTGCTCTTTTGGGTTGATTTCTTGCGTTGCATGTCATTTTCTTTGTGTGGCATTTATTTTTAGACCCATTTTCTAATCTGGGTTTATGTCATTTTGTGTTGTTTTTCTTGGAATTAATTCTTTTCAGTTGTAAAAAAAAAGTATCTGTTTTCATGGGAATTCTATGATTTTTCTCTTTGTTTGGTAGGTTTTGATTATTAATGGTGTTTGAAAAGAAAAAAAAAAATGATGTGTCTGGGTGTTTTATAGTGAAATGAATTTGAGAGATGGGAATTTAGTGTGAAGGTTGCTTGAAAAATGGGATTAGGTCCAGTTGATATCCAGGTGGAGCCTTGGAATGTTGGAAAATCAAAAGGGAAAAAGAAGAAAGATAGTGAAGATGGGGAGCCTGGATGTTGGATTAAGTTTAAGTTTATGGGAAGCTGCTTGTATCCAAGGGCCAAAGTGGAGGGTTCCATTAGTGGCACTAGCATTCAATATGGTATGCAAATTTAATTTATTTCTTACTTGGTTTTATTTTACTGTTTTTTTTGTAGTTTCTTTGTTCATGTTGCTTCATTATATTTCCAACTAGATATTGATTGATTATTTGGCTATGGAACAAACCTATTGGAATGCTGAAGTGAAATCTATAATGTGTTTAATTTCATTCTCCGCTTGGGCAAGAATGTTATATTATGATTATTGGCAATTGGTATTTTAGGCTCCTTAAGTTTCTTTGTCCATGTTGTCTGATTAGTTATTTATATCCATCGTTTGGCTTTCTGATTATATGTTGATATTGCTAACTGTATGCATTTGCTGCCACATGGATATTGGATGAAGCATATACTATTGATTGATTTGGTTCTATGCTTTAGCAAGCATATTATGTCCGTTTGGATATTGATATCTATCCAATTTTCTTGCTGTACTACTATGCGATGATTGCTTTCCATTTGTGAATATTGGGTGGATTATAATTTCATCAACTGTCTAATTCCCTTATGCTTTATATTAACTCTTATGCTTTATATTAACTGAGATTGTTGCCTTCTAGTTTATTATTTGTCGTCTAATGCGTAATGAAAATGGGTGATTACGTCGGGAATTCAGCCACATGTTCATCCTATTGTGTTCATCCCCTCCTTTTGGAGGTAAAATAATGGGATAAGACACAAGGGTTCTGTTTTTTTTCCTATTTTAATTAGTCTAATCTTTTTATGGTGGCACGGGCAGTAAATGCAAAATGTTTAAATATGGTGTATATATACAAGAAGAAATATTATAAACATTTGGAATAAGTCATGTTGTTTGTGCATGAAAATCTGTACGATGTCTGCAAACTCATATGCTTATGACCTCGAGGAGTTCTTCTAACTTTTTGACTATTTAAGAGACTCTTTTTGTGTAAATCAGCTGAAAGTAAATCAACAAATGAGTCAAATGACACCAGCACAGGTCAACCAGTTGTTCCAGTTGTGTCTTCTTCAACTACTACTAATGCTGAAAGTACTCCATCCACTCCAAACATAAGTGAGGAGCTTAAAGTTGCTTCTCAGCTTCGAAAATTCTCCTTTAACGAGCTTAAGTTAGCGACAAGGAGTTTTAGACCTGAGAGTCTTCTCGGTGAAGGTGGGTTTGGTTGTGTATTCAAAGGTTGGATCAACGAGAATGGAACTGCTCCGGTAAAACCAGGCACAGGGTTGTCTGTTGCAGTCAAAACCCTTAACCATGATGGACTTCAGGGCCATAAAGAATGGCTTGTAAGAGACTCCATTCTTATTTTAGTATTTATTAATGTGCAAAATCACATCATTATCTTATATATAGTGTCTATTTCTGCTATTATATCAGTTAAGTGGTTGAATTATGCTTTGGTCTCTTTTGTATGAGCCAGGCTGAAGTTAATTATCTTGGTGATCTCCTCCATTCTAATTTGGTCAAGTTGATTGGTTATTGCATTGAGGATGATCAAAGGCTACTTGTCTACGAATTTATGCCTCGAGGAAGCTTGGAGAATCACCTCTTTCGAAGTATGTAACTAAACTCCTTATTAGTAGAGATTTATTAACTTGCTTTGTTTGTCTGTCTGTAGTTGGTAAAGATTTTACCAAAGGTAAACTGATAGCCAGCATTATAGTCTAATCCTAAGAAACAAGCTTATTTATAACAGGCAGTGTAGTTCAAAGCGTAGGTTTTAAGATTTTCCATATTTTGTGCTGGAATTTGCCCTCACCGTTGGATGTAGATCTATCTATGTTGATGGTTATCATACTTCTTAAACCGGATTAAGATATCAAGCTACTTATAAAGTTGGAATAAGGATTGGAACTGACATTTTTTTTCTTCATATCTTTGGTTTGTCGCTCCACAAATTAACCGAGCACAGTAGTGTTTCTTTACCCGATCCCCTTTCTTCTGCTATGAGTTTGGTTTTGCTTGCCAATGGCATTGGGTAAGTGTTTTGAAGAAGTTTTCTGCTCAATTACAAACGCTAGGGAGGAAAAACAATTTCAGCCAACAATTACATGAGGATATATAAAAGCATTTATTCTAACCTTCAAATACTGTTTTGGTTCGCAACACAAGCTGTCTAGTGAAATAATGAGGGTTTTTAGGAGATTGTTTAACTACATGCTCTAGGTACTATTATTTATTATTCATTCATTTTATCAGGGTCCATGCCTCTTCCGTGGTCCACCAGAATGAAAATTGCACTTGGTGCTGCGAAGGGTCTTGCCTTTCTTCATGAGGAGGCTGAACGACCAGTAATATATCGAGACTTTAAAACATCAAATATACTGTTGGATGTGGTGCGTGACTAGTAATAGTAAAAATTTGCTGTTCTTTAACTTGTATCATCCCTTTTCTGAAAAATTATGAAATCTTCTCCAGGATTACAATGTCAAACTTTCTGACTTTGGACTTGCCAAAGATGGTCCAGAGGGAGATAAGACTCATGTATCTACTCGTGTGATGGGAACCTATGGTTATGCCGCTCCAGAGTATGTTATGACAGGTAAATATGATTGAACTTCTTTGAAGATAATTTGACATATATTGACATTTTTCTGTGAACGTATTGAGCTCTTAATCATGAACTAGAGTATAAGGTTGTGGGCTATGTTACTTGGACTCGTGTGTGAGTGTCGGACACGGGTATGTTTGATTTATTTTAAGTTTTTCCATGTATTTGGCGGGTCTTTGGGGATCATATCTCCATACCCATGTCCGGATATGCGTCAAACACGGGTACTTCAAGAAAAATAAGAGTCGGAGCCACATAGTTTGTGGGTTCTCTATAAACTGAATATGCAATTGAGGCTCGTTCTCCTCTTCAAAAATGGAAGAAGAAAAAAGGACGTATAAACGAAGAAATTTTTTATAGCTAATGAGAACCATATTTTTCCAGGGCATCTTACATCAAAGAGTGATGTCTATAGCTTTGGGGTGGTTCTACTTGAGATGTTGACGGGCCGAAGATCCATGGACAAAAATCGACCAAATGGGGAGCATAACCTGGTGGAATGGGCTCGACCCTATCTTGGAGAGAGACGAAGATTTTACCGGCTTATAGATCCTCGCCTTGAAGGACGCTTCTCAATAAAAGGTGTTCAGAAAGCAATTCAATTGGCTGCCCACTGCCTTAGCCGTGATCCAAAAGCTAGACCTCTGATGAGTGAAGTTGTTGAAGCCTTAAAGCCTCTGCCAAATCTCAAGGATATGGCTTGTACTTCTTCCCATTTCCAGGCCATACAAATAGAGCGCATGGGATCCACTTCAAAATCTAGAACTGGCAGTAGAGTGCCGGCAGGGTTGTCGTTAAGGAGCGGACAACCTACCAGAAGCCTCTCGTCTCCGAATGGTCCGCATGTCTCTCCATATCATAATAACCATCTTCACCGATCACCCAAACCTAATGTTGGCCAACCTTTACATTGAGTATATGGCTATATGCCCATCCCATGCTCTTTTCCATTTCATTACATGTTTTCGTTCTGGGGATTTAAGTATATCATTGGGAAAATGAACATCATGCATGAGTTTGGAAGTTCATGCTGACCTGTTCTTTCTTAATAGTGAGTATTTATGGGCATTGTTGTCCAATATGAAGGTGATCAATTAGAAGAAACCGCTGAGAGAAACACTGAAGAGCCTTTTGGAATTAATGAAAAATAGTTTCCTGTTCATTGGACCTTTTAATTTGTCTTAATTCTTTTTTCAGATCAATATTCCTGCTGCTTGTTCATCACCTAACATTCCCTCGACCAGATGCTCTTGTCCAGCCATAGTGACAAGAAATAAATACTGCATCTGTCAATGTTACTCCGATTTTTTATTTTTCTTATCCGATTCATTCAGATATGGATATGAGATACGATTTTCTAAATATATAAAAAAAATTAAAAATTGAATGATTTATATCCGACTTTCATCTCCAAATCTGAATAACTATCCTCATATTCGACTTTCATGTCGAAATCAAGTAACATAAACTCTTACCTCAAGTACGAGTAACGTAGTTGCCTGTTATTGTGATAATTTGCTATTTATCGCAGCTAGAGCTAGTTGGTGAATTACTAAGTTGAGCCTAATGCAAATTTCAGAACTTTAAGATGCTCAATGATTGCCACTGTCACTTCAATGTAAGGTTAAGCTTACTGATATATTTCTCTAGACAACCATGATCATGAATTAAAAGTTGTAGGACATGACATTTTTTTGGGGTTTAAGAAAGCAAAATTTTATCCAATTGAAAGCAATTTCTTGCGCTCATTAAGGGAAAGGTGGAAAGCAATTATGAAGTAACATTCCAGGGCCCGAACCCGAGTGAAATTAATTTCATTCGTATATCTCTGCAAAATGGTTCAATGGTTGTTGTGAGTTGTGAGTTGTGACATGACTAAAGCTAAAAATTCTCCATTACCCCGGTGTTAAGGAACTGGGGCTTTTGATTTTTCAACAAAGGAAAATTAGTATGTTCTATTGTTGCAATCGATTATGCGCGTTGGATTGGTATTGCCACTTTCATGTTATATTTTAATTTCCTTGAAGTTTGGCTTACATTAAAAGTTAGCCAAGCATGATATCATAGTTGTAATTTTTAATATATAATTTGATCTTTAAAATTGTATTAATTAATTACTTATTTAATGTTCATTTTATTTGAAATTAGACTCTTGTAGAGAAACAATTAGTATCCATAAAAAGTGTGACAGCTTTGATGGTAAATCAAACAAATGAATGTTGGTTTAGAGTAAGTTAATAGGGTTTTTGTTTTTCATTTTTAATTTGGGTTTTTGTGGTTTCTTATAATTATATCATTGCTGTTCATATTAGATTAGAAGTAATGAATTATAACCATACTTATTAGATTCGGACAAATTTTGTGGTTGGACCAATTGATCCAATGACTCGATCCTCAACAGATTGATTTATCACTCAAATACTACCAACATTTAACATGAAAAATAAGGGGGAATAAGGACAGAAAAGCTTAGATAGTATGACTGAAATCTAAATTCTAATGAAAAAGCTTAGATAGTATGACTGAAATCTAAATTCTAATGAAACAACAAGACACTCGAAAGAAATTGAATTGATTTTCTCCTTAATTTCCCATATAAATTTCACCATTCAGAAGTTCTGCCAACGAGACTGCTTGAAAGGGCATCATGACTGGTCTTCGATGAGCAAGAAACTCTTGAGACACAATTTTCATTGTTGGTCATCGCATGTTCAAATATCAATTCCTGAGGGGTGACAAAATCCATGGGCTTAATCCAAGGGGTGACAATTTCTTTCATTTAGAAAAGTTGCAACCTTTTCTCATTCCTTCTACCCCCAATTATTTTGAATGGGCAATGATATAATATAATATTTTTGTAACTAGAAGATTTACACGATTCTGAATATTATACATATTTATACTTAAATGAAGCAATACGAAAAAAAAAACCATGTTATTTATATTGAAAGCCATACGCCATCTACAATTAATCAATGGAATTGCAAAATGTAAAGTAATTAAAAGCCTAAAACATGGATAGAATCATAGAAAAAGAAATCACCTACTCAGCAATTTCATGATCAGACAGAGACCATAACAGAATTACTTACTTCGGTTAATCCGATCCCTTTGAATTATAGATTGAATTGAACTATTTAAACATAGTACAAAAGCGATTTAATTCACAAAATCAAAAGATCCGTTTGTTAGATAATGAAATTGAATTTCGAATCAAATTAATTATAAGTTTTAAGATGTTATATTAAGTATTAAAATATTTTCATGTTATATTTTAATTTCCTTGAAGTTTGGCTTAAATTAAAAGTTAGCAAAGCATGATATCATAGTTGTAATTTTTAATATATAATTTGATCTTTAAAATTGTATTAATTACTTATTTCATTTTTATTTGATTTGAAATTAGACTCTTGTAGAGAAACAATTAGAATCATAAAAAGTGTGACAACTTTGATGGTAAATCAAACAAATTAATGTTGGTTTAGAGCAAGTTAATATGGTTTTTGTTTTTCATTTTTAATTTGGGTTTTTGTGGTTTCTTATAATTATATCATCATTGTTGTTTGTAGTAGATTAGAAGTAATGAATTATAACCATACTTATTAAATTCGGACCAACTTATCGGTTGATCTGGTGACTCAATCCTCAACTGATTGATTAGTCAGTCAAATAGTACCAACATTTAACATGAAAAATAGGGGTGAATAAGGACAGAAAAGCTCAGATATTATGATTGAAATCTAAATTCTACTGAAACAACAAGACACTGGCCTGGATTGGAATAAAAAGAAAGAAATTGAAGTGAGTTTCTCTTTAATTTCCCATATACATTTCACCGTTCAGAAGTTCCGACAACGAGACTGCTTGAAAGGGCTTCATGACTGGTCTTCTATGAGCAAGAAACTCTTGAGACACAATTTTCATTGTTGGCCGAGTCTTTGAGTTGAGACTTAAGCATGCAAAAGCTAGACCAGAAGCAAGAAGAATATCGAGGGTGATCCCTTTAATTCTCGGAGGTGATAGGCGAGGGTCTAATATATCAGTAAGCATCATATTTTGGGATGAAGCTGATGATAGTGACGACAAGAGTTCCCCCGGATGCTTTCCCATTAGAACTTCCAATGCCAATACTCCAAAACTATAAACATCGCATTTTTCACTTACAACAATTGTATATGCAAGCTCTGCATAAAGAAGATATAATAAATAAAGTTTATCAAAACCAGAAAAAATTAAGCAACACATATTAATTTCCTTTTTGGGTTAGGACCAGAGATTTAAATTACGGTTGCGAACACATTTTCAGTCGCGACACGTTTATGGTGACTGTGATTATAAATGCTATTGCAGTAAATATCAGCTATGTAGAACAAAAATGCAAAATGTTATTTAAATATCTGCCCTCAATATTTGATTAACTTGCTTGCTAAGTTTAGGAATTAGATGAGTATTAGCTAGTAGACCTTAAAATCTTAGCTTCAAATTAAGTTAAAAAAAATGCGAGAGAAGGATTATATATAAACCTGGAGCTATATATCCAAAAGTTCCTGCAAGTAAGCTCTGATTTGATGAATCAGGATCCAAGAGTCTAGCATTTCCGAAGTCTGAAACGATAGCTTCCAAATTTGAGTTCAACAGAATATTGTTGCTTGATATGTCCCGATGAACTATTGGCGGCGAGCAATCATGATGCAAGTAAGCCAGAGCATGTGCTACACTTTTGATGACATTGACTCTCTTAATCCAATCCAATTCCAAAGCTTCTTCATCATTTCTTAGAACAAAAACCAAGCTTCCTCTTTCCATGTATTCATAAATCAAAAACATGCATTGCCTGTGTAGGCAAAACCCATGAAGCTTGACAATATTTCTATGCCGTATTTCTGTCAACAACTTCACCTCATTCCTGAAACTATTGCTCAGTGCTGGCTTGTCGGCTTCAAAACCGTGAAGTTTCTTCAAAGCAACCACTCTGCCACTAGGTAAGCATGCGCTGTATACACTGCCATAGCCTCCGATTCCTATGCAATATTTGATGTCAAAATCCTCAGTTGATTTGATGATGTCTTCATATGCAATTCTTCCATCATAGTTCCATACTGAGAATAGATCTCCATTTTTGGTTGCACTTGGAGTCGGATCAGGTTTGAGACTTTTAGCTCTACGTCGGAAAAAGATCGCCATCACCAATGCCAAAGTTGAGACAAGAAATAATAAAGTTGGAACGAGAATCCTGATTGTCAGATTGTGAATCACTTTGCTGTTTCTTTTCCAGTTTACAGTTGGGGGTGAAGGGCAAGGAGGGAAGCCTGTAATGGAACCACATAAATCCTTGTTGCCTGTAAATGACTCAGGTGGAAGATGAAATAATTCCTCCGGAATTGGACCCCTCAGTGAATTAAATGACAAATTGAGTTTCTCCAAATATAATGGAAATTCGGGAATCATGCCCGTCAGATGATTTTGACTGAGATCTAAAAGGCGTAATCCAGTTAAACTCCCAAATTGGGAAGGTATCACTCCTCGGAGAAAGTTATGGCTAAGATCAAGATTTGTGAGATAAGAAAGGTTAACGAGTTGAGAAGGTATACCTCCACTGATGGAATTATGGCTTAGATCAAGTCTGTATAGTGATAGGTCACCAATTTGCAGGGGAATCCTTCCACTCAAATGATTGTTTGCCAAAAGTAAAAACCTTAAATTTGACAAATTACCAATTTGAGTTGGAATAGGTCCACTCAATTTGTTCTGGGAGAGATCCAAGTCACTCAGAGCCTTCAAATTCTCAATTTCATGGGGTATGGGACCTTCCAAATGATTCGAAGCCAGGGATAGTGACCCTAAATTGGTCAAATAAAGTAGAGATGAAGGGATGGAATTGGAAATGTGGTTGGAATCAAGATATAAATATTCTAGATTCTTCATATTTCCAATTTCAGAAGGGATAGAACCATGTAAAAGATTTCTACCAAGGTGCAACGTTTCCAAATTGGTCAAATGACACAGAGATGAAGGGATTGAACCAGTGAGTTTGTTATTAGAGAGAAACAATGTAGTTAGATTATTCAATTTTCCAATATCTGATGGGATGGAACCTTCAAAAAGATTTGAATGAAGGTACAAATCACTCAAACTGGGTAAAAGACCTAGAAATGAAGGGATTGAACCAGTGAGTTTGTTATTAGCGAGCCACAATGTAGTTAGATTCTTTAATTTTTCAATATTTGATGGGAAGAAACCTTCAAAAAGATTTGAATCAAGGTACAAAGTACTCAAACTGGGTAAAAGACCTAGAAATGAAGGGATTTGACCGCTGAAGTTATTGGCACCAAGATCCAAGTAAACCAACTTCTTAAGATTTGTTATTTCTGAAGGGATGGAACCATTTATTTTATTTGTATAAAGATAGAACTGTTCCAAATTGGATAAATTACCCAAATTTGGAGGGAGTGGACCGAAAATTTTGTTTGAACTCAACATAAGAAAATTGAGATTCTTCATATTTCCAATTTCCGGAGGGATGAAACTATTAATTTGATTTTTCCCGAGATTGAGAGATACCAATTTCGTTAACTGACCCAAAGAGGAAGGGATGGGACCCAAAAGCATATTCGAGGACAGATCCAGTGTAACCAAACTCTTTAGCTTCCCAATATTTGGTGGAATGGGACCACTGAGCATGCAGTGACTGAGGTGGAGAGTCATTAGCTTTTCCAGGTTCCATATTTGGGGAGGGATGCTGCTGTTCAATGGATTGGAGTCCATAATCAAATGGGTAAGATTGGTCAAAAGACCTATAGCTGAAGGCATATGTACAAAGAGGTTCCTAGTCAAATTTAGAGAAACAAGATTCCTCATGTTCTCAATTGCTAAGGGAATGGAATCAATTTCATTATAAGAAACGTCAAGCACCGTCAATTGAGTGAGGTTTCCAAGTGAAGGAGGTAACTCACCTGTAAGACTATTCCAGGACAGGTCGAGGTACTTGAGTTTTGAAAGGGCACCTATCTGAGGTGTTATACTCCCATGGAGTCCATGGTCACTAAGATCAATCTTGGTGACACTTCCAGCAGCGCTGCATCTGACACCAGGCCATCTACAATGATCAGCACCCTTTTTGCTATAGTTACTCCACCACCCACTTTCCATCAAGGCTTTTGCCTCTGCTACCAGAGATTCTGAATCATTGTTTGTTGCTCTAGTAATTTCACTGCTCCTGACAGTTATAGAGAGTAAAAAGAATATAGCGATGCAAGTGTAAAAATAGGATGCCATTGCTATTAAGTTCAGGATTGAAGCCTTTACACCCAATTCCCAAACTTAAGGTAATTTAAAGAAGCCTGGCAAAGATATATATATATATATATTAATATTAACTTTTAAGGCTTTAGTCATTTGCCTAACACAAGTTGATTTAAGTATTATACATTGACTTCTCTTCGTCTTTTAGAGTAAACTGGACGCTCTAGCCGTTTTTGTAATGTAAAAAGAAAATTAGTCGCCGTGTACATGAACAATGTGTTCAACGTTCATTGTTAGAAAAGGAAGTACAAAATAGATTGTCTTTTTATCACTGTTAGAAAATGAAAAGTCGGTGTTCTGTTTTTCTTCCTTGAAGCTTCTAATAAAGTAATAATGAATTAATGATAACGATGTAGCTTTTTCTGTAATCAGTTTTGTTTGAAAATATGATCATATATTTGCTATAGAGTTTGCTCTTCTTCGTGGAAATTGAGAAATAGGTTCTAGATATGTCTTTTCAAAGAAAAAAAATGTTTTCAGAAAGGCCAAACTGAAGAATACAATTACATTTTCAGATCATTGATTTCCCGTATGTTTGATGAAGTTTAAGAAAGGGGGCAAAAAACATTCTGAGGGATTATTTGTCTTTATAAGGCTGTTATTCCCTGTTTGAATGGGAAACAGAACAAACTTGTTAAAATTAGTTTATGGAATCCAATGTTTAGTTTAACAGGGCTGTTTCCATTTTATTTTTATGCAAAGGAAATAGAAGTTGGTAAAATTTGGGTTTTATTTCATGAAAATGAAACCCAATTTCAAACTTGTAATAACCAATTTTCGTCCGGGTCGGATTCGAATCCGACCCGGGCCAAGTACGAACCGAGCCTGCTATTCAGCAGGCCCAATCTGCCGTCCAGGCCCATTCCCGGCCTAATCCAAGGCCCAAGTCCAGCCTACCCACCGGCCCATTACCCCTACCCACGGCCCAAACCCTAACCCTACCAACCTAACCCTAGCTAACCTAAACCCTAGCCACCCCCTGCCACAAACCCTACCCCTGACAGCCCCGACCCCCATCTGCAACCACCAACCCCACAGGCCACCCCAGACACGCCACCCTCCCCCACACTCAACCCTCTCCCAACACTCAACCGGCCACCACCACCAACCCCTCAACCCCCCATAAAACCCCCCCATCACCAGCAAAAAAAGAAAAAGAAAAAAGGGGACCCCGGATTCGGATCCCCTAGATTCGAACCCACCAAAAAAAAAGCCAAGGAGGAGGCCCCTCAGCTAGCAAAAAAAAAACACCAAAAAAAGAGGGAGGAGGGAGGCCCGATTCGGAGGACTCCCCACTGTTCGGACTTCCCCGGAGCAAGGAGGAGCCAGATCGAAACTCC
Source organism: Fremontodendron californicum (assembly GCA_030761205.1). Taxonomy (NCBI): domain Eukaryota; kingdom Viridiplantae; phylum Streptophyta; class Magnoliopsida; order Malvales; family Malvaceae; genus Fremontodendron; species Fremontodendron californicum. The sequence goes on from JAULJL010000011.1 coordinate 30,438,002, forward strand.
CCCCTTTTCAGCAGATCCGAAAAAGCCCCCCTCCTTCACCAAAAAGGCCGGATCCGGGGTCCGAAAGCCAGATTCGGACCCCTTCAATCGGCTTCCCCAAACCCTTCTTCAACACCCAAACCTGCAAAAACAAAAAAACCAACATCCAGCGCGGTGGCCAGCCGCCGGAATCTGGGTTTCTGGGGAGGTTCTGGGCTGAGAGAGAAAAAGAGAGAGAGAGGGAGAGGAAAAAAAAAAAAAAAAAAAAAATGAAGAGAAAAAAAAAAAGGGGGCTTATATAGCCCCCCTGAGCCGGGTCAAGGTGACCCGCGCCTGGACCCGCGGGTCGACCCGGGGTCCGCGCGGGTCACCCATTTTTTTTAAAAAAATTTTAAACGGCGTCAAAACGACGCCGTTTTGGACCCAGGGTCCGCGCGTGGACCCGCGGGTCGACCAGGGGTCCGCGCGCCCGACCCGGGTCAAAAAAAAAAAAAAAAAAGAGGCGCCGAAACGGCGCCGTTTTGGCGGGGAGGATCCGCGCCTGGACCCGGATCCGACCCGGGGTCCGCGCGGGTTCACCCAAAAAAAAAAAAAAAAAAAAAAATTTGGGCCAGGCCTGGCCCAGCAGGCCAGGCCAGAACCAGGCCTGGCTCAGCAGGCCAGGGCCGAACCTGGCCCAACAGGCCTGGTTTTTGGGCCAGGAAGAAAAATAAGAAAAAAAAAGAAAGAAGAAAAGAAAAAAAGAAAAAGAAAAAAGAAAAAGAAAAAGAAAAAGAAAAAAAAAAGAAAGAAAAGAAAAGAAAGAAATAAAAAAATAAAAAATAGTAATAATAATTAATTTTAAAAATAGAAAAGAATAAAAAGAAAAAAATATAATAAAAAAATTTAAAGAAAAATTCACGATAATCGTTTTTGAAGTTTTGATTTTTGACATTTTCAGGTGATTTTACGAAGATCAAGTCCGACATTTTAATTTTTCGGATTCTCGATATTTTTGGTATGATTTCAATTTCTTTATTTATTACTATTTTTGTTTATTTATTTTTGCTCACTATTCGACGTATTTTTATTATTCGGTTTCGATTTTAAAAAAATTATTAAAAGCATTTTAACTTTAAAAAAAAAGGATTTTAATAAATGCGAATAACCGACGACGGAATTCGAAGGACGTCACGGTAGTGATTCCTAAGATATCTTGAGGTGCGAGAATTTCGTTAAATATCACCACGAGTGGTGGGAGTATTTAGCGACATGCTCGATACAAAAATTCGTTTTCGTTTAAAAAAAAAGGAAATAATCAAGATAAAAAAATGAATAAAGAGCGAATGTTTATTGTGCTCGATATTTTGCCATGCACGTGTTTTTAATATTATGAGTCGCATGTTTAATTTTATAGATATATGTTAAGCCGTATGCATCCGATATTTAAATATTCGCATCATGCGCATTTAAATAAAAAATGAATGTAAATTGCCGACGACGGAATTCGAAGGATATCACGGTTGTGATTCCTAAGATGTCTTGAGGTGAGAAGATCTCGTTAAATACCACCGAGAGTGTCGGGAATATTTAATGAATATTTTCGATAATAAATTTATGTTCACTTTCGATTTTTTAAAAAAATAAAAAACAATTCAAGAAAATCCAAAAAATAATAAACATGTTTTTTTATAAAATAAAAGGAAAAGAGAATTAGTTTTAAATACCGATGTTAAATCCATTAAACCGAGATTTAAGATAACACGTGATCAAGTGGTACCGTTTTCTAAACGGGCGTTGCGGGGGTGCTAATCCTTCCCCGTACGTAACCGACTCCCGAACCCAATTTTGTTTTTACTCTGGTTCAAAGCGCGGACTTCGAAATTGGTTTTACAAAAATGTTTTAATTAATTTTAGAATATTTTACTAAAACCTGTTTTAATAGGTGGCCAATCACACCTAGCAAAAAAGATTGGTGGCGACTCCATTTTTTGTGTTTTCATCAAATGCGTCGTAGCGATCCGAAAAAATCGTTATGACAGCTTGGCGACTCCACTGGGGAACCTTTGAGAGTCGAGCCACAAATTGATCAAGTGTTATTTTTTAAAATCTCGAATTAATGGATTTAATCGGTATTTAATTTTAATACTCTTTATTTTCTTTGTTTCTTTATTTTTATTTTGCTTGCAATTACACTTTGATATTTGTTAATTCTTGATTCATATTTTTTTATGTCGTTTATTTTTTTTAAATCGTGGAATGTTTAGAATAAAGAGTCGTAGACAAATAGTCGAAAGTTTGCTTGTTCCTTCTCACACACGAGCACATACATTTCATACATAAGCTCTATACCCGAGCTTTATCCCTTTAGGTGAAAGTAAAGTACCTACGCTCTCGTGAGGCAATAACCTCCGCATGGGCTAGCGAAACACTTTCGGAGTAATAAAGTACCTACGCTTTCGTGAGGCAATAACCTCCGCATAAGCCTGGAAAATATACTCCAACAAATTGAACCCGTTTTAAATCGGGATGCCTTACTAGCCTTCACGGGCGACAGTAAGGAGCAATTTGGAGCCTTTTAGAACCTAACTCAACCTCAGGTAGTGAACTTGAGTAGAGCCATATCGAATTTTCGATCAGATATCCTCGAAATTTAGAAGGAACATGGTGATCTTTCGCTATTTGTTTACATTCCGAACAAGAACTGTAAATCGGGTAATGATGAACGCACATCGTGCTACCCGCAATTCAGTTTCATTTTTCGCTCCGAAGGCATCGTGATGCTTAAATAAGTCGACACTGTCGGAGCAAATGTTCGTTAACTTTTTGAGTTTGTAAATACGAAATTTTTTTCGTACATCTCGTACATTTCATGCATTGATGCACTTGTAAATAAAGCATTTACATTTATAATTGTATTTTTGATTTCACGGTGATAATAATCTCATTTGATAAATCGCATAGACACTTGTTGTTGATTAAATGAGGATTGCAAACCGGTAGTGTTGAATAAATACTCGGACATTTGTGCCATAATAAGACCCACAACCACAAAAGTTTTTGATAAAAATTGGTTTTTTTTTTATATAATATTTTTATTTTTACGAAAAAAGAAATGTTTCAAAAAAAAAAAAACAAAAACAAAAATTTGCGGATTGAATTTGGGGGCAAAGTTTGTGCAATGAAATTGTTGAATAAGTAAGTTCAGTCCGAATCATGTTAATCCAATTATCGAATAGTTTTTTTTTGTACATATTCATGCATTTATATTGTCTATTCTTAGACAAACCAAATTCGCATCATATTGCAATCATAACACGCATGGTCATTCATTGTAGAATACATTAGTAACATACATGATCATTCTCTGTATATACCAGTATATCATTTTATTTATTCGTTACATGCATCATATCGACATCGTGATTGCATTCATTACAATAAGGTCATGCATTTCGTGACATACATGGTCACTCATTGTACATACTCATGCATTAATTTGTTTATTCTTTACATGCATCATATGGGCATCGTGTTACATTCACGGCATTCATAGCTCATGCATCATGAAGCACACTTGAGAGAAATAAAAAAAAAGAAGTCGGTTTAGCTTTGAAAGGATTTCTCTTCCAAATCAGAGGTATAAGAATCACTGCGTACCTCTATGTCAGGCCGAAACCATGGAGGATGAACAAAATAGACTGGATAGAATGGAAAGAGCACAGAGAGAACTACAAGAACAGTTAGCCAGATCTCAGCAAGAAACACAAGAACAGATAACAAAATCTCAAGAGGAGTTACGCGAGCAAATAGACAAGATGATTGAAATGATGACTAGGCTGACTCGAGGAAAATGGGTTGCTGAAGGATCGATCATAAGGGGAGAACCTCGACCTCGAGTAAACAACAACGAAGATCCGATTTACCTACCGAGTCAACAAGGCCGAGGACAATTTCAATTGGACTCAGAATTTCACCCCTCAGACTCAGTTGTTATTCCAAGCCGAGATGGTTCACTAGAACAAGAAAAGCTGAAGAAACGTGTGGCAAAGCAAGTGGAAGACGCAGAGGTGCAACAGAAGTATGATCTGTTGGAAGAGAGACTCAAAGCCATAGAAGGGATAGACATTTTCAGGAATATGGATCCGGATGAGCTCAGCTTGGTCTTGGATTTGGTGATTCCGCCAAAATTCAAGGTCCCTGAATTTGAAAAGTATGACGGATCGAAATGTCCATCAATCCACATCATGATGTTTTGTCGGAGAATGGCCGGCTATACCAACAATGACAAGCTGTTAATCCACTGCTTCCAAGACAGTCTAACAGGGCCAGCTGCAAGATGGTATAATCAGTTGGATCGGGACCATATCCGTTCTTGGAAAGAGCTGGCAAAAGCTTTCAAGACTCAGTATAAGCACATGATCGACATGGCACCAGATAGGTTAACCTTGCAAAATATGGGGAAAAAGGCCACTGAGAGCTTCAAAGAATATGCTCAGAGGTGGATGGACATGGCCACCCAAGTACGACCGGCTCTGACTCAAAAGGAAATTACTGTCCTTTTTGTGAATACACTGCACGCTCCGTACTATGATAGACTTGTTGGCAATGCCACAAAGAATTTTGCAGATATGGTAACCTCAGGAGAGATAATTGAAAATGCTATCAAGAACGGAAAACTCGAAGGAGATGAGACATCCAATGCCGAGGGAAACGAGACACCTGAAAGGGAGGAGGAACATGTCCAGGTTATGGGAGAATTCACTCAGTATCCCCGGGTCTCTCCATATCAATCGTGTTACTCTACCAATGTCTCTTCAAGTCATTATCCTTACCTTCCAGATATTCAAACACATCATCCTATGCCAGCCTTTGCAACTAGGCTCGCTTCCCAAAAACGGCCGAGGGGTAACCAAGAGAAGTTTTCAATCCCAATCTCCGACTTGTTGCAATTACTAATGAGGAACCAATACCTCACCCCTGTGCCTTTGAAAACGGCTCCAAACCCATCGGCAAGGAGTTATGACCCGAACAGCAAGTGTGAGTATCACATGGGGGCAATCGGACATTCAACTGAAAAATGCAGACGACTGAAGGAAAAGATTGAAGGTCTTGTTCATGACGGCACTTTGACTCCAGAGCTAGTTGAACAATGGAAATCCGCATTGCCATAGATCGGTTTCTTCACCACGGGTTTGGAAGATGAGAATGGTTACCATTAAAAGCATGTCGGCAAGCATTGAGGAATATGCATGTAGTTCTATGCCTCATCATGAAAGCACTTGTCTTATGTTGGCATCCACATGAAATAAATAAATTTTGAATTTCAAAAGTTGTGTTTGTTGGGCTTTAATTTGAATTTGCAAAAATAAACATTAAAGAAATTCTTGATTTTTGAAGAGCGCATTCTTAAAAGAAAAAATCTTTCTTCACGTTAGGAAATGATGAGGAGTCTTGAGATTTTTGATGATCAATGTTAGAAATGACCCAACATTCTTCCATCTCTCTTTCGGACTTGCCTATGCATGAATCCTTTGAGTTGAAACAATCAATGCTTCCAGGAACATATTGTTGAATTTCAGAAACCATAGTCAGTGCAATAAGAAAAATGTAGATCCTAGTTTAGGTTATGAGCAATGGAACAAACTTTTTTTAAAAAAAAAAAATCCGAGCTTTTTGGTGTCTCAAACAAGTGAAACCTTTTTCAAGGATCTGGATTATGGTAAATTGATGTGTGTCAAGGTTATTCCAAAACCATTCACATCCTTTTTCGTAACCACAAAACAAGAGTTGCCCAGACGTCACTTCATGATTAACGTCTCGGGTAACATTGATTAAACCTGATTTTCTCATGTTTCTAGAAAAAAAAAGCTGTTTTCGAGCCATATTCTTTCTTGTCCCTTCGGAGAGCAAAAAAAAAAAGACTCGAGGTGTTCCTCGTTATGATAGGAATTCTCATTTGTATGACCAATCAAATGGTGCATCATTTGTAGATACGGAAGACGCGTGGTGGATAAAGATGGAGTAATTTCGGAGCATGCATCAAAAAAAGAAAAAAATGAAAAAAAAGAAAAAAAATGAAAAAAAGAGAAAAATGAAAAATGAGTGTGACATCATGCATTTATGAAATTCAAGATGGTTTCAAGAAAGAAAAAAAACATTTTCATTATTTTCCTCTAGGGAATGACTCTTCGATTTACGTGCTTGTGTTCGAGATGAAAAATGGCCATCTTTCATCATCCTTTCGCAAAATAGAAAATATCCTTTTGCTACCCTTTTGAGCCTAATGAATATTCGTTCTTTCAACCCCGGTCAAGGATCACCCTCCACACTAGGGGGCAAATGCGAGGAAGGATTTTTTTTAAAGGTCACAGATAGTGAAGTCTTGGTTCAAAAACGAAAAAAAAGAATGTCTTGAATCAAAGAGAAATTTGAGCTTCCAAATGACTACGGGCTCACCTTGTCAAAATAGAAATGCAAAAAAAAAAGAGGGAGATAAAAAGAAAAAATGAGAGCAAAAAAAATAGAAAAGGAAGAAAAGAACGAATGAAAATCATCGGATGAAGAGAAAAGCTCAGCAAAGACAAATGTTTCGAAGAGAATCCTCCTCATGAAATGATCCTTGATTTGATCACCTTAAACACCTGTTTGGGCCTATTTATCTTTTTTCAGAACCTCGAACCTTGGCCTACATTACATACCTGAAAAAGACCATTTCGATCGAGCATGGTCATTTAAATTGATGAGTCTATTCTTAGAAAAACGCATGAGACTTCGGTCTCCTTTCTGGTTAAAAATCCTTTTTGGATAAGTCTTGATTTCTTGAATGCATGGTGAAACACTTAATGAAAAAATGGAAAGAATGAGACTCTAGGGTGAAAACCCGACATGGGCAGTCTAGAGTAAAATGGGAGAATTTCGGTGCTACTTATGGTATTGTCGAGGCCATAACAAAAGAAGAGGTCATTTTTGAAGAAGTTAAGGAACATCTGAGAATTCCAAAATATCCCAAAACTGTCAACTCTCGTTTGGAGGGTTGACTTTAAAAACTGAGCCGTTTTCCTTTCCAGAAATAATTTTCCAGTTTGAACCTCCCAGCTAGTCTTGACGTTTGTCGAAGCGCCATAATTTGAAAACTAAAAGAAGGTTGAATTTGTTTGAGTCCAAAAAAATCATGTTCTATAAAATCTGTTCCATTTGTGAGTCTAGAAAGGATATACATTTTTCCTGTTACGAAGTCTCCTTGGATCAACCAAAATCTTGTGGTACCAAGCCTTCCGACTCAATTTGAAAAACCCGAATTGACACTGAGAAAAACTTCTAACAATGATCATCAATTTTCAAGAGATGTGGATATCACAATATCAGACGATGACATTTTCAGCTCAAAAGTTTTCAGTAAATAAGCAAACATTTTTCAAAAAAAGAAGCAAGCAAAAGCAGATAAATGAAAATATTTTTGGAAGAAACCATTTTCGATGTTGGCATAAGACGAAGGTTCTTTTGGCCCAGAGGCATGGAACTATTGAGGTAGAAGAAATGAACACTCGGATTCCAGTTGATGTTGAAAAACTATCGGGGCAAAGGGATAGTTCCAAAGTGAAGAAAAATGTTGATCTCTTACGAGGCACGAGCGTTTCAGGATACACTCTGTTTCGAAGAGGAAAAACAATTTGGAAAAGCTAAACCAAGATCAGAAAAAAAATAATTGGGGGCATTCGCATCATTCATGAACATTCGCATATTTATTAAGTTTTGCATCTACATCGTGTCGTAAAATGTGTACAGTATCCGAAGGTACTTGCACATGCATCATCAGGGGCATACGCATTGACATCGCATGACATTCACATTTCATACATGGCATTGATTATTTGAAATTTTGACATTTGAATTCGAACATTCAGTGAGATTTTCTTCCAAGATATGATCTTCAGGTATGATCACCAAGACCTCCGGGCACCTCTTTTAAAACCTCTGGGTTACCTCTTTTAAGTCCTCCGGGCACGGGAAAAGATTTAATTTTCAAAGTTGTGGAGCCTCTGATGAGAGGAGCAATTTAAATTTCAAAGTTGTAGAGCCTCTGATGAGAGGAGCAATTTATTTCCAAAGTTGTGGAGCCTCTGATTAGAGGAGCAATTTATTTTCAAAGTGATAGAAAATTAAAAAAAAGAAGACCTCCGGGCATCCGTTTTAAAACCTCCGAGTTACATTTTTAAGACCTCCGGGCACAGCAAAAGAAAAAGGAAATTAGAAAAAAGAAGACCTCCGGGCACCTATTCTAAGACCTCCGGGCACCATTTTCAAGGAAAAGACATTTTTAAAGACCTCCGGGCACCTGTTCAAGACCTCCGGGCATTATTCTCAAGAATCATGGATAAGACCTCCGGGCACCATTTCCGAAGAAAAGACATGTTTTCAAGACCTCCGGGCATTATTCTCGAAAATCATGGATAAGACCTCCGGGCACCATTTTCAAAGAAAAGACGTTTTTCAGACCTCCGGGCATTATTCAAAAAAAAATCATGGATAAGACCTTCGGGCGCTATTTTCAAAATGACATTTTACAAAACCTTCGGGTACCATTTTCAATTCTTGCGAAGTCAAACTCAAAGGTCGAGCCTTGGTATGATTAGTCGAGTGGCGATATCTGAAGAATCTGACAAGGAATTTCAAAACTGAACGAGAAAGAGATTTGATATCAAGAATTAGTCTTCACTTTTGTAAGACTAAGGTAGTAAGTGAGGTGATGATCTAAGTTGTGTTCAAGCTCATTGTCAAAAAAAAAAAAAATTCAAAGTTCATTTAATTTCAAAGTTGTGGAGCCTCTCATGAGAGGAGCAATTTATTTTCAAAGTTGTGGAGCCTCTGATGAGAGGAGCAATTTATTTTCAAAGTTGTGGAGCCTCTGATGAGAGGAGCAGTTTATTTTTCAAAGTCGTGGAGCCTCTGATTAGAGGAGCAATTTATTTTCAAAGTTGTGGAGCCTCTGATTAGAGGAGCAATTTATTTTTCAAGTGATAGAGCCTCTGATTAGAGGAGCAATTTATTTTTCAAGTGATAGAGCCTCTGATTAGAGGAGCAATTTATTTTCAAAGTTGTAGAGCCTCTGATTAGAGGAGAAATTTATTTTCAAAGTTGTGGAGCCTCTGATGAGAGGAGCAATTTATTTTCAAAGTTGTGAAGCCTCTGATTAGAGGAGCAGTTTAATTTCAAAGTTGTGGAGCCTCTGATGAGAGGAGCAATTTATTTTCCAAGTGATAGAGCCTCTGATTAGAGGAGCAATTTATTTTCCAAGTGATAGAGCCTCTGATTAGAGGAGCAATTTATTTTTCCAAGTGATAGAGCCTCTGATTAGAGGAGCAATTTATTTTTCCAAGTGATAGAGCCTCGGATTAGAGGAGCAGTTTATTTTTCCAAGTGATAGAGCCTCTGATGAGAGGAGCAATTTATTTTTCCAAGTGATAGAGCCTCTGATGAGAGGAGTAGTTTATTTTTCCAAGTGATAGAGCCTCTGATTAGAGGAGCAATTTATTTTCAAAGTGGTGGAGCCTCTGATGAGAGGAGCAATTTATTTTTCCAAGTGATAGAGCCTCTGATTAGAGGAGCAATTTATTTTCAAAGTGATAGAGCCTCTGATTAGAGGAGCAATTTATTTTCAAAGTGGTGGAGCCTCTGATGAGAGGAGCAATTTATTTTTCCAAGTGATAGAGCCTCTGATTAGAGGAGCAATTTATTTTCAAAGTGATAGAGCCTCTGATTAGAGGAGCAATTTATTTTCAAAGTGATAGAGCCTCTGATGAGAGTAGCAATTTATTTCCAAAGTGATAGAGCCTCTGATTAGAGGAGCAATTTATTTTCAAAGTGATAGAGCCTCTGATGAGAGGAGCCATTTATTTTTCCAAGTGATAGAGCCTCTGATTAGAGGAGCAATTTATTTTCAAAGTGATAGAGCCTCTGATTAGAGGAGCAATTTATTTTCAAAGTGATAGAGCCTCTGATGAGAGGAGCCATTTATTTCCCAAGTGATAGAGCCTCTGATTAGAGGAGCAATTTATTTTCCAAGTGAAAGAGCCTCTGATTAGAGGAGCAATTTATTTTTCAAGTGATAGAGCCTCTGATTAGAGGAAGAATTTATTTTCCAAATGATAGAATCTCGCTAAAAATAGATCTCCACAACCGGACAAAATTGGTTATATCGTCTTTGCCCTATTCCTGATTCTCAGCAATGTGCAAAGAGGGGCAGCTGTAATAACCAATTTTCGTCCGGGTCGGATTCGAATCCGACCCGGGCCAAGTACGAACCGAGCCTGCTATTCAGCAGGACCAATCTGCCGTCCAGGCCCATTCCCGGCCTAATCCAAGGCCCAAGTCCAGCCTACCCACCGGCCCATTACCCCTACCCACGGCCCAAACCTAACCCTACCAACCTAACCCTAGCTAACCTAAACCCTAGCCACCCCCTGCCACAAACCCTACCCCTGACAGCCCCGACCCCCATCTGCAACCACCAACCCCACAGGCCACCCCAGACACGCCACCCTCCCCCACACTCAACCCTCTCCCAACACTCAACCGGCCACCACCACCAACCCCTCAACCCCCCATAAAACCCCCCCATCACCAGCAAAAAAAAAAAAGAAAAAAGGGGACCCCGGATTCGGATCCCCTAGATTCGAACCCACCAAAAAAAAAGCCAAGGAGGAGGCCCCTCAGCTAGCAAAAAAAAAACACCAAAAAAAGAGGGAGGAGGGAGGCCCGATTCGGAGGACTCCCCACTGTTCGGACTTCCCCGGAGCAAGGAGGAGCCAGATCGAAACTCCCCCCTTTTCAGCAGATCCGAAAAAGCCCCCCTCCTTCACCAAAAAGGCCGGATCCGGGGTCCGAAAGCCAGATTCGGACCCCTTCAATCGGCTTCCCCAAACCCTTCTTCAACACCCAAACCTGCAAAAACAAAAAAACCAACATCCAGCAAACCCAAAAAAAAAAAAAAAAAGAAAAACCTAGATCTACGAAATTCGGTGGGGATCCGGGCTAAACGGAGCCCGGATCCGTGACGAGGGGGTCGAAACCCCTCGGATCGGAAATTTTGGAGAAAACCGGCCGCCGGCGAGCGGCGGCCGGCGACGGTGGACGGCGGCCGGCGCGGTGGCCAGCCGCCGGAATCTGGGTTTCTGGGGAGGTTCTGGGCTGAGAGAGAAAAAGAGAGAGAGAGGGAGAGAAAAAAAAAAAAAAAAAAAAAGAAGAAATAAAGAGAAAAAAAAAAAAGGGGCTTATATAGCCCCCCTGAGCCGGGTCAAGGTGACCCGCGCCTGGACCCGCGGGTCGACCCGGGGTCCGCGCGGGTCACCCATTTTTTTAAAAAAAATTTTAAACGGCGTCAAAACGACGCCGTTTTGGACCCAGGGTCCGCGCGTGGACCCGCGGGTCGACCCGGGGTCCGCGCGCCCGACCCGGGTCAAAAAAAAAAAAAAAGAGGCGCCGAAACGGCGCCGTTTTGGCGGGGAGGATCCGCGCCTGGACCCGGATCCGACCCGGGGTCCGCGCGGGTTCCCCCCAAAAAAAAAAAAAAAAAAAAAAGAAATTTGGGCCAGGCCAGGCCAGAACCAGGCCTGGCTCAGCAGGCCAGGGCCGAACCTGGCCCAACAGGCCTGGTTTTTGGGCCAGGAAGAAAAATAAGAAAAAAAAAGAAAGAAGAAAAGAAAAAAAGAAAAAGAAAAAAGAAAAAGAAAAAAGAAAAAAAAAAGAAAAAAAAAAGAAAGAAAAGAAAAGAAAGAAATAAAAAAATAAAAAATAGTAATAATAATTAATTTTAAAAATAGAAAAGAATAAAAAGAAAAAAATATAATAAAAAAATTTAAAGAAAAATTCACGATAATCGTTTTTGAAGTTTTGATTTTTGACATTTTCAGGTGATTTTACGAAGATCAAGTCCGACATTTTAATTTTTCGGATTCTCGATATTTTTGGTATGATTTCAATTTCTTTATTTATTACTATTTTTGTTTATTTATTTTTGCTCACTATTCGACGTATTTTTATTATTCGGTTTCGATTTTAAAAAAATTATTAAAAGCATTTTAACTTTAAAAAAAAAGGATTTTAATAAATGCGAATAACCGACGACGGAATTCGAAGGACGTCACGGTAGTGATTCCTAAGATATCTTGAGGTGCGAGAATTTCGTTAAATATCACCACGAGTGGTGGGAGTATTTAGCGACATGCTCGATACAAAAATTCGTTTTCGTTTAAAAAAAAAGGAAATAATCAAGATAAAAAAATGAATAAAGAGCGAATGTTTATTGTGCTCGATATTTTGCCATGCACGTGTTTTTAATATTATGAGTCGCATGTTTAATTTTATAGATATATGTTAAGCCGTATGCATCCGATATTTAAATATTCGCATCATGCGCATTTAAATAAAAAATGAATGTAAATTGCCGACGACGGAATTCGAAGGATATCACGGTTGTGATTCCTAAGATGTCTTGAGGTGAGAAGATCTCGTTAAATACCACCGAGAGTGTCGGGAATATTTAATGAATATTTTCGATAATAAATTTATGTTCACTTTCGATTTTTTTAAAAAATAAAAAACAATTCAAGAAAATCCAAAAAATAATAAACATGTTTTTTTATAAAATAAAAGGAAAAGAGAATTAGTTTTAAATACCGATGTTAAATCCATTAAACCGAGATTTAAGATAACACGTGATCAAGTGGTACCGTTTTCTAAACGGGCGTTGCGGGGGTGCTAATCCTTCCCCGTACGTAACCGACTCCCGAACCCAATTTTGTTTTTACTCTGGTTCAAAGCGCGGACTTCGAAATTGGTTTTACAAAAATGTTTTAATTAATTTTAGAATATTTTACTAAAACCTGTTTTAATAGGTGGCCAATCACACCTAGCAAAAAAGATTGGTGGCGACTCCATTTTTTGTGTTTTCATCAAATGCGTCGTAGCGATCCGAAAAAATCGTTATGACAAAACTCATCAGTAATATGTAATTAGTAACCAGGAATTTTCCTGTTGTTTTCACATTATATTTACAACTATACCATCTGCCCTGCCCCAACATTCATGAAAAGAATCTGCCTGTATTTTCTACTACAAGACGTCACAGATTTTTAAATTTGATTTTGCCAACTTAAAGATTAATTTGTTTAAAGGAAAAACAAAATATGAGAAAGATGTGTCATATCCACTAGAGCGGTACATTTCGAAAGGATCATGGGTAAAATTTGAATTTAAAACCACTTATATTGAGACTATGAATTTATTGTTTGAATTGATGACTTTTGTTTTTTATTTTTTACAAAAGAGATCACAGTTTGAGATAATATAAAAAATTACAGATGCTGAAATATGAATCATAGATCTAATGAATGTCACTTGTTAAACGTTATTGCATGAACCTATTAATTAAGTCTCGGGCTAAATTTTTGTTAATTTTACATAATTGTGACATTACACTTAATGACTAGTTTTTTTATTTTATAAATTTATAAATAATGCTGGGTTTATATAATAAATAAGTAGATAACAATGTAATTTCAATCTTAATATATTATAATGCATAAAATCAAATTATTAGATCATAAAAAATGAAATTAAAAGTTTTAGTTTGAGAATCAATTATATATTATTTAATAGTATATATATACTAAAAGATTCAAATGAAGCATTCTTACATAAATATAGCTACTTATTTTTCTTAGTAACAGAAAACATGATTATCATCATCGTAAATCTAAACAAGAGATTGGATATATAAGTAATTAGAGAAGTCAAGTCAAATAAAGTGTTTTTGTCTTTCAATTTTTCCATGGAATATACAAACTCAAGGTTTCCAAAAAAAAAATCTAGAGTCTGAAAACATCTTCCATCTGGCCCAACTACTTCGACCCCAGTATTTACTTCAAGGTCACCCATCTCGATATTTTCTCATATTGCTAGTTTGCATAGTAATGTGGGAGAAGTTGCATGCTACCTCTTTCTTCCTTCTTGATGTGGACCGCCTTTAACTAGCTTCCTTCTTTATCGTAATTGGAAGTTAAAAATTACACAAATCATTGATATATGTGTTTTTTGAATTTATAAAAAGTTAATAGCATCAATGGATTCTCAAATTATAGAACATATTTTATATTGATTTTTAAACTTTAAAACCTATCAAATTAGTCATTGATTACAAGTATCATAACAAATTGGTCCTTTCCATTAGCTTTTCCGTTACTTTTATCGTTAACAATCAGCTAGTGACACGTGTCACCAGCTAATTGCTCCAACTTACCTCTTCATTTTTTTCCCTTTTTCTTTTTCTTTTTGTTTCTTTTTTATTTTTTCTTTGATTTTTTTTTTTATAAATAAATACAAAGAAAAAATAATTTATATTATAAATTAAAATGATTTTTTTAAAAAATTTAATTAATTTAAAAAGTATGAAATATTTATTTACTTTAATTTTATAAAAAATATTTCTAATTTTTTCGTTTCTTCTTTTTTTTTTCTTCTTTATTAATAAATATTACAAAATAAATAATAATTTACATTATAATTTAAATTAATATTGTAATAATCAAATAATTGAAAAAAATAATAAAACTATTTATTCACATTAATTTTATAAAAAAAAATTATTTTTTTTGTTTCTTTCCTTTCTTCTTTTTTCTCTTCTTTATAAACAAATACAATATATATAAGTATCTTATATTATAATATATTTTAAATTAAATTAACTTTCTAAAAATTAAATAAGTTATAAATATAAAATATTTATTTTATATTTATAAGTTTTTTATTTTTTCCTTTCTGATCTTTTCCCTTTTTCTCTTGTTTGTAAATAAATATAAATAAAAATGAATAATAATTCATATTATAATTCAAATTAATTTTTAAAATATAAAATATTTTATTTACATTAATTTTATAAGAAAAGAGGGAAAAAAGGAAAGAAAAAAGAAAGAAAGAAAAGGAAAATAAAAAAGTAAAAAATTTATTTTTAATAAATGAATGTAAATAAAAATTTATATTTTATAAATTATTTAATTTTTACGAAATTAATTTATTTATAAAAAGAAAAAAAAAAGAAAGATAGAAGAAAAAGTAAAAGTAAAAGAAAAAAATATTTTTTATAAAATTAATGTAAATAAATATTTATATTTTATAAATTATTTAATTATTAAAAAATTAATTTAAATTATTATTTATCTTTTGTATTTATTAATGTTTTCATTTTCCCTTTTTCTTTATTATTCTTTAAAAATAAATACAAAAGATAAATAATAATTTAAATTAATTTTTTAATAATTAAATAATTTATAAAATATAAATATTTATTTACATTAATTTTATAAAAAATATTTATTTATTAAAAAATATCAAAGAAAAAATAATAAATAAATAAAGAAAAAGGAAAAAAAATGAGGAGGCAAGTTGGAGCAATCAGTTGGTGACACGGGTCACTAGCTGATTGCTAATGGTAAAAGTAACGGAAAAGCTAACGGAAGGGACCAATTTGTTATGATACTTGTAATCAATGACCAATTTGATACGTTTTGAAGTTTAGGGACCAATATAAAATATGCCCTATAATTTGGAGACCATTGATGCTATTAACTCTTTATAAATTAAAAAAACACATATATCAGTGATTTGTGTAATTTTTAACTTCCATTATTTACCTTTTTCTTCGAGTAAATTTATTTATTTATGTTGATAAACTTTAATATAAATTTACATCTATCTTGTATCTAATTCAATTGTAATTGTCTTTAATTGAATTTTATCAATATATAACAACCATATTTTGATAGATAATACCATCTAAACAAACAAAGTTTATGAAGTGCTAAACAAGACAAGGTAATTAATAAAATTAAACCAAGTTCTATCTTCAACATTCAGCCTAAGTAAATTCGAGATCTGAAATATACATAGAATAAGCAAGATCCTGCAATTCCACCATAGAATAAGCAAGATCTAAAAAAAAAACAAAGTAAAAATATACATATAAGATCCCATAATTCCACCATTGACTCCAAAAAGTTTACTAGTTTTTCATCAACATTTGCACCCAAAGTTCATACAAAATGCATCAAATGCAATAATTCAGCATTCAAAATGGGTTAAAAAAAGTTACTGATGCATTGAAATTAGATTTATTCATGTATCGGATCGAGCAGGTTTTGGATTAGGCCCAAGTAGTATATTACCTAACATGTACAAATTGATTCAAATTTTTACACAGAATGTTCGATCTCTCTTAAAAAGGAGCGGTCATTTTTTAAAAAAAAATTGATCTGTCTTAAAAACGAATCGATTCCTTTTAAATATTTATATTACTAATAGTAAAATGATGAAATAATCTTAATAAAAATTCTACATTAGTAAATAAAGAAAGTGATTCAAATGAAACATTCTTAAATAAATGTAGCTACTTTTTTTCTTAGTGACAGAAAACATCATCATCGTCGCTGTAAATTGAAACAAGTGATTGGATATAAAAGTAATTAGAGAAGTCAAGTCAAGTAAAGTGTTTTTGTCTTTCAATTTTTCCAAGGAATATGCAAACTCAAAATTCCCAAAAAAATCTTGAGTCTAAAAACATCATCTGTCTGGTCCAACTACTTTTGGCCCCAGTATTTACTTCAGGGTCACCCATCTATACATTTTCTCATATTGCTAATTGCATAGAAATGTTGGAGAAGTTGTAAGCTTCCTCTTTCTTCCTGATGTGGGGTCTCCCTTGGCTAGCTTTCTTTCTTGTCGTAATTGGAAGACATAGATTCATTTTAATCTATTATTATTTCATGGTAAAAATAATCTCAATGCTAGCTCTTTTTACGGCCTTCCGGTCTTCTGAATCTTTAAGTTTCCATTTATCACCCTGTTATTGCGAAATAATACTATTACACAATTTTTTTAACAAAAATAGTATAGTTTTTACTTCACTTTTATCTTTGAACGTGTAAAATAACTAATTTTAATATTTTTTATCATCAGCTAAGTTATTGCTTTAACTTTTACAATTTATTCTTTTATGTTAATAATTGATCCTTTCATTTGTAGGCTTTAGAATATATGTTATTCGATCAATGGGTTTATATATTTACTCTAATAATTATTATCAAAATTTGATAAATCGAATATATATATACTAGTTCTTGAAAAAGCTTTTTATCTTATGCAGTCACGGATCATTATGCAATTTTTTTTTGTCTGGTTAAATTAAGACATCTTGAGCCCATAAATTAATATGGTCTCTTTACCATATTGGATGTTCAATTTAAAATTTAACATTGGTGAAATAATCTTAGTAGAAATTCTAGCATTAATAAATAAAAGAAGTGATTCAAATGAAGCATTCTTTCATAAATGTCGCTACTTTTTTTTTTAATGTCAGATTACATAAATCATTAAATAGGAAGTAAATTGGAGAGGTCAAGTCAAGGGTTTTTGTCTTTCAATTTTTTCATGGAATATATACAAACCCGAGATATTGACTTCAAGGTCACCCATATATTCATTTTATCCATATTGCTAGTTGCATAGAAATCTCAGAGAAGTATGTACCAAAATATATATATATATATATATATATATATATATCAGAGAAGTTGCATGCTTTCTCTTTCTACCTGATGTGGACCGCCTCGGCTAGCTTCCTTCCTTATAGTAAATGGAAGACATATAGATTTATTTTAATAATTTGTCTCCACTTTTTTCTTTGTATGGTAAAATCATTAGTGAAAGTACTTATTGTTTCATTGTAAAAATAATCTCAATGCTACTTCTACAGCACCTACTCCTGAAAAATGATCCTACTTAAATCTTTTAAGTTTCAATTTATCACCCTGTTACTGCAAAATAATAGTATTACTCAAAGAAAATTGCAGAAATAATGTGGGTACCCATCCTTTTTTATTTATTAATTAGAGTCAGATTAATGGAAAGAAACTTCTTCAAGCTGAAATAGTTCATATTGAAACAATATATGATATGAAAATGTTGTACAACACAAAATTAAAAGCATAAAAGTGGAAAATGTTGACCATAGCAGGGCCAAATAGAAGAAATAGTACCAAAGTACTAATTTTTTTTTTTTTAATTTTCACCACCCATAAGCATCCCATGGTTCTTAAGCTCGATCAGAGATATTTCGTGAAGAGGCATTGCAATTGGAGATTGGGTATGCAAAAATTCTTGAGACAGAGATTTCATTGTTGGTCGAGACTTGGGTTTGGCCCGTAAGCATGCGAAAGCAACCACAGCAACAAAAGTAACTTCTCGTACCATTTTTTGGTTTCTCGGCGGTGACAATCGAGGGTCCAACACTTCATTCAGCATCACATTTTGGGCACAAGATGATGATGATAGCTTTGACAACAATTCACCTGGATGCCTTCCCATCAATATTTCCAATGCCAACACCCCAAAGCTATAAACGTCACACTTTTCAGTGACAATCATAGTGTAAGCAAGTTCTGGAATTAAAATAGATATCAAAGTCAAATAACATGTTTATTAATTTATAGTCAATTGTAAATGCATATATAGCTGCGTTTTAATTCTCTTGTCTCGAATTAGAAAATATATATTTGTATTTAATCCTTTCTAATTTTTTCCATTTCCTATTTGTTTCTCTTATTTTGTTCAAATAACATGTGATTTGAAATAAGTAATTAGTAGTATCTAGGAACGGGATAAAACTAAATAAAAATAAAAAGAGTGAAAGAGCAGAACCTGGAGCAATATATCCGTATGTTCCAACAATTAAAGTTCGATTAGATGAATCAGGATCAAGAAATCTTGCAGTCCCAAAATCAGAAACAAAAGCTTCCAATTCTGAGTTCAACAAAATGTTATTGCTTGAGATGTCTCGATGAACAATTGGAGGGCTGCAATCATGATGCATATAAGCCAGAGCATGTGCGATACCTTTGACAAAGTTCACTCTTTTGGTCCAATCCAATTCCACAGCTTCAGCATCAATGCTCAAGGCATAAAACAAGCTTCCCTTTTCCAGGTATTTGTAAATCAAGAACATGCACCGGTTGTGGAGACAGAATCCATAGAGCTTGACGATGTTCTTGTGTCGTATTTCTGTTAAAAATTTGACTTCATTTCGAAAACTTCTATCAAAAGTAGGCTGCTCAGCTTCCAATCGGTGGAGTTTTTTCAAAGCAACAACTTTGCCACTTGGTAAGACTGCTTTGTAGACACTGCCATAACCACCGGTTCCAATGCAATATTTGATGTCAAAATCCTCTGTTGCTTTGATGATGTCTTCAAATGCAATCTTTCCATCAAAATTCCATATTGAAAACAAATCTCCATTCTTTGTTGCATGATGATCAAGGTCAGTTTTTTTATTTTTATATTTAAGCCGATACAAGTAAACAATTCCGAAAATTGGTAAAGCAAGAAAAATGATGATAGGAAGGAGTTTTAAATAGCTAAAACCTCTGCTCTTAGGGGATGGTGTGCTTGTAGGGGAGCCCACAATGCCTTGGCATGACAGATTTAGATAATCTAAGGTAGGCGTAGCAGTGAGGTTATTGCAAGTGAGGTCCATATATATGTAATTTGGCATCTTACCAAGCTGAGGAGGAATGCTTCCAGTTAAATTGTTGTAACTCAAAAGCAATGTCTGTAACTGTAAGCAATTCCCAATTTCAATTGGGATGGATCCGGTTAATCTGTTGTGGGAGAGATCTAGCCACTCTAGAAATACCGAATTCCTAATTTCTTTGGGCAATGAACCATTTAAAATATTCCAACTAAGGTCCAGCCACATCAAATAAGTTAAATCAAAGACAGAAAAAGGGATGGATCCGGTTAATCTGTTGTGGGAGAGATCCAGCCACCTCAAATAAGTTAAATCAAAAACAGAAAAAGGGATTGAACCCGTGAAGTTGTTAGTGCCAAGATTTAAATCACTCAGATTCTTCAAATTTCCTATTTCTGAAGGAATGTTACCACCGAACCGATTATCTCCAAGATCTAAAACTTTCAGCCTCCTTAAATTTCCTATTTCTGCAGATAAGGAACCATTAATTTGATTTGAATCTAGCCAAATTTCTTTCAAATTAGTTAAGGCAAACAAAGCTGATGGGATTGGACCAGAGATTTTATTGGCAGAAATGTAGAGATGACTGAGACTCGTCATATTTCCAATTTCTTGAGGGATTGATCCTTCTATTTGGTTGTAATCAAGACGCAGATATGTCAGATTGGTCAAGTGAGCCAAAGTAGAAGGAATACGACCTGTAATCAAATCATATATATTATATATTATTCAAATTTAATGTTAAATCAAATGCTTAGATAAATTTTATATATAAAAAAACGAATCATGCCTAAATTTATGACTTATATCTCTATCTATAATATCTATAAAAGTACGAATGTTAAAAAAAATTTAAACTGATGAAAATAAAAATATTCTTCGATTAAATTTCTATTTAAAAATTAATTTTTATTAATTATAATTTAAAATTTTAATAATAGTAATAATATTTTATAATTAAATTATAATAAAAAAATTTGGATAATAATTCTTAATTGGTCAACTTTCATAAATAAATAAAAAAATAGTTAAAATCTATGAGTAATTAAATCACCTCTTTGATTAAAATTCTAAATTTTCATTTATTATAATTTTAATATTAGTTTTATAAATAAAAAAGAGTTTTAATTATATTAAATTACTATGATTAGTATGACATAAATAATTCTTTTGATAACTTTTAACTAGTTAAATTTCATCAAACAAATGTGGAATTAACGTTCATGAGAAACTAAATCTCATGCCAATATGCATATCATCTAAATGCAAAAGGACTTGGTGAGTAAAGATTTTTTTAAAAAAAATAATCTGTTAATTTGAGCTTAGGAATTAAAAAGATAATCTCTCTCTTTTTGTGTACCAATTAGGAGTGTTCATGTTCTAAACATAGTAAATCAATCTCACTTGTTTGCATGCCCTTCAATTACTAATATATCTTTATATTGATATACTCAAGTATACTTTTCGTATTTTAATTTATTTCGATAAAATATTTCACTTTAAAATTAAGATTTTATTTTAATATGGGTATTAAAAGATATGGAACTCTATTAAATTAATTATCAATTAAAAATAAATTTTTTATATTCTCATTCATTTTTTTTTCTCTTTTTGGAAGCATTATTGAGACATGTTTATAATGTTTGAACTAAACCAAATGGAATAAGCTAATTTGGTTGGATTTGAACGATGCAATTTTTGGAATGAAAGTCAAATTTAATAAAAAGAACCAGAAAAATTATATAATACTTATTGGTATTATACATAATTTTTTAAAACAGTTAAACAGCTGAAAATGGATATTTTGGTTCATTATATTCCAAATTTACATTTTAAATATTTTATGTTATAAATATTAATTAATAAGATTTATTCAATTTATAAATAAAAATTATAATTCCATTAAAATGCATTCATTACATATTAATTTATTTGATTAATAAGATTTATTTAATTTATAAGTAAGAATTTCAATGTAAAGTTTATAACAATATATATGTAACTATATGTTTAATATATAATTATTATATCAAAAAATAAATATTTGCACGTGACAATAAAAATTAATATATATATATATATAAAGATTGAATTTATTTCTATTTTTTTTTTTAAAAACTAGTTAAATGGAAAATCTTTCTATATTAAAAGTGTTTTTATTTAAATAATAAATAAATCATATTGAAAATTCTCAAACTTGTAATTAAAATATTGCTTTTCTAATATTCATAATTTTAGTTTATTTTAATTTATGTAGATAATTAAATAATAAACTAATATTTAATATTAGTTTGAGACGATTCCCTGTAATCATCAATGACGATTTTCTCCATGTTTGTCAATAATATTCCTCCAATAGTTAACTGGAGATGGCTTCAGAAGATTTTTCTGAACCATGGTAGAGTGGCTGATGTCGGAAGAGAAGTGCCAAGGGAAGGAAGTTTGGATTCGTTAGGTTTGTGTCATTGAAAGAGGCTAAGAAAGTGGTTTCCAGGGTGAATGGTGCATGGCTGCTGGAATTCAGATTGCAAGTCAGTATGACCAGATTCAATTGTAGAGAAACTTATTGGAGAAGAGTTAATCCTGGTTTGAAGAATGTTCATAAAAGTGTGGGTTATAACGCTTCAAACCAAAATCTCTCAAAACAAGGAACTTACAAGAAGGCTATATTAAAGGATACTCTTGTAAAGGATGGGGAATGCACTGGAAAGAAGAATGTCGATTGCCAACCCAGTTCTTCACAGGAGAGGAAATATTGTCCAGCAGTTATAGAGGAGGATGCATTACATACGCTGGAAAGGTGTGTAGGCGGAAAGGCAAGAGGGGCCTTTGACTGTGAATGGCTTCAAGAGATATTCCACAGACACCCGTCTTCGATGTTAATGTCAAAAAACATGAGGGATTCTATTTCTTAATCGAGTTTGAAGAAAAAGAAAAAATGGAGGTTTTGAAAAAGGAAGATTGGTCATGGTTGAATGATTATCTATCGGAGATATCTCAATGGTCTGAGGATTTTGTGCCAAAATGTAGAAACATCTGGTTATTGTGCTATGGAGTTCCACTTCACGCATGGAACATGAAGACTTTCCAAAACATAGCAAATGTTTGGGGTCAACTGATCAAGGTTGATAGTAGGACATTATTGTATAAAGATTTTCGAAGAGGTGCAATTTTCGTTCAAAGTCACCAGTTGAATAAGATAGAAGAAACTATCAGTGTTGATTGTGGAGGAAAACTTGCTAATGTCAAAGTCATCGAATTTGACTTTGAATTCGCAGGGATATCAGTCCTGTGAACAGGTCATTCGCAGAATCAGAACATGGGCATCTGGAGGTAGACGATGAGGAAAACCAACAGTCCGAAATACAGAGGAGAGAGAAAAATATTCTTACCTGGATTAATGGGCAGACGGATGATAGGGTGGATGAGGATGCAGCTGTCAGTACTTGCTTTGGATTGGGTGTCTCTAATGATGGGGAACAAGGTAATACATGTAGGGAGAACTTGGTATCCCAAAGGTCGGCTGATATTAATTTGGACAAAGGTTTGGTATCTGACTCTTTTGGCGATGAGCGTTCTTTTGGGGCATAGGTCGGATGCCCAAAGAATAAAACCTTTGTCTAAGACTCAAATGAGGAGGAAGGATTTGGACAGTGTAACCATGAAGCAAACCAAACTGATGGGCCCAGTAACCCGGTAGACATTGAAAGCCACTGTCTGATAGTAGGTGGCGTGAATAAGCCTAGTGGTAAAAAAGTAAAAGCCCTAGAAGATGTAGAAGAAGCATTGTTACGCAAAATCAACCAGAAAACCAAGAGGAAGAATCGAAAAGCCAGTAAGAGAAAAGGTTTGTCAGTGAAAAAACAACATCATAAGATTGATAACGAGTCTATATCAGATGGTGACTTTAAGAGTCTAAGAAAGATCATAGAGGAAGATGAGATAGCCACATGGGAATTGGGCAAGCTCTTGGTTTGTTCTGCGAATTGTGACGATGGAATGGTTGTTGATAGAATCATGGCACTCGATGGTCGTGCATAAGTTAGGGACATGTCTGTCTCCCTAGGAGGTATGGTGATCTTTTCCAGTGTTTGTCTGTTTACTCATTTCACATAATTGATTTTATATGTTTGAGCGATTATTTCAATTCGGTTTTAATACCAGTAAGTAGTATGCTCTTATAACGTTGGTTTATTGAGAATTCCTGAGTGTGGGGGTGTTTTTAAGCGATACTGAAGATGTGAATCCCGTGTTGGAATATGAGAGGTATTGTAAGTGCTTCTAAATGTGATTTTCTAAAAAAGCAAATTAATTCGTTTAAGATGGATTTGGTCTTAGTTCAGGAGACGATGATGTTGACATGGTATTTAGTCAAAAAAGCCTGCTGGAAATTATTGATTAGCAACTTATTTTGTAGAAATGGGGTGATGATAATGTTGGCTGGGTGTATGAGGCGTCTGTGGTCGTTCGGGGGGATTATTAATGAATTGGGAAAAAACATGCTATTTATGGAGAAAAATTCAGCTCTTGCAGATATTTGGGGGCTAAGGGCAGGTGACTTGGAAGTGAGTTTTAGTGTGTATGGAGATCATTAAAGGTAAAGATGAGTAGAAAGGAGTTTGGTCCATAGGTGGGGTTTTCATTAGAGCTTTAGATAAGTTAAAGAAAGCTTTGTATGAAGAGTTTCTTTTGTTGAGGTTTGTGTTAGGATTTGGTTCAGCAATACAAATGGCTTTGCTGGTTATTTGGCTTAATTGTGGGGTATCGATGACAGGTTCTTCAGCGATTTGTTTTGTAGCCTGGTGGTGAATGGTATGTCTTGACTGTATTTTTCTTATTGGTTCTGGTTCTTGAGGGAACAATCTGTCGATAGGATTGGCCTTATTATTACTGTGATTTCAAGTTAGTGTTGAAATTCTTGTTTGCATTTTCATCCAATGGTTGCTTTTGTGACGATGCCAAGAGCTGAAGAATAGAATATGTTTCTTGGTACAAAGGATGATGATAATCCAGCAAATAAGGTGCTCCTTTTAATTCTTAATTGGAAGTTTGTGGTGAACTTGGTGGAGAATGTGGAAGACAATGCAGTTTCAATAGAGATTGAGAGAAAAAATTTCATTGATGAATTAACAAAATTGCAGCAGTTTTATAAAGATTTATTGGAGTCTATGATTAAATGAAACAGAGGTTTTGGCTATCAAAGTGGCTGTGTAATTTTATAAAAAATTTCATTGTTTTTGTCTTGTGTTCTATTTCGAGCTGGATGTGTTTATTGTCTTGTTTGTAATCCTGTTTAATTGTGGGCACTGGGCATGTTCTTGCTTGTTGTCCAAATGTTCTCTTGAACCTTTTGGTTATTAATAAAATCATTTACTTAGCAAAAAAAAAAAAAACTAATATTTAATAATATAAATTAAAACTATCACCGGTGCATCAAAGCTAGTTGTAACAATTCACAAATGTCAACCTTTTCTAACAACATGAGGGTCCCTAATGATTCAAGGTAACTTACCTGCAAGATGATTTTCGGAGAAGTCGAGGAAGGTGAGTTTTGAAAGAGATCCTATCTCAGGTAGGATACGACCTGTAATCAAATCATATATTATCTCTGGTGGGATGCGTTAAAGCTAGTTATTCACAAATGTAAATATTTTCTATCAAGATGAGATGATTCAAGTAACTCATCACCTTCAAGATTATTATAGTAGAAGTCGAGGAAGGTGAGTTTTGAAAGAGATACTATCTCAAGTGGGATACGACCTGTAATTAAATCATATATTATCTCTGGTGGGATGCGTTAAAACTAGTTACTCACAAATGTAAATATTTTCTATCAAGATGAAAGGATTCAAGGTAACTCACCTTCAAGATAATTTTTGGAGAAGTCGAGGAAGGTGAGTTTTGAAAGAGATCCTATCTCAGGTGGGATACGACCTGTAATTAAATCATATATTATCTCTGGTGGGATGCGTTAAAGCTAGTTATTCAGAAATGTAAATATTTTCTATCAAGATGAGAGGATTCAAGTAACTCATCACCTATAAGATTATTGTAGGAGAAGTTGAGGAAGGTGAGTTTTGAAAGAGATCCTATCTCAGGTGGGATACGACCTGTAATTAAATCATATATTATCTCTGGTGGGATGCGTTAAAGCTAGTTATTCACAAATGTAAATATTTTCTATCAAGATGAAAGGATTCAAGGTAACTCACCTGCAAGATAATTTCTGGAGAAGTCGAGGAAGGTGAGTTTTGAAAGAGATCCTATCTCAGGTGGGATACTCTCGTATAGCACGTTCCCAGTAATCTCGAGCCTCTCAAGGTTTGGGAGACAAGAAAAGTTCATATTATCAAGTTTACCTCTGAAGTAGACGACTCCATAACTGAAAATCTGAATCACACTGCCAGCATGGTTGCAAGCAATTCCAGGCCATTCGCAACGATTGGAAGTATCATTGCTGTACAATCTCCACCATCCACTCTGGAGTAAAGCTTTCCCCTCTAAGTCTAACTCTATTGATGATGATGATGATGAAGCAGCTGTTAACATGATTTTGGTACAACACAGGAGCAGAAGAAGGATAGCTTGCAACACTGCTAATATAGAAGTGGCTTTGGAGATCAATTCCATGTTTAAGTTTTATGCTTTGGTAGGTTCTGTTATGGCTGCTTCAATTATAGCTCCATCGGAGAATTTAAAGAGGTTTGGGGCTCTTCCAATTCTTGTATATGGCAATTAATATATTCTAAAAGAAAATTGTCTTATTCCAATTAAAGGCTGCCTTTGCGTTTCTTCTACGTCCTAACTCTAAGGACTTATCATTTTGGATTTTTTTTTTTTTTAATAATTGAAGTTGAACTTAATTATAAAAATTAAGAGTCCAAAATTTTACTGTTTTTATTGGTACCTTTTTTTTAAACGAATGTCGTGGGATGCTAATATATTTTTCACGCGTAATTATTTTCTCGAACTCAATTTTATTTTCGCAGATTAAAATTATGTTTTTAATAAATTTTATTAAAATGATAAAAAGATTTAGATAATCAATTATACCTAATCAAAGAATATTAGTATGATTTTCTTTATTTATTTTTTTAAAAATCATCTAACGATCGAAAAAACGTTACATAGATAAAATCCCAAAATCCACCATTGACTTCAAAGTCTATGCTAATTTTTCGTGTCACAAAATTTCTACTTCAATTATAAGTAATTAGTGTTTTCGTGTGCATGTGATGCAATCACATTACTTAAATTAGCTGTTGTATAATTAATTTCTTTTCATCTAAATACTTTAGTAGTTGAAATTCAAATTGATTGATACAATCATTTTTAAAAAATAACATCCAGCAAATTTAAAATTCAAATTCAAATTCAAATTCAAATTTTAATATTTATAATTTATTTTTTTATTTTCAAGTTACGAACTTTTTATATATATAAAAAAAATTCTTAATTATTAATATTGCATACCTTAAATTGATAACTGAATCGATCTCCGAACTAGCCATTTCCACACGCAAAATGAACATCCTATGTTCCACCATTGACTTCATAGTTACTAGTTTTTCATCAAAATTTGCGTCCAAAGTTCATACAAAATGCCTCAAATGCAATAATTCAGCATTCAAAATGGGTCCAAAAACGGTTTAGACCTCTCAAAGGTTAGGTAACCTCTTCAGTCCGTATTGAGTCGGATTTGAGTAATGATTTTTTTGATCGGTTTAGTCTGACTCGATTCGAAATCACTGTTTAATTAATAACAAAATATTTTTTTAAATTTTATATTAATATGTAAACAGTGAATTGGGTCGGACCAGGCATGTTCAGAATCAAGCTTGGATTAAGGAAATGAAAAATTTACTGACCGTAGCCCCGCTCAATCCAACCCATGAGTAGGTGTAATTGGAATTTCCATTGCCATTATTCATCGTCTGCCGACAGCCACGACTTTTAGGTAAATTTCTTCATATTGACTTGCTTTTGAAAAAAAATTAAAATTAAAAATTGAGAAAGTTATTATTAAAATGATAATAAAATAAATCTCATAACTACCTATTTTTTTTAGTCAAAAATAGAATATATCACTTGCTAAAATTATGGCAGTATATATTAACAAGTGTAAAATATTCTATAACTAATATGGAAATTTTTTTGCTCATAGTCCGTGATTTCCTTGAGAAATCATGGACACACAACCGCTACTAATTTTTCAAATGAAATATGATTATCTTTTTTATCCAGATAAAATATTTTACTGCTAATTAAAACTCGCGGTTATAATTTGTACGTGATTCCAAGAGCTCCTGACAGACCGTTACCTAAGTAAGGTCCAACTAATATGGCTAACCTACAACAAAAATTTTTATTTTAAGTAACAAAATTTTAAAGGTAATTTATATAAATGTTATCAAATATAACTTTTTTACAACATAAATAATGTTATATAATGTAAATGCTAACCTTTGTACTGATTGGGACTTAAGCAATTTTATTTTTCTTCATTGATGTAAAGCTAAATGAGTAGCTAGTTCTTCAATTTTGATGTAGTAGAAATATTCTCTGCTTCTTGGATAAATAAATTGACACTTATCAAAAAAAAAAAAAATGTTATATATGTTATCCAATCGTTACGGCTTGCCATGAGAGGCGACTGACCCACGCGGAAATCATTGTCTTCATGCTGTTGTATATTTAATTTCTTTTCATCTAAATTCCTTAATAGTTAATGCTGCATACTTTAAATTGGTCGGTCTTCGAGCTAATCATTTCCACACGCAAAACGTAAAACGTAAAAATAGTAAGATTCTATATTCCACCATTGACTTCATAGTTTACCAGTTTTCATCAACATTTGCGCTTAAAGTTCATACAAAATGCATCAAATGCAATAATTCAGCATCGAAAATGATGTGTCATTAAAAACGCTATTGATGCATTGGAATTTCCATTGCCATTGTTCATAGTCTATCGACAACCACAAGTTGCACGCAAAGTTTTCTTTATTGACTTACTTTTAAAAGAAAAAAAAAAGGTTAAAAAAGATATTATTGAGTTCAAGGTCACCCATATTGTATAAATTTTTTTCCATATGGCTAGCATAGAAATATCGCAGAAGTTGCATGGTTCCTCTTGCTTCCTCGTGTGGACCGCTTTGGCTAACTTCCTTATCTTAATTTGATGACATATATATTCATTTTAATCTTTTTTTTCTCAATAAAAAATATTATATTAATAAATTGGAAGGCATGGATTTTTTAAAACTCATATGTGTATTTTGAATTTTAAAAGAATATAATCTAATAATAAAACATTTTGAAAATTGATGAAGATAAAAGTGATTTGTGTAATTTTAAATTGAGAGAAACCATAAACTTTAATTATTTGAATTTATAAAAGACGTTGATAGTTGGTATGGACATGCATTTTATAATTCCTAGGATTTAGGGATTTAATATGATAAAGATATTTTAATTTCAAATTTCATACATAATTAGAATGAGTGAGTTGTGAGATAAAAATTTTTCGGTTTAAATAAACATAAAGCATAAGGTTGAAAGACTTAGAATGTCTAATTTTTAAAATTTTCAATCGTTTTGAAAATTAAATAATTGATTGAATAGAATTATTGGATAAAAATTATTTTTTGTAGTGATCCATACAGATGAGGCCATCTTTGAGAGTTTTTTTTTTTTTTTTTTTTGTTGTAGGTTTTGATAATAGTATATGTTAGTGATTTCCAGACTAATGTCTCGATCGAATTTAAACAAGTTTGCTTTGGAAGTAAAGTCAAGGTCTTCCCTTGTGTCTTTTCGTTTGAGCCCAGTGATCACGGCTTGCCTTAGAAATGAGAGGCGACTGACCCACGCGGAAATCATTGTCTTCATTCTGAATTTCTCCATTAAGATTAGAGGTGGCAAAATGAACCCGAACCCGAAAATTCATTCAGGAAAATCCGAATCCGCCCAAACCCGATTTGACCAAAAAGTCAAAAACCCGAACCCGAATGGACCCGAACCCGAATGGGCCCGAACCCGAATGGACCCGAACCCGAATGGGCCCGAACCCGAATGGCCCGAACCGAATGGACCCGAACCCGAATAGGCCCGAACCCGAATGAGCCCGAACCCGAATGAGCCCGAACCCGAATGGACCCGAACCCGAGACCGGCCCGAACCCGAACCCGAATTTAATAGTAAAAATAAAAATAATCAAATTGCAATTATTTTTTTTTTTTTTTTTTTTTACAAAGCAATAACTTAATTATTAATTTTATTCTAATTTTTTTTAATAATTTAATTAAAATTTAAAATTTAATATATTATATATATATATGATGATGAAATAATAATTTTATCAAAAAGTAAATTATATTTTGTACTTATAAGTTATAACTTTAACGTCTCATATCATGATGAATTTACAATCTAAATATTTTAAATTCTTGAAAATTTTAGAGATGTGAAAAAAAATTTGACAATAATTCAATTATTCTTTAAGGATAAAAAAATTTGACAATAATTCAATTATTTTGGCCTTTTGGGTTATACTTATACGGTTAGGTTAGGGTGGGTTTAATTGGATTATGGCTTTCATGGGATTTTATTTTAGCGGGTGGGTTTAATGGGGTTTTGGGTTTTATGGCCTTTTGGTTTTGGGTATATTTATTATATATTAATAAATAATCATATTAATTATATATTTATTACGTATAATTTAAATATAAATTATATTTTTTTAGTACTACTTTATAATTTATACTTTATACTGATGAAAAAAATATAAGTACTCGATAGATATATATATATATATATATCTTGACTATAAGCATAATTTTTTTGCATTTTATAAGTATATAAAAGAATAGATGAAGGCCATAATTTATTTTTAAAAGTTTTTTATTTTATAGTGAATATAAATTATAATGTATTTATATTTTGAAATTCGAGTTCATCAAATCAATTATTTTAAATATCAATATGATTAATTTATAATATATCATATTTTTTATAATAAATTATTTCAAAATTTGATTTTATATAACAAATTAATTTCTTATTCTTTTGGTGCTAACAAATATTATTTTTAAAAATTAAATATAATTAAAAATATCATATAATAGCAAAAGTATAAAAATAATAATAAATTAATAATTTGTTTTTAGATATAAATATTTAAATTACGTAAAAATGATTACATCTAATATAAAATAAAATGATGTAAAACATATCCGAACCCAGACCAAACCCGAACCCAGACCGAACCCGAACCCGAACCCGAATGGGCCCGAACCCGAATGGGCCCGAACCCGAATGAGCCCGAACCCGAATGGGTCCGAACCCGAATGAGCCCGAACCCAAATGAGCCCGAACCCGAATAGACCCGAACCCGAATGAGCCCGAACCCGGATGAACCCGAACTCGAATGAGCCCGAACCCGAATCAACCCGAACCCGAATAAACCCGAACCCGAATGAACCCGACCCGAACCCGCCCGAACCCGCCCAATTGCCACCTCTAATTAAGATCATTCCTGGAAAAAACCCCAAAAAATGGTGGGTCAAAGTGACGTCCATATATTCTCGACAAAGTAAAAGTAAGTAAAATTCTTCATTTACTTTTTCAACAAAATAAAATAAAATCGTCATTGGCTGCTCTTCTTCACTTTGAAAAGCGAACACGATTGGATTTTGCATGCATTTTATGCACGCACTTCTAACCTTTTTAGGCTTTTGATTTAGAGTTGCATTTGGACTTGTTTGCTGAGATTGGTCCAGACTGAATCTAAATGGGATGGGCTTTCACTTGTTTTTCAATATGTTTATCAACAAAATTTTGGGTTGGGTAACCCTAATTGGGCTTTTTCAAGGTTTTGACACTTTCTGGCTGAAGGTCTAGTGGGCTACATTTTTGTTAGTTATAATGACTCATTTTCAATCTTGAAAAAAAAAATTTCCCAACCCCTCATTCTCTATTTTAGACAGATGAGTCTAGTCTGGTCTGTGAAAATTACAGATTACCCACCAAGTAAGATTATTGGTGAAACTCGAACATTGATTCTTGCTATGATGCTAATCAGTACTCAACCAATTGAACTAACCCATATTCACAGATTTTAAAAACTTCTTTCACATATAGTTTATCTTTTTAATCAATTATCGCAATTTGTAAGCTAAATTATGACTTTTGATGAATATTATTAGTATTTATTTAATTGATCAAAGCATAATCAAATCACAAAATTAATTACTTTTTACAAACAATTTTAATTCCCATGTTGGAACACTGCCAGAATCAAACTGTTATTGAACAAAATCTGAAAATTCACATTATTGTTCAAGTGTCTCATGTGGTTACAACAAGAACATTTGGAAAACTTGTTCAAGTCTCAGTTTCCTTCCAAGGAAATGGTTTTATGACTGATCAGGTTTGTCTATGGTGCAATTGAGAACTTGAAAAGCATGTTATGCTTGTAAGGCTTTTCAGGGGTAACAATTTGTGAAGGGAAATAGGGGTGATTGACAGAGTCAGGAAAGCCTTGAGTCTCCAAACATAATGCTGCATGAGCTTTATAGACAAATCCTCTTTTTCCCTTCACATTCTTTATCATGTTTCCTGTATACAACTGCACACCAGGTTGATTTGCAAACAGCTCCATAACTCTTCCAGACTTCTTATCCTTCACCACAGCTACTTTCTTCAGCTTTCCTGGAGTACCATCAAGGGCATAGTTTATGTCATAACCTTTAGGAAGTTCCTTTATTCTGCTTCCAATTGTGTTAGGTTTGAGGAAATCATATGGAGTTCCTTTTACAGGCACAAGTTTGCCTGTGGGAATAAGCTGGCTATCAACAGGTGTGTAGCGGGACGCGAAAAGCTGGATTTCTTCGGACAGGATATCACCACTGTCATGGTTACCAAGGTTCCAATATGTATGCTGAGCTAGATTCACAGGAGTAGACTTTTTTACAGCTTTGGCTTTCATTGTCACACTCAATTGGTTCTTAGGGAGAAGGGTGTAGCCCACTGTGACTTTAAGTTCACCAGGAAATCCTGTGAAAATATACAAGAAATCAAATATTAGCCTTATCAGTCATTTGCAATGAAAATGATCATATTTCTTATTTTCATAGATGAATTTGGAAGCTTGATTTCAAACTGCAAGGTTAAAGAACATATGGATTGGAAAAATATAGTCATGAACTAACCTTCTTCACCATCATAACTGTCATAACCAAAGACAATGAAAGGAGCATGACCATCTTTCTCATACTTCTTCACTTTCCAGACAGCATCACCAAATCCTTTGGGGCCACCTAATGTTCATTAAATTGCAACACCAAAAATCAAAACAGAAAGTAAGGAATTTCTGAAACTTTTTTTATATACATTATTTTTCAGTGAATATTATTAGGAAATTAAGGTAAGAATGAAGAATTAACTTACCATGAAGCATGTTTTTCCCTTCATTAGCCACCAGTTTATATTCAGTTCCATTCAAAGAAAATTTTGCGCCTCCAATTCGATTTGCAACCCGTCCAACTAGGGCACCAAAGTATGTGGTATCATTCTGCAAAAGTTTATACCAAGTTTGAGTAAATAGAGAGGAGAAAATTAGTGTTTGATCAAATTACTACCAAATGAAAAGTTAAGATTGTAAAGATAATTTGTTATCAAATCAACCACCAGTGGGTAAAAAGAAAGAAAAAATTTCACATTCTCTCATCTTTAAGATTATCATTGTGTTATAGGGTGAAAAACATCTGTTAAGTTTAGGAAACCTTATGACTTTATAATAAAAATAGGCCTATGCACATATAGTCTTTATCAATTAGTTTTAAGATTAAAACATATATAAATCAATGTTACCCGGACTCCTCATTTTCATTAAAGTACCCGTGTCCGAGATCAGTGTCCGATACATATTTGGACATGAGTATGGGGGTATGATCTTTCAAATATATGAAAAATTTAAAAGAGATTGAATATACCAGTGTCAGACACATGTCCGTATCCGACACTCATCCTCGAGTCCGGGTAGCATAGATAAAAATTACTAAACTTAAAACATGATGATGAAGCGTATTTTGGATTTATAAAATAAAATGTTGATAGTTTAACTTTCTCAATTTGTTATTTAAGAGTTGCCAATTAGAGCAACCACTCTAGTCTTACAACAAGCTATCTGAAAACAATGGCTACAATGTAAAACATAAATGAAAAGGCTGAATAACCATAATAAAAGGGATATATGTGGCATTTGCTGATTTTACTCCAGACAGAATTTGTATAAGATGGATGTTTGAAACAGAATGAAGTGATGCAGATACAATTAATAGATAAAAAAAAATTACATAAGGTTACTATCCATTGCATAATCAAGCCAATGGACTAAAAATTATATGAAAGAAAAAAGAATGGCCCAATGTCACTGTCATTTATACTATTTAAAGAATCAAAGCTGATAAAAAGTTGAACCAAAACCCAGGTCTTGAATTGGTTAGATTCTTCAAAATGAAAATTGTATTTAATAGACATATTATATAGACAATCTAGCTGTAACATTCTGTCCTTTAGTGTGTTTGAGAGAGAAAGAGACAGCAATATGAATTTCCCAAAGAAAAACTCAGTGATTCTCCATTGACAAGCAAAGCAAAGCAAAATCAAGATGCAAATAAAGGCTGCAAATTAAGAAATTGAAAAAACTCACCATATATTCCTTGACAGATTCATACCCAAGAGCAATATCACCCAATTTCCCTGAAAATTAGCAGGAAAAAATGACAAAAAAGAAAAGAAAAATCCACCCAGATAAGAAAATGGAAACCAAAGAGACCAAGGAACAAACCATTTTTGTCAGGAAGAACAACTGAGATAATGGTTGCACCCCAGTTGGTGAACTTAACAGACATGTCTCCTTTCTTCAGCTCATATATTCCCACTGCTTCTTTTGGTGGAGAGCCATTGACAAAACCAAAAGCAACCAAAAGCAGCAAAGAGAACAAGAAAGAAATCTTCTCCATGTTTTCAAACAAACAACAATGGAGATGACAAATGATTTCTTGAGGAATTTATAGGAATATGAATAGAGAAAAATAGATGTTCATGAACACAAAAATAGGAAACTGAAGAAAGGATAATCATATCTCTAGATGTAGTTGTCAAGTCTAGTTGTTTTTTTTTTTTTTTTTGGGTTACCCAAGTCTAGTTGTTTTTAGATATGCCTTTGTGGTTTCCTAGCTTGAGCTGTTTTGTTTTGACTTGGTGAAGAGATCAGTTGTGGAGCAGTCTTTATTGTCCAAATTTGGGTCCCTAGTTGGACTATATATTCCCTATACAAAGCTAAATTATTATGCTTACGGATTATGGATTAGACCTGCGGCTATGTATTCAGGTTTGAAAGTTCTTTGAACGTTTAGTTAAAAATATTTAGTTTGAAATATGAATTTAGATAAAAAAAATAAAGTTAGTTTAAAAAATTGATCAGATTTTAGTTTTAACAATCAAGGTTCGAGTTCGATCCGTTCTGATTTATTTTTTATTTATATAATATATTATTTTTATATTATATAATTTATATTATATAAAAAATAAATATATATAATATTATAGTGTAAATATTTAAAAATATGTTAAGTTATTCATATTTTAAAATTTAATAAAAGATTACTAAACATTAAAGTAAAAAATATATTTGTTAAATTTTTTTTTTTTTAAATATAGATGGACCTAAATAGGTTTGGACTACTCATTTATAAATATGAATGAGCTTTGATAGAATTTAAAATTCAATTTTGAGAACTTGAACAAATATACGTGATGTTGATATCATATTTAGACCCGATCTGAATCCAATCCATAACACTTCTATTGTGAACTTTCCACCTCTCATTCAAGATAATTGGAAAAAATCCTAAAGAAATCAATTAGCCAAAAGCTTTTTTTTTTTTGCTGATTTTCTCTCATGGTCTTTCAGGTTCTTAATTGTGATTTATGAAGTAAACTGGTGAGTTCCTACCAATGACAGCATTGGATTGAAAGAGTTTTCAATGTTTGATTAAGATTTAAATGTCTTCACTACAACTTCACAATGATATTATAATCCCATCTTTCTTTATTTATATGCATTGAAATAATTCATAGTGATTTACTAATCCAAATAGCATTTGAATTAAAAAAATAGTTTTTTTATAGAAAAGAAAACACACAACCTAAATATATTGAACTGAAAAAAATCTTTTTTTTTTTTTAAGAATATCCTTTTTGTTAATAATCCATAAAATTTTGAATTAAAAAACCAATTTTAGATCAATGATTCTTTAAATCCTCCCAAAGCCCAAAGGCCCCAAACCAAGAAATTAAGATGAAAACAACAATTTTCATTTGTTCTTTTGGACCGTTTTGGCAGCATTCTTTAAGCCATAAAGCCCATTACCTCTCCATTTCTTTTCGTCGAAGGCATTATTACTTCTCCTTCAAGACTCTGCAATCCTAAAACAGAAAGGAATCCTGAAACAAAAAGGAGATAATCGACTATAAGAAAGAGAAGGAAGGGAACTCAAAAGAAAATTATAAGAAAAAAAAAACACTTAAAAAAAAACCTTTTCCCATGGCTAACAATCTGTTTGCTGCCATTGATATGGGCACCAATGCCTTCAAACTTCTGATAGTTGAAGCTCATCCCCCAGGCAAATTCGTTCCTGCTTTAACCGTCAAAGAACCCGTCGTTTTAGGTCGTGACTCGCCTTCTTCCACCATCTCCACCCATTCCCAACACATCTCTCTCAAATCCCTTAACAAATTCAACAAACTCATTCAATCCCACCATGTCCCATCTCTCCACACTCGCTGCGTAGCCACATCGGCTGTCCGTGAAGCCCGAAACAAGGCCCAGTTCATCGACTCAAACCACCGGGTTTAATGTTGATGTTTTATCAGGTGAAGAAGAAGCTCGGTTTTCTTATCTGGGTGCCCTTCAATTTTTGCCTGTTTTTGATCATTCAGTCTTGAATGTCGATATCGGAGGTGGGTCAACTGAGTTTGCTATTGGATCACGTGGAAAGGTTGACTTTTGCTTGTCTTTGAAGCTTGGTCACATAACTTTGACTCAACAGATATTCGGGGACAAAGAAGCTGAAAGAGTCCTGAAAATGAGAAAATATGTTAGGAAAGTAGTTAACGAATCTGGGTTAGTTGAGAAAGTTAAAAACTTAGGCTTTGAAGTAGCTGTGGGTTCATCAGGGACAATAAGAGCCATTGAAAAAGCAGTTTCTAAAGGATATGGATTGGATCTTTTTGATAATGAAGCTTTGTTTAGAGAATGTAAAAGGGATTGTAGGCTTAGCAGAGAGGAACTAAACAGTGTTGTTGAGAGATTATGTAAGGGAGGAAAAGGGCAGAAAGTAAGGAGAGATGGGTTTTTCAAGAGAAGAACAGAGTCCATTGTTGCTGGTGGGATTTTGTTGGAAGAGATATTTGATTTGCTTGGGATTAAAGAGATGTTGGTTTCTGGTTATGGATTGAGAGAAGGTGTGATTGCTGATACTTTGGCTAAGGTCTTTGGTGATGGTTATGATTTGAAAGCAAATGCTCGGTTTCAGTCCCTTTTGAGGTTTGCTACAAGTTTTAATGGCGAAAACAAGACTGCTGCTGCTGCTGCTGAAACTGAAAGTGAAAGCATTGCCAGGGTGATTTCGCGTCTCTTGGTTTTGGACTTTTAAATTTTCCTAGATTGTATGTATAGTTAAAGAATTTGTTTGTTAAAAGAATGTTGCTAGTTTTCTAAAAAAACAATTGCTATTATGTTAAGCTTGATGATTTATTACATGGTAGTTTTTTATGATTAATATTTCATTTCAATATTAAGAATCAAAAGTTAATGGATAAGGAAGTGATGATTAAATTTTGGTTTCAACATGGCAATTTCTCTTACATAAAGAAGAAAAAATTTTGACTTATAATTAAAAAAAATTCAAAGTAACCAAGGGGAAGTTTTTTTTTTTTCTTCTTGAGATCAACTATTCGATAAATTTGATGCAAGTTGAAATGAGTCTATTCCGTGATTTGTTGGTAAAATGTTGGATATATATAAGAAAAAAAAAATGTGGTCTATTTATGTTATAGGACTACACTGAAAAATCAACGAGAAATGAGAAGCCTTGGAAATCAACAAGAAAAGAGATTTATATATGACACTAAACATTCTCTTTCTCTTCAATCAGCAACTCCCTATTCCCTAGTTTAGATTACAAGAAAAAGCTTAACAATACAAAGAATGAAACACAAGGAAAGACAAGCAGCAATATTAGAGGATTTCTCAATTTGCTCCCTGTTGAAGGGGAAGGGGAAGAGGAAGGAGGAACAACCGATCCAGGACCAGTAAAATCTGTAACATTTTCCCTGGAGCAAGTGTAGTTGCATCTTTTAAGGGATGGAATCTCCATCATAACTACTCTGAAGCTTCAAATGGAAGAATTTGGATCCTTAGTAAGGTTCACCTGGATGTTGATATGAAGGACTCAACAGAACAGTCCATCACATGCCAGATTAATCTGAACTCTCTGAGGTTTTATTTGTCTGCCATTTATGGAAGTAATGAAGGAAGCAGAAGGAAATTGCTTTGGTCACACTTGCATTCCCTCAGTGGAACTACTCAAGGTGCGCCATGGATTTTGGCAGGAGATTATAATGTGGTAGCTCATCCATCAGAAAGCTCATGCTTTAATGGATCCCAACACAGTACCTCAGATATGAAAGATTTCCAACTTTGCATTGAACAGAATGCATTGATGGATCACCAATTTGTTGGTCCAATCTTTACCTGGTCAAATCATCAAGAAAATCATCTTGCCAAGAAGCTTGATAGGGTGATGATCAATGATCAATGGCTCATCTCTTTCCCACATTCCTATGTGGAATTTATTGCACCTGAAACCTCTGATCACTGTGCTGCACTAATCAAAACCAGCTTGGAGAATCACTCTCCTCCCAAACCATTCAAGTTTTTCAATTACTGGACTAGGGATGCAGAGTTCATGGATATAGTTGAGAGCTCATGGCAGGAACCTACCAAAGGCGATCCTATGTCCAATTTGCATATCAAATTGAAGAGAGTGAAGCAAAAGCTAAAGAATTTCAATTTCAAGAAGTATGGAGCTATTAATGAGAAGGTACAAGCCAAAAGAAGGGAATTAGCAGAACTGCAGATCCATCTACTAAGGAAGCCTGCAGATGTTGAACTGGCAGCAAAGAAAGATATCCTTTCCAGGGATTTCAATAATCTTCTCAAAGATGAGGAAAGCTTTTACAAGCAGAAATCCAGAATTCAATGGCTAAAGGAAGGAGACCAAAATACAGGCTTCTTCCATAGGATGGTAAGGGCAAAGTTGAGCAAAAATACCATACATTCTCTGACGGATGCACAAGGAAACAGACTTGAAAACTTTGATCAGATTGCTACAGAAGCAGTCTCCTACTTCCAGAACTTGTTGGGATCCAAAGACCATATGGTCAAGGGCTGTAATCAGGATTTGCTTGCTGAACTTCTTCAGACTTCTATCTCTGAAGAGCACCATGCAGAACTGGTTAAAAGGGTAACTCCTGCAGAGATAAAAGAAGCAATGTTTTCGATTCATAGTGACAAGAGTCCAGGGCCAGATGGATTCACAGCTCACTTCTTCAAAACAGCTTGGCAAGTTGTTGGTGAGGATGTCACAGAGGCTGCAATGTTCTTTTTCAGGACAGGAGTGATGCACAAAGCCTTCAATTCAACTAGTGTGGCTCTCATTCCAAAATGCCCTAATCCAAGCACAATGAGAGATTTCAGACCAATTTCCTGTTGCACAGTCTTTTACAAATGCATTAGCAAGATTCTGACTAACAGACTCAAGAGCAGTCTTCCATTGGTGATCTGTCCCAATCAGAGTGCCTTCATTCCAGGCAGGAGTATCACAGACAATATCCTGCTTGCTCAGGAGTTAGTTAGAGGCTATGGTAGGAATACACTGTCCCCACGATGTGCCATAAAAGTGGATTTGCAAAAGGCATTTGATACTATCAGCTGGGATTTCATCTTTGCAGTCTTGAAGGCAATGCAGGTCCCTCAGCAGTTCATTGATTGGATTGACAATTGCATTTCCACCAGTTACTTCTCTATATCTGTCAATGGAGGACTTATGGGCTTCTTTAAGGGGGCAAGAGGAGTCAGGCAAGGTGATCCCCTTTCCCCCTACCTCTTTGTGATTGCTATCAATGTCCTGTCTAAGTTGCTGGACTCAGCAGCACAGTATGGGGTCTTCTCTTATCATCCAAAGTGCAAAAAGCTTCATTTAACTCATCTGAGTTTTGCTGATGATCTGCTAATCTTTGCCAAGGGCAATCTTGATTCAGTGAAGGGTATTCAGCTAGTGCTAAGTCAATTCTACACCTACTCAGGGCTCCAACTTAATAGCACCAAAAGTGAGTTCTTCTCCACAGGAATTGACAGAGAAGAATTAAGGCTAATCAGAGAGTCCACAGGGTTCAATACAGGCACACTGCCTGTCAGATACCTGGGGATTCCATTAGTCACTAGAAGATTAACTATGACGGACTGCGAGCCACTTTTGGAGAAGGTGACAGCAAGGGTTAGAGGATGGGCAACAAAGTTCTTGTCTTATGCTGGAAGGCTTCAGCTTATCCAATCAGTTCTGTTTCACCTGCAGAACTTCTGGTGCAGACATTTTGTTCTGCCCAAGCAGTGCATAAGGAAGTTGATGCAGCTATGTTCAAGCTTCTTATGGAAAGGGAAGGAAAGCCAAGCTAAGGGAGCTAAAGTTAGCTGGAAGTCTATTTGCTTGCCAAAATCAGAAGGGGGACTTGGTGTAAAGGACACTGTCACTTGGAATCAGGCATGTATTCTAAGAAATTTTTGGGCTGTACTGATTGACGCAGGCTCCCTATGGATAGCCTGGATCAAGACTTATGTGTTGAAGGATAGAGACCCATGGCACATCTCTATCCAGAGTGGGAGCAGTTGGAATTGGAGGAAGATCATGCAATTGAGAGAGGTGGCTGCCAGAATAGTTCTCACTACTGCTGATGGAAGCTGCAAATGGCCTTTTCCAGAGGGAAAGTACCAAGTGTCAGCAGTGTGGAACAAGATCAGACCTTCAGCTGGGAAAGTGGCTTGGAATAAGTTGGTATGGTGCAATTTTAATATTCCTAGGCATTCTATTCTCTCTTGGATGGCAATCCTAAATAGATTGGCCACAAAGGATAGGCTTATCTCCTGGGGAATGGCCGTGGATGATAAATGTTTGCTGTGCAAACAAGAGAGGGAAACCAGAGATCATCTATTCTTCACTTGCTCCTACTCGAAACAGATATGGCAGAGAGTGATGGTACTTTGTAGGTTAAAAAGGCAGGTTGCATGTTGGACTGTAGAGCTTCAATGGGCATCTGTCAACCTCAGAGGTAAAACTCTAATCACAACGATATTGAGGCTAGCTTGGAACGCAGTTATCTACCTAGTTTGGAAGGAAAGAAATAATCGTTTGTTCAACTCAACTGAGCAAAAGGAGGAGCATCTCACTGAGCAAGTGAGAGACATGATCTCGACCAGGTTAAGTGATCTTAGGAAGATTAAAAGAGATTCAGTTAATACGTTTTTATGTAATTCTTGGAGATTAAATACAGACATGTTTGTCTAATGGCATTGGTTTTTCTGATTTGTTAAGCTAGGCTAAGCTAGCTTTGTAACATGTAGCAGCACTGCTGCTTTCTTGGATATATGAAAATATACTTATCCAAAAAAAAAAAAGTGTAGTTGCATCGACTTGGACGAACAATTCTGTAAACACCATTGCTGGCCAATATGAAGATGTCTTTCCTATTATCCTGGCCAAAGGAGAATATGAACCCCAATGCTGGAGATGTTGACTGAGGCTGAGCAGTACATTGGATAGGAGAGTCTTGAGCACATTTGAGAGGAAGCTGAGTGGTTGTGAATTTTCCACTACCTTTCGGGTTTTCTGTTCCTGCCCAAATAGCATCAGCATACAAATCTGCATAGAGATACCTGCAACCATGATTCTTAAGTGATTAGGCCATGGTAATTGGCATTGTTTTGAAAAGGGTTAATATGTAAATTGACTTTCGAATTATACATTTTTTAACAATTTTGTACAAAAAATATCACAATTGGATGCCTAAACTTGATTTAGGCCAAGCACATTAACCCAATAGACT
The DNA here is from genome assembly GCA_030761205.1 of Fremontodendron californicum. Classification (NCBI taxonomy): domain Eukaryota; kingdom Viridiplantae; phylum Streptophyta; class Magnoliopsida; order Malvales; family Malvaceae; genus Fremontodendron; species Fremontodendron californicum. The sequence goes on from JAULJL010000011.1 coordinate 30,479,762, forward strand.
AATAATGCCGTTACATAAAATGCTAAAGTTATTTAATTGATCAATACTAATCCGTCATGTGTCAGGTCAATGTCACGTCAGCATTTAGAAAAATATTTGACTTAACATGCGGCGACTTAGTATTGGTCAACTATGGCACATTAGCATTTTATGTAACGATATTAGTCAATTGGAGGTAATCTGCTGACGAATACAAGTTCAGATATCTAATTATAAATTTTTTTTTTAGGTAACAAATCGTTAAAAGATGTATAGCTCGAGAGCCAATTTACATATTAACTCTTTTGAAAATTAAGCACCTCAAAGCCAGTAAATTTGTAACTAAATGAGCTCCATCAGGATTGACGATAGCCTGCTTATAAGCTACTTTCAATCGAATTGATACAAAAATATATATAGTACTGGAAACTAAAGTTCATGTAAAGGTCTTTCTTGTAAACAGGATAGGTAGATTCAAGTTAACTCACCTTCCATACAAGCACGGATCAGTCATGGATCGGTAAAAGTAGCCGCCAGTAATTGATGCAGATCCTTCAACTTTGTTTACAGCAGAATGGTTGTATACCATAACTGGGAAGATTCCATTTATGGGGTTGGAAGATTTATTAGCCACAGAAGAGTTTGAGGAATTGTATAAGAAAGGGCCCTCATAAACTCGCCAACCATAGTTTCCTCCCTTGCTCACTATTTCCACTTCTTCATATTGATCCTGTATAAAGAGTTAAAGACCAAAGATACTATGCATCAGTAACAAGGTTCTGTAAGCGCCGTTGAAAAAAGAAATATGCAAGAGTTTGCATTGAAAGTTGAAACCGCGAGGTTAGTAGTCTCTATGTTACTCGGGCTCGGGTATGTGTCTGACACAAGTATGTTCAATTTTTTTTAAGTTTTTTCATATATTTGGAGGGTCCTTGGGTGATCATATCTCCATACCCATGTCTATATATGTGTCGGACACGGATGTCAAACACGAGTACTTCACAAAAAATGAAGAGTAACATATAACAGTCTAATTGTCATGAAGTAACAAGTAAATCTTAACCTGACCAACATCTGCACATAGGAAGTAAGAAGGCCTCTCAGAATCAAAACTACATCGCCAAGGATTTCTAAATCCCATGGCCCAAATTTCTGGCTGCAATTCCTTATCTTCATAAAATGGATTATCTTTAGGAATAGAATAATTTCCCCATAGATCAAGGTCATTGATAGCTTTTGCACCTGCAGAGTTGAAAAATTGGAACATCAGATAACACTTGCACAAAGTGTTTTTCGGAAATAATTTCGTCTCTATACATGATTTTTTCAAACGAAAGTCGTGGCTTTCCCGTTGGAATTCTGTCAAAAAAGTTCGAACTTTTAGAGACGAAAATTGGGTGTTTTTGACGAAATTTTTTTAATGGAATTTTTTCGTCACTAAGTTTAACGAAAGATTGATTATTCCATTAGTTTTTTTTGCGACGGAAATCAGTTTCAATTAAATTGTTTTAGGCAAAATAATTTCCGTCGGAATTCGGGTACGAAGGGAAATTTGATGGCAATACTTACTTGGTATGCTATCTATGTCAAGCCTCATAATCTTTCCAAGCAAAGATCTCTTGTTTTGTGAAAAGTTGTAAGGATCACCTCTACCTCCTCCATCTCCCATCATAAAATACAAATATCCATCTTTAGGTCCAAAGAGAATCTGACCACCATGATGGGAGGTGAATGGCAGTCCCATGGTAAGTATTCTTCTGACTTCTACTGGTCTAATTCTAGTAACCTTAAATCCAAGTCAGATTGAATGAGAACGAAACTTGACTCAAAATCATGATAAATAACTGTTACAAGCAGAAATTTTTTTCGAGTTTTTACCGACGAAAGATTTGATGTTGTACCATTGGTTGTGAATTCTGCTATAACACTGTGATATTGGCATGGTTGACCCCCATTTTCTGAACGTAATTTTGAAGGATCACATCCCACATCAGTGTTACATGAACATCTTCCTGAACATCCTGGCCATTGAACCTTGTCACAGTTAAATGAAGCAAAGAATCGACCATTTTTTTGAAAGTTTGGATGAAACGCCATTCCCATCAATCCAAGCTCCGCATCAGAATGTACTTCATCAGTCAAATCTAGAAAAGGATTTGATTCATCAATGCCCAATATTTCTCCTGATCCTTCCTCAGGAACAGTTGCCAACCAGAATTTTCCTGCTTGGTTAGACAAAATGACTCGGTTCAAACCATCAGGATGAGCCACCATATTAAGGTAGGATCCATTCCCTATTTTCTCAAGGCAAATACCACTTGGTGGACTAAGATTTTCAGAACTGTTTAGCAGAACTGGACCTCCATTAAAACATGTTGCTCCATCATCAGAAGCTCCACCAAATTCATCACAGAAATCATCCTTAGATTGCCATAGATCAGTCAGCTTGGAAGAATTAATCAGTATACCAGCTTTAGCTTGCAGTGCAAAAGGAGAACTTTTGATTGATACATTATTGCATTTATCCCAAACTTCTGAACAGTAGTCAATTTTGGCAAGTTGTGACTGGCTAGAGTTTGTTGAAATAGAGGAGTTGCAAAGAACAGGAACTGCTCTTGGTGCTGATTCAATTCGATAGAGCTCAGCTGAAAATTGGTCACATCTCTGCAATCATATAACATTTAGACCATTTTAAACTGTTGCAAAATGAACCAAAATCCTATGTTGCTCCGACTCTTCACTTTTCTTGAAGTATCCTTGTTCCGACACATATCCAGACATAGGTATGGGGATATGATCCTCCAAGAATCCTCCAAATACATGGAAATCTGGAAAAAATTGAACATATCCATGTCCGACACTCACACCCGAATCCGAGTGACATAGCCAAAATCTATAAATAGCTAGAGCAAATAAAACTTAACAACTTATGCTCCTTTCTGAGCCTTATTTTCAGTAGTTCTGTTTGTGTTAGAAAAATGCTCAGAGGTAAAAATCGAACTTCTTTTGAACAATATAACAATTTGCAGACATATGATGACAGCCAATGAAGGAATATCTGCCCAAACAGTTCATCTCATAACCTTAATCCAATTAATCTTTCAGCCAGTTCATGCTACCATGTATTAAAAACTATGTTATTCGGACTCGTGTGTCAGTGTCGGATATGTACCCATGTCCGACACGGATATGTTCAATTTTTTTCAAGATTTCTATATATTTGGAGGGTCCTTGGAGAATCATGTCCCCATACCCATGTCCGGATATGCGTCGGACACGGGTACTTCAAGAAAAAGTGAAGAGTCGGAGCAACATAGATTAGAAAGACTTAAGTGGCACCCTTACCGAGCAGAGTATTGATTTAAGGAGAGAAGCACACTCGGAAGCAGAGACATTCATTGACTTGAATTGATTCCTCAATTGCAGATCCTCAGTGGAGTTGCAACAAACACTTCCGTTGTACTGACAAAAGGAAAGAGGGGTCTTAGAGGTAAAGGGTGCTCCTGTTTCAACACAAAGATCACCAAATTTCAATTTGATCGCCACGAAGAAAGATAATATAACAGCTATTTCAATGAAAAAAGGTTGTTATCAGCAATCAAATAGAACATTTCAGAAAAATGAATCACTATAAAAGAGAAAGACCTACTGAAGTTTGTACACAATGGATGTGAAGAAGAACGATGGCTAAGCAGAAGCAGGCAAGAAAAGGTGAAGATTACAGTTAGAACACCAGCCATCTCTTAGAGACAAACTGAGTAGAATTAGAAAGAAACTTTGAACAAGCATAAGCTTATGATCTTCTTCTTCAAAAAACAAAAAAAAGGTTGAAAACTCTTGTTGCAATGAACCAATTAAACAAGCTTCAGTCTTACCAACGACCCAATGAATGTTGTTTCAACTCCTTATCCATAAACTTAAGAATAACCCTTTTGAATCAGTTTTAATCTAACAAAATGGATTATTAAACATTGATATTTTTGCTCTTTCTTACCACTCAATTCAACATTTTTATTATATTATAGCAATTCATCATCTAGTTTTCTGTCTGCCATGGTTGACTTTCCTAGTTTGCTTGAATCTTAAATGTTAAACCAATGAAATGGAAAGAAGGAAATGCGAACACAAAATCAAGTTGACCTATTGTATAATATAAACAAACAAAAAAAGAAGATTTCATGATGGATATACTTTCAGTAGAAAAGAGAGTAGGAGATATAAAAGTAAAGTCAAACACTCAAACTCAAATAGTAGATTTAGACCACATTTTATATTGCTTTCAGTTTTAGGAAATCAAGATGCTTTCCGTGATTTGCTTCCTTGCAGCAGATCTTTATAGACTTGGCTTAAACTGAATTGAAAGACAGAACTTCAACAAGTGCTTGTAAAAGTAGAATTCAACAGACAATCTACAATTATTTATAACAAGAAGTGAGACAAAATTTATTTGTTCATTTTATTTTTAACGTTTGTGTCCTATGGCTTACCTGCAGAAGCAAAGGAGTGTGTGAACATGTTCTTGTGATCTGATTTAGCAGATTTTAATGCCACTTGCTTGAATTCATGTTTTCAAGTTTTTTATCAAATACTGGTTCAAATCAAGTCAAACCAAGCTTAAAGTTTAGGATTTGAGGTCATTATTATTTTAGGGAAAAAATATAGTTGTGAACAAGAATTCCAGCCTCTCTTATGAGCATATCTTCCAGAATTTGAATTGTCCTTTCAGATTGTCCATCCGTCTGGGGATGAAAAGCAGTACTGAGCTTGAGTTTAGTGCCCATAGCATTCTGCAAACTTGGCCAAAAACGAGATGTGAATCGGGGTCTCGATCAGATACAATCGATACTGGGGCACCATGTAACCTAACAATTTCGTTCACATAAAGTTTAGCCAATCTTTCCATGGAAAAAGTCTTTTTGACTGGCAAAAAGTGAGCTGATTTTGTTAAACGATCAACAATCACCCAAATGCTGTCATAACCAGACTGCGTTCTTGGCAATCCCGAAATGAAATCCATAGCAATATCTTCCCATTTCCATTGAGGAATAGGTAGGGGGTTCAATTTCCCTGAAGGTTTTTGATGCTCGGCTTTAATTTGTTGGCATACCAAGCATTTAGAAACAAACTCAGCTATGTCCCTTTTCATACCTTGCCACCAATAATGTTCTCTTAAGGTTCGATACATCTTTACACTACCGGGATGTAACGCGTATGGTGCATTATGAGCTTCCTCCAAAATCACCTTCCGAAGTTCTTCATCCTGAGGCACACAAAGCCTATTTTTCATTATCAGTACATCATCATCCTTTATTTGAAAGTCAGTCCTCACGCCATCCCTTACTTCTTGCTTTAACTTTACCAGCATAGGGTCATTATTTTGTGCTTCACGTATCCAATCAATATGAATCGGTTTAACCTTCAAGTGGGCTATTAGGAGATTATTCTCATCAATCATCAATTCTAAAGGTAAAGACTTCAACTCATTTTGTAAGGGTTTCTGAATGGCTCGGATATGAGCAAGATCTACAATCGATGATTAGAAGATTAATAATTAGTAATTACAATGAAACAAGGCTATTAGTATGTCTATGAACCGTCTCCTTGCTGGAGTTTATATTCCACAATTTCTAGACGAATACGTTTCTTAATTCTGAAAACAAATATCTTGTTGTTGTCCAGCCAAGCAATTGGAGAGTATGCAAATTTTTCTATATCTAGATTGCTGTTTCTGTTAATCTTGTAAACTTGTGTCCATTTACTATGGTATAAGTCCTTCAACATGTATACATTTATCACTGGCATGTATCCATCTCAAGTAACTATATACAGATGATCATCGATATTTAGAAGTCCACTTAACCAGTCACAAATTTTCTTTGGAAATGGAACCTGAACAAGGCAATCAGTTTCATCGTGAAGATCGCTGATGTGGAGACCTGCACTTAACCTGTAAGATATTGTCCGTTTTGATCAGAAAGTTTCATGGTTTTGTCCCACAAAAGAGACCTCATGATGGATTTCGAATCGATCCAATCCGAATGGAGAGGTTTTTTTTTTGAATAATGGAGGCAGAGCGGGGCGTTTTTTTTTTTTTTTTGAAAGGCGGGGATGGAGCAGTCGTGGTGATTGCCTGCTCCATCCCGCCCCGAATACTGAAATTACAATTTTACCCTTAAATATTTAGCTTTTAAAAGAATAATAAAACAATATAATTAATCTTATTATTTTTATTTTATTTTTTAAAAACTTAAACTTAATACTTTATTTTTTTCTCTTTTTATATTAGAAACATGTTTATATTTAATTTATATTTAAATTTTTTAAAAATGCTTTATTATTTGAAAAAACAATAAAAATAATTAATAAATATCAAATGGGACGGAGCAGGGCGGGACGGTTATGGATGTAACCGATATTCATGGAGGTGGTAGTGGTATTGAAATTTTAACATCCACAACTGAGCGGAGCGGGGGACGGGGCGGGGCGGAGCAGTATATAAATAAACTTTAATAAAATTATATGAGAGATATTGAAGTCTTCCCAAAAATTGGAGAACAAAAGAGGAAAAAGGATTAGAAAAATAAAAGAAAAGAAACAGGGCATGATTTGGGAATAAGTAGGAAATAAATAAAGAAGGGAAAACCCCAGAAAGAAAAGCAGAGGAGGTAGCTAATAGTAATAAATGATCCAGCATGCGGTAGTATTCAGTAAAGGGCTAGCAAAAAGAAAAAGTTAAAGCGAAAGTACAAACGGCAATTCGAAGAAGTGGACTGGATCTGGATGTACGTGATCGATATATCATAGATGATGTAAAAAAAAAAAACGGATCGGGTTGAGTTTGAATATCCATTTGGTAACTAGAGTCGGATTTGATCACATGATGCTGTCTATATTTCGGATCGGATCGGGTTTAGACAAACATAAATATTGTTAGTATCCTAACCCGACCCGAATCCGGCTATGAACAGGTCTACTTTTTATGTATCAATTAGGAGTTTTCCAAACAATTTATACATTAGATGATAATACATTTATAAGACAATCTTTTTACTTTCATTTATTTCAATAAATATTATATATATATTTATTTATTTTTTATAGTCATGATTTATTGGTTTTAAAATTGAAAGAATATTCGAGTTCAAGATATGAAAAATCAGTATCTCTAATGAGTTATTTCGATGAATATTGTGTGTATATATATATATATATATATATATATATATATATATATTTTTTTTTTTTTTTTTTTTTATAATCATGACTATTGGTTTTGAAGTTAGTGGAATGTTCCTTGTTAAAAACATAGTAAAGTATAAAATAAAACCATCACCTATGCATTAAAGCTAGCTATCACAAATGTCAATATTTTGTAACAAGACGAGAGGATTCAAGTTACTCACCTTCAAGACAATTTTCGGAGAAGTCGAGGAAGGTAAATTTTGAAAGAGATCCTATCTCAGGTGGGATACTCCCGTATAGCACGTTCCTAGTAATGTCGAGACTCTCAAGGTTTGGGAGGGAAGAAAAGTTCATTATTATCAAGTTTAGCTCTGAAGCTTTCATATTGAGGTTGGAAAATCTGAATCACACTGCCAGCATTGTTGCAAGTAATTCCAGGCCATTTGCAACGATTGGAAGTATGATTGCTGTAGAGACTCCACCATCCACTCTGGAGTAAAGCTTTGCCCTCTAACTCTAACTCTAGTGATGATGATGAATTGATGATGATGATGACATGATTTTGGTAAAACACAGGACCAGGAGAAGGATAGCTTGCAACACTGCTAATATAGAAGTGACTTTGGAGATCATTAATGCCATGTTTAAGTTTTATACTTTGGTAGGTTCAGTTATAGCTGCTTCAAATATAGCTCCATCGGAGAATTTAAAGAGGTTTGGGGCTCTTTCAATTCTGATGGCAATTAATATCTTCTAAAAGAACATTTTCTTATGCCAATTAAAGGCTAGCTGTTTATGGTGTTTAGTACTTTCAAGAGGTTTTTATTTTTCTGTTGTCATGTATCATTAGGTGGGTGATATTCTTGGAAGGTTGGTGGTAACTGTGGGGGTTACATGATATGAATGCTGTAACTTTTTTTGAGGTGATTGCTGTATTTGCATTTGTCTTATTGAATAAAATAACTTGTTTGGCTGAGAAAAAAAAAAGGCTAGCTTTGCGTTTCTTCTCCGTCCTAACTCTAAGGACTTATTATTTTGGTTTTTTTTCATTTTTAATAATTGAATTTGTCAAATATTGAACCTAATCATTAAAATTAAGAGTTCAAAATTTTACTGTTTTTATTAAATAATATACTCTTTTTTATTTTTGGAGAACTTTATTTCAAGATCATAAATTCAAATAAGTTTACTGTGATGTATGATCTATATTTATTTTTGTTTTCATCTAAATTCCTTTATACTACATACTTTAAATCATTAGAATAAGAGTTAGTCCTCTAGTGGGACTAATAATTTACACTAAAATCATATTTTTAATATAAACCACAAGCTTATAAATTATATATATCAACCATATATCTTAATTATTTACAAAATTGATGCATTAAAACATCTTAAATAGTTAAATTTGAATCTTAACAAAAAAAAAAAAAAACTGAATAATCTAATAACTAATAACCATTTCCACATGCAAAATTTTATCATGCAATTATTCAGCTATTTGATGCATGGACATTTCCATTGTCATTGTCAATTTGTAATCTGACATCCACGACTTGCATTAAAAATATTTTTCCCCATTGGCTCCCTTTTGAAAAGAAAAAAGATGTCAATTTATGAAAGTTATTTCATGGTAAAATAATCTGTAGTATATATTCTGGCACTAGTAAATCAACGGCAACTAATATCTTCTAAAAGAAAATTTTCTTATGGCAATTAAGGCTAGTTTTATCGTTTCTTCTACGTTCTAACGAGTTACCATTTTCACTAAGATAAGAATATAAGATCTCATATTCCAACATTGACTTCAAAGTTTACTAGTTTTTTATCAAGATTTACGTACAAAGTTCCTACAAAATGCTTTAAATGCAATAATTCAGCATTCAGAATGGATTCAGAAAAAGTTATTGATGCATTGAAATTTCCATTGACATTGTTCTTCGTGAGCCAACAGCCTCGACTTGCACGTGAACTTTTAGGAGCATTTCATTTATAGTGTTTTTTTATTATAATCTTGCAATTATTCAATCACAACATAAAATTATTTAAAGATTCATCACTTAAAAGTATTAGTTCCACATAATATTTGCGTGGGCCTACACAGTTCAGAACTATGATTGGTTAATTGCAATACAATAATTATAAATAAATATAAAAATCGATATAAAAAGAAACAAGGCACCTCATTGATATTTATTTATAAGCTTTTCGTTATTTTTTATTTTATTCATTAATAAAGTGTTTTTTTGTATTTCACTGACAATGTATAAAACTTATAAATTGTCAGTGCATCAAATATAAACTACGATCGGATATAATATATATATATATATATGTGTATGTGATTTGAAAACCCATCTATAATTTTTTGCATTAGTCGGAGAAGTTGCATGCTTCCTCTTTCTTCTTCATGAGGACCGCCTTGGCTAGCTTCCTTCCTTGTCGTAATTGGAAGACATAAATTTATTATATCTATTATTATCTACAGATTTGTGTCACCTTCAAATAACATATATTTATCTTACCAGAGGTGAAATCAAAAATTTTATTTTTAGAAAGTCGTTCAATATATATAAACATGATTAATGTAAAAATAAAAATAACATATGAGACAGTAATTTTGATTTATTAATATAATTCGCATAAAAAAATTAAAGAAAATATAAACAAATTTTATTATTTAATTGATTTTGTATAAAGATTATAATAGTTCAACTTTCTTTATTTATTTTTCTATTACTATCATAAAAAGAAAATATTAGTTGACATACCATAATTGATATCAAGATATTTTTTGATTGATTGAGAAGAAAATTTCTTAATTTAAGAAAATAAATATATTATTATAATAATATTTAATTAAGTAAAACAATAAAGAGAATTAAATTAATAATGATAAAGTTTAAAGCTGACAAATTTAATAAATTAATCATATTAATGTATTAATTTTACAAAGAAGTTGCCAAAATTAAAAATGTTGAGGGCCAAACTAAAATTTTTCCCTTTTTCTTAGTTAAGAAATATTATTTAGCTATTGATCTACAAGACCTTTGAAATCAGGAACCTTAATCTTTTGCTTTTCTTTTCTTTTCTCTTTCCAATTTCAGTTTGGTTTGTTCATATTTAATGAGTTGTGCTATGGTTATCTAGCTATTGATGTTTAAAGATAGAGTTCCAACTTTCACTGAAAGTGACTGGGATGGTTTAGAAATACAATACCAGAACTTGATTTTTTTTCATTCTTTATGATCTTTTATTTTTTTTCATTTAAGGGATTTACCATACTCTGCTCAGTATTTTCATATCCGTAATTGCAAAGAAAATTCAATATGAATTGAAGTTGAATCAGCTTAGCTCACATGCATCACGATCCCAGCTGAAGCTAAATGGCTGGTCTTTAATTTGTTTTTTAATGTATGGATCAGAAGACTGGTTTGAAATTTCCATCATTCCCAATAAACTTTGGTAGGAGTCCTGATTAACAGGACATGGTTTCTGAAACACTAGTCTTAGCTAGAATTATTGAGGACGGAGAGAATCGAAACCGCAAAAAACGACTGTAACGTTGTTGCGGCTGTTATTTAAATTGCTGGTTCAGACTTCAGATTTGCAAGAACAAAAGCACAAGGGCAGTATGCAGAAGTATAATGCCAGAATCAACAAACATATGATATCGAGAAGTATAAAGACAAGAAGTGAAGAGACCAAATAACAGAAAGATTGAAGACGCTCTGCTAATGGTCTTTTTTGAGAATTAAGTTGAAGAACCGACATGGATTTCACCATCTTGGCCTGAATTCCGAGACTGAATTTTGTCTTCACCATCCATATACAGATCATGGTTCTTGAGTTGCAACAGAGAGATTGCTTGGAGACGCTCTGCTAATGGTCTTTTTTGAGAAAGAAACTCCTGAGACACACACCTCATTGTTGGTCGGGACTTTGGCTTCAACCTTAAGCAAGCAAAGGCAATTGTTGCAGCAAAAAGACTATCCTGTGCAACTAAATAATAATTTACATTATAATTTAAATTAATATTGTAATAATCAAATAATTTTATATAAAAATATAATTAATTTAAAAAGTATGAAATATTTATTTACTTTAATTGTATAAAAAATATTTTTAATTTTTTCGTTTTTTTTCTTGTTGCTTTTCTCTTCTCTATTAATAAATATTAAAAACTAAATAATAATTTATATTATAATTTAAATTAATATTGTAATAATCAAATAATTGAAAAACTATATAAAACTATTTATTTACATTAATTTTATAAAAAATATATTTTTTTTTTGTTTCTTCCCTTCCTTTTTTTTTCTCTTCTTTATAAACAAATACAATATATATAAGTATATTATATTATATTTAAATTAAATTAACTTTCTAAAAATTAAATAATTTATAAATATAAAATATTTACTTTATATTTATAAGTTTTTTAATTTTTCCTTTCTTATCTTTTCCATTTTTCTCTTGTTTGTAAATAAATATAAATAAAAATAAATAATAACTCATATTATAATTTAAATTAATTTTTAAAATAAATATTTTATTTACATTAATTTTATAAGAAAAGAGGAAAAAAAGGAAAGAAAGAAAGAACAGGAAAATAAAAAATAAAAAATATATTTTTAATAATTGAATGTAAATAAATATTTTATATTTTATAAATTATAAATTATAAATTATTTAATTTTTACGAAATTAATTTATTTATAAAAAGAAAAAAAAAATAAAAGAAAAAGAAAAAATAAAAGAAAAGAAAAAGAAAAAATAGTTTTTATAAAATTAATGTAAATAAATATTTATATTTTATAAATTATTTAATTATTAAAAAATTAATTTAAATTATTATTTATCTTTTGCGCCATGTATTCATTTTATCCATATTGCTAGTTGCATAGAAATATCAGAGAAGTATGTACCCAAAAAAAAAATATCAGAGAAGTTGCATGCTTCCTCTTTCTACCTGATGTGGACCGCCTCGACTAGCTTCCTTCCTTATCGTAAATGGAAGACATATAGATTTATTTTAATCATCTGTCTCCACTTTTTTCTTTGTATGGTAAAATCATTAGTGAAAGTACTTATTGTTTCCTTGTAAAAATAATCTCAATGCTACTTCTACAGCACCTACTCCTGAAAAATGATCCTACTTAAATCTTTAAGTTTTAATTTATCACCCTGTTACTGCAAAATAATAGTATTACTCAAAGAAAATTGCAGAAATAATGTGGGTACCCATCCTTTTTTTATTTATTAATTAGAGTCAGATTAATGGAAAGAAACTTCTTCAAGCTGAAATAGTTCATATTGAAACAATATATGATATGAAAATGTTGTACAACACAAAATTAAAAGCATAAAAGTGGAAAATGTTGACCATAGCAGGGCCAAATAGAAGAAATAGTACCAAAGTACTAATTTTTTTTTTTTAATTTTCACCACCCATAAGCATCCCATGGTTCTTAAGCTCGATCAAAGATATTTCATGAAGAGGCATTGCAATGGGAGATTGGGTATGCAAAAATTCTTGAGACAGAGATTTCATTGTTGGTCGAGACTTGGGTTTGGCCCGTAAGCATGCGAAAGCAACCACAGCAACAAAAGTAACGTCTCGTACCATTTTTTGGTTTCTCGGCGGTGACAATCGAGGGTCCAACACTTCATTCAGCATGACATTTTGGGCACAAGATGATGATGATAGCTTTGACAACAATTCACCTGGATGCCTTCCCATCAATATTTCCAATGACAACACCCCAAAGCTATAAACGTCACACTTTTCAGTGACAATCATAGTGTAAGCAAGTTCTGGAATAAAAATAGATATCAAAGTCAAATAACATGTTTATTAATTTATAGTCAATTGTAAATGCATATATAGCTGCGTTTTAATTCTCTTGTCTCGAATTAAAAAATATATATTTGTATTTAATCCTTTCTAATTTTTTCCATTTCCTATTTGTTTCTCTTATTTTGTTCAAATAACATGTGATTTGAAATAAGTAATTAGTAGTATCTAGGAACGGGATAAAACTAAATAAAAATAAAAAGAGTGAAAGAGCAGAACCTGGAGCAATATATCCGTATGTTCCAACAATTAAAGTTCGATTAGATGAATCAGGATCAAGAAATCTTGCAGTCCCAAAATCAGAAACAAAAGCTTCCAATTCTGAGTTCAACAAAATGTTATTGCTTGAGATGTCTCGATGAACAATTGGAGGGCTGCAATCATGATGCATATAAGCCAGAGCATGTGCGATACCTTTGACAAAGTTCACTCTTTTGGTCCAATCCAATTCCACAGCTTCAGCATCAATGCTCAAGGCATAAAACAAGCTTCCCTTTTCCAGGTATTTGTAAATCAAGAACATGCACCGGTTGTGGAGACAGAATCCATAGAGCTTGACGATGTTCTTGTGTCGTATTTCTGTTAAAAATTTGACTTCATTTCGAAAACTTCTATCAAAAGCAGGCTGCTCAGCTTCCAATCGGTGGAGTTTTTTCAAAGCAACAACTTTGCCACTTGGTAAGACTGCTTTGTAGACACTGCCATAACCACCGGTTCCAATGCAATATTTGATGTCAAAATCCTCTGTTGCTTTGATGATGTCTTCAAATGCAATCTTTCCATCAAAATTCATTATTGAAAACAAATCTCCATTCTTTGTTGCATGATGATCAAGGTCAGTTTTTTTATTTTTATATTTAAGCCGATACAAGTAAACAATTCCGAAAATTGGTAAAGCAAGAAAAATGATGATAGGAAGGAGCTTTAAATAGCTAAAACCTCTGCTCTTAGTAGGGGAGCCCACAATGTCTTGGCATGACAAATCCAGATGATAATCTAAGGTAGGCGTAGCAGTGAGGTTATTGCAAGTGAGGTCCAACTCCATATATAGGTTTGGCATCTTACCAAGCTGAGGAGGAATGCTTCCAGTTAAATTGTTGTAACTCAAAAGCAATGTCTGTAACTGTAAGCAATTCCCAATTTCAATTGGGATGGGTCCGGTTAATCTGTTGTGGGAGAGATCCAGCCTCTCCAGAGATACCGAATTCCTAATTTCTTTGGGCATCGAACCATTTAAAAGATTCCAATTAAGGTCCAACGACTTCAAATAAGTTAAATCAAAGACAGAAAAAGGGATTGAACCCGTGAAGTTGTTAGTGCCAAGATTTAAATCACTCAGATTCTTCAAATTTCCAATTTCTGAAGGAATGTTACCACTGAACCTATTATCTCCAAGATGTAAAACTTCCAGCTTCCTTAAATTTCCTATTTTTGCAGATAAGGAACCATTAATTTGATTTGAATCTAGCCAAATTTCTTTCAAATTAGTTAAGGCAAACAAAGCTGATGGGATTGGACCAGAGATTTTATTGGCAGAAATGTAGAAATAACTGAGACTCGTCATATTTCCAATTTCTTGGGGGATTGATCCTTCTATTTGGTTGTAATCAAGACACAGATATGTCAGATTGGTCAACTGAGCCAAAGTAGAAGGAATGGGTCCAACCAAATTGTTATGGGATAAATCTAAACTGGCAAGATTCTTCAAATATCCAAGTTCTAGTGGGATACCTGTAATCAAATCATATATATTATATATTATTCAAATTTAATATTAAACAAGTACTTAGATAAATTATATATATATATATATAAAATCATGCCTAAATTTATTTCAAATTAGTTAAGGCAAACAAAACTGATAGGATTGTACCAGAGATTTTATTGGCAGAAATGTCGAGATCACTGAGACTCGTCATATTTCCAATTTCTTGAGGGATTGATCCTTCTATTCGGTTGTAATCAAGACGCAGGGATGTCAGATTGGTCAAGTAAGCCAAAGTAGAAGGAATGGGTCCAACCAAATTGTTATGGGATAAATATAAACTGACAAGATTCTTCAAATATCCAAGTTCTAGTGGGATAGGACCCGTAATCAAATCATTTATATTATATATTATTCAAATTTAATGTTAAATCAAATACTTAGATAAATTTTATATATAAAAAAACCAATCATGCCTAAATTTATGACTTATATCTATATCTATAATATTTATAAAAGTACGAATGTTATAAATCTTTTAAACTGATGAAAATAAAAATATTCTTCGATTAAATTTCTATTTAAAAATTAGTTTTTATTTATTATAATTTTAAATTTTAATAATAGTAATAATATTTTTATAATTAAAAAATATTTTTAATTATATTGAATTTCAGTGAATTATAATAAAAAATTTTGGATAATAATTCTTAATTGGTCAACTTTCATAAAAAAAAATATAGTTGAAATCTATGAGTAATTAAATCACCTCTTTGATTAAAATTATAAATTTTCATTTATTATAATTTTAATATTAGTTTTATAAATAAAAAAAAGTTTTAATTATATTAAATTACTATGATTAGTATGACATAAATAATTTTTTTGATAACTTTTAACTAGTTAAATTTCATCAAACAAATGTGGAATTAACGTTCATGAGAAACTAAATCTCATGCCAATATGCATATCATCTAAATGCAAAAGGGCTTGGTGAGTAAAGATTTTTTTAAAAAAATAATCTGTTAATTTGAGCTTAGGAATTAAAAAGATAATCTATCTCTTTTTGTGTACCAATTAGGAGTGTTCATGTTCAAAACATAGTAAATCAATCTCAGTTGTTTGCATGCCCTTAAATTACTAATATATCTTTATATTGATATACTCAAGTATACTTTTCGTATTTTAATTTATTTCGATAAAATATTTCACTTTAAAATTAAGATTTTATTTTAATATGGGCATTAAAAGATATGAAACTCTATTAAATTAATTATCAATTAAAAATAAATTTTTACATTCTCATTCTTCTTCTTTTTTCTCTTTTTGGAAGCATTATTGAGACATGTTTATAATATTTGAACTAAACCAAATGAATAAGCTAATTTGGTTGGATTTGAACGATGCAATTTTTGGAATAAAAGTCAAATTTAATAAAAAGAACCAGAAAAATTATATAATACTTATTTGTATTATACATAATTTTTTAAAACAGTTAAACTGCTGAAAATGGATATTTTGGTTCATTTATTCCAAATTTACATTTTAAATATTTTATGTTATAAATATTAATTAATAAGATTTATTCAATTTATAAATAAAAATTATAATTCCATTAACATGCATTCATTACATATTTATTTATTTGATTAATAAGATTTATTTAATTTATAAGTAAGAATTTCAATGTAAAGTTTATAAGAATATATATGTAACTATATGTTTAATATATAATTATGATATCAAAAAATAAATATTTGCACGTGACAATAAAAATTAATATATATATATATATAAATATTGAATTTATTTCTATTTTTTTTTTTAAAAGCTAGTTAAATGGAAAATCTTTCTATATTAAAAGTGTTTTTATTTAAATAATAACTAAATCATATTGAAAATTCTCAAACTTGTAATTAAAATATTGCTTTTCTATTATTCATAATTTTATTTTATTTTAATTTATGTAGATAATTAAATAATAAACTAATATTTGATATTAGTTTGAGACGATTCCCTGTAATCATCAATGACGATTTTCTCCGTGTTTGTCAATAATATTCCTCCAATAGTTAACTGGAGATGGCTTCAGAAGATTTTTCTGAACCATGGTAGAGTGGCTGATGTCTTTATCCCGCGGAAGAGAAGTGCCAAGGGAAGGAAGTTTGGATTCGTTAGGTTCGTGTCATTGGAAGAGGCTAAGAAAGTGGTTTCCAGGCTGAATGGTGCATGGCTGCTGGAATACAGATTGCAAGTCAGTATGGCCAGATTCAATTGTAGAGAAACTTATTGGAGAAGAGTTAATCCTGGTTTGAAGAATGTTCCTGAAGAAAATGAAGAATCAAATAAAGATACAAGAGTGGAGTATCCTGCTCTCTTTCATAAAAGTGTGGGTTATAACGCTTCAAACCAAAATCTCTCAAAACAAGGAACTTACAAGAAGGCTCTATTGTCCAGCAGTTATAGAGGAGGATGTATTACATACGCTGGAAAGGTGTGTAGTCGGAAAGGCAAGAGGGGCCTTTGACTGTGAATGGCTTCAAGAGATATTCCACAGACACCCGTCTTCGATGTTAATGTCAAAAAACATGAGGGATTCTATTTCTTAATCGAGTTTGAAGAAAAAGAAAAAACGGAGGTTTTGGAAAAGGAAGATTGGTCATGGTTGAATGATTATTTATCGGAGATATCTCAATTGTCTCAGTGTTGATTGTGGAGGAAAACTTACTAATGTCAAAGTCATCGAATTTGACTTTGACCCGGATATTATAGAACCAATGTGCATCTGGAGGTAGACGATGAGGAAAACCAACAGTCCGAAATACAGAGGAGAGAGAAAAATATTCTTACCTGGATTAATGGGCAGACGGATAATAGGGTGGATGAGGATGCAGCTGTCAGTACTTGCTTTGGATTGGGTGTCTCTAATGATGGGGAACAAGGTAATACATGTAGGGAGAACTTGGTATCCCAAAGGTCGGCTGATATTAATTTGGACAAAGGTTGGGTATCTGACTCCTTTCATCCAATGGTTGCTTTTGTGACGATGCCAAGAGCTGAAGAATAGAATATGTTTCTTGGTACAAAGGATGATGATAATCCAGCAAATAAGGTGCTCCTTTTAATTCTTAATTGGAAGTTTGTGGTGAACTTGGTGGAGAATGTGGAAGACAATGCAGTTTCAATAGAGATTGAGAGAAAAAATTTCATTGATGAATTAACAAAATTGCAGCAGTTTTATAAAGATTTATTGGAGTCTATGATTGAATGTAACAGAGGTTTTGGCTATCAAAGTGGCTGTGTAGTTAACTACAATTTCAATTTATCACCAGAGTTGGGAAAGATTTTTAGAGATGCCATTGGTATGGCTGATTTTTTAGCTAAAACAAGGGTGGATTAATTGGTCCAAGAACTTTTCAGCATGGTGGTGATTTCTTTGCTTTTGCGTGTTTATGAGGGTGTGATGTTCTATTGCTCGCGTCAGTGTTGTTGCATGGAGTGTCTTGTTTTTGTCTTGTGGTTATTGTCTTGTTTGTAATCCTGTTTTATTGTGGCTACTGGGCATGTTCTTGCTTGTTGTCCAAATGTTCTCTTGAACCTTTTGGTTATTAATAAAATCATTTACTTAGCAAAAAAAAACTAATATTTAATAATATAAATTAAAACTATCACCGCTGCATCAAAGCTAGTTGTAACAATTAACAAATGTCAACCTTTTCTAACAACATGAGGGTCCCTAATGATTCAAGGTAACTCACCTGCAAGATGATTTTCGGAGAAGTCGAGGAAGGTGAGTTTTGAAAGAGATCCTATCTCAGGTGGGATACGACCTGTAATTAAATCATATATTATCTTTGGTGGGATGCGTTAAAGCTAGTTATTCACAAATGTAAATATTTTCTATCAAGATGAGAGAATTCAAGTAACTTACCTGCAAGATTATTATAGGAAAAGCCGAGAAAGGTGAGTTTTGAAAGAGATCCTATCTCAGGTGGGATACGACCTGTAATTAAATCATATATTATCTCTGGTGGGATGCGTTAAAACTAGTTATTCACAAATGTAAATATTTTCTATCAAGATGAGAGGATTCAAGTAACTCATCACCTTCAAGATTATTATAGGAGAAGTCGAGGAAGGTGAGTTTTGAAAGAGATCCTATCTCAGGTGGGATACTCCCGTATACCACGTACCCAATAATCTCGAGCATCTCAAGGTTGTACGCAGTAATCTCGAGCCTCTCAAGGTTTGGGAGGCAAGAAAAGTTCATATTATCAAGTTTACCTCTGAAGTAGACGGTTCCATCATTGAAAATCTGAATCACACTGCCAGCATGGTTGCAAGTAATTCCAGGCCATTCGCAACGATTGGAAGTATGATTGTTGTTGCTGTAGAAACTCCACCATCCACTCTGGAGTAAAGCTTTCCCCTCTAAGTCTAACTCTATTGATGATGATGATGATGATGATGAAGCAGCTGTTAACATGATTTTGGTACAACACAGGAGCAGGAGAAGGATAGCTTGCAACACTGCTAATATAGAAGTTGCTTTGGAGATCAATGCCATGTTTAAGTTTTATGCTTTGGTAGCTAGGTTCAGTTATGGCTGCTTCAATTATAGCTCCATCGGAGAATTTAAAGAGGTTTGGGGTTCTTCCAATTCTTGTATAAGGCAATTAATATATTCTAAAAGAAAATTGTCTTATTCCAATTAAAGGCTGCCTTTGCGTTTCTTCTACGTCCTAAGTTGTCAAAAATTGAACCTAATTATAAAAATTAAGAGTCCAAAATTTTACTGTTTTTATTGGTACTTTTTTTAAACGAATGTCGTGGGGTGCTAATATATTTTTCACGCGTAATTATTTTCTCGAACTCAATTTTATTTTCGTAGATTGAAATTATGTTTTTAATAAATTTTATTAAAATGATAAAAAGATTTAGATAATCAATTATACCTAATAAAAAAATATTAGACGATTTTCTTTATTTATTTTGTTAAAAATCGTTTAACATCGAAAAAGCGTTACATAGATAAAATCCCAAAATTCACCATTGACTTCAAAGTCTGCTAATTTTTCATCTAGCATTTGCCCTGTTGAGAATGATAAAATCCCATAACTTTTTCCCTGTTAAATCACCTTTGGAAAGAAAAAAAGGCAAAAAAGATTAAGAAAGCTATCTATTTGGTGCATAGACATTTCCATTATCGTTGTCTGACATCCACAACTACTTTCATAACAAAATTTTCCAAGTTTTGTCCCCTTTTGGGAAAGAAAAAAGAGGTAGAAAATTTATTTATTTTTTTACTTAAGTGTCACAAAACTTCTACTTCAATTATAAGTAATTAGTGTTTTCGTGTGCATGTGATGCAATCACATTACTTAAATTAGCTGTTGTATAATTAATTTCTTTTCATCTAAATACTTTAGTAGTTGAACGCAAGATTTAGTCTAACTGATTGATACAATCATTTTTAAAAAATAACATCTAGCAAATTTAAAATTTAATATTTATAATTTATTTTTTTATTTTCAAGTTACGAACTTTATATATATATATATATATAATTCTTAATTATTAATACTGCATACCTTAAATTGATAACTGAATCGATATTCGAACTAGCCATTTCCACACGCAAAATGAACATCCTATATTCCACCATTGACTTCATAGTTACTAGTTTTTCATCAAAATTTGCGTCCAAAGTTCATACAAAATGCCTCAAATGCAATAATTCAACATTCAAAATGGGTCCAAAAACGGTTTAGACCTCTCAAAGGTCAGGTAACCTCTTCAGTCTGTATTGAGTCGGGTTTGAGTAATGATTTTTTTGATCGGTTTAGTCTGACCCGACTCGAATCACTGTTTAATTAATAACAAAATATTTTTATTTAAATTTAATTATAAAAATATATAAATATTAATTTACAAATTTTTTAAAATTTTATATTAATATGTGAACAGTGAATTGGGTTGGGCCAGGCATGTTCAGAATCAAGCTTGGATTAAGGAAATGAAAAATTTACTGACCGTAGCCCCGCTCAATCCAACCCATGAGTAGGTGTAATTGGAATTTTCATTGCCATTATTCATCGTCTGCCGACAGCCACGACTTGCAGGTAAATTTCTTCATATTGACTTGCTTTTGAAAAAAAATTAAAAATTAAAAATTGAGAAAGTTATTATTAAAATGATAATAAAATAAATCTCATAACTACCTTTTTTTTTTTAGTCAAAAATAGAATATATCACTTGCTAAAATTATGGCAATATATATTAACAAGCGTAAAATATTCTATAACTAATATGGAAATTTTTTTGCTCATAGTCCTTGATTTCCTTGAGAAATCATGGACACACAACCGCTACTAATTTTTCAAATGAAATCTGATTATCTTTTTTATCCAGATAAAATATTTTACTATTAATTAAAACTCGCGGTTATAATTTGTCCGTGATTCCAAGAGCTCCTGACCGACCGTTACCTAAGTAAGGTCCAACTAATATGGCTAACTACAACAAAAAAAATTATTTTAAGTAACAAAATTTTAAAGGTAATTTATATAAATGTTATCAAATATAACTTTTTTACAACATAAATAATGTTACATATGTTATCCAGTCGTTACGGCTTGCCATGAGAGGCGATTGACCCACGCGGAAATCATTGTCTTCATGCTGTTGTATATTTAATTTCTTTTCATCTAAATTCCTTAATAGTTAATGCTGCATACTTTAAATTGGTCGGTCTTCGGGCTAATCATTTTCACACGCAAAACGTAAAACGTAAAAATAGTAAGATTCTATATTCCACCATTGACTCCATAGTTTACCAGTTTTCATCAACATTTGCGCTTAAAGTTCATACAAAATGCATCAAATGCAATAATTCAGCATCGAAAATGATTCGTCATTAAAAACGTTATTGATGCATTGGAATTTCCATTGCCATTGTTCATAGTCTATCGACAATCACAAGTTGCACGTAAAGTTTTCTTTATTGACTTACTTTTGAAAAGGAAAAAAAAAAAAAAATTTAAAAAATATATTATTGAGTTCAAGGTAGAGGTGGCAAAATGAACCCGAACCCGAAAACTCGCCCAGGAAAATCCGAACCCGCCCAAACCCGATTTGACCAAAAAGTCAAAAACCCGAACCCGAAAAAACCCGAACCCGAATGGGCCCGAACCCGAATGGACCCGAACCCGAATGGGCCCGAACCCGAATGGACCCGAACCCGAATGGACCCGAACCCGAATGGGCCCGAACCCGAATGAGCCCGAACCCGAATGAGCCCGAACCCGAATGGACCCGAACGCGAGACCGGCCCGAACCCGAACCCGAATTTAATACTAAAAATAAAAATAATCAAATTGCAATTAATTAATTTTTTTTTTACAAAGCAATAACTTTAATTATTAATTTTATTATAATTTTTTTAAATAATTTAATTAAAATTTAATATATATATATATATGATGATGATGAAATAATAATTTTATCAAAAAGTAAATTATATTTTGTACTTATAAGTTATAACTTTAACGTCTCATATCATGATGAATTTACAATCTAAATATTTTAAATTCTTGAAAATTTTAGAGATGTGAAAAAAAATTTGACACTAATTAAATTATTCTTTAAGGGTAAAAAAATTTGACAATAATTCATTTATTTTGGCCTTTTGGGTTATACTTATACGGTTAGGTTAGAGTGGGTTTAATTGGATTATGGCTTTCATGGGATTTTATTTTAGCGGGTGGGTTTAATTGGGTTTTGGGTTTTATGGTCTTTTGGTTTTGGGTATATTTATTATATATTAATAAATAATCATATTAATTATATATTTATTACGTATAATTTTAATATAAATTATATTTTTTTAGTACTACTTTATAATTTATACTTTATACTGATGAAAAAATATAAGTACTCAATATATATATATATATATATCTTGACTATAAGCATAAAATTTTTGCATTTTATAAGTATATAAACGAATAGATGAAGACCAGAATTTATTTTTAAAAGTTTTTTATTTTATAGTGAATATAAATTATAATGTATTTATATTTTGAAATTCGAGTTCATCAAATCAATTATTTTAAATATCAATATGATTAAAATATAAATATCATATTTTTTATAATAAATTATTTCAAAATTTGATTTTATATAACAAATTAATTTCTTATTCTTTTGGTGCTAACAAATATTAATTTTAAAAAATAAATATAATTAAAAATATCATATAATAGCAAAAGTATAAAAATAATAATAAATTAATAATTTGTTTTTAGATATAAATATTTAAATTACGTAAAAATGATTACATCTAATATAAAATAAAATGATGTAAAACATACCTGAATCCAGACCGAACCCGAACCCAGACCGAACCCGAACCCGAATGGGCCCGAACCCGAATGGGCCCGAACCCGAATGAGCCCGAACCCGAATGGGCCCGAACCCGAATGAGCCCGAACCCGAATGAGCCCGAACCCGAATGGACCCGAACCCGAATGAGCCCGAACCCGGATGGACCCGAACCCGAATGAGCCCGAACCCGAATGAGCCCGAACCCGAATAAACCCGAACCCGAATGAACCCGACCCGGACCCGCCCGAACCCGCCCAATTGCCACCTCTAGTTCAAGGTCACCCATATTGTATAAATTTTTTTCCATATGGCTAGCATAGAAATATCGCAGAAGTTGCATGGTTCCTCTTTCTTCCTCGTGTGGACCGCTTTGGCTAACTTCCTTATCTTAATTTGATGACATATATATTCATTTTAATCTTTTTTTTTCTCAATAAAAAATATTATATTAATAAATTGGAAGGCATCGATTTTTTAAAACTCATATGTGTATTTTGAATTTTAAAAGAATATAATCTAATAATAAAACATTTTGAAAATTGATGAAGATAAAAGTGATTTGCGTAATTTTAAATTGAGAGAAACCATAAACTTTAGTTATTTGAATTTGTAATTAAAGACGTTGATAGTTGGTATGGACATGCATTTTATAATTCCTAGGATTCAGGGATTTAATATGATAAAGATATTTTAATTTCAAATTTCATATTAGAATGAGTGAGTTGTGAGATAAATTTTTTTCGGTTTAAATAAACATAAAGCATAAGGTTGAAAGACTTAGAATGTCTAATTTTTAAAAATTTCAAACGTTTTGAAAATTAAATAATTGATTGAATAGAATTATTGGATAAAAATTATTTTTTGTAGTGATCCATACAGATGAGGCCATCTTTGAGAGCTTTTTTTGTTTTTTTGTAGGTTTTGATAATAGTATATGTTAGTGATTTCCAGACTAATCTCTCGATCGAATTTAAACAAGTTTGCTTTGGAAGTCAAGGTCTTCCCTTGTGTCTTTTCGTTTGAGCCCAATGGTCACGGCTTGCCTTGAGAAATGAGAGGCGACTGACCCACGCGGAAATCATTGTCTTCATTCTGAATTTCTCCATTAAGATCATTCCTGGAAAAACCCCCAAAAAATGGTGGGTCAAAGTGACGTCCATATATTCTCGATAAAGTAAAAGTAAGTAAAATTCTTCATTTACTTTTTCAACAAAATAAAATAAAATCGTCATTGGCTGCTCTTCTTCACTTTGAAAAGCGAACACGATTGGATTTTGCATGCATGTTATGCACGCAATTCTAACCTTTTTAGGCTTTTGATTTAGAGTTGCATTTGGACTTGTTTGCTGAGATTGGTCCAGACTGAATCTAAATGGGATGGGCTTTCACTTGTTTTTCAATATGTTTATCAACAAAATTTTGGGTTGGGTAACCCTAATTGGGCTTTTTCAAGGTTTTGACACTTTCTGGCTGAAGGTCTAGTGGCTACATTTTTGTTAGTTTTAATGACTCATTTTCAATCTTGAAAAAAAAATTTCCAACCCCTCATTCTCTATTTTAGACAGATGAGTCTAGTCTGGTATGTGAAAATTACAGATTACCCATCAAGTAAGATTATTGGTGAAACTCGAACACTGATTCTTGTTAAGATGCTAATCAGTATTCAACCAAATGAACTAACTTATGTTCGCAGATTTTAAAAACTTCTTTCACATATAGTTTATCTTTTTAATCAATTATAGCAATTTGTAAGCTAAATTATGACTCTTTTGATGAATATTACTAGTATTCATTTAATTGATCAAAGCATAATCAAATCACAAAATTAATTACTTTTTACAAACAATTTTAATTCCCATGTTGGAACACTGCCAGAATCAAACTGTTATTGAACAAAATCTGAAAATTCACATTATTGTTCAAGTGTCTCATGTGGTTACAACAAGAACATTTGGAAAACTTGTTCAAGTCTCAGTTTCCTTCCAAGGAAATGGTTTTATGACTGATGAGATCAGGTTTGTCTATGGTGCAATTGAGAACTTGAAAAGCATGTTATGCTTGTAAGGCTTTTCAGGGGTAACAATTTGTGAAGGGAAGTAGGGGTTATTGACAGAATCAGGAAAGCCTTGAGTCTCCAAACATAATGCTGCATGAGCTTTATAGACAAATCCTCCTTTTCCCTTCACATTCTTTATCATATTTCCTGTATAAAACTGCACACCAGGTTGATTTGCAAACAGCTCCATAACTCTTCCAGACTTCTTATCCTTCACCACAGCTACTTTCTTCAGCTTTCCTGGTGTACCATCAAGGGCGTAGTTTATGTCATAACCTTTAGGAAGTTCCTTGATTCTGCTTCCAATTGTGTTAGGTTTGAGGAAATCATATGGAGTTCCTTTTAAAGGCAGAAGTTTGCCTGTGGGAATAAGCTGGCTATCAACAGGTGTGTAGCGGGAAGCGAAAAGCTGGATTTCTTCGGACAGGATATCACCACTGTCATGGTTACCAAGGTTCCAATATGTATGCTGAGCTAGATTCACAGGAGTAGACTTTTTTACAGCTTTGGCTTTCATTGTCACACTCAATTGGTTCTTAGGGAGAAGGGTGTAGCCCACTGTGACTTTAAGTTCACCAGGAAATCCTGTGAAAATATACAAGAAATCAAATATTAGCCTTATCAGTCATTTGCAATGAAAATGATCATATTTCTTATTTTCATAGATGAATTTGGAAGCTTGTTTTCAAACTGCAAGGTTAAAGAACATATGGATTGGAAAAAAATAGTCATGAACTAACCTTCTTCACCATCATAACTGTCATAACCAAAAAAAACCTTCTTCGTCTTCTGATACTTCCTCTTTTTATTTTTCTTCTTTTCCCCCCCATCAACCGGACTAGTTATCACGGGCGAAACTAATGCCAGCTTGATTAAATCAATAACCTTCTTATCCCTAACATCCCTCATCAAAGCACTTATCACCAAACCCACCTTCAATCCATCCAAAATTGCACTAAAATCGCCCCTTATATACCATAAATAACCTGCAAAACAAAAGGAGGGAGATAAATAATTCCAGTAGGAGAAGGAGACGAACGCCACCACGTAGACGATCCTCAGCCCCCCCATTTTTCTTTTTCTCGATCTCAGATCTGCTTCCAATGCAAATTTGTTCAAACTATTTAAGATTGAGAATTGAATGAGAGAAAGAAAGAAAGAGAAAAGAAAAGCGACTTTTTTTGATCTGGGAAAGTGGAAAAGAGATTCTTACTTTTTTGATCTGGGAATTATTCATAGGAAAACTTATCTGGGTTTTCAGATCTGGGTGTGAGAGAAAGAAGAAATAGTAGTAACTTAGTAGGTGCGTGAAGCATTGGAAGCTGCTTTCAGATCTGGGTTTTCATCCTCGTTCTGCTTTCAGATCTGGATCTTTGTTATTGAAGAAAACTGCTGCTAACATAGTCGGCACCTTGAACGCTGTGAACCGCGACGGAACCGCCTCGGATATCCAAGTCAACCTGCAGATCTGGGAATTCCAACCAAGGCTACCACTGCTTCCCCAACCGCTTCTCCACCGTCAACCACCACCACTCCTTCAGCAGATCTGGAGCGGGACATAGACCGAGAGCGAGAGCTGGACTTGGAGTCTGAGCTGGAGTAAGAGCGGGATCGAGAACGGGAAGAGGATGCTGAGGTAGGGAAGATTGATTTCAAAAAAAAAAAAAAAAAAAAAAAAAAAAAACCAGATTGATTTCAAAAAAAAAAAAAAAAACAGCGGCTGCCTTGAGAGATTGGTTGGGGTCTCGGTTTATGCTTTCAGTATTTCAGAGGAGGAATTCGCGTTCGTTTCGGGTGTTAAAAATCACTTGGGTTGTGTTTCAAGAAAGAGGATGCTGAGGCTCTTTTGGAACAGATGAAGAGTATGGATCCTGGCATGAGAAAAGAAGGTTCTACAGTGGTTGCTGTTGCTCTCAACAACGAACCAGGTTCTCATGATCTCATCAACGGTGATCCAAATACTGAACTATCAAATGTTCGAGAGAATCGTGAGACAGTTATGGAGCGCTCGCACATTCCAGAAAAGTTAGTTACAACCACCTTTGCTGACGTGGCATCAGTCAAGACCAATTTTGATTGGAAGAAGCTCTTCACAATCTCCTCCGATCAATCGTTGCTGTTTTTCCCACCTCAACACTCAGATGGATCCATCACCGTCAAACCTCCAGCTGAGGTTTTTGAAGAAGGAGCAACTGTGTGGATGAACTCAGTTGTGGCGCAGTTTGTTGGCAAGGCACCAAACTTTAGCACATTTCAGAGACTTGCCAACATGTTATGGGGAAAGAATGGAGCAGTGGTGATCAAATCTGCTGGCCTGAACTTATACCTAGTTCAATTTCCGAATGCTGACACCAGAGAATGGGTTCTTGAGCAGGGACCTTGGCACATTCAGAATAAGCCACTCATTCTGAGAAAATGGGAGCCAGGTATGAAATCATTAGAGTTTAATTTGAAGAAATTACCTGTTTGGATCCATTTGGGAGGAGTTCCTCTGGAATTGTACACCAGACGTGGACTCAGCTATATTGCTAGTGCCCTAGGAACTCCATTGTATATGGATAGAATCACTGCTAGCCAACAGAGATTGGCCTATGCAAAGGTATGTGTGGAGATTGCAGTGGATGTCCCTATCCCAAAATGTATTAATGTTGAGTTATGTGATGGCACTATTGCAAATGTTGTTGTGGATATCCCTTGGTACCCTCCAAAATGCAAGCATTGCAATTTGTTTGGGCATACAGACAGAAATTGCACCAAACAGCCTGTAGGGGCTACAAAAGTTTGGATTCCAAAGGAGGGGCCTAAAGCAGAACTGTCAAAACATGATGCACAGGCTACAAGCAGCGTAGAAGTTGTAAGCAGTGCCCTGCCTATGGCTCAAGAACAGAAAGAGGCAAGTATGAAGGAAACAGAAGTTAATGAGGGCAGTAAAGGGAGAGGAAGCAGAAGCATACAGAAAAGCAAGAAGTCAGTATTAGCTGGTTCCCAAAACAGATTTGACATCCTGAGTGACTCAGAGAGGACAAATGTAGACCCTGGACAAACTAGTGGCTCTGAACAATGGAGAGAGGAGGAACAATTGGTGGAAATCCTTCCAAACTCTCCTAAGAAGCAAAGGGCAGCAGCAGCAGGAGTTGCAGACTTGATGAAAGCCTTGAAGAATAAGAAGAAAGGGCCCATTGACAAGGGAAAAAGAGGTAAGGCAGTTTTACCTGCCTCTGGAGTGACCCCCCCTCAACTTTCATGAATTTTATAGTGTGGAATACTAGGGGGCTAAACAACCCTCAAAAGCAGAAAAGTATTATACAGAGAATAAACTGCCTGAAGGCAGACCTTGTTTGCTTACTGGAAACAAGAGTGAAACAACAAAACATGCCAGCTATAGTAGATAGGCTCTTTCAGGGATGGAAGCTACATCACAACTACTTAGAAGCTTATAATGGGAGAATATGGTTCCTATGGAGAAATCAGATGCAGGTTGATCTTATTGCAACATCTGATCAGAGCATTACATGCTGCACCACTTATAATTCTACCAGGTTCTACATTACAGCAATTTATGGAAGCAATGAAGGCATAAGTAGAAGAAGGCTTTGGCACCATCTTCAGGACATTCAAGGCAGAATTGATGGCTCTCCTTGGCTTTTGGCTGGAGATTTCAATGTTATAGCAAGACCACAGGAAAGCTCAGATTTCAATGGCTCCTACATGCTTACCTCTGATATGAAGGATTTTCAGGACTGCTTGACACAGCTATCAGTGTTTGATCATACCAGTACTGGACCAGCATTCACTTGGTCCAACCACCAAACTGATGCTTACTTGGCTAAAAAGCTTGATAGGGTTTTGGTCAATGATTGCTGGCATACACAGTTTGCTCACTCATTTGTTGAGTTTTTGGCTCCAATGGTTTCTGATCACTGCCTAGCATACATAAAGATGAACTTGACTGCTCATTCTCCCCCAAAGCCATTTAGGTTTTTTAATTTCTGGACTAGGAATCCAGAGTTCCTGAACATTGTGGAAAACTCTTGGCAAGAGCCTTTCATTGGCAATCCTATGACCACTCTATTCCACAAATTGAAGAGATTAAAGGCAGTACTGAGGGCATTTAACCTGGCCATATATGGCAACATTTCAGGGAAGGTTCAAGATAAAAGGCAAGAATTGGAGAGCATGCAGATGATCAATCTGCATCAAAGGCCATCTAATACTCTTGTTGAAACAGAAAGAAGACTCTATGCAGAATTGATGGAACTCCAAAAGGCTGAGGAAAGTTATTACAGGCAGAAATCAAGGATAAAATGGCTACAGGAGGGGGATCAGAACACTCATTATTTCCATAAAATGGTGTCAGCAAAGCATAACAAGCAATCCATCAGAGTCCTTTATGATGATGAGGGAAGGAAGTTGGAAGATTTTGGCCAAATTTCAAAGGAGGCTGTAAGGTTCTTTCAGAAGTTGATTGGGACTGAGGACAAACAGGTCACAGACTGCCCTAGGGAGCTTCTTACTGAACTTATTCAGCCTGCCTTGCCTGCTGAAGCTAAGGACAATTTAGCTAAGGCTGTTACAAAAGAGGAGGTGAAAAGAGCCATGTTTGAGCAAGATGGGGACAAAGCCCCAGGGCCAGATGGATACACTGCACAGTTTTTTAAAACTGCTTGGCCTATTGTGGAAGAGGATGTCACTGCAGCAATCTTATCCTTCTTTCAATCAGGGAGCCGGATATCAGTCTTTAACTCTACATGTATTGCTCTTGTCCCAAAATTCCAGAATCCTAATCATATGAAGGACTTCAGGCCTATTTCATGCTGCTCTGTCATTTATAAATGTATTACCAGGATCATCACTGCCAGGCTCACTCCACTCCTTCCTACTATGATCTCCAGCAATCAGAGTGCCTTCATACCAGGGAGAAGCATCTCAGATAATATTCTCATGGCTCAGGAACTGGTCAAAGGGTATGGAAGAGCAACCTTATCCCCCCGTTTTGCAATGAAGATTGATCTCCAAAAAGCTTTTGATTCATTAAATTGGGACTTCATTCTCACTGTTTTATCAGTTTATGGATTGCCTGATAAGTTCATAGGATGGATCAAGGCATGCATCACTTCCCCAAAGTTCTCAATTTCTCTTAATGGAGGATTAGTTGGGTACTTTAAAGGAGCAAAGGGGTTAAGGCAGGGAGACCCTCTCTCTCCTTATCTTTTTGTCATTGCTATGAATGTTTTATCCAGACTTCTGGATGCAGGGGCTCTTCATGGAGTTTACAGCTACCATCCTAAATGTCACAGAATCAAGCTTACTCACCTGTGCTTTGCAGATGATCTGCTGATTTTTGCAAAGGGTAACTTGGATTCTGTTGTGGGCATACAGGGTATTCTCCATTACTTTTATACCATTTCTGGTTTGCAATTAAACCCTTCCAAGAGTGAAGTCTTCTCCTCTGGTGTTAGTAGGACCACTCTACTTGAGATGCAAGAGTTGACAGGGTTTAAACTTGGCAAACTACCTGTTAGGTACCTTGGGGTCCCTTTGGTCACAAGAAGACTCTCTGAAAAGGATTGTTCTCCTTTGATCGATAGAATTACTCAGAGAATCAATGGCTGGGCAGCACGCATGTTATCCTATGCAGGAAGGCTTCAGCTCATTCAATCTGTTCTTTTTAATGTGTCCAATTTCTGGTGCAGGCACTTTGTATTGCCTAAGGCTGTTCTTAAAAGAATTAATCAATTATGCAGCAGGTTCTTCTGGAAAGGAAGAGATGACTCAGCTAAGGGAGCAAGAGTCAAATGGAGTTCCATTTGCTGTCCAAAGTCAGAGGGGGGTCTTGGATTAAAAGACTTGGGAATATGGAATAAGGCTTGCATTATTCAGCACCTATGGGCACTTCTCTCTCAGACAGGTTCATTGTGGATTGCCTGGCTTCATGCCTATGTGCTGAAAGGAAGAACAGTGTGGCAGGTTCAACCTTCCCCAGGAAGCAGCTGGACATGGCGTAAAATGCTTCAGCTGAGGGCTTTGGCTTTGAGGTTCACCTCCAACCAGAATGGTGCTCTAACTTGGAAGTTCCCTGGGAACAGATTTATGGTGGCTAAAGTCTGGAATGATCTCAGACCTAGGCAGGACAAAGTGGAGTGGGATAAACTGATCTGGTTTCCATTTCATATTCCTAAACATGCACTGGTAGCTTGGATGGCTATATTGGACAAACTGCCTACAAAGAACAGATTGATGTCATGGGGCATGGAGGTGGATGGCAAATGTGAGCTATGTCAAACTGAGCAAGAAACCCGGAATCATATATTTTTTGAATGTGACTATTCAAAGGAAATCTGGGGGCATATACTATGCTTATGTCAACTTCATAGAAGCATAAGGAGCTGGCAAGCAGAGCTGCAATGGGCAGTAAACAGAATCAGAGGAAAAACTCTCATTTCTGTTATTTTGCGTTTATCATGGAGTGCCTTTCTGTACTCGATCTGGAGAGAGAGAAATAATAGGTGTTTTAATCGCCTTCAATCCACACAAGGAGCCATCATTGAGCAGATAAAAGAGATCATCAGAATGCGATTGTTGGGGCTCAAGAACATTAGTCCTGATGAAGTGAACCGAAGATTGGATGCAGATTGGGGACTGTCACTTTTTTCCTAGGATCTTTGTCCATTCTGGAATAGCTTTAAGTATTGCTGAAGTATGTTGCTATTGTTCCCTGATTGATTAGTGGTCTTAAGTTTTGTTCAAGTATTGTTTAAGTATGTATAGCTTTAAGTACATGTTGCACATGATGTTGGATGTAGCAGTTTAACTGCTTTCTGGATAAATAAAACACTTACTTATCCAAAAAAAAAAACTGTCATAACCAAAGACAATGAAAGGAGCATGACCATCTTTCTCATACTTCTTCACTTTCCAGACAACATCACCAAATCCTTTGGGGCCACCTAATGTTCATTAAATTGCAACACCAAAAATCAAAACAGAAAGTAAGGAATTTCTGAAACTTTTTTTATATACATTATTTTTCAGTGAATATTATTAGGAAATTAAGGTAAGAATGAAGAATTAACTTACCATGAAGCATGTTTTTCCCTTCATTAGCCACCAGTTTATATTCAGTTCCATACAAAGAAAATTTTGCGCCTCCGATTCGATTTGCAACCCGTCCAACTAGAGCACCAAAGTAAGTGGTATCATTCTGCAAAAGTTTATACCAAGTTTGAGTAAATAGAGAGGAAAAAATTAGTGTTTGATCAAAGTACTACCAAATGAAAAGTTAAGTTTGTAAAGACAATTTGTTATCAAATCAACCACCAGCAGGAAAAAAGAAAGAAAGAATTTCAAATTCTCTCATCTTCAAGATCATCATTGTGTTATAGGGTGAAAAACATCTGTTAAGTTTAGGAAACCTTAAGACTTTATATTAAAATAGGCCTATGCACATATAGTCTTTATCAATTGGTTTTATGATTAAAACTATCTAAATCTATGTTATCAGGACTCTTCATTTTCATTAAAGTACCGTGTCCGATACATATTTGGTCATGAGTATAGGGGTATGATCCTCCAAGTATATGGAAAAATTTAAAAGAGATTGAATATACCCATTTCGGACACATACTCGTATCTGACGCTCATCCCCGAGTCCGGCTAGCATAGATGAAAATTACTAATCTTAAAACATGATGATGATTGATGAAGCCTATTTTGGATTTATAAAAGAAAATGTTGATAGTTTAACTTTCTGAATTTGTTATTTAAGAGTTGCCATTTAGAGCAACCACTCTAGTCTTACAACAAGCTATCTGAAAACAATGGCTACAATGTAAAACATAAATGAAAAGGCTGAATAACCATAATAAAAGGGATATATGTGGCATTTGCTGATTTTACTCCAGTCAGAATTTGTATAAGATGGATGTTTGAAACAGAATGAAGTGATGCAGATACAATTAATAGATAAAAAAAATTACCGAAGGTTACTATCCATTGCATAATCAAGCCAATGGACTAAAAATTATATGAAAGAAAAAAGAATGGCCCAATGTCACTGTCATTTATACTATTTAAAGAATCAAAGCTGATAAAAAGTTGAACCAAAACCCAGGTCTTGAATTGGTTAGATTCTTCAAAATGAAAATTGTATTTAATAGACATATTATATAGACAATCTAGCTGTAACATTCTGTCCTTTAGTGTGTTTGAGAGAGAAAGAGACAGCAATATGAATTTCCCAAAGAAAAACTCAGTGATTCTCCATTGACAAGCAAAGCAAAGCAAAGCAAAATCAAGATGCAAATAAAGGCTGCAAATTAAGAAATTGAAAAAACTCACCATATAGTCCTTGACAGATTCATACCCAAGAGCAATATCACCCAATTTCCCTGAAAATTAGCAGGAAAAAATGACAAAAAAGAAAAGAAAAATCCACCCAGATAAGAAAATGGAAACCAAAGAGACCAAGGAACAAACCATTTTTGTCAGGAAGAACAACTGAGATAATGGTTGCACCCCAGTTGGTGAACTTAACAGACATGTCTCCTTTCTTCAGCTCATATATTCCCACTGCTTCTTTTGGTGGAGAGCCATTGACAAAACCAAAAGCAACCACAAGCAGCAAAGAGAACAAGAAAGAAATCTTCTCCATGTTTTCAAACAAACAACAATGGAGATGACAGATGATTTCTTGAGGAATTTATAGGAATATGAATAGAGAAGAATAGATGTTCTTGAACACAAAAATAGGAAACTGAAGAAAGGATAAAATCATATATCTAGATGTAGTTGTCAAGTCTAATTGTTTTTTTTTTTTTTTTTTGGTTTCCCAAGTCTAGTTGTTTTTAGATATGCCTTTGTGGTTTCCTAGCTTGAACTGTTTTGTTTTGACTTGGTGAAGAGATCAGTTGTGGAGCAGTCTTTATTGTCCAAATTTGGGTCCCTACTTGGACTATATATTCCCTATACAAAGCTAAATTATTATGCTTACGGATTATGGATTAGACCTGCGGCTATGTATTCAGGTTTGAAAGTTCTTTGAATGTAAAAGTGTTTAGTTAAAAATATTTGGTTTGAAATATGAATTTGGATAAAAAAAATAAAATTCGTTTAAAAAATTGATCAGATTTTAGTTTTAACAATTAAGGTTCGAGTTCGATTCGGTCTGATTTATTTTTTATTTATATAATATATTATTTTTATATTATATAATTTATATCATATAAAAAATAAATATATATAATATTATAGTGTAAATATTTAAAAATATGTTAAGTTATTCATATTTTAAAATTTAATAAAAGTAAAAATGAAAGTAAAAAATATATTTGTTAATTTTTTTTTTTTTTTAAAATATAGACGGACCTAAATAGGTTTGGACTACTCATTTATAAATATGAATGAGCTTTGATAGAATTTAAAATTCAATTTTGAGAACTTGAACAAATATACGTGATGCTGATATCATATTTAAACCCGATCAGAATCCAGTCAATGAACACTTTTATTGTAAACTTTCCACCTCTCTATTTAAAATAATTGGAAAAATCCTAAAGAAATCAATTAGCCAAAAGCTTTTTTTTGCTGGTTTTCTCTCATGGTCTTTCAGGTTTCTTAATTGTGATTTATGAAGTAAACTGTTGAGTTCCCTACCAATGACAACATTGGATTGAAAGTGTTTTCAATGTTTGATTAAGATTTAAATGTCTTCACAACAACTTCACAATGATATTATAATCCCATCTTTCTTTATCTATATGCATTGAAATAATTCATAGTGATTTACTAATCAAAATAGCATTTGAATTAAAAAAAAAATAGTTTTTTTATAGAAAAGAAAACACACAACCTAAATATATTGAACTAAAAATCGTTTTTTTAAGAATATCCTTTTTGTTAATAATCCATAAAATTTTGAATTAAAAAACCAATTTTAGATCAATGATTCTTTAAATCCTCCCAAAGCCCAAAGGCCCCAAACCAAGAAATTAAGATGAAAACAACAATTTTCATTTGTTCTTTTGGACCGTTTTGGCAACATTCTTTAAGCCATAAAGCCCATTACCTCTCCATTTCTTTTCGTCGAAGGCAATATTACTTCTCCTTCAAGACTCTGCAATCCTAAAACAGAAAGGAATCCTGAAACAAAAAGGAGATAATCGACTATAAGAAGAGAAGGAAGGGAACTCAAAAGAAAATTATAAGAAAAAAAAACACTTAAAAAAAACCTATTCCCATGGCTAACAATCTGTTTGCTGCCATTGATATGGGCACCAATGCCTTCAAACTTCTGATAGTTGAAGCTCATCCCCCAGGCAAATTCGTTCCTGCTTTAACCGTCAAAGAACCCGTCGTTTTAGGTCGTGACTCGCCTTCTTCCACAATCTCCACCCATTCCCAAAACCTCTCTCTCAAATCCCTTAACAAATTCAACAAACTCATTCAATCCCACCATGTCCCATCTCTCCACACTCGCTGCGTAGCCACATCGGCTGTCCGTGAAGCCCGAAACAAGGCCCAGTTCATCGACTCAGTCGCTGAAACCACCGGGTTTAATGTTGAAGTTTTATCAGGTGAAGAAGAAGCTCGGTTTTTTTTTTTTTTTGGATAAGTAGATTTTCATTTATCCAAGAAAGCAGCAGTGCTGCTACATGTTACAAAGCTAGCTTAGCCTTGCTAAACAAATCAGAAAACCAATGCCATTAGACAAACATGTCTGCATTTAACCTCCAAGAATTACATAAAAACGTATTAACTGAATCTATTTTAATCTTCCTAAGACCACTTAACCTGGTCGAGATCATGTCTCTCACTTGCTTAGTGAGGTGCTCCTCTTTTTGCTCAGTTGAGTTGAACAAACGATTGTTTCTTTCCTTCCAAACTAGGTAGATAACTGCGTTCCAAGCAAGCCTCAATATTGTTGTGATTAGAGCTTTACCTCTGAGGTTGACAGAGGCCCATTGAAGCTCTACATTCCAACATGCAACCTGCCTTTTTAATCCACAAAGTACCATCACTCTCTGCCATATCTGTTTCGAGTAGGAGCAAGTGAAGAATAGATGATCCCTGGTTTCCCTCTCTTGTTTGCACAGCAGACATTTATCATCCACTGCCATTCCCCAGGAGATAAGTCTATCCTTTGTGGCCAATCTATTTAGGATTGCCATCCAGGAGAGCATAGAATGCCTAGGAATATTAAATTTACACCATACCAACTTATACCAAGCCACTTTCCCAGCTGAAGGTCTGATCTTGTTCCATACTCCTGACACTTGGTACTTTCCCTCAATGAAAGGCCATTTATAGCTTCCATCAGCAGTTGTGAGAACTATTCTGGCAGCCACCTCTCTCAATTGCATGATCTTCCTCCAATTCCAACTGCTCCCACTCTGGATAGAGATGTGCCATGGATCTCTGTCCTTCAATACATAAGTCTTGATCCAGGCTATCCATAGGGAGCCTGCTCCAGTCAGTACAGCCCAAAAATTCCTTAGAATACATGCCTGATTCCAAGTGACAGTGTCCTTTACACCAAGTCCCCCTTCTGATTTTGGCAGGCAAATGGACTTCCAGCTAACTTTAGCTCCCTTAGCTTGGCCTTCCTTCCCTTTCCATAAGAAGTTTGAGCATAGCTGCATCAACTTCCTTATGCATTGCTTGGGCAGAACAAAATGTCTGCACCAGAAGTTCTGCAGGTGAAACAAAACTGATTGGATAAGCTGAAGCCTTCCAGCATAAGACAAGAACTTTGTTGCCCATCCTCTAACCCTTGCTGTCACCTTCTCCAAAAGTGGCTCACAGTCTGTCATGGTTAATCTTCTAGTGACTAATGGTACCCCCAGGTATCGGACAGGCAGTGTGCCTGTTTTGAACCCTGTGGACTCTCTGATGAGCCTTAATTCTTCTCTGTCAATTCCTGTGGAGAAGAACTCACTTTTGGTGCTATTAAGTTGGAGCCCTGAGTAGGTGTAGAATTGACTTAGCACTAGCTGAATACCCTTCACTGAATCAAGATTGCCCTTGGCAAAGATTAGCAGATCATCAGCAAAACTCAGGTGAGTTAAATGAAGCTTTTTGCACTTTGGATGATAAGAGAAGACCCCATACTGTGCTGCAGAGTCCAACAACTTGGACAGGACATTGATAGCAATCACAAAGAGGTAGGGGGAAAGGGGATCACCTTGCCTGACTCCTCTTGCCCCCTTAAAGAAGCCCATAAGTCCTCCATTAACAGATATAGAGAAGTAGCTGGTGGTTAGGCAACTTTCAATCCAATTTAGGAACTGCTGAGGGACCTGCATTGCCTTCAAGACTGCAAAGATGAATTCCCAGCTGATAGTATCAAAGGCCTTCTGTAAATCCACTTTTATGGCACATCTTGGGGACAGAGTATTCCTACCATAGCCTCTGACTAACTCTTGAGCAAGCAGGATATTGTCTGTGATACTCCTGCCTGGAATGAAGGCACTCTGATTGGGACAGATCACCAATGGAAGACTGCTCTTGAGTCTATTAGTCAGAATCTTGTTGATGCATTTGTAAAAGACTGTGCAACAGGAAATTGGTCGGAAATCTCTCATTGTGCTTGGATTAGGGCATTTTGGAATGAGAGCCACGCTAGTTGAATTGAAGGCTTTGTGCATCACTAAGAAGCTCGGTTTTCTTATCTGGGTGCCCTTCAATTTTTGCCTGTTTTTGATCATTCAGTCTTGAATGTCGATATCGGAGGTGGGTCAACTGAGTTTGCTATTGGATCACGTGGAAAAGTTGACTTTTGCTTGTCTTTGAAGCTTGGTCACATAACTTTGACTCAACAGATATTCGGGGACAAAGAAGCCGAAAGAGTCCTAAAAATGAGAAAATATGTTAGGAAAGTAGTTAACGAATCTGGGTTAGTTGAGAAAGTTAAAAACTTAGGCTTTGAAGTAGCTGTGGGTTCATCAGGGACAATAAGAGCCATTGAAAAAGCAGTTTCTAAAGGATATGGATTGGATCTTTTTGATAATGAAGCTTTGTTCAGGGAATGTAAAAGGGATTGGAGGCTTAGTAAAGAGGAACTAAACAGTGTTGTTGAGAGGTTATGTAAGGGAGGAAAAGGGCAAAAAGTAAGGAGAGATGGGTTTTTCAAGAGAAGAACAGAGTCCATTGTTGCTGGTGGGATTTTGTTGGAAGAGATATTTGATTTGCTTGGGATTAAAGAGATGTTGGTTTCTGGTTATGGATTGAGAGAAGGTGTGATTGCTGATACTTTGGCTAAGGTCTTTGGTGATGGTTATGATTTGAAAGCAAATGCTCGGTTTCAGTCCCTTTTGAGGTTTGCTACAAGTTTTAATGGCGAAAACAAGACTGCTGCTGCTGAAACTGAAAGTGAAAGCATTGCGAGAGTGATTTCGGGTCTCTTGGTTTTGGACATTTAAATTTTCCTAGATTGTATGTATAGTTAAAGAATTTGTTTGTTAAAAGAATGTTGCTAGTTTTCTAGAAAAACAATTGCTACTATGTTAGCTTGATTTATGATTAAAATTTGGTTTCAACATTAAGAAGCAAAAGTTAATGAATAAGGAAGTGATGATTAAAATTTGGTTTCGACATGGCACTTTCTCTTAAAAATCATGTCTTTTCCAATGGATTTAACTAATGTTAAAAAAAATGACCGGAGGTCAAATCGGTTTAAATCGGATTATTCATAAATTAAATATTAAATATTAAATATATTATTTTAATATTAAATAAGTATTAAATATAGTTATTAGTTAATAAAAAAATGGATTTGGTTTAATGGTATGGTTTTTACCATACGAATAAAAGGTTAAAAAATTTAAATCTCATCATTTATAATTAATTTTTTAATAAAAAATAATAAAATAACAAAAAACCGATTTTTTATCGATTTAATCCAGTTTTTTACTGGTTTTAATCGATCGAACCGGTTCTCTTCCGATTCACTATCTTGCCCTTTTTTATATGTATCGTACTAGACAAGTCGCCGATTCCTGATTCAACCGATCCGACAAATCGATCCAGTCCGGTTTTTTCATCACTGGATTTAATTTATAATTCCAGGAGATTTTTGAAGGCTTAAGAAAATGCAAGGAGCTTGATAACAATGGAATTATATATGACACCAAACATTCTCTTTCTCTTCAATCAGCAACTCCCTACTCCATAGTGTAGATTACAAGAAAAAGCTTAACAATACAAACAATGAAACACAAGGAAAGACTAGCAGCAGCTGCAATGTTAGAGGATTGCTGAATTTGCTCCCTGTTGAAGGGGAAGAGGAAGGAGGAACAACCAATCCAGGACCAGTAAAATCTGTAACATTTTCCCTGGAGCAAGTGTAGTTGCATGGACTTGGACGAACAATTCTGTATACACCACTGCTGGCCAAAATGAAGATGTCTTTTCTATTATCCTGGCCAAAGGAGAATATGAACCCCAATGCTGGAGATGTTGACTGAGGTTGTGCAGTACATTGGATAGGAGAGTCTTGAGCACATTTGAGAGGAAGCTGAGTGGTTGTGAATTTTCCACTACCTTTTGGGTTTTCTGTTCCTGCCCAAATAGCATCAGCATACAAATCTGCATAGAGATACCTGCAACCATGATTCGTAAGTTATTAGGCCATGGTAATTGGCATTGTTTTGAAAAGGGTTAATACGTAAATTGACCCTTAAAGTATACATTTTTTAACGATTTGGTACATAAAAAAATCACATTGGATATCTAAACTTTATTTCCGTCAAGCAAATTAATCCAATTGACTAATGTCGTTACGTAAAATATTGATGTGACTTAATTGACCAATGCTAAATCGCCACATGTAAGGTCAATGTCACATCAGCATTTAGAAAAATATTTGACCTAACATGTGATAACTTAGTATTGGTCAACCATGCCGCATCAGCATTTTATGTAATGGCATAAATCTATTGGGATAATCTACTGACGAATACAAGATCAAGTACCTAATTGTGAACTTTTTTTTTTTTAGATACCAAATCGCTAAAAGATGTATAGTTCGGCAGCCAATGTACATATTAACTCTTTTGAAAATTAAGCACCTCAAAGCCAGTAAGTTTGTAATGAGCTCCATCAGGATTGACCATAGCCTGCTTATAAGCTACTTTCAATCGAATTGATACAAAAATATTTATAGTACTGGAAACAAAATTCATGTTCTACAAGGATCTTTGTTACAATGTAAAGGTCTTTCTTGTAAACAGGATAGGTAGATTCAAGTTAACTCACCTTCCATACAAGCATGGATCAGTCATGGATCGGTAGAAATAGCCACCAGTAATTGATGCAGATCCTTCAACTTTGTTTACAGCAGAATGGTTGTATACCATAACTGGGAAGATTGCATTTATGGGGTTGGAAGATTTATTAGCCACAAAAAAGTTTGAGGAATTGTATAAGAAAGGGCCCTCATAAACTCGCCAACCATAGTTTCCTCCCTTACTCACTATATCCACTTCTTCATATTGATCCTGTATAAAGAGTTAAAGACCAAAGATACTATGCATCAGTAACAAGGTTCTGTAAGCGCCGTTGAAAAAAGAAATATGCAAGAGTTTGCATTGAAAGTTGAAACCGCGAGGTTAGTGTTGGAATATGGCTTGAATATAGCTTGTATATGGCTCATTCACCATAGGTGGCTTAGCACCAATAATGGAGCTACCACTTGCACCACTTGCACCACCAATAATGGAAGCTACCACTTGCAAATGGATGGTGGCTATGGTGGCTACCACTTGCAATGTGTTCACACCAAGATAGGTGGTGGATGGTGGCTATGGTAGGCTATGGTGGCTGCCACTTGATGCATGTTCACACCTTGATATTATGGCTATAAATAGCCATGTAGAGTGAGTAGAGTAGAGTAGAGTTGAGTATGTGTTAGAGCTAAATTGTTGAAGCAAATACTCTGTGTTTATAGAGTAATTCGGTATTGTGTTGAGTTGTGAGTTCAGTGCTTGTGTAGCACCTTGAATTCTGTATATGTTTGTACTCTAAACTCCATTAATACAAAGCTTCAAGCTCCTCCTCCCGTGGACGTAGGCACAGTTGCCGAACCACGTAAAATATCGGTGTTTTTTCAGTGTGTTTAAATCGGTTTTAGTAATATCAATTCGCTTCCGCACAACAGTTAGTAGTCTCTATGTTACTCGGGCTCGGGTATATGTCTGACACAAGTATGTTCAATTTTTTCTAAGTTTTTTCATATATTTGGAGGGTCCTTGGGTGGTCATATCTTCATACCCATTTCCATATATGTGTCGGACACGGATATCAAACACGAGTACTTCACAAAAAATGAAGAGTAACATATAACAGTCTAATTGTCATGAAGTAACAAGTAAATCTTAACCTGACCAACATCTGCACATAGGAAGTAAGAAGGCCTCTCAGAATCAAAACTACATCGCCAAGGATTTCTAAATCCCATGGCCCAAATTTCTGGCTGCAATTCCTTATCTTCATAAAATGGATTATCTTTAGGAATAGAATAATTTCCCCATAGATCAAGGTCATTGATAGCTTTTGCACCTGCAGAGTTGAAAAATTGGAACATCAGATAACACTTGCACAAAGTGTTTTTCGGAAATAATTTCGTCTCTATACATGATTTTTTCAAACGAAAGTCGTGGCTTTCCCGTTGGAATTCTGTCAAAAAAGTTCGAACTTTTAGAGACGAAAATTGGGTGTTTTTGACGAAATTTTTTTAATGGAATTTTTTCGTCACTAAGTTTAACGAAAGATTGATTATTCCATTAGTTTTTTTTGCGACGGAAATCAGTTTCAATTAAATTGTTTTAGGCAAAATAATTTCCGTCCGAATTCGGGTACGAAGGGAAATTTGATGGCAATACTTACTTGGTATGCTATCTATGTCAAGCCTCATAATCTTTCCAAGCAAAGATCTCTTGTTTTGTGAAAAGTTGTAAGGATCACCTCTACCTCCCCCATCTCCCATCATAAAATACAAATATCCATCTTTAGGTCCAAAGAGAATCTGACCACCATGATGGGAGGTGAATGGCAGTCCCATGGTAAGTATTCTTCTGACTTCTACTGGTCTAATTCTAGTAACCTTAAATCCAAGTCAGATTGAATGAGAACGAAACTTGACTCAAAATCATGATAAATAACTGTTACAAGCAGAAATTTTTTTCGAGTTTTTACCGACGAAAGATTTGATGTTGTACCATTGGTTGTGAATTCTGCTATAACACTGTGATATTGGCATGGTTGAGCCCCATTTTCTGAACGTAATTTTGAAGGATCACATCCCACATCAGTGTTACATGAACATCTTCCTGAACATCCTGGCCATTGAACCTTGTCACAGTTAAATGAAGCAAAGAATCGACCATTTTTTTGAAAGTTTGGATGAAACGCCATTCCCATCAATCCAAGCTCCGCATCAGAATGTACTTCATCAGTCAAATCTAGAAAAGGATTTGATTCATCAATGCCCAATATTTCTCCTGATCCTTCCTCAGGAACAGTTGCCAACCAGAATTTTCCTGCTTGGTTAGACAAAATGACTCGGTTCGAACCATCAGGATGAGCCACCATATTAAGGTAGGATCCATTCCCTATTTTCTCAAGGCAAATACCACTTGGTGGACTAAGATTTTCAGAACTGTTTAGCAGAACTGGACCTCCATTAAAACATGTTGCTCCATCATCAGAAGCTCCACCAAATTCATCACAGAAATCATCCTTAGATTGCCATAGATCAGTCAGCTTGGAAGAATTAATCAGTATACCAGCTTTAGCTTGCAGTGCAAAAGGAGAACTTTTGATTGATACATTATTGCATTTATCCCAAACTTCTGAACAGTAGTCAATTTTGGCAAGTTGTGACTGGCTAGAGTTTGTTGAAATAGAGGAGTTGCAAAGAACAGGAACTACTCTTGGTGCTGATTCAATTCGATAGAGCTCAGCTGAAAATTGGTCACATCTCTGCAATCATATAACATTTAGACCATTTTAAACTGTTGCAAAATGAACCAAAATCCTATGTTGCTCCGACTTTTCATTTTTCTTGAAGTATCCATGTTCCAACACATATCCAGACATAGGTATGGTATGGGGATATGATCCTCCAAGAATCCACCAAATACATGGAAATCTGGAAAAAAATTGAACATATCCATGTCCGACACTCACACCCGAATCCGAGTGACATAGCCAAAATCTATAAATAGCTAGAGCAAATAAAACTTAACAACTTCTGCTCCTTTCTGAGCCTTATTTTCAGTAAGTCTGTTTATGTGTTAGAAAAATGCTCAGAGGTAAAAATCGAACTTCTTTTGAACAATATAACAATTTGCAGACATATGATGACAGCCAATGAAGGAATATCTGCCCAAACAGTTCATCTCATAACCTTAATCCAATTAATCTTTCAGCCAGTTCATGCTACCATGTATTAAAAACTATGTTATTCGGACTCGTGTGTCAGTGTCGGATATGTACCCATGTCCGACACGGATATGTTCAATTTTTTTCAAGATTTCTATATATTTGGAGGGTCCTTGGAGAATCATGTCCCCATACCCATGTCCGGATATACGTCGGACACGGGTATTTCAAGAAAAACCGAAGAGTCGGAGCAACATAGATTAGAAAGACTTAAGTGGCACCCTTACCGAGCAGAGTATTGATTTAAGGAGAGAAGCACAATCGGAAGCAGAGACATTCATTGACTTGAATTGATTCCTCAATTGCAGATCCTCAGTGGAGTTGCAACAAACACTTCCATTGTACTGACAAAAGGAAAGAGGGGTCTTAGAGGTAAAGGGTGCTCCTGTTTCAACAAAAAGATCATCAAATTTCAATTTGATCGCCACGAAGAAAGATAATATAACAGCTAATTCAATGAAAAAAGGTTGTTATCAGCAATCAAATAGAACATTTCAGAAAAATTAATCACTATAAAAGAGAAAGACACTTACTGAAGTTTGTACACAATGGATGTGAAGAAGAACGATGGCTAAGCAGAAGCAGGCAACAAAAGGTGAAGATTACAATTAGAACACCAGCCATCTCTTAGAGACAAACTGAGTAGAATTAGAAAGAAACTTTGAACAAGCATAAGCTTCTGATCTTCTTCTTCCAAAAAAAAAAAAAGGGTTGAAAACTCTTGTTGCAATGAACCAATTAAACAAGCTTCAGTCTTACCAACGACCCAATGAATGTTGTTTCAACTCCTTATCCATAAACTTAAGAATAACCCTTTTGAATCAGTTTTAATCTAACAAAATGGATTATTAAACATTGATATTTTTGCTCTCTCTTACCACTCAATTCAACATTTTTATTATATTATAGCAATTCATCATCTAATTTTCTGTCTGCCATGGTTGACTTTCCTTGTTTTCTTGAATCTTAAATGTTA
The DNA here is from genome assembly GCA_030761205.1 of Fremontodendron californicum. Taxonomy (NCBI): domain Eukaryota; kingdom Viridiplantae; phylum Streptophyta; class Magnoliopsida; order Malvales; family Malvaceae; genus Fremontodendron; species Fremontodendron californicum. The sequence continues at coordinate 30,524,337 of JAULJL010000011.1, forward strand.
AATCAATGGAATGGAAAGAAGGAAATGGGAACACAAAATCAAGTTGACCTATTGTATAATATAAACAAAAAAAGTTGATTTCATGAAGGATATACTTTCAGCAGAAAAGATTTAGGCCACATTTTATATTGCTTTCAGTTTCAGGAAATCAAGATGCTTTCGGTGATTTGCTTCCTTGCAGCAGATCTTATAGACTTGACTTAAAATGAATTGAAAGACAGAACTTCAACAAGTGCTTGTAAAAGTAGAATTCAGCAGACAATCTACAATTATTTATAACAAGAAGTGAGACAAAATTTATTGATTTATTTATTTTTAACGTTTGTGTCCTATGGCTTACCTGCAGAAGCAAAGGAGTGTGTGAACATGTTCTTGTGATCTGATTTAGCAGATTTTAATGCCACTTGCTTGAATTCATGTTTATGGACGGATAAAATTACAAATACACTTGTAGTTTTTGGACGGATAAAACTACAAATCCTCCTACATCACACTTGTCTTGTAGTGTATAGACTTCCTCTCTTAGGAGGTGGTGGAGTAATTTCTTTCAAAGGCCAAGGCTCTTACTTATAGGTGAGCATCCTCTTTAGCTTAAGATTACTTAGCAATGTAATGGCAACTCCTATCAACTCTTATAAATCAACAAACTCTCACTTGACTCACCACCCAACGAGTCACAATACAACTTCTATTTAAATGTATAGACTCCCTCACTTAAGAGGTGGAGTAATTTTTTCCAAAAGCCAAAACTCCTACTTATAGGTGAACACCCTCTTTAGCTTAACATGACTTAGCAATGTGGGATTGGTACTTAGACTCAATATATACCCAACAAATCCTCCTTTCAACTCCTATCAACTCCTATAAATCAACAAACCCTCCTACAACACATTTGTAACTTTTGGACCAATAAAATTACAAATTCTCTTACAACACATTTGTAACTTTTGTACTGTTAAAGCTAAAAATCTTTTTACAACACACTTGACTCACCACCCAACGAGTCACAATACAACTTCTACTTAAGTGTATAGACTCCCTCACTTTGGAGGTGGTGGAGTAATTTCTTCCAAAGGCCAAGGCTCCTACTTATAGGTGAGCACCCTCCTTAGCTTAACATCACTTAACACTTATACTCAATATTTACCAAACATGAACCTCCAAAGATCCTCCAAATACATGAAAATCTTAGAAAAAATTGAACATATCCGTGTGGGACATATACCCTGTCCAACACTCACATCCGAATCAAATTAACATAGCTACCCAATACTCGACCTGGCAACCAGCATTCCATATCCTTTTCAATGAAATTCCCCTTAATTCACCTCTAGGAATTGAGCAGGGACGTCAATGCTATCACGGTTCAAGAACAGGCCAGGATTTAAATCAGAAGTATGTACTTTTACAAATCGATGGCAAACGGAGGATTTCAGCCCAAATCCTGCATGCATATCCCGTGATCATGCAAAGTTTTGGCAGCAACCCGACTTTGCCTTTTTTCATGGAGTACAAGCAACCTTCTTAGGTTTCTGATCATCATCAGTTATTTTGCTTGTTGTTGCCATGTTTTTCCAAGGTATAGAATTCCTGTACTTGGGACATAAGAAGTAGTTATCCTGAAAGACAACTTATTGCTTTCATAAAATAATTTATCAAAAACTTCCATTAAAATTAGTTTTGAAATATTCGGATGAATTGATTATTACCTTGTTGAGATCTAGTTGCCAGGGAATTTCTACAAAGTATAGGTAGGTTTTTCTTTAGAATTTTTCTTCTTCTGAATATTAGGGGAGGTTTTGAATCATTGTTTGGATAAAGAGTGGAAAGAAAAGGAAATGATGTATTATAATAATTTTTTTTCAATTATAACATTTCTTTTAGAAAATAACATATAATATCAAAATTATTTATAAAATAAAATAACTAAAGATTATATCAAATACCAAAATTATTCATAAAAATCAAAATAAACCACTAATAATAATTTATAAATAGAGAGTATGTTGACTAATAACATATCAACATATACTTGTCTAACACAAGTTTATTTTACAATATAAAAAATAAATATGTTCATCTTAACCAAAATAATATTTACAGTCATATAAAAAAAAAATATTTGGTTTCACCTTCCTTAGTCATCCTCTGCCTAGAAAATTAACAAATAAATAAATTATACTAATAGTAATTATATATTTAGTGTCCTATTCAACTAAACAGAATACGTAGGACATTTTGAGAAGTCAAAAATTTTTCTTATAGATCAGTTGCTAGGATTACAGCGGTATATTTGAAAATTTAGCTAGACCATATTTGGTTTGGTTTGATACTGTTTTTCTTGTACTGCTGCTAATACTATGCTAACATTTGTAAACCTTGATTTGAGTAATTATCATTTATCATGTGCTGAAAGCTTAGTTGCTTATAAAAAGAACTAATCAGAATACCATGTTGTATTCTTTTAACAATATACATATATATATATATATATATGTAAGGTTTAATCATATACTCGAATTATATAAGAAAAAAACTAATAAATATAAAAAAGTACAAATCAAACTTACTTTTTTTTTTTTGGTTTTGGATAAGCTGATTTTATTTATCCAAAGAAGCAGAATTCTGCTACATGTACACTATGTCAGTGGCCTCAGCGAGTTTGTTAACTATTTACAAACAAATTTTACTAGCCTATATACTGTATACATATCCTAGTACTGTATCTCAACTTATACCCATTGCTGCACATATCCTAGCATTGACAGGATCGGTTGCTCTTCTTGCACCTGTAAGCCTTAGTCTCACTATCTCCTTAAGGTTGCTCAGCAATGCTTGTTGGGTTGACTGAACGTTGCTGAATTGCCTGCAATTCCTCTCTTTCCAAATCAGATACACATAAGCATTCCAAGCGAGACACATTACCACAGAAATTAAAGCCTTCCCTTTCAACTTAGAGACTGCCCATTGGAGCTCAAGCTGTCAGTTCATGACTGGCCTTTGTATCAGACAAAGCTGTAACACCTCTCCCCATATAGCCTTTGAAAATGCACATTCAAAAAATAGATGGCTTCTGGTCTCTGGTTCAGCATGACAAAGAAAACAGTTGCCCCCAATAATCATCCCTCTTGAGATGAGCCTGTCTTTGGTTGGTAATCTATTAAGGATTGCCATCCAAGTTATCAGTGAAACTTTGGTATGTGAAAAGGGAACCATAGAAGCCTGTCCCACGAGACCTTTTCTTTCTTCATTCGTATTTCATTCCAAACCTTGCTCATTGGGAATTTCTGCCCTATCATTGTCTTGACAAGTGTTCCTGTTTGATGATCAACAAACTTCATGGCCATGCTTCTCATCTTCATAAGCTTCCTCCAACTCCAACTACAATTCTGTGATATTGGTACTTGCAACAATGCCCTTCCTTTAAGCACATAGGCTTGTATCCAGGCAATCCACAATGATCTTGCCTGGATTAGGATGGCCCAAATGTGTTGCAAGATACAAGCTTGGTTCCAGCTTGTTAGATCTCCGAGAGCTAGTCTACCTTCTGCCTTTGGTTTGCATACTGTGCTCCAACTCACTCTTGCCCCTTTTGCTGTTTCACCCTTCCCCTTCTAGAAGAACCTGGAGCATGACTGATTTATCCTTCTGATGACAGCTTTTGGAAGTATAAAATGTCTACACCAAAAATTTTGCAAATTGGACAAAACTGACTGTATCAGCTGCATCCTTCCAGCGTAGGAGAGCTGCTTGGCTGCCCAGCAGTGAATTCTTGAGGAAATTGACGGTTGAAAACCAAGACACTGTATAAAAAAAAATTTGACGACTAGGTTTATACGATACAAAGAAAATAATAAATAAAGAGTTCTAATTTATATAAAACATAAAAAAGATAAAAAAAATATTTTACACATTAAAAAATATTTTGCCTTTCCTCTCTATTTTTCCCAAATTGAGATAAACAAAAACTGGTCATTTGAGGGGAAAGTGAGGGGTGCTCAACTCCCCTCACTTTTCTTTACTTAATTTTTTTAATCCAAACAAGGGAAAATAAGAGAAAGGTTTCCCATTTTCCTTTCCTTTTCTTTCCCATTTTTAATCCAAACAAATTATCAATTGTGGCAGAATAAAATGAAAGACCTGTTATTTGTGAAGTCTTTGCATCTTCCTGTCTTTGCTACTCAAAAACCCGAATCTAAAAGTGATGAGGAATGGGAATTTGAGCATCAGCAGGTGTGTGCTTTTATTCGCCAATTTGTTGAGGAAAATGTTTACAATCACATTGATCAAGAGACACATGCACGCACATTATGGAGCAAGCTTGAAAACTTGTATGCTTTAAAGTCTGGCAATAACAAGTTGTTCATGCTTAAAAAGATGATGGAACTGAAGTATAAAGAAGGAACAACTGTGGCTGATCACTTGAATGAGTTTCAAGGAGTTATGAATCAGTTAATTGGTATGGGCATCAAATTTGAGGATGAAGTAGTAGGGCTTTGGTTGCTTGCTACTCTACCGGATTCTTGGGAAACATTTCGGGTTTCACTTATCAATTCTGCTCCTAATGGTGTAGTAACTTTGGAACTTGCCAAGAATGGTGTTTTGAATGAAGAAGTGAGAAGAAAGTCTCAGGGTTCTTCATCACAGTCTGAGGTTCTAGTTACGGAAAATAGGGGGAGAAGTATGAGCAAAAATGAAACGGGTAGAGATAAAAGCCGAAGCAAGTCAAGATCAAGATTTAAAAATGTTGAGTGCCATCATTGTGGCAAGATGGGTCATATCAAGAAATATTGCTACAAGTGGAGGAAAGAGAATAAAGGTGGTAGTGATAAACAAGAGAAGAGGGATCATGGAAAGAATGATCGTGTTACTACTGCTACCTCTGATGATCTGTTGGTTACTTGTGATGAGAATGTGATCAACTTAGCATGCGACGAGACAAGTTGGGTAATAGACACTGGTGCTTCACTTCATGTCATGTCTAGGAAGGAATTTTTCACATCTTATACGCCTGGTAATTTTGGGGTATTGAAGATGGGTAATGATGGCTTGGCACATGTTGTTGGCATGGGAGATGTCTGTTTGGAAACTAACAATGGAACAAAGTTGACGTTAAAAAATGTCAGACATGCACCGGATATCCGTTTGAATTTGATTTCAGCGGGAAAGCTAGATGATGAGGGATTTTGTAACACCTTCAGTGATGGTCAATGGAAATTGACTAGAGGCTCATTCGTTGTGGCTCGAGGAAAGAAGTGTTCAAATTTATATTTGATGCAGTCTTCAATTTCCAGAGGCATTGTTAATGTGACGGAAAATGATAGTTCAACTGTGCTATGGCATAAACGGCTTAGTCACATGAGTGAAAAGGGGCTTAATTGTCTGGCCAAGAAGAATCAACTTTCTGGGTTGAAGAATGCTACACTGAAGAATTGTGCTCATTGTTTGGCTGGAAAACAAAGAAGAGTTTCATTTAAGAGTCATCCTCCTTCAAGAAAATCAGATTTGCTAGAGTTGGTACATTCCGATGTTTGTGGTCCTTTGAAAGTAAGGTCGTATGGTGGTGCACTTTATTTCGTGACTTTTATTGATGACCATTCAAGAAAACTTTGGGTCTATACTTTGAAAACAAAAGACCAAGTGCTTGATGTGTTCAAACAGTTTCAGGCTTCAGTTGAAAGGCAAACTGGGAAGAAGTTGAAGTGCATCCGTTCTGATAACGGCGGCGAATATAGTGGACCATTTGATGATTATTGTCATGCACAGGGAATCAGACATCAAAAGACACCTCCTAAGACACCACAGTTGAATGGCTTAGCCGAAAGAATGAACAGAACATTGATTGAGAGAGTCAGATGTTTGCTTTCAGATGCAAAGTTACCTAGATCTTTTTGGGGTGAAGCTTTGTATACAGTGGCACATGTGATTAATTTGTCTCCAAGTGTTCCTTTGCAAGGTGATGTTCCAGACAAAGTTTGGTTTGGTAAGGATATGTCATATGATCACCTGCGTGTGTTCGGTTGCAAGGCTTTGTACATGTTCCAAAGGATGAGAGGTCAAAGTTAGATGCCAAGACTCGTCAATGTATCTTTGTTGGTTATGGTCAAGATGAATTTGGGTACAGGTTATATGACCCAGTTGAAAAGAAGCTTGTTAGAAGCAGAGATGTTGTTTTCATTGAGGATCAGACCATTGATGACATTGACAAGGTGGAGAAAACCGATCCACAGAATAGTGATGACTTGACCACCATGGATCCAATTCCTCTAACCCCTCCGCCAAATCCAGTTGAGGATGGCATGCAAGAAGATGTCCATGATGACCAGCAGGGTATGGGTGATTTTGATGCTCCCATGGATAGTGTTGTGAATGATCAACACCAAGGACCTATATCTCCACCAGCAGTTCCACTTCGGAGGTCTACTAGAGATCGACAACCTTCTGTGAGGTATTCTTCTGATCAGTATGTTCTCTTAGCTGATGGGGAAGAACCGGAATGTTATGAAGAGGCTATGGGGAGTGAATGCAAAGATCAGTGGGTTGATGCTATGAAAGATGAGCTTAAATCTTTACATGACAACCATACGTTTGAGCTGGTGAAATTGCCTAAGGGTAAAAGAGCTTTGAAGAATCGGTGGGTTTACAGGTTGAAGCAAGAAGAGAATTCTTCAACTCCACGATACAAAGCTAGATTGGTCGTCAAGGGTTTCAGTCAGAAAAAGGGGATTGATTTTGAGGAAATATTCTCTCCAGTTGTAAAAATGTCCTCTATCAGATCTATATTGAGTTTGTCATCCTATTATGACTTGGAAGTCGAGCAAATGGATGTGAAAACTGCTTTTCTTCATGGTGATTTAGAAGAAGAGCTTTACATGGAGCAACCAGAGGGTTTCATTGCATAAGGAAAAGACAAGAAGTGACCCATCCCAGCTGAAGCTAAATGGCTGGTCTTTAATTTGTTTTTAAATGTATGGATCAGAAGACTGGTTTGAAATTTCCATCATTCCCAATAAACTTTGGTAGGAGTCCTGATTAACAGGACATGGTTTCTGAAACACTAGTCTTAGCTAGAATTATTGAGGACGGAGAGAATCGAAACCGCAAAAAACGACTGTAACGTTGTTGCGGCTGTTATTTAAATTGCTGGTTCAGACTTCAGATTTGCAAGAACAAAAGCACAAGGGCAGTATGCAGAAGTATAATGCCAGAATCAACAAATATATGATATCGAGAAGTATAAAGACAAGAAGTGAATAGACCAAATAACAGAAAGATGCCTTGCATTGTTCAAATAATGGTAGACATGAAAATTAAGTTGAAGAACTGACATGGATTTCACCATCTTGGCCTGAATTCCGAGACTGAATTTTGTCTTCACCATCCATATACAGATCATGGTTCTTGAGTTGCAACAGAGAGATTGCTTGGAGACGCTCTGCTAATGGTCTTTTTTGAGAAAGAAACTCCTGAGACACACACCTCATTGTTGGTCGGGACTTTGGCTTCAACCTTAAGCAAGCAAAGCCAATTGTTGCAGCAAAAAGACTATCCTGTGCAACTAAATAATAATTTACATTATAATTTAAATTAATATTGTAATAATCAAATAATTTTATATAAAAATATAATTAATTTAAAAAGTATGAAATATTTATTTACTTTAATTGTATAAAAAATATTTTTAATTTTTTCGTTTCTTTTTTTGTTGTTGTTGCTTTTCTCTTCTTTATTAATAAATATTAAAAACTAAATAATAATTTATATTATAATTTAAATTAATATTGTAATAATCAAATAATTGAAAATATATATAAAACTATTTATTTACATTAATTTTATAAAAAAAAAAATATATATATTTTTTTTGTTTCTTCCCTTTCTTCTTTTTTCTCTTCTTTATAAACAAATACAATATATATATAAGTATATTATATTATATTATATTTAAATTAAATTAAATTTCTAAAATTAAATAATTTATAAATATAAAATATTTATTTTATATTTATAAGTTTTTTATTTTTTCCTTTATTATCTTTTCCATTTTTCTCTTGTTTGTAAATAAATATAAATAAAATAAATAATAATTCATATTATAATTTAAATTAATTTTTTAAATAAATATTTTATTTACATTAATTTTATAAGAAAAGAGGAAAAAAAGGAAAGAAAGAAAGAACAGGAAAATAAAAAATAAAAAATATATTTTTTAATAACTGAATGTAAATAAATATTTTATATTTTATAAATTATAAATTATTTAATTTTTACGAAATTAATTTATTTATAAAAAGAAAAAAAAGGAAAGAAAGAAAGAAGAAAAAATAAAAAATAAAAGAAAAAGAAAAAATATTTTTATAAAATTAATGTAAATAAATATTTATATTTTATAAATTATTTAATTATTAAAAAATTAATTTAAATTATTATTTATCTTTTGTATTTATTAATGTTTTCATTTTCCCTTTTTCTTTATTATTCTTTAAAAATAAATACAAAAGATAAATAATAATTTAAATTAATTTTTTAATAATTAAATAATTTATAAAATATAAATATTTATTTACACTAATTTTATAAAAAAATATTTATTTATTAAAAAATATAAATAAATAAAGAAGAAGGAAAAAAATGAAGAGGCAAGTTGGAGCAATCAGCTAGTGACACGTGTCACTAGCTGATTGCTAACGGTAAAAGTAACGAAAAAGCTAAAGGAATGAACCAATTTTTTATGATACTTGTAATCAAGGACCAATTTGATACGTTTTGAAGTTTAAAGAACAATATAAAATATGTCCTATAGTTTGGGGACCATTGGTGCTATTAACTTTTTATAAATTCAAAAAACACATATATCAGTGATTTGTGTAATTTTTAACTTCCATTATTTACCTTTTTCTTCGGGAAAATTTATTTTTTTATGTTGATAAACTTTAATATAAATTTACATCTATCTTGTATATAATTCAATTATAATTGTCTTTAATTGAATTTTATCAATATATAACAACCATATTTTTTTATAGATAATACCATCTACACAAACAAAATTTATGAAGTGATAAACAAGACAAGGTAATTAATAAAATTAAACCAAGTTCTATCTTCAACATTCAGCCTAAGTAAATTCGAGATCTGAAATATACATAGAATAAGCAAGATCTCGCAATTCCACCATAGAATAAGCGAAATCTGAAATAAAAAAAGAAAATAATTTAAGTAAAAATATACATATAAGATCTCATACTTCCATCATTGACTCCAAAAAGTTTACTAGTTTTTCATCAACATTTGCACCCAAAGTTCATACAAAATGCATCAAATGCAATAATTCAGCATTCAAAATGGGTTAAAAAAAAGTTACTGATGCATTGAAATTAGATTTATTTATGGATCGAATCGAGCAGGTTTTGGATTAGGCCCAAGTAGTATATTACATAACATGTACAAATTGTTTCAAATTTTTACACAGAATATTTGATCTCTCTTAAAAAAAGAGCGATCATTTTTTTTAAAAAAAATCGATTCCTCTTAAAAAAAGATTGATTTTTTTTTTAAGAAAATTGATCTCTTTTAAAAACGAATCGATTCCTTTTAAATATTTATATTACTAATAGTAAAATGATGAAATAATCTTAATAAAAATTCTACATTAGTAAATAAAGAAAGTGATTCAAATGAAACATTCTTAAATAAATGTAGCTACTTTTTTTTTAGTGACAGAAAACATCATCATCGTCGCTGTAAATTGAAACATGATATAAATGTAATTAGAGAAATCAAGTCAAGTAAAGTGTTTTTGTCTTTCAATTTTTCCATGGAATATACAAACTCAAGATTCCCAAAAAAAAATCTTGAGTGTAAAAACATCATCTGTCTGGTCCAACTACTTTTGGCCCCAGTATTTACTTCAGGGTCACCCATCTATACATTTTCTCATTTTGCTAATTGCATAGAAATGTTGGAGAAGTTGTAAGCTTCTTCTTTCTTCCTGATGTGGGGTCTCCCTTAGCTTTCTTTCTTGTCGTAATTGGAAGACATAGATTCATTTTAATCTATTATTATTTCATGGTAAAAATAATCCCAATGCTAGCTCCTACTACGGCCCTTCGATCTTTTGAATCTTTAAGTTTCAATTTATCACCCTGTTATTGCAAAATATACTATTACACAATTTTTTTTAACAAAAATAGTATAGCTTTTACTTCACTGTTCTCTTTGAACGTGTAAAATAACTAAATTTAATATTTTTTTATTATCAGTTAAGTTATTGCTTTAACTTTTACAATTTATTCTTTTATGTTAATAATTGATCTTTTCATTTGTAGGCTTTAGAATATATATATATATATGTTATTCGATCATTGGGTTTATATATTTACTCTAATAATTATTATCAAAAATTGACAAATCGAATATATATACTAGTTCTTGAAAAAGCTTTTTATCTTATGCAGTCACGTATCATTATGCAATTTTTTTTTTGGTTAAATTAAGACATCTTGAGCCCATAAATTAATATGGTCTCTTTACCATATTGGATGTTCAATTTAAAATTTAACATTGGTGAAATAATCTTAGTAGAAATTCTAGCATTAATTAATAAATAAAGGAAGTGATTCAAATGAAGCATTCTTTCATAAATGTCGTTACTTTTTTTTTTAGTGTCAGATTACATAAATCATTAAATAGCTGTAGAAGTAAATTAGAGAGGCCAAGTCAAGGGTTTTTGTCTTTCAATTTTTCCATGGAATATATACAAATCCGAGATTAATTTCCAAAAAAAATTGAGTCTGAAAACATCTTTTATCTGGTACAAGTACCTTTCGGCCCCAGTATTGACTTCAAGATCACCCATGTATTCATTTTATCCATATTGCTAGTTGCATAGAAATATCAGAGAAGTATGTACCAAAAAAAAAAAAAAAAAAGAAATATCAGAGAAGTTGCATGCTTCCTCTTTTCTACCTGATGTGGACCGCCTCGGTTAGCTTCCTTCCTTATAGTAAATGGAAGACATATAGATTTATTTTAATAATCTGTCTCCACTTTTTTCTTTGTATGATAAAATCATTAGTAAAAGTACTTATTGTTTCATTGTAAAAATAATCTCAATGCTACTTCTACAGCACCTACTCCCGAAAAATGATCCTACTTAAATCTTTAAGTTTCAATTTATCACCCTGTTACTGCAAAATAATAGTATTTCTCAAAGAAAATTGCAGAAATAATGTGGGTACCCATCCTTTTTTTATTTATTAATTAGAGTCAGATTAATGGAAAGAAACTTCTTCAAGCTGAAATAGTTCATATTGAAACAATATATGATATGAAAATGTTGTACAACACAAAATTAAAAGCATAAAAGTGGAAAATGTTGACCATAGCAGGGCCAAATAGAAGAAATAGTACCAAAGTACTAATTTTTTTTTTTTTAATTTTCACCACCCATAAGCATCCCATGGTTCTTAAGCTCGATCAAAGATATTTCATGAAGAGGCATTGCAATGGGAGATTGGGTATGCAAAAATTCTTGAGACAGAGATTTCATTGTTGGTCGAGACTTGGGTTTGGCCCGTAAGCATGCGAAAGCAACCACAGCAACAAAAGTAACGTCTCGTACCATTTTTTGGTTTCTCGGCGGTGACAATCGAGGGTCCAACACTTCATTCAGCATGACATTTTGGGCACAAGATGATGATGATAGCTTTGACAACAATTCACCTGGATGCCTTCCCATCAATATTTCCAATGACAACACCCCAAAGCTATAAACGTCACACTTTTCAGTGACAATCATAGTGTAAGCAAGTTCTGGAATTAAAAAATAATAATAATAACTTTAATAAAAATAGATATCAAAGTCAAATAACATGTTTATTAATTTATAGTCAATTGTAAATGCATATATAGCTGCGTTTTAATTCTCTTGTCTCGAATTAAAAAAATATATATTTGTTTTTCCATTTCCTATTTGTTTCTCTTATTTTGTTCAAATAACATGTAATTTGAAATAAGTAATTAGTAGTATCTAGGAACGGGATAAAACTAAATAAAAATGAAAAGAGTGAAAGAGCAGAACCTGGAGCAATATATCCGTATGTTCCAACAATTAAAGTTCGATTAGATGAATCAGGATCAAGAAATCTTGCAGTCCCAAAATCAGAAACAAAAGCTTCCAATTCTGAGTTCAACAAAATGTTATTGCTTGAGATGTCTCGATGAACAATTGGAGGGCTGCAATCATGATGCATATAAGCCAGAGCATGTGCGATACCTTTGACAATGTTCACTCTTTTGGTCCAATCCAATTCCACAGCTTCAGCATCAATGCTCAAGGCATAAAACAAGCTTCCCTTTTCCAGGTATTTGTAAATCAAGAACATGCACCGGTTGTGGAGACAGAATCCATAGAGCTTGACGATGTTCTTGTGTCGTATTTCTGTTAAAAATTTGACTTCATTTCGAAAACTTCTATCAAAAGCAGGCTGCTCAGCTTCCAATCGGTGGAGTTTTTTCAAAGCAACAACTTTGCCACTTGGTAAGACTGCTTTGTAGACACTGCCATAACCACCGGTTCCAATGCAATATTTGATGTCAAAATCCTCTGTTGCTTTGATGATGTCTTCAAATGCAATCTTTCCATCAAAATTCCATATTGAAAACAAATCTCCATTCTTTGTTGCATGATGATCAAGGTCAGTTTTTTTATTTTTATATTTAAGCCGATACAAGTAAACAATTCCGAAAATTGGTAAAGCAAGAAAAATGATGATAGGAAGGAGTTTTAAATAGCTAAAACCTCTGCTCTTAGGGGATGGTGTGCTTGTAGGGGAGCCCACAATGCCTTGGCATGACAGATTTAGATAATCTAAGGTAGGCGTAGCAGTGAGGTTATTGCAAGTGAGGTCCATATATATGTAATTTGGCATCTTACCAAGCTGAGGAGGAATGCTTCCAGTTAAATTGTTGTAACTCAAAAGCAATGTCTGTAACTGTAAGCAATTCCCAATTTCAATTGGGATGGATCCGGTTAATCTGTTGTGGGAGAGATCTAGCCACTCTAGAAATACCGACTTCCTAATTTCTTTGGGCAATGAACCATTTAAAATATTCCAACTAAGGTCCAGCCACATCAAATAAGTTAAATCAAAGACAGAAAAAGGGATGGATCCGGTTAATCTGTTGTGGGAGAGATCCAGCCTCCTCAAATAAGTTAAATCAAAGACAGAAAAAGGGATTGAACCCGTGAAGTTGTTAGTGCCAAGATTTAAATCACTCAGATTCTTCAAATTTCCTATTTCTGAAGGAATGTTACCACCGAACCGATTATCTCCAAGATTTAAAACTTTCAGCCTCCTTAAATTTCCTATTTCTGCAGATAAGGAACCATTAATTTGATTTGAATCTAGCCAAATTTCTTTCAAATTAGTTAAGGCAAACAAAGCTGATGGGATTGAACCAGAGATTTTATTGGCAGAAATGTCGAGATGACTGAGACTCGTCATTTTTCCAATTTCTTGAGGGATTGATCCTTCTATTCGGTTGTGATCAAGAGACAGAGATGTCAGATTGGTCAAGTGAGCCAAAGTAGAAGGAATGGGTCCAACCAAATTGTTATCGGATAAATATAAACTGACAAGATTCTTCAAATATCCAAGTTCTAGTGGGATACCACCTGTAATCAAATCATATATATTATATATTATTCAAATTTAATGTTAAATCAAATACTTAGATAAATTATATATATAAAGAAACCAATCATGCCTAAATTTATGACTTATATCTATATCTATAATATCTATAAAAGTACGAATGGTAAAATTTTTTTAAACTTATGAAAATAAAAATATTCTTCGATTAAATTTCTATTTAAAAATTAATTTTTATTTATTATAATTTTAAATTTTAATAATAGTAATAATACTTTTATAATTAAAAAATATTTTTAATTATATTGAATTTCAGTGAATTATAATAAAAAAATTTGGATAATAATTCTTAATTGGTCAACTTTCATAAAAAAAGAATATAGTTAAAATCTATGAGTAATTAAATCACCTCTTTGATTAAAATTCTAAATTTTCATTTATTATAATTTTAATATTAGTTTTATAAATAAAAAAGAGTTTTAATTATATTAAATTACTATGATTAGTATGACATAAATAATTCTTTTGATAACTTTTAACTAGTTACATTTCATCAAACAAATGTGGAATTAACGTTCATGAGAAACTAAATCTCATGCCAATATGCATATCATCTAAATGCAAAAGGACTTGGTGAGTAAAGATTTTTTTAAAAAAATAATCTGTTAATTTGAGCTTAGGAATTAAAAAGATAATCTCTCTCTTTTTGTGTACCAATTAGGAGTGTTCATGTTCAAAACATAGTAAATCAATCTCAGTTGTTTGCATGCCCTTCAATTACTAATATATCTTTATATTGATATACTCAATTATACTTTTCGTATTTTAATTTATTTCGATAAAATATTTCACTTTAAAATTAAGATTTTATTTTAATATGGGTATTAAAAGATATGAAACTCTATTAAATTAATTATCAATTAAAAATAAATTTTTTATATTCTCATTCATTTTTTTTCTCTTTTTGGAAGCATTATTGAGACATGTTTATAATGTTTGAACTAAACCAAATGGAATAAGCTAATTTGGTTGGATTTGAACGATGCAATTTTTGGAATGAAAGTCAAATTTAATAAAAAGAACCAGAAAAATTATATAATACTTATTGGTATTATACATAATTTTTTAAAACAGTTAAACAGCTGAAAATGGATATTTTGGTTCATTATATTCCAAATTTACATTTTAAATATTTTATGTTATAAATATTAATTAATAAAATTTATTCAATTTATAAATAAAAATTATAATTCCATTAAAATGCATTCATTACATATTAATTTATAAGTAAGAATTTCAATGTAAAGTTTATAACAATATATATGTAACTATATGTTTAATATATAATTATTATATCAAAAAATAAATATTTGCACGTGACAATAAAAATTAATATATATATATATATATATAAAGATTGAATTTATTTCTATTTTTTTTTAAAAGCTGGTTAAATGGAAAATCTTTCTATATTAAAAGTGTTTTTATTTAAACAATAAATAAATCATATTGAAAATTCTCAAACTTGTAATTAAAATATTGCTTTTCTAATATTCATAATTTTTTTTTTTAATTTATGTAGATAATTAAATAATAAACTAATATGTAATATTAGTTTGAGACGATTCCCTGTAATCATCAATGACGATTTTCTCCGTGTTTGTCAATAATATTCCTCCAATAGTTAACTGGAGATGGCTTCAGAAGATTTTTCTGAACCATGGTAGAGTGGCTGATGTCTTTATCCCGCGGAAGAGAAGTGCCAAGGGAAGGAAGTTTGGATTCGTTAGGTTCGTGTCATTGAAAGAGGCTAAGAAAGTGGTTTCCAGGGTGAATGGTGCATGGCTGCTGGAAATACAGATTGCAAGTCAGTATGACCAGATTCAATTGTAGAGAAACTTATTGGAGAAGAGTTAATCCTGGTTTGAAGAATGTTCCTGAAGAAAATGAAGAATCAAATAAAGATACAAGAGTGGAGTATCCTGCTCTCTTTCATAAAAGTGTGGGTTATAACGCTTCAAACCAAAATCTCTCAAAACAAGGAACTTACAAGAAGGCTCTATTAAAGGATACTCTTGTAAAGGATGGAGAATGCACTGGAAAGAAGAATGTCGATTGCCAACCCAGTTCTTCACAGGAGAGGAAATATTGTCCCAGCAGTTATAGAGGAGGATGCATTACATACGCTGGAAAGGTGTGTAGGCGGAAAGGCAAGAGGGGCCTTTGACTGTGAATGGCTTCAAGAGATATTCCACAGACACCCGTCTTCGATGTTAATGTCAAAAAACATGAGGGATTCTATTTCTTAATCGAGTTTGAAGAAAAAGAAAAAAAGGAGGTTTTGAAAAAGGAAGATTGGTCATGGTTGAATGATTATCTATCGGAGATATCTCAATGGTCTGAGGATTTTGTGCCAAAATGTAGAAACATCTGGTTATTGTGCTATGGAGTTCCACTTCACGCATGGAACATGAAGACTTTCCAAAACATAGCAAATGTTTGGGGTCAACTGATCAAGGTTGATAGTAGGACATTATTGTATAAAGATTTTCGAAGAGGTGCAATTTTCGTTCAAAGTCACCAGTTGAATAAGATAGAAGAAACTATCAGTGTTGATTGTGGAGGAAAACTTGCTAATGTCAAAGTCATCGAATTTGACTTTGACCCGGATATATAGAACCAATGTGCCAAGGTGGTTTTTATAATGAGCCAATTCGCAGGGATATCAGTCCTGTGAACAGGTCATTCGCAGAATCAGAACATGGGCATCTGGAGATAGACGATGAGGAAAACCAACAGTCCGAAATACAGAGGAGAGAGAAAAATATTCTTACCTGGATTAATGGGCAGACGGATGATAGGGTGGATGAGGATGCAGCTGTCAGTACTTGATTTGGATTGGGTGTCTCTAATGATGGGGAACAAGGTAATACATGTAGGGAGAACTTGGTATCCCAAAGGTCGGCTGATATTAATTTGGACAAAGGTTGGGTATCTGACTCTTTTGGCGATGAGCGTTCTTTTGGGGCATAGGTCGGATGCCCAAAGAATAAAACCTTTGTCTAAGACTCAAATAAGGAGGAAGGATTTGGACAGTGTAACCATGAAGCAAACCAAACTGATGGGCCCAGTAACCCGGTAGACATTGAAAGCCACTGTCTGATAGTAGGTGGCGTGAATAAGCCTAGTGGTAAAAAAGTAAAAGCCCTAGAAGATGTAGAAGAAGCATTGTTACGCAAAATCAACCAGAAAACCAAGAGGAAGAATCGAAAAGCCAGTAAGAGAAAAGGTTTGTCAGTGAAAAAACAACATCATAAGATTGATAACGAGTCTATATCAGATGGTGACTTTAAGAGTCTAAGAAAGATCATAGAGGAAGATGAGATAGCCACATGGGAATTGGGCAAGCTCTTGGTTTGTTCTGCGAATTGTGACGATGGAATGGTTGTTGATAGAATCATGGCACTCGATGGTCGTGCATAAGTTAGGGACATGTCTGTCTCCCTAGGAGGTATGGTGATCTTTTTCCAGTGTTTGTCTGTTTACTCATTTCACATAATTGATTTTATATGTTTGAGCGATTATTTCAATTCGGTTTTAATACCAGTAAGTAGTATGCTCTTATAACGTTGGTTTATTGAGAATTCCTGAGTGTGGGGGTGTTTTTAAGCGATACTGAAGATGTGAATCCCGTGTTGGAATATGAGAGGTATTGTAAGTGCTTCTAAATGTGATTTTCTAAAAAAGCAAATTAATTCGTTTAAGATGGATTTGGTCTTAGTTCAGGAGACGATGATGTTGACATGGTATTTAGTCAAAAAAGCCTGCTGGAAATTATTGATTAGCAACTTATTTTGTAGAAATGGGGTGATGATAATGTTGGCTGGGTGTATGAGGCGTCTGTGGTCGTTCGGGGGGATTATTAATGAATTGGGAAAAAACATGCTATTTATGGAGAAAAATTCAGCTCTTGCAGATATTTGGGGGCTAAGGGCAGGTGACTTGGAAGTGAGTTTTAGTGTGTATGGAGATCATTAAAGGTAAAGATGAGTAGAAAGGAGTTTGGTCCATAGGTGGGGTTTTCATTAGAGCTTTAGATAAGTTAAAGAAAGCTTTGTATGAAGAGTTTCTTTTGTTGAGGTTTGTGTTAGGATTTGGTTCAGCAATACAAATGGCTTTGCTGGTTATTTGGCTTAATTGTGGGGTATCGATGACAGGTTCTTCAGCGATTTGTTTTGTAGCCTGGTGGTGAATGGTATGTCTTGACTGTATTTTTCTTATTGGTTCTGGTTCTTGAGGGAACAATCTGTCGATAGGATTGGCCTTATTATTACTGTGATTTCAAGTTAGTGTTGAAATTCTTGTTTGCATTTTCATCCAATGGTTGCTTTTGTGACGATGCCAAGAGCTGAAGAATAGAATATGTTTCTTGGTACAAAGGATGATGATAATCCAGCAAATAAGGTGCTCCTTTTAATTCTTAATTGGAAGTTTTTGGTGAACTTGGTGGATAATGTGGAAGACAATGCAGTTTCAATAGAGATTGAGAGAAAATTTTTCATTGATGAATTAACAAAATTGCAGCAGTTTTATAAAGATTTATTGGAGTCTATGATTGAATGTAACAGAGGTTTTGGCTATCAAAGTGGCTGTGTAATTTTATAAAAATTTTCATTGTTTTTGTCTTGTGTTCTATTTCGAGCTGGATGTGCTTATTGTCTTGTTTGTAATCCTGTTTTATTGTGGGCACTGGGCATGTTCTTGCTTGTTGTCCAAATGTTCTCTTGAACCTTTTGGTTATTAATAAAATCATTTACTTAGCCAAAAAAAAAACTAATATTTAATAATATAAATTAAAACTATCACCGGTGCATCAAAGCTAGTTGTAACAAGTCACAAATGTCAACCTTTTCTAACAACATGAGGGTCCCTAATGATTCAAGGTAACTCACCTGCAAGAGAATTTCTGGAGAAGTCGAGGAAGGTGAGTTTTGAAAGAGATCCTATCTCATGTGGGATACGACCTGTAATTAAATCATATATTATTTCTGGTGGGATGCGTTAAAGCTAGTTATTCACAAATGTAAATATTTTCTATCAAGATGAGAGGATTCAAGTAACTCATCACCTTCAAGATTATTATAGGAGAAGTCGAGGAAGGTGAGTTTTGAAAGAGATCCTATCTCATGTGGGATACGACCTGTAATTAAATTATATATTATCTCTGGTGGGATGCGTTAAAGCTAGTTATTCACAAATGTAAATATTTTCTATCAAGATAAGAGGATTCAAGGTAACTCACCTGCAAGATAATTTTCGGATAAGTCGAGGAAGGTGAGTTTTGAAAGAGATCCTATCTCAGGTGGGATACTCCCGTCTAGCATGTACCCAGTAATCTTGAGACTCTCAAGGTTTGGGAGGCAAGAAAAGTTCATATTATCAAGTTTACCTCTGAAGTAGACGGTTCCATCATTGAAAATCTGAATCACACTGCCAGCATGGTTGCAAGTAATTCCAGGCCATTCGCAACGATTGGAAGTATGATTGTTGTAGGATCCCCACCATCCACTCTGGAGTAAAGCTTTCCCCTCTAAGTCTAACTCTATTGATGATGATGATGATGATGATGATGATGATGATGATGATGATGAAGCAGCTGTTAACATGATTTTGGTACAACACAGGAGCAGGAGAAGGATAGCTTGTAACACTGCTAATATAGAAGTGGCTTTGGAGATCAATGCCATGTTTAAGTTTTATGCTTTGGTAGCTAGGTTCAGTTATGGCTGCTTCAATTATAGCTCCATCGGAGAATTAAGAAAGCTAGATTTTTTTAAAAATCGTTTAAGCGTTACATAGATAAAATCCCAAAATCCACCATTGACTTCAAAGTCTATGCTAATTTTTCATCTAGCATTTGCCCTGTTGAGAATGATAAAATCCCATAACTTTTTCCCTGTTGAGTCGCTTTTGGAAAGAAAAAAAGGCAAAAAAGATTAAGAAAGCTATCTATTTGGTGCATAGACATTTCCATTATCGTTGTCTGACATCCACAACTACTTTCATAACAAAATTTTCCAAGTTTTGTCCCCTTTCGGGAAAGAAAAAAGAGGTAGAAAATTTATTTATTTTTTTACTTCAGTGTCACAAAATTTCTACTTCAATTATAAGTAATTAGTGTTTTCGTGTGCATGTGATGCAATCACATTACTTAAATTAGCTGTTGTATAATTAATTTCTTTTCATCTAAATACTTTAGTAGTTGAACGCAAGATTTAGTGTAATTGATTGATACAATCATTTTTAAAAAATAACATCCAGTAAATTTAAAGTTCAAATTCAAATTTTAATATTTATAATTTATTTTTTTATTTTCAAGTTACGAACTTTTTATATATATATAAAAAAAAATTCTTAATTATTAATACTGCATACCTTAAATTGATAACTGAATCGATCTTCGAACTAGCCATTTCCACACGCAAAATGAACATCCTATATTCCACCATTGACTTCATAGTTACTAGTTTTTCATCAAAATTTGCGTCCAAAGTTCATACAAAATGCCTCAAATGCAATAATTCAGCATTCAAAATGGGTCCAAAAACGGTTTAGACCTCTCAAAGGTCAGGTAACCTCTTTCAGTCCGTATTGAGTCGGATTTAAGTAATAAATTTTTTGATCGGTTTAGTCTGATCCGACTCGAATCACTGTTTAATTAATAACAAAATATTTTTATTTAAATTTAATTATAAAAATATATAAATATTAATTTACAAATTTTTTAAAATTTTATATTAATATGTGAACAGTGAATTGGGTAGGGCCAGGCATGTTCAAAATCAAGCTTGGATTAAGGAAATGAAAAATTTACTGACCGTAGCCCCGTTCAATCCAACCCATGAGTAGGTGTAATTGGAATTTCCATTGCCATTATTCATCGTCTGCCGACAGCCACGACTTGTAGGTAAATTTCTTCATATTGACTTGCTTTTGAAAAAAAATTAAAAATTAAAAATTGAGAAAGTTATTATTAAAATGATAATAAAATAAATCTCATAACTACCTATTTTTTTAGTCAAAAATAGAATATATCACTTGCTAAAATTATGGCAATATATATTAACAAGCGTAAAATATTCTATAACTAATATGGAAAATTTTTTGCTCAAAGTCCGTGATTTTCTTGAGAAATCATGGACACACAACCGCTACTAATTTTTCAAATGAAATCTGATTATTATTTTTTTATCTAGATAAAATATTTTACTGCTAATTAAAACTCGCGGTTATAATTTGTCCGTGATTCCAAGAGCTCCTGACCGACCGTTACCTAAGTAAGGTCCAACTAATATGGCTACCTACAACAAAAAAATTTATTTTAACTTTTTAAGTAACAAAATTTTAAAGGTAATTTATATAAATGTTATCAAATATAACTTTTTTACAACATAAATAATGTTTACATATGTTATCCAGTCGTTACGGCTTGCCATGAGAGGCGACTGACCCACGCGGAAATCATTGTCTTCATGCTGTTGTATATTTAATTTCTTTTCATCTAAATTCCTTAATAGTTAATGCTGCATACTTTAAATTGGTCGGTATTCGGGCTAATCATTTTCACACGTAAAACGTAAAAATAGTAAGATTCTACATTCCACCATTGACTCCATAGTTTACCAGTTTTCATCAACATTTGCGCTTAAAGTTCATACAAAATGCATCAAATGCAATAATTCAGCATCGAAAATGATGCGTCATTAAAAACGTTATTGATGCATTGGAATTTCCATTGCCATTGTTCATAGTCTATCGACAATCACAAGTTGCACGTAAAGTTTTCTTTATTGACTTACTTTTGAAAAGGGAAAAAAAATAAAAGTTTAAAAAATATATTATTGAGTTCAAGGTCACCCATATTGTATAAATTTTTTTCCATATGGCTAGCATAGAAATATCGCAGAAGTTGCATGGTTCCTCTTTCTTCCTCGTGTGGACCGCTTTGGCTAACTTCCTTATCTTAATTTGATGACATATATATTCATTTTAATCTTTTTTTTTCTCAATAAAAAAATATTATATTAATAAATTAGAAGGCATGGATTTTTTAAAACTCATATGTGTATTTTGAATTTAAAAAGAATTTAATCTAATAATAAAACATTTTGAAATTTGATGAAGATAAAAGTGATTTGTGTAATTTTGAATTGAGAGAAACCATAAACTTTAGTTAATTGAATTTGTAATTAAAAAGACGTTGATAGTTGGTATGGACATGCATTTTATAATTCCTAGGATTTAGGGATTTAATATGATAAAGATATTTTAATTTCAAATTTCATACATAATTAGAATGAGTTGTGAGATAAAAAATTTTCGGTTTAAATAATTTTAATAAAATTTAGTTTTTTACTAAGTATATCAGAATATAAAAAAATCAGAATTATAGTGGATAGTCAAGTCAAGGTCTTCCCTTGTATCTTTTCGTTTGAGCCCAGTGGTTAGTCTGGAAATGAGAAATGAGAGGCGACTGACCCACGCGGAAATCATTGTTTTCATTCTGAATTTTTCCGTTAAGATCATTCCTTGACACCCCCAAAAAATGGTGGGGTCAAAGTGACGTAGTCTATATATTCTCGACAAAGTAAAAATAAGTAAAATTCTTCATTTACTTTTTCAACAAAATAAAATAAAATGACGCTCATGGCCCGGGCAGCCCGACAGGCCCGTTCCGTATTGGATCGGATTTGGATAGGATATTTTTGTTTCGGACAAATCCGGCCCTACCCGAAACAGTATTTTTTTATTATAATAATATTATTTAATTTAATTTTAACTTTAACTTTAACTTTAAAAATATAAAAATAAAAATTTAATTCGATAAACAGTGAATTCGGACTTACCGGATCAGACCTGGGCAAAAAATATGGAAAAAACCGGGTCGCGATCCGGCCCGGGCCATGAGGTCTACTTCTAACCTTTTTAGGCTTTTGATTTGGAGTTGCATTTGGACTTGTTTGCTGGGATTGGTCCAGACTGAATCTAAATGGGATGGGCTTTCACTTGTTTTTCAATATGTTTATCAACAAAATTTTGGGTTGGGTAACCCTAATTGGGCTTTTTCAAGGTTTTGACACTTTCTGCCTGAAGGTCTAGTGGCTACATTTTTGTTAGTTTTATTGACTCATTTTCAATCTTGAAAAAAAAAATTCCCAACCCCTCATTCTCTATTTTAGATAGATGAGTCTATTTTGGTCTGTGAAAATTACATATTACCCATCAAATAAGATTACTGGTGAAACTCGAACACTGATTCTTGTTAAGATGCTAATCAGTACTCAACCAACTGAACTAACTTATGTTCGCAGATTTTAAAAACTTCTTTCACATATAGTTTATCTTTTTAATCAATTATAGTAATTTGTAAGCTAAATTATGACTCTTTTGATGAATATTATTAGTATTTATTTAATTGATCAAAGCATAATCAAATCACAAAATTAATTACTTTTTACAAACAATTTTAATTCCCATGTTGGAACACTGCCAGAATCAAACTGTTATTGAACAAAATCTGAAAATTCACATTATTGTTCAAGTGTCTCATTTGGTTACAACAAGAACATTTGGAAAACTTGTTCAAGTCTCAGTTTCTTTCCTAGGAAATGGTTTTATGACTGATGAGATCAGGTTTGTCTATGGTGCAATTGAGAACTTGAAAAGCATGTTATGCTTGTAAGGCTTTTCAGGGGTAACAATTTGTGAAGGGAAGTAGGGGTTATTGACAGAATCAGGAAAGCCTTGAGTCTCCAAACATAATGCTGCATGAGCTTTATAGACAAATCCTCCTTTTCCCTTCACATTCTTTATCATGTTTCCTGTATACAACTGCACACCAGGTTGATTTGCAAACAGCTCCATAACTCTTCCAGACTTCTTATCCTTCACCACAGCTACTTTCTTCAGCTTTCCTGGAGTACCATCAAGGGCATAGTTTATGTCATAACCTTTAGGAAGTTCCTTTATTCTGCTTCCAATTGTGTTAGGTTTGAGGAAATCATATGGAGTTCCTTTTACAGGCACAAGTTTGCCTGTGGGAATAAGCTGGCTATCAACAGGTGTGTAGCGGGACGCGAAAAGCTGGATTTCTTCGGACAGGATATCACCACTGTCATGGTTACCAAGGTTCCAATATGTATGCTGAGCTAGATTCACAGGAGTAGACTTTTTTACAGCTTTGGCTTTCATTGTCACACTCAATTGGTTCTTAGGGAGAAGGGTGTAGCCCACTGTGACTTTAAGTTCACCAGGAAATCCTGTGAAAATATACAAGAAATCAAATATTAGCCTTATCAGTCATTTGCAATGAAAATGATCATATTTCTTATTTTCATAGATGAATTTGGAAGCTTGATTTCAAACTGCAAGGTTGAAGAACATATGGATTGAAAAAAAATAGTCATGAACTAACCTTCTTCACCATCATAACTGTCATAACCAAAGACAATGAAAGGAGCATGACCATCTTTCTCATACTTCTTCACTTTCCAGACAACATCACCAAATCCTTTGGGGCCACCTAATGTTCATTAAATTGCAACACCAAAAATCAAAACAGAAAGTAAGGAATTTCTGAAACTTTTTTTATATACATTATTTTTCAGTGAATATTATTAGGAAATTAAGGTAAGAATGAAGAATTAACTTACCATGAAGCATGTTTTTCCCTTCATTAGCCACCAGTTTATATTCAGTTCCATTCAAAGAAAATTTTGCGCCTCCAATTCGATTTGCAACCCGTCCAACTAGGGCACCAAAGTATGTGGTATCATTCTGCAAAAGTTTATACCAAGTTTGAGTAAATAGAGAGGAAAAAATTAGTGTTTGATCAAATTACTACCAAATGAAAAGTTAAGTTTGTAAAGACAATTTGTTATCAAATTAACCACCAGCAGGAAAAAAGAAAGAAAGAATTTCAAATTCTCTCATCTTCAAGATCATCATTGTGTTATAGGGTGAAAAACATCTGTTAAGTTTAGGAAACCTTAAGACTTTATATTAAAATAGGCCTATGCACATATAGTCTTTATCAATTGGTTTTATGATTAAAACTATCTAAATCTATGTTATCAGGACTCTTCAGTCTTTATCAACTGCAAAAGTTTATACTAAGTACCCGTGTACGATACATATTTGGTCATGAGTATAGGGGTATGATCCTCCAAGTATATGGAAAAATTTAAAAGAGATTGAATATACCCATTTCGGACACATACTCGTATCCGACGCTCATCCCCGAGTCCGGCTAGCATAGATGAAAATTACTAATCTTAAAACATGATGATGATTGATGAACGCTATTTTGGATTTATAAAAGAAAATGTTGATAGTTTAACTTTCTGAATTTGTTATTTAAGAGTTGCCATTTAGAGCAACCACTCTAGTCTTACAACAAGCTTTCTGCAAACAATGGCTACAATGTAAAACATAAATGAAAAGGCTGAATAACCATAATAAAAGGGATATATGTGGCATTTGCTGATTTTACTCCAGACAGAATTTGTATAAGATGGATGTTTGAAACAGAATGAAGTGATGCAGATACAATTAATAGATAAAAAGAAATTACAGAAGGTTACTATCCATTGCATAATCAAGCCAATGGACTAAAAATTATATGAAAGAAAAAATAATGGCCCAATGTCACTGTCATTTATACTATTTAAAGAATCAAAGCTGATAAAAAGTTGAACCAAAACCCAGGTCTTGAATTGGTTAGATTCTTCAAAATGAAAATTGTATTTAATAGACATATTATATAGACAATCTAGATGTAACATTCTGTCCTTTAGTGTGTTTGAGAGAAAAAGAGACAGCAATATGAATTTCCCAAAGAAAAACTCAGTGATTCTCCATTACAAGCAAAGCAAAGCAAAATCAAGATGCAAATAAAGGCTGCAAATTAAGAAATTGAAAAACTCACCATATAGTCCTTGACAGATTCATACCCAAGAGCAATATCACCCAATTTCCCTGAAAATTAGCAGGAAAAAATGACAAAAAAGAAAAGAAAAATCCACCCAGATAAGAAAATGGAAACCAAAGAGACCAAGGAACAAACCATTTTTGTCAGGAAGAACAACTGAGATAATGGTTGCACCCCAGTTGGTGAACTTAACAGACATGTCTCCTTTCTTCAGCTCATATATTCCCACTGCTTCTTTTGGTGGAGAGCCATTGACAAAACCAAAAGCAACCACAAGCAGCAAAGAGAACAAGAAAGAAATCTTCTCCATGTTTTCAAACAAACAACAATGGAGATGAAAGATGATTTCTTGAGGAATTTATAGGAATATGAATAGAGAAGAATAGATGTTCATGAACACAAAATAGAGAAGAATAGATGATTTTGGTTACCCAAGTCTAGTTGTTTTTAGATATGCCTTTGTGGTTTCCTAGCTTGAACTGTTTTGTTTTGACTTGGTGAAGAGATCAGTTGTGGAGCAGTCTTTATTGTCCAAATTTGGGTCCCTACTTGGACTATATATTCCCTATACAAAGCTATATTATTATGCTTACGGATTATGGATTAGACCTGCGGCTATGTATTCGGGTTTGAAAGTTCTTTGAATGTAAGAGTGTTTAGTTTAAAATATTTGGTTTGAAATATGAATTTGGATAAAAAAATAAAGTTTGTTTAAAAAATTGATCAGATTTTAATTTTAACAATCAAGGTTCGAGTTCGATTCGGTCTGATTTATTTTTTATTTATATAATATATTATTTTTATATTATATAATTTATATCATATAAAAAATAAATATATATAATATTATAGTGTAAATATTTAAAAATATGTTAAGTTATTCATATTTTAAAATTTAATAAAAGAAAAAAATTACTAAAAATTAAAGTAAAAAATATATTTGTTAATTTTTTTTTTTAAATATAGACGGACCTAAATAGGTTTGGACTACTCATTTATAAATATGAATGAGCTTTGATAGAATTTAAAATTCAATTTTGAGAACTTAAACAAATATATGTGATGTTGATATCATATTTAGACCCTATCTGAATCCAATCCTTAACACTTCTATTGTGAACTTTCCACCTCTCATTTAAGATAATTGGAAAAAATCCTAAAGAAATCAATTAGCCAAAAGCTTTTTTTTGCTGATTTTCTCTCATGGTCTTTCAGGTTCTTAATTGTGATTTATGAAGTAAACTGGTGAGTTCCCTACCAATGACAGCATTGGATTGAAAGAGTTTTCAATGTTTGATTAAAGATTAAATGTCTTCACAACAACTTCACAATGATATTATAATCCCATCTTTCTTTATCTATATGCATTGAAATAATTCATAGTGATTTACTTATCAAAATAGCATTTGAATTTTAAAAAAATAGTTTTTTGTAGAAAAGAAAACACACAACCTAAATATATTGAACTAAAAAAAACTTTTTTTTTAAGAATATCCTTTTTGTTAATAATCCATAAAATTTTGAATTAAAAAACCAATTTTAGATCAATGATTCTTTAAATCCTCCCAAAGCCCAAAGGCCCCAAACCAAGAAATTAAGATGAAAACAACAATTTTCATTTGTTCTTTTGGACCGTTTTGGCAACATTCTTTAAGCCATAAAGCCCATTACCTCTCCATTTCTTTTCGTCGAAGGCATTATTACTTCTCCTTCAAGACTCTGCAATCCTAAAACAGAAAGGAATCCTGAAACAAAAAGGAGATAATCGACTATAAGAAGAGAAGGAAGGGAACTCAAAAGAAAATTATAAGAAAAAAAAAACACTTAAAAAAAAACCTTTTCCCATGGCTAACAATCTGTTTGCTACCATTGATATGGGCACCAATGCCTTCAAACTTCTGATAGTTGAAGCTCATCCCCCAGGCAAATTCGTTCCTGCTTTAACCGTCAAAGAACCCGTCGTTTTAGGTCGTGACTCGCCTTCTTCCACCATCTCCACCCATTCCCAACACATCTCTCTCAAATCCCTTAACAAATTCAACAAACTCATTCAATCCCACCATGTCCCATCTCTCCACACTCGCTGCGTAGCCACATCGGCTGTCCGTGAAGCCCGAAACAAGGCCCAATTCATCGACTCAGTCGCTGAAACCACCGGGTTCAATGTTGAATTTTTATCAGGTGAAGAAGAAGCTCGGTTTTCTTATCTGGGTGCCCTTCAATTTTTGCCTGTTTTTGATCATTCAGTCTTGAATGTCGATATCGGAGGTGGGTCAACTGAGTTTGCTATTGGATCACGTGGAAAAGTTGACTTTTGCTTGTCTTTGAAGCTTGGTCACATAACTTTGACTCAACAGATATTCGGGGACAAAGAAGCTGAAAGAGTCCTGAAAATGAGAAAATATGTTAGGAAAGTAGTTAACGAATCTGGGTTAGTTGAGAAAGTTAAAAACTTAGGCTTTGAAGTAGCTGTGGGTTCATCAGGGACAATAAGAGCCATTGAAAAAGCAGTTTCTAAAGGATATGGATTGGATCTTTTGGATAATGAAGCTTTGTTTAGAGAATGTAAAAGGGATTGTAGGCTTAACAGAGAGGAACTAAACAGTGTTGTTGAGAGGTTATGTAAGGGAGGAAAAGGGCAGAAAGTAAGGAGAGATGGGTTTTTCAAGAGAAGAACAGAGTCCATTGTTGCTGGTGGGATTTTGTTGGAAGAGATATTTGATTTGCTTGGGATTAAAGAGATGTTGGTTTCTGGTTATGGATTGAGAGAAGGTGTGATTGCTGATACTTTGGCTAAGGTCTTTGGTGATGGTTATGATTTGAAAGCAAATGCTCGGTTTCAGTCCCTTTTGAGGTTTGCTACAAGTTTTAATGGCGAAAACAAGACTGCTGCTGCTGCTGAAACTGAAAGTGAAAGCATTGCGAGGGTGATTTCGCGTCTCTTGGTTTTGGACTTTTAAATTTCCTTAGATTGTATGTATAGTTCAAGAATTGGTTTGTTAGGGGAATGTTTCTAGTTTTCTAGAAAAACAATTGCTACTATGTAAGCTTGATTTATGATTAAAATTTGGTTTCAACATTAAGAAGCAAAAGTTAATGAATAAGGAAGTGATGATTAAAATTTGGTTTCGACATGGCACTTTGTCTTAAAAATCATGTCTTTTCCAATGGATTTAACTAATGTTAGAAAAATGACCAGAGTCAAATCGGATTATTCATAAATCAAATATTAAATATAATATTTTAATATTAAATATAATATTTTAATATTAAATAAGTATTAAATATAGTTATTAGTTAATAAAAAAAATGGATTTGGTTTAATGGTATGGTTTTTACTATACGAATAAGAGGTTAAAAAATTTAAATCTCATCATTTATAATTAATTTTTTAATAAAAAATAATAAAATAACAAAAAACCGATTTTTTATCGATTTAATCCAGTTTTTTACTGGTTTTAATCGATCAAACCGGTTCTCTTCCGATTCACTATCTTTCCCTTTTTTATATGTATTGTACTAGACAAGTCGCCGATTCCTGATTCAACCGATCCGACAAACCGGTCCAGTCCGGTTTTTTCATCACTGGATTTAATTTATAATTCCAGGAGATTTTTGAAGGCTTAAGAAAATGCAAGGAGCTTGATAACAATGGAATTATATATGACACCAAACATTCTCTTTCTCTTCAATCAGCAACTCCCTACTCCATAGAGTAGATTACAAGAAAAAGCTTAACAGTACAAACAATGAAACAAAAGGAAAGACTAGCAGCAGCTGCAATGTTAGAGGATTGCTGAATTTGCTCCCTGTTGAAGGGGAAGAGGAAGGAGGAACAACCGATCCAGGACCAGTAAAATCTGTAACATTTTCCCTGGAGCAAGTGTAGTTGCATCGACTTGGACGAACAATTCTGTATACACCACTGCTGGCCAAAATGAAGATGTCTTTTCTATTATCCTGGCCAAAGGAGAATATGAACCCCAATGCTGGAGATGTTGACTGAGGCTGTGCAGTACATTGGATAGGAGAGTCTTTAGCACATTTGAGAGGAAGCTGAGTGGTTGTGAATTTTCCACTACCTTTTGGGTTTTCTGTTCCTGCCCAAATAGCATCAGCATACAAATCTGCATAGAGATACCTGCAACCATGATTCGTAAGTTATTAGGCCATGGTAATTGGCATTGTTTTGAAAAGGGTTAATATGTAAATTGACCCTTAAAGTATACATTTTTTTAACGATTTGGTACGTAAAAAAATCACAATTGGATATCTAAACTTTATTTCCGTCAGGCAAGTTAATCTAATTGATTAATGTCGTTACGTAAAATGTTGATGTGACTTAATTGACCAATGCTAAATCGCCACATGTCAGGTCAATGTCACATCAGTATTTAGAAAAATATTTGACCTAACATGTGATAACTTAATATTGGTCAACCATGTCACATCAGCATTTTATGTAACGGCATAAATTTATTGGGATAATCTATTGACCAATACAAGGTCAGGTACCTAATTGTAATTTTTTTTATTTATTTAGATACCAAATCGCTAAAAGATGTATAGTTCGGCAGCCAATGTACATATTAACTCTTTTGAAAATTAAGCACCTCAAAGCCAGTAAGTTTGTAATGAGCTCCATCAGGATTGACCATAGCCTGCTTATAAGCTACTTTCAATCGAATTGATACAAAAATATTTATATTACTGGAAACTAAATTTCATGTTCTACAAGGATCTTTGTTACAATGTAAAGGTCTTTCTTGTAAACAGGATAGGTAGATTCAAGTTAACTCACCTTCCATACAAGCATGGATCAGTCATGGATCGGTAGATATAGCCACCAGTAATTGATGCAGATCCTTCAACTTTGTTTACAGCAGAATGGTTGTATACCATAACTGGGAAGATTGCATTTATGGGGTTGGAAGATTTATTAGCCACAAAAGAGTTTGAGGAATTGTATAAGAAAGGGCCCTCATAAACTCGCCAACCATAGTTTCCTCCCTTGGTCACTATATCCACTTCTTCATATTGATCCTGTATAAAGACCAAAGATACTATGCATCAGTAACAAGGTTCTGTAAGCGCCATTGAAAAAAGAAATATGCAAGAATTTGCATTGCAAGTTGAAACCGCGAGGTTAGCAGTCTCTATGTTACTCGGACTCGGGTGTGAGTATCGGATACGGATATGTGTCCGACACAGGCATGTTCAATTTTTTTTTAAGTTTTTTCATGTATTTGGATGGTCTTTGGAGGGTTATAACCCCATACCCATGTTCATATATGCGTCGGACACGAGTACTTCACGAAAAATGAAGAGTATGAGCAACATAGAGCAGTCTAATTGTCATGAAGTAACAAGTAAAATCTTAACCTGACCAACATCTGCACATAGGAAGTAAGAAGGCCTCTCAGAATCAAAACTACATCGCCAAGGATTTCTAAATCCCATGGCCCAAATTTCTGGCTGCAATTCCTTATCTTCATAAAATGGATTATCTTTAGGAATAGAATAATTTCCCCATAGATCAAGGTCATTGATTGCTTTTGCACCTGCAGAGTTGAAAAATTGGAAGATCAGATAACACTTACACAAAGTGTTTTTAGCGACGGAATCATTTCTGACGGAAATACATGACTTTTTTTCGGACCGAAGTCGTGGCTTTTCCATAGTTCGAACTTTTAACGACAGAATTTTTGTTTTTAGCGACAAAAGTTGAGTATTTTTTATGAAATTTTTTGTCACTAAAAGTTTGACAGGAAGATTGGTCATTTCCGTCAATTTCTTTGTGACGGAAATCAGTTTCAATTAAATTGTTTCAGCCAAAATAATTTCCGATGGAATTCGGGTACGAAGGGAAAATAAATTTTATGGCAATACTCACTTGGTATGGTATCTATGTCAAGCCTCATAATCTTTCCAAGCAAAGATCTCTTATTTTGTGAAAAGTTGTAAGGATCACCTCTACCTCCCCCATCTCCCATCATAAAATACAAATATCCATCTTTAGGTCCAAAGAGAATCTGACCACCATGATGGGAGGTGAATGGCAGTCCCATGGTAAGTATTCTTCTGACTTCTAATGTTCTAATTCTCGTAACCTTAAATCCAAATCAGATTGAATGAGAACGAAACTTGACTGAAAATCATGATAAATAAAATGTTACAAGCAGAAAATTTTTCGAGTTTTTACCGACGAAAGATTTGATGTTGTACCATTGGTTGTGAATTCTGCTATAACACTGTGATATTGGCATGGTTGACCCCCATTTTCTGAACGTAATTTTGAAGGATCACATCCCACATCAGTGTTACATGAACATTTTCCTGAACATCCTGGCCATTGAACCTTGTCACAGTTAAATGAAGCAAAGAATCGGCCATTTTTTTGAAAGTTTGGATGAAACGCCATTCCCATCAATCCAAGCTCAGCATCAGAATGTACTTCATCAGTCAAATCTAGAAAAGGATTTGATTCATCAATGCCCAATATTTCTCCTGATCCTTCCTCAGGAACAGTTGCCAACCAAAATTTTCCTGCTTGGTTAGACAAAATGACCCGGTTCGAACCATCAGGATGAGCCACCATATTCAGGTAGGATCCATTCCCTATTTTCTCAAGGCAAATACCACTTGGTGGACTAAGATTTTCAGAACTGTTTAGCAGAACTAGACCTCCATTAAAACATGTTGCTCCATCATCAGAAGCTCCACCAAATTCATCACAGAAATCATCCTTAGATTGCCATAGATCAGTCAGCTTGGAAGAATTAATCAGTATACCAGCTTTAGCTTGCAGTGCAAAAGGAGAACTTTTGATTGATACATTGTTGCATTTATCCCAAACTTCTGAACAGTAGTCAATTTTGGCAAGTTGTGACTGGCTTGAGTTTGTTGAAATAGAGGAGTTGCAAAGAACAGGAACTGCTCTTGGTGCTGATTCAATTCGATAGAGCTCAGCTGAAAATTGGTCACATCTCTGCAATCATATAACATTTAGACCATTTTAAACTGTTGCAAAATGAACCAAAATCCTATATTGCTCCGACTCTTCATTTTTCTTGAAGTATCCGTGTCCGACAATTATCCAGACATAGGTATGGGGATATGATCCTCCAAGGATCCTCCAAATACATGGAAATCTTGGAAAAAATTGAACATATCCATGTCCGACACTCACACCCGAATCCGAGTGACAGCCAAAATCTATAAATAGCTAGAGCAAATAAAACTTAACAACTTCTGCTCCTTTCTGAGCCTTATTTTCAGTAGTTCTGTTTATGTGTTAGAAAAATGCTCAGAGGTAAAAATCGAACTTCTTTTGAACAATATAACAATTTGCAGACATATGATGACAGCCAATGAAGGAATATCTGCCCAAACAGTTCATCTCATAACCTTAATCCAATTAATCTTTCAGCCAGTTCATGTTACCATGTATTAAAAACTATGTTATTCGGACTCGGGTGTCAGTGTCGGATATGTACCCATGTCCGACACGGATATGTTCAATTTTTTCCAAGATTTCTATATATTTGGAGGGTCCTTGGAGAATCATGTCCCCATACCCATGTCCGGATATGCGTCGGACACGGGTACTTCAAGAAAAAATGAAGAGTCGGAGCAACATAGATTAGAAAGACTTAAGTGGCACCCTTACCGAGCAGAGTATTGATTTAAGGAGAGAAGCACAATCGGAAGCAGAGACATTCATTGACTTGAATTGATTCCTCAATTGCAGATCCTCAGTGGAGTTGCAACAAACACTTCCGTTGTACTGACAAAAGGAAAGAGGGGTCTTAGAGGTAAAGGGTGCTCCTGTTTCAACACAAAGATCATCAAATTTCAATTTGATCGCCACGAAGAAAGATAATATAACAGCTATTTCAATGAAAAAAGGTTGTTATCAGCAATCAAATAGAACATTTCAGAAAAGTGAATCACTATAAAAGAGAAACACCTACTGAAGTTTGTACACAGTGGATGTGAAGAAGAACGATGGCTAAGCAGAAGCAGGCAAGAAAAGGTGAAGATTACAGTTAGAACACCAGCCATCTCTTAGAGACAAACTGAGTAGAATTAGAAAGAAACTTTGAACAAGCATAAGCTTCTGATCTTCTTCTTCAAAAAACAAAAAAAAAGGTTGAAAACTCTTGTTGCAATGAACCAATTAAACAAGCTTCAGTCTTACCAACGACCCAATGAATGTTGTTTCAACTCCTTATCCATAAACTTAAGAATAACCCTTTTGAATCAGTTTTACTCTAACAAAATGGATTATTAAACATTGATATTTTTGCTCTCTCTTACCACTCAATTCAACATTTTTATTATATTATAGCAATTCATCATCTAGTTTTCTGTCTGCCATGGTTGACTTTCCTTGTTTGCTTGAATCTTAAATGTTAAACCAATGAAATGGAAAGAAGGAAATGCGAACACAAAATCAAGTTGACCTATTGTATAATATAAACAAACAAAAAAAAGAAGATTTCATGATGGATATACTTTCAGTAGAAAGAAAGTAGGAGATATAAAAGTAAAGTCAAACACTCAAACTCAAATAGTAGATTTAGACCACATTTTATATTGCTTCCAGTTTCAGGAAATCAAGAAGCTTTCGGTGATTTGTTTCCTTGCAGCAGATCTTTATAGACTTGGCTTAAACTGAATTGAAAGACAGAACTTCAACAAGTGCTTGTAAAAGTAGAATTCAGGAAACAATCTACAATTATTTATAACAAGAAGTGAGACAAAATTTATTTATTTATTTTATTTTTAACGTTTGTGTCCTATGGCTTACCTGCAGAAGCAAAGGAGTTTGTGAACATGTTCTTGTGATCTGGTTTAGCAGATTTTAATGCCACTTGTTTGAATTCATGTTTTCATGTTTTTTTATCAAATACTGGCTCAAATCAAGTTAAACTAAGCTTAAAGTTTAGGATTTGAGATCATTAATTATTTAGGGAAAAAAAATAGTTGTGAACAAGAATTCCAGCCTCTCTTGCTACAATCGATGATTAGAAGATTAGTGATTAGTAATTAAAATGTTTGTTGTAATTTTGCTTGTTATTTTGCCATTTAGAGAATGTCATCATCATCAGTTATTTTGCTTGTTGCCATGTTTTTCCAAGGCCTAGAATTCCTGTACTTGGGACATAAGAAGTTATCCTGAAAGACAACTTATTGCTTTCATAAAAAAAAATTGATCAAAAACTTCCACTAAAATTAGTTTTGAAATATTCGGATGAATTGATTACCTTGTTGAGATCTAGCTGCCAGGGAATTTCTACAAAAGTATAGGTAGGTTTCTCTTCAGAATTTTTTTCTTCTTCTGAATATCAGGGGAGGTTTTGAGGGAAATCATACACAACTAAAATAAGACTTAAACTTAGGATCTAACTGTTATGAGACTTTCTCCTTCTTGCCATTTAGAGAATGTTTATTTTTTTTATAAACGAGATCACAATCGAAAATAAAAAAAGGTTGCGGATATTAACATTAAACAATAATTGATTAGTGAAAGGATCTATGTAACAATTATTCATGTTTTTCATTACCCAATTTTTACTTGCATTTAATTAGTGTTTTTACATTACCCAATTTTTACATTTAGTTTTAATTAATGTTTAAGTTATTTGTGTATATCATTACTTATTACTAAATGTTAATGATTTCTATATTAAAAATATATATTTAGATCTGAAATTCATTAAATTTTAGTGTTTTGCAAGAAAATATAAATATTGTTAATTAAATTAAGAGTGATCATCATAATTCTCAAATGTGATCATTAGACTAAAAAAAATTCCGCTTCGTCAGGATACATTTCATTTTTTTATTTTTATAAATTTCTTACTTAATTAATAATAATAAATTAATTTTGAATTATATTTTATTGAATAATTACTATTTATTTAAATGTTTTATTTTTAAATTATAATAATATTAATATTTTAATATAATTATTTTTTAATTATGAAAATTAAATTATTGATAATTGTTTATTTATAAATTACATAATACAAATATTTTTTCAAATGTTATTTATATGTATTTTTGAAAAATATTTATACCTTATTGTACACGGTATATTTTTATTTATAAGAGGTAAAAAATAATAAATAATAAATAAAAAAATAAATTGTGATTTGTATTTTATTCTCTCGTATGATCAATTTTTTAACATAAGTGTACAACAAATTCAATTTTTCTTTTTTTTTTAAGTTTTTTTTCGAGCGGATCGGGTACGGATTCTAAATCGACCCACGAGTCAACGTGCAAACCAACCCCTTTAAATACATCATTTAAAAATAAAATAAAAATAAAAAACTAAAAATAAGTAATAAAAATAATTTTTTTATCTTTTTCCTGAGCAAGTCGGGTACAGATCCTAAATCGACCTGCAATTCAACGTGCGGACTAACCACTTTAAATACATCATTTAAAAATAAAGTAAAATAAAAAAAAATTAATAAAAAAAATTAAATTTTTTTTTGAAACAGGTCGATTATGAATCTTAAATCGACCATCGAGTGAATTTATGGACTAACCATTTAAAATTAAAATAAAAGTAATTAATAAAATAAATTTCTTATTTTAACTTTTTTTCTCGAACGACTTGGGTACAGATCCTAATCGATCTGCGAGTAAATGTGCGGACCAACCCCTTTAAATACATCATTTAAAATTAAAATAAAAAAAAATCTTTTTTAACTTTTTTTAGTACGGGTCGAGTACGAATCCTAAATTGACCTGTGAGTCAACATGAGGACCAACCCTTTTAATTACATGATTTAAAAATAAAAATAAAAACTTAAAACTAAGAAAAAACTAAAAATAATTAATAAAATATATTTATTTTTTAATTTTTTTCCCGAAAGGGTTGGGTTCGGATCCTAAATCGATCCGTGAGTCAACGTGTTGATCAACCCCTTTAAATACATCATTTAAAAAAAATTAAATATCTAAAATCTTAAAAAAAAAAAAATCATCACGTATCGGCTGTCAAGCAAAGAAACTCGACATGTGACGAGCAAACCCATTAACTTTTTTTTTCTATATATTGATAAACTCATAAAATATACATTTTATGTCTTTATACCTTTAGTTTTTGTTATGTTTTCGATCTTTATCTTGTTTACTTATATTATGTTTTTGAATTTTAGGTACAATAAAGAGAATGAATTCAAAAGATGTTAATAATGATGGTAAAGAGCTTATAAAATCATAATCACAAGATGGAAGAAGATTTGGAAGTCAAAAAGATCAATTTCTTAGTGCTAGATAATCAGGCAGATCTACCTCTGGAGCTTATTGCTAAGAAATAATTATGTTAAATACATTATTTAAAGAAACTTTCTACTTGACTTTTGAAACGGACTTGAATACCTTTCCAACGATAGTTTACACGCCTAAATCGGATAATGGATGGTCATCCAAATCAACTGACGAAGTACGAGACAGTGCATCATTCGCGAAAGCGAAGTTAGAAAGCAAAAATGGACAAGACAACAAGTTGGGGCCGCGGAGCCAAGTTTCTGACCTCCAAATTTGCCCAAATCCGAGAAAATCGTAAATACGGAAAAAATCCGAGAAAAGTGTAAACTTGCCTTATTTTGACTCCTAGCTTCCTTGAAGAGCAAGAAAGGGTTTTCAAGACTTTAAAGCTATATAAATACTATCTTTTGAGGCACAAACTATAATAATCTTTTGAGGAGACTCAAGGGATCATCAATTTTCTTCTTCTTCTCCATTCTTTTATTTTCTTTTTAGTTTTATGTATATATTATTTATGCTTATGTTAGGCTAAACTTCTTTTTGGTTAAAGGTGGTTTTAAAGCCCTAGACATATTTTGTAATTGATTTTTAGATTTTATCTATCATTAGTTTTCTATCAAAGTTGATTATGTTCTTCTATAAGAATTGTTCATGATGTTGTTTTGATTTGTTTAGGTTGCAAACTAGATAGATCTTGATAATTATCTATTGCTAGTTTAGGAATCTTGATCCGTGTAATTATCTTGATTTTCTATTCATAAGTGGCAATTTGTGATTAATGATTATGGTCAAGTTTTCGCTAATTGCAAAGTGAAACATAACCTAAGTTAAACAATTCATATTCATGCTTTTGTTACTTAGATCAACCTATCTTTCTTATCATAAAGCTGCTGTTAAATTAAATTTAGAGATGTTTATCCTAGGTTGTTTGATAGTTAGAAATTAAGTAGTGGCGTTCGTCTTGTTTAACGATGAACTAAGGAAGGATTGGGATAACACGAGATGTTGTTATCTACATTTGTTAACTTTGATAGCTAATTGATGTTGTTAGATCTGAATTTGATTCTTAATGATGTCTAGTGGTGGAGAATGAACTTTTAGCCATATTTTTCTCATATTTGATTTTATCTTATTTTATTGCTTCTTACTTTTCTTGTTTTCTTAATTTTTAAAACTCTTTTAAAAACCCTCTTTTATTTTATTGTTCTTGAATTTAAGTTTTAAATTAGTTATTTATAAACTAAAAACCAATCTCTATGGATTCGACCCTTGTATGCTACTTTACTATAATTGATCATATTAATTGCAAGATTTAATAAAGATACACTCTTTTCAGTGCATCATATATACCTATTTCAGAAAAGCCTCTTGAGTCTCGAAGACCTACTTTTTATTTATTTATATATTATATATATAGTTGAACAACATTGTAACAATTCAATTATAAATTTGTTTTTGATAATTCCTTTTCATATTTGTTATTACTCTTAACTACATATCACCAAGGAAATTATATACAATTAATGCATATGCCTAAAAATTCCTAATAAAATTTTCAAACATAGATTAAATATATTTTATTTATATTTGAGGTTACCAATGTTTGATCCCTGATTATTGGAATTAAAAATTTAACACTCTATCAACAGACCACATGATTTGAACATATCATATATAGCACTAATTTAATTTAATTATTAATTAATGTAAGTAATTATTTATAGGATATATATGCTTTAGATTAAAAATATTTATTATTACTTATTTATTATATTATTATTTTTATAATTTAAAAAATTATAATATTTATTTGTTAAATAATCCATGTGCAATGTATGTGTAGTAAAAAGTAATACACATAAAAATTACACATATAAAAGTATTATGTTTTGACACACGAGTAAAAAGAAAAAATAAATTAAAAAG
The DNA here is from genome assembly GCA_030761205.1 of Fremontodendron californicum. NCBI lineage: Eukaryota > Viridiplantae > Streptophyta > Magnoliopsida > Malvales > Malvaceae > Fremontodendron > Fremontodendron californicum. Next base: position 30,563,196 of record JAULJL010000011.1, read on the forward strand.
GAAGTTATTGATAAAAATAAATAAATTATTTTGATGAGTTGAATGGATACTTTTTTTTTAAAATACATATAAAACAATATATATATATATATATATATAAATATTCTTACTTAAACATTTTTATTATTATTTAGGAAAGTATATTTACTCTCTAAGATTTGGTAGAAAATACATTTACCCTCTAATGTTTGAAAAATACCCACTTACCCCCCCTAAGGTTTGGCACAAAATACACTAACCCCCTAAGATATTATTTTTAAGTTAATTTTAAATGAAAAGATAAATATACCCTTTGTTAATTACTAATCATTTATTTCTATTTTTGTCAATCTTTTTTTACTCAAAACTTTTTTTTAACTAAAAGTTATCTTTAATTACTATCAAGTTAAATTTTAATTAAATTATATTATAATTTAAGTATACATATTAAATATTTTAAACTTATGTCAATGTGGATTGATTCAGTTGGTTGAGTACTCATTAACGTCTTGACAAGCACCAAGGTTTGAGTCTCACTAGCAGTTCCACTTGGTGGGTGATTTATAAGTGCTATTGTTAGTCCTGTCTGAGGTCTATGACATGCCCTGATCTTGGATTGGTTAGCCTTCCCTCACCTCAATTTTTTTTTTACCAAAAAAATATTTTAAACTTATCGTTAATTCACTTATATATATTAACTTTGATATTAATATATTATGTTATTTTTATTTAAAAAAGAATCAATTGCCATTATTTAAAAAAAGTTTAATGATAAAGAAATTGATTAAAAAATAGACAAAAAAATGATCGTTTTTTTAATATTTAAAGTAAAATTTGAATAAATATTAATTTGATTAACAGAATGCTAACATAGTTACTTTTTCAAGAGATAAAATGTGTTTTTCAAAGTAATAGGAGTAAGTTTGTTTTCAATAAAATCTCATTAAAGATAATTATGTATATATTTTTATTCTTCTTTCTTCCCTTTTTTTAAATTTTTTTCTTTAATCAATTTCATTATCACTAAATTTTTTAAATAACAGTAATTAATTAATTAAATAAATATATATATTTTAATAAATTCATTTCAAAGTTAATATATAATTGAATTAAAGATAAGTTGAAAATATTTAACATGCATTTGAATTAGAATATAACTTAATTAGAATTTAATTTAATAGTAATTAAAGATAATTTTAAGACTAAATAAATTCTCATTATTTTGTAGTTAAAAAAAGTTTTGAGTAAAAAAAATGAAAATAAAATAAAAATAAAGATTAATAATTAATAAAAGGCATATTTATCTTTTCATTTAAAATTAATCTAGAAATAATACCTTAGATGGTTAATGTATTTGTGTCAAATCTTAAGGAGATAAATGGGTGTTTTTCAAACTAAAGGGGTAAGTGAATTTTTTATAAAATCTTAGGAGGATAAATATCTTTTATCCTATTATTTAATTTTACTATTTAAGTAATTTTATTAATCGAGTTAATATAACTTAACTCATATAAAAAATTTTAAGAATGATATATATGTCTTTTAGTTACATCAACTTTTCTAACCCAATAAAAAAAAACCCAGTTTGTATTCATTTATATTTCAAAAATATCATCATAAAATAATTATTTATATATATATATATTGTATATATTTCTTATAAGTATATAGCATTATCTATTTATATATATTTATCAGTTGCTACTAATTTCTTTAAGTCAATACCTCAAAAAATAATAATTTTTGGTAAGTCAACTCAACCAAGTCCTTTTTTTCCCTTTGAAAATCATCTCATCATTTAGTCCTTAATGAAAAGTTGAAAAATCATCTCATATTTAGTCCTTAATGAAGAGTTGAAGACATCTCACCAATTATTCTATATATGAAAAACATTATTCCTCTAATAAAAAAGTAGAAACACATTTAGAACTAACAACTTGAAGATAAAATATAATTAAAGGGAAAAAAAAAACCCTTATAATCCGTACCACTTTGTTATGACTTTCCTTCCTCAACTACCACTAGCCAAAACTAAATTTCAAAAAAGACTTTGGTAAGATATTCGGATTTATATTCTAAATCAAATGGTAAGAGAGATTTTGTTTGAAACTTAGCTTCTAATATCTCATAATCCAAATTTGTCTCTTTTAACATTAATATATATATACAAACGAGGGATTCACTTATATTAATGTAAAATTAATTTAATTTTAAATATTTTCATATTTTTTATACGATTTATATTTATTTAATCTGATTGTTTTATTTTATGCTCTATTCATATAGATCGTGTACATCAAATTTCGAGTAAATTAAAAATATCTAATTATTTTGTTTGATGTAAAAAAGCTCCAACCATCAAATATATATATATATAAAGACTATATTCTCGATCGACATGATATTAATACTGAATCAATTCGAAACTTTACGTGTTTAACAAGTGCGATTATATTGCTAAATTCAGCGATCGATTTGTTAAAATATCAATCATAAACAAAATTAAAAAAAAAAAATGTAAAACTAATCAATTTTACATTAATGTAAGTTGATTCATATATATATATATATATATATATATATATTACTAATTAATTTTTAAACGGTGGCTCCACTTGTGAAAATAGATCTCAAATAGTGAATCTAAAAACTTGAAACTACACCAAAAAGATGACAGGTATAAACAATTTTGTCAACTTAACTGAAATTTTAATATTTTATTTATAATTTTAAAGAAAAAATATTTCCAGTTTCCCAACTCTTTTAAATCTTTGTTTTTACATGAGTTCATTTTTTATATATTGATGGTATATTCCTCCACCAAATAAAGAAATTAACACATTTAAAACTAACAACTTGTAAATAATTATCAAGAAAAGGAAATGGAAGTATAAATTATAGCACACATTTTCATTCTCAACCTCCTTAACTAATAGCAACACCAAACCTCAAGAAACAAGCATATAGAAATGGAGTTCTTTGACAAAGCTAAAGCAGTAAGACTCCGTAGCCACCTTGGCAAGTACCTAGTCGCCGACGAAGACGAAGAAACAGTCCGGCAAAGCCGAAACGGCTCCTCTCAACGTGCGCGTTGGAGGGTAGAATTCGTACAAGGCGATAGCCACCTTATTCGTCTCAAGAGTGCCTACAACAAGTACCTAACTGCCACTGGTGATCCATTTTTACTAGGCATGACAGGCAAAAAAGTGTTGCAAACAATTCCATCGTCGAAAAACGATAGTTCCATCGAATGGGAGCCGATTACGGAGAGATTCCAAGTAAAGTTCAGGGCAAGGAATGGGAAATTCTTGCGAGCCAACGGGGGAACGCCGCCATGGAGGAACTCGGTAACACATGATATTCCGAATAGAACTGCTACACAAGATTGGGTTCTTTGGGGTGTTGATGTGGTTGATATATTGGAATTCAATTCTTCAATATCTGATTTTCCATCACTTGCTTCAAGTATTTCGAGTGTCTCAACTTTTTCTTTGAATTCGGAGAGTTTTGATGAACATTCGGATGAAGGATCAGCATCACTTGTTACTGATAATTTCAAGCATGCATTTGGAAGAGAGGCAAGGTTTCTATAATTTTTCTTCTTTTCATTGTTTCAATTTGATCATACATTGAATTTTTTTTTTTGGGTGCTATTTCTTCCTATTTTTTGACAGATAATCAAAACTAAATTAGATTTAGATCAATAGTGTAAATAATTGAGTTTTGATAGAATTAAACCAAGTCCATGTCTCCCATATGGAGTTCTCTCTCCTATAGGCTATCTTTAATTTTTTTTGTTCTTATTTTAAATAATGTCAAGTTTGTAGTATTTGATAAAATATCATGCCAATATATAGCCAAAAGTTACACTTTATGTCAACAACAATCAAAACAGTGCTTTTGAAGAATATTTAAAACCTCTATGTTTAAGTTAGGTTTATATATATATATTATCATATATATAGATTTATTTAAAAATCGGGTTATTTGTCTAAATTCGAAAATTCGTCTCATATTTAAGAGGATTTAGATATAAATATTAGACTCGAAAAATAAGTTTGAACAAAAAATAAAACCCGTTTTTAAAAAAATAGACCAAGCCTTGGTCATAGCATTTTTGTTCGGACCTGGCTCGACTCGACTAATTTTATTATTAGTTATATACATTTTTTAGAGGGACCAATCATTTTTTTAGAAGAACCGATCATTTTTTAAGAATGATTGATTTTTTTTAAATGATCTATCTTTTTTAAGAGGGATTAATCATTTTGTGTAAAAATTAAAAAACGAATTTGGATAATGTTCTTATATAGCCAGACCGAGCTTGGGCATAAAATTTATTTACATTTCAAGTCTGACCTGAGTAATCACAAATTTTTTTAGTGCCATATTTAGATCCGATTCAGTCTGGCTTATGAACAGACGTACATACATGCATGGAATGCTAACTACTTTATGATTGTTTTTATTATTTTTACAAGGCACTTGCATATGAATATTTAATTCCATTAGAAATATATATTCTTAATTCAAAAAGTTAGGTTTGAATTCTCATTTCTTCAAATTAAAAAAAAAAATGATCAAAAAAATTTGAAAACTAAACCGTAAATACTAATTTTTATAAAACAACTCTAATAATAAAACATGGAGAAAGATATCCCCTATAGTTTAATTGTAATATTTTATCATATATATAATCGTCAATCACAGTTATAATGTCAAATTAGACTTCTATAGTTTGAAAATGCCACATGATAATCAGTTTATATAGTTGAAAATGCATCGAAAAGGAGAAAAAGATTAACAAAATAAATCTTTATAAAGAAAAAAAAAAAGAAACAGATGCACAACTAATATACGTACCAAAATTAGTGAACACAAAGGCAGAAACGTGAAAAACTATTTTCCTTAAACATTAGACACAAATTAATAAAAGCAAGATTGAATATTGATTTTTTTGCATATCAATTATCATTGAATTTGTTAATTATCATAAAACATTTGTTAACACAACTTAAAACAGCAGAATTCTGATTCATGGAATCGGTTTTATTGAAGTTACTATATATCTTAACGTAATTTAATTATAATTACAAAGTTATGGTGCATAATAAATACATAGATTTTGATATAAATATTTCAATCGGATAAATCTATTTTTTATTAATAAATTTGATTTTAATTTGAATTTTGTGGTTGTAATTAGACCATGTCAAGATTATGTGATAACTCTAGCATAAACTTAGCAATTTTGGATACCATAAAAAAACACGACACGAACACGATATTTTTAACAAATATGAAAGTAGTATAATAAATACAACTCGACATTATTAATACAACACGTTTAATACACGTATAACACACGAAAAGAACATGAAATAAGAAATTTGTATTATCCCAAATTCAAATCCATGAGATTAAAACTCAAAAAAAAAAAAAAAAAGCACTCCGGTTTAAATCACAACAACTCCCTAAATTTCGGTTTTTCCAATCTCCTGATCAACTATATAAAACTTGTTGGCCATTTAGCATCCTCAATCTCTCCCAAACATTTTCTGGTCTCCGTAGCAATATTAATCTTGATCATCTTGGATTCGGGTAAGAAATAATACTCAATGAAAATTGGAATATATATTAATGAATTTTTTTTTTTAAATACAATATTTTCACGCAACAAAATTTTAATACAATGATAAAAGATTTAGTACTTTTACACCTATGACTTGAATTTAGTATTTGCTTAGGAATCCCATTTTTTATTGATCAATAATATAGATTTTGATATTGAATCTTTATAATAATTGATGTGATATTGATATTGATATTTTTCCTCTTATTGATTTAGAGTACTGCCATGGAAATCTTCCAAAATGCAAGCACTGTTCGTCTACGTAGCCACCATGACAAATACTTACTAGCCGAAGATGATGAGGAAACTGTTTCGCAAGACCGACATGGGTCGGTCAAGAATGCGAGATGGACAGTGGAGTTTGTGCATTCAAATTCAACCCATATACGTCTCAAAAGCTGTTATGGGAAATACTTAACAGCTTCCAACACGCCATTCCTTCTAGGAATGACAGGGAAAAAAGTGCTGCAAACTCTACCAACACGAGTGGATTCTTCAGCGGAATGGGAGCCAATTCGAGAAGGTGTTCAGGTTCGGCTCAAGACTCGTTATGGCCAATATTTACGCGCAAATGGAGGTTTACCACCTTGGAGGAACCACATTACACATGATATTCCTCATAGAACCGCGACTCGAGATTGGATTCTTTGGAATGTTGATATTTTACAACATCGCAAACAAGCACTACCTCCTCCACCTTCTCCTCCTCTTCATGTACCGGTTAATCGAATTGATAGTAATACAAGTTCTGATCCTGGTTCACCTTCAACAATTTCACTTACAGGCCCTAGAATGTCTAGACTTGAGGTTTGACAAATAAGCTTTTCATTTAATCAATATTCTTTTTTTATATATAAAAGAGGCCCGTAAGGCGTAAACGGATAAGGATAAGGAAGAGGTTGTCGATATTGAGATTCGAATTCCAAAATCGCGGCTGCATGAACCAACTGAACTAAGCTTTGGGTTCCTTTAATCAAATAACATTGATTTATGTTTATCCTATGTAGTAATATTGAGGTTCTTATTGGTTTGATTGTTTTTTTTATGCAGTCTGATGAGTCATTTCCCGATACAACAGTGGTATTTGAAGGAAGGGTTATTAAGTATGAGGTAGTTGATGATAATGGGGATGTTAATGAGACAATTGGAGAGCGTAAGTTCACTTTTAAAGGGAGTGGGGTTGAGGAATTGAAGCAAATGTTGAAGGAAGAAGCAGGTGTCAACGAGGAGGTTTGCATTTGTTCTCGTAATCCTTTGAATGGCAAGCTTTATCCCCTTCGGTTGCATCTTCCTCCTAACAATGCCGACATGCATGTTGTTGTGGTTCCTCTATCATCTAAAGGTTAATTCTGCAAATAAATAACTTGATGTATTGAATTTGATTTACAGTTTTGATTGTCACGTTGGTGCTGCTAGCTACTCTATGTGTTACCCGGAATCGGGATGAGTGTTGAAAATGGGTACATGTCCAACACGGATATGCTTAATTTTTTCTATGTTTTTGCATATATTTATAGGATCGACCTCATTCCTTTGTCTAAATATGTGTTGGATACGGAAACTAAAGAAAAATGATAAATCTGGATAACATAGGATACTATTCATGATTCCCATCTTTCGAATGTGGATTTTTTAATAATTCTGGTTCTTTGCTCAAAAGAAAATTTGAAATCTCACAATTGTGATCATGGATTTTTCAGTTTTTTCTAATTACTCTGGCAGCTCGCAAAATGAATTACCAGGAATAGAAAGATAGAGAACTGTAGAAGATATATCAGTCAGTTTTTTAATCTTTTCTTATTTTAGTACAATTTAGATTTTGGTATTCTGTTATTGACAAGACAATGTAAGAGCAGCCTAATTAACCAGTTAGGCTGGAAGGAAATCTTAGATCTTGAAAACAGGAATGTTTATTTAAACTCTGGATTTGCAGTTTTTTTAACCTTTGTACAGATGATTTTGTCAAGATAGACTGGATGTCAACAAAGAGAATGAAGATTTAATTGCTTTATGCAAACTCAGATTTTGGACAAAATGGTATTGAAAATCATGTTCACAGATTCTTAATTGAACTTAAAACATCTTCAGTTTAGTTCAAAATTGCAAATTGCAACTGATAGACAAAGGAAACAGCTGCAGTTTAATCACAAAAATGTCATGGATACTTGAGCCCTTTTTGAATGCTTTTTTTCTTTCAGGTTTAGATAATGGTCAGATGTCCAAAAATCATTAAAAAAAAACGCTTACCTGAGGGAAAACTGAAATAGATTTTCCAATTAAATAAGTTATTTTAGTTTTTATTGGCGAATATTTTTGTCAGTTGCTTCCTATTGCTAACTCAAGTTATGTATATAGGCATGCTTATATTTTATGTTACCCAGACTTGGGTTGAGTGTTAGATATTGGTATGTATCATGCTTAATTTTTTTTAAAGTTTTTCTATATATTTGAAGGATCATATCCTCATACCCGTGTCAAAATATGTATCGGACACGGATGTCAAAAACAAATACTTTAAGAAAAATAAAAAGTCCGGGTAAAATAGCTTAGTATTGAACCATGCATATAGTTCATCTTTTACCTATACTAATGATTTCTGTTTTCTGGAATTTTTACCAGTGGCAGGAGATCTTGTGACTATTTGAACCCCACTGCAATTTAATCAGAGGTTACAGCATTGAATCACATTAAAGCACCTACTACTTGTAATGTACATTCTGCTCCAACCCAGTTGCTAAACAAATTGCTAATAGCAATGGAATGAGGCAAGTCAAATTCTGTCATCCATAGAAAGCTAAAGGAGTGTTCTGTATTACTTCAGCCATTTATCATCTGCTTAATTATTCAACAAAGGGCATATCTTTGTGCAGTTAGCAGATGTATGGTAATTGAAATGTTTGGAAAGAATTCTTTTTGGCCCTTTTGCTGTGAGATTTTAATTTATATTAAGGAAATCAACTTGCTCAGTAATGGTTTCGTTCCAGAATTATATTCTCCTCTTTCATAGAAACAAAAAAAAAATAACATTTAACTGGATTAACTTTCCGATCTTTCTTCTCCTGAAGAGATTTTACCAAATGCAGCAAAAATCATACTAACATGATAGTTGCGTAAAGCCATAAATAATGTAAATACCTGACAGAAGTTGAATATGAGATGAATAAAAGTATGAATATATATATATATATATATATATAGAGAGAGAGAGAGAGAGAGACCAATTGCCCATCAGCTCCATGGCTTTACCATTGGTGGAATGGGTAATGAGACAATGAATCCAAGTAATATGTATTTATGTTACTGGCTTTTTATTTTTGAAGTATTTTGTCCGACACATATTTGACATACATAGGTATGTATCTGTCGGATATGTATCCCTATCTGATACTCACCTCAAATCCGAGTGAAAAGATATGTATAATTTATTCCTTAATGGGAAATTATAAAACAACCTTCTACCCGCAACTGTGCTCAATTTGCAATTTTATTTGTCTGGTAATGAAGATAAGCACTTTCAAGATTTGGTATTTTCTTACCACAAGAAACTTGAGGAGCAATAGGGCCTAATTTTCCTGTTTAAGATTTGGCATGGTTTGGTAACATTGCTTTGGTTTTCACTTTTCAGGGCAATTCCCCAGCAGAGTTTCTAAACAGATTAGCTACATATAATACACAAATAGGCAGAGTTCATAACAAGACCTCCTTTTAAACAGTAATTCTATTTTTTTTTTTTTTTTTTTTTGATAATTGGGTATGGGGAGGGGTTGTTTGGGTTTGAACCCAAGACTTCATGCCCCCAAGACTCTTAGCCACTCAGCCAAGAGCTTGTTGGCAACAGTAATTCTATTTTGTAAAGGCACAATAAGCAAATCAGACACCATTTGCTTTTACTGGCAGTTTTACAATGAAACCTAAAAGAAGATTTTCACTTTCAAATATTTTCAGACAACCTAGAATTTTTGAACATGGTGACTTTAAGTCAGCCTGCCTCTGCTTACCTTTAAAATAGTTGGCAGGAAAGGAAATAAGGATTTTATTAGAACTTTCTTTGATGGGAGAGAAATTTTCAAAGGACAGCGGCCAATGTTAGAGCAAGCTGATGCCTGATTGAGCTTAATTGACACCCAAAATGATTGTTTCAAATTAACCTTAAATGGACATTTGTACATATAAATATTGTCTGCTAAATATTCTTACAGGCTTCCACCAGACCCTTTAGTCCATAGGCGCCAACCCAACATTCAAAAGCCCCCAATCCACCTTCCCCTTTCACATGAGCCACCCCCCACAACCATGAGCCACCACCCCAGCACCACCACCCAAGCCTGGACCCGGTGCTTAACCCTCTTACAACACTGCACCAAAACAACTCAAATTAAACCAATCCACGCCCTTTTAATCACCCAAGGCCTCCACCAAAACCCCTATATCATCAGCAAACTAATCACCTCCCTTACCTCTCTTTCAACTAGCCTCCACTACTCTTCCCTCCTCTTCAACCAGCTCCAAAATTCCAACTTATTTATCTACAACACTCTCATTAAAGCTCACTCTAACAGCCCCCACCCCCAAACTTCCTTTCATTACTTCAATCTCCTTTTAAAGGAAGAAACTTTAAGACCCAATGGCCAAACCTTTAACTTAATTCTTGTTTCTTGCGCAAAAACTGGTTCTTTGCTTTCAGGAAAGCAAATCCAAAACTGGGTATTTAAAAATGGAGTGTTTTCATCAGATTCTTATGTTCAAACTGGGGTTATTAGGCTTTACGTTGAAGTCAGGCTGTGGGGTGATGCTAGGAAAGTGTTTGATGAAATTGCTGTTGTTGATGTTGTTAAGTGGAATGTGCTTATGAGTGGGTTAATACGGTGTCACTTAGGGACTCAAGCTTTGAGTTTGTTTAAGGAAATGTTGGTTTTTGGATTGGAGCCTGATGAGTTCTGTTTGACTACAGCTTTGACAGCTTGTGCACAAAGTGGGAGTCTTTGGGAAGGGAAATGGATTCACGAGTATTTGAAGAAAAGGAAAAATTATTTGGAACTTGATGTGTTTACTGGAACAGCTCTTGTTGATATGTATGCAAAGTGTGGATGTTTAGACTTGGCCATGGAAGTTTTTGAAGGGATGACTAAAAGGAATGTATTTTCATGGGCAGCTATGATTGGAGGTTTTGCTGTTCATGGTCATGCAAGGGAAGCTATTCATTGTTTGAAAAAGATGCAAACTGATGGAGTTAGGCCTGATGGGGTTGTTCTTCTTGGCGTTTTAACCGCGTGTACACATGCAGGGTTGGTTGAGGAAGGTTTATTTTTGTTAAATAACATGAAAGGTCAATATAGGATTGTGCCCAAACATGAACATTATAGTTGTGTGGTGGACTTGCTTTGTAGGGTAGGTAAATTTGATGAAGCTCTAAAGCTCATAAGAAGAATGCCTATGAAACCACTTGCTTCGGTCTGGGGTGCTTTATTGAATAGTTGTCGGATTCATAACAATGTTGAGCTTGCTGAGCTAGCTGTTAAAGAGCTCCTAGAGCTAGAAGATTGTGATGGGGATGAAGAAGATGCAGCTCTTGTGCAATTATCTAACATTTACTTTAGTGCTCAGAAAAGTGAAGATGGTCATAGGATCCGTAGGATGATTGGTGATAGAGGGCTCAAGAAAGCACCAGGATGCAGTATGATAGATGTCAATGGTAAGACAACCGGATTTGTTTCTGGTGATGGATCGCATCCGCTCCATTCTCAAATACATGCTATACTGAGGCTACTCTTCCCTGAGGACCCTGACACCTTGTAGACTATATGGATCCATATAACTCAGAAAATGGCTACAGTGTTTGTGTCATGGACTTAGATCTGGAAGACATCCCAAGTTCAAGAGCCGTACAAGCTTAAAGCTTGAGTCTAGTCTGTAACATTTGCACATTGCAAATCCACACAGTAATTTATATTGTTATAACTTTCTAAGATTTGCGCCCGTGGATGCTAATCCAGTAAGCTTGAGCAGTTGCTGATCCATATTAACGACCTCTTTTCTCTCCCTACTATCGAATTTTATCAAGATGATAGCAGTCATTGTTTACTACAATGAGGCCAGCTGCGGCAATTTGTATTTCTCCTAATTGTTATCAGAGAAAATAAACCATTTTCTTGCTCATATGTATGGAACATCACTAGCATTTCCTTTTACCAATTACCAATCACTTTCTTGTTTGATTGCTAACATTTTTGCAGTGTTTTATTCAGTAAGCACCATTTTCCCAAGCTATTAGTTCATTGTTTTCTTACCATGTAATTTGAGCAATGCAATGGGCCAATGGCCATTAGTTGATTCTTATCAGAAGTAAAATTGCAGCTCAGGTCCTTTAATCTGCTCTGACATCTGTATTAGAAAGAAAAAAAAAAAAAAAAACTTTACTCTGCCAGTAATTACACAGAGAGTTAAAAATGACAGCAAAAACTTTGCAGAATAAACTGAAACAGAATCTTCTAAGGTCATCTGTCAGCATGTGCTTCTCCAAGAAATATGTTGTGTTACTAACCATATGATCTAAAGATCTACTCTAAATAGTAAACAGATCTCCCTTATTAGTAGTACTGAAAGGGAAGAAATTTGCTGGCAGAATTTTTATTTTTGACTTTTGAGCTCTTAGGGATTCTTCAACATTGTGATAATAAGGCCTAAGAGGCTTTCATCTTTTGATATAATCTACATATTTATAGATTGAGCTTGACCTAACAATTTTGGATATAATAAAATTATACGATACAAATATAACAAAGAAAAAATAATTAAAACACGATATAAAATACTGCACGACATAAAAAAAAAAAAAAAACATAAACACAATATAAAAACAAAAACGTGACAAAACTTATATATCACAAACTATTAACGTGTCAAAATTTATATATATATATATATATAATACTTTAAACATATTATGACATCAAAAAAATAATATGAACATAACACGAATACAATTATTGCCAAGTCTAGACTGTGGCCTTTGAATCTTAATTCGCAATTGAAAATGTGCCAACCATCAAGGTAAATAATTATTTTTTATTTAAATTTACTTTTAAAATATATTTAATATATTATTTTTATATTTTATTAATAATTTTAAATTATGCAAGACTTAAATAAGCAAGCCAAATGGACAAAATTTTGAAAACCAACTTTATTGGGTTCATGGATACTTCAGAAATACTTTTATATGTTCTTTCCCCCCCCCCCTTTTTTTTTTTTTCAGTTCTTCATCTCATCTCTCTCCAATTTCAACTTACTTTCTTCATAAAATAGAAGTAAAATAATTAGATCTGAATATTTGTACAATTGTGTAGCATTCGTATTATTTTTTCGTATTATAATCATATTTAAGATATTATATATTTATATAATTTTTAATATGTTAATAATTCGTATTATAAATATTTTAACATATTCGTATCATATTTATATTTTTTTTATATCATATTTTAATTATTTTTTATATCATGTTTATATCATATAATTGTATCATATTTAAAATTATCAGATCTAAAAATGATTAAAGAAAAGAAAAGGATAGAAAAATAGGTTTAAATTTTAAGTGCAGTAAAAGAAGAATATTCCAAATTTTTCTTTTCATTTTTTGGTTGAATCTTTAATCTTTCTTTAACAATCCAATGACCAAAAAAAAAAAAGGCATCAGCCGGCAGGCGCCGGTAACAAACAACCAAAACAAAATCAGAGTCTTCCATTTGACCGTCAATCACGTCGGTCACCTCCCCACCCAAATTTTGAATTTTCCACTTTGAATCTAATAAAATTATTTATTTATTTATGTGGCAATTTTGCGTGGTCCAATCCAATTAGCCAACTTTAAAAGTTAAACATGTGGGGGTCATTAAATTCTCCGTAATTATCTTAATTAATTTACACGTTTTTAGTCAATTATCTTAGCTTAATTAATAGAAAATTTTAAAAAATCCGATTAACAAATATTTATAGACACTTGTTAAAAATTATTTGATGAATTCATTACAGGCATCAGTTAAAAATTATTTAATTTTTATTTATGAAAATTTTTTTTTGTATTTAATATATTATTTTTATTAAATTAAAAAAATCATATCACATTTTTTTTAAAATATTATCTTAATCAGTGTCACTAGTCACTGATAAATATTTTTCTTATATAATTATTATTTTGGAAAAAAATTATTTAATGAATTATTTTTACTGAATTTAAAAAAAAATAATGCATTAATTATATTTTTTATTTAAATATCATCTTAATTAATATCATTACACACTAATTAACAGTTTTCATTATTAATTATTTTTTTAAATATCATCTTAACCGTTATTATTAAATACTAATTAATATTTTTCAAATTTAAATAAAAGAAAAAACAAAACAAAAAAACATGTGGTCAACCTTCAAAATCTTGTATTCATGATGAGAATATGCTTAGATTTTGGTCCACAATAATAATATTCTTTCAAATTGACAAAACAATTTCAATGTCTCTCTCTAGTCTCTATCTCACAACGCAATTTGTATTTAATTTTGTTAGCAATATATTATGGCTATAGTAATATGTTTTACATGATTATTATGATTCTAATTGGTTCAAATATTAAAACCAGAAAAGTTTGTATAAGTCAGTATACTACTTACTAATTAAGCTTTCATTTCATTGGAAATAATTTAAGATTTATTCTCTTAAAAATATGATATCAATTTAACAATTTTCACTTCAAATAAATAAAGATTGACTGCAAGGTTTTTTATTAATAAAACTATGTATCAGTAAAAAATACTACTATTATTAAATAACTAATATATCTAAAGAAATTTAAAACAAAAATGAAACCAACAATCAACAATTTAACATATAATAGGACAAAACTCATAAAACTTGAATAAAAAAAGTAATATATAATATAAATCGTTAATATATATATATATTGTTAATATACATAATTGTTGGAGAATGTTACTCAACCATTCTTCAAGATATAATTATAGAGGATCAATTTACTATTGTCGAATTGTCATAGATATGGTAATTAAAATAGGGTGACGAAGAATGAGATGCGGACTAAATCACTATCTTGAGACAATATGCACTCTCTCGATAATAAAAATTGATACAAAGAGATTGTATTACACGTTGTCCCTCATGATACAATTAAAGATGTAAACGAGACACTTGTACTCGTAAGCTATCATCAGTTCAACCTCCGTGATGGAGTTTGCTATGATTTGTTGTTTTTTAAACTTTCAACAAACTACTCCACCTCCCAATTTAAGCACATATCGACAAAGAATCACTAGCCAAGATATTCCAATTAGTATCATTGTATTTCAAGTACAGCATGGTACTTTTGATAAAGTATACTATAATTTAGAGTCCTTTTTAAATATTTTATTACATGATTAATAGCATTTCAATACTATAAGTTTGGTTAATTTGTAAATCTAGCCAGAACCCTTTCAACATACTTTTTTATTACATATATTTTGATATATTTTTTTCTTGGAAAATAATCGAATATTCAAGTGTTTGCATAAAAAATTTATACTTTTTTATGGTCTAAAAAAACACCATTTGAAGTCGTTGTAATCCTCATGCCAAAAATGATATTTGCTTCTCTTAAATTTTCATATCAAAATGATTAGTAAGTAAGATTTTGGTAACATTAATAATTTCTAGATTTATACCAAAAATTAAGAGATTGTCAATTTTTAGATTTATACCAAAAATTAGGAGATTGTCAACATTTAAACAAATTATGACATGTTAATTACTATCTAATTTGTATTATATGTACTTATTTTTTTCATTGGTTTTAAAACCATTAGAAACTAAACACAAGTAATATTTATCATGCCACTGTCCGTGGGCTTGTTTTAAACTATATAATGATTTTAACGATTTACAAACTTTATTTTCATTACATGGCATAACAAAGCTTTCAAGTTGCTCCATATAAATTTCTTCTTCCAACTTTTCATGTAAGAAAACTATATTTACATCCATTTGATGGATTATCAAGTCATGAATGGTAACAACTGTAATTGAAACTCCTATTGATGTTATGTTACTCGTGGGAGAAAATATATTTAAGAAATCAAAGTCCTCTTTTTTTTGTTTAAAGCCTTTCGCTACAAACCTAGCCTTATATTTATCAATTGAGTTGTTAATCTTAAACTTCTTTCTCAATACCCATTTACTATGTATAGCTTTACAACCTTGTAGTAGGTTAATAATTTTCAAGTTTTGTTGGTTTACTAGGAATCCATCTCATTAGTGATGGCTTCTTTCTAGAGGTCTGAATCAGGAGAGGATATGACTTCATCTAAAGTTCTAATATTATCTTAAACTTTGAATACATGATAATCATGGCCAAAGTCTTTTATTATTCTTCCTCTTTTACTTTTTTTAGGTTGACTCATAAGTTCATTTTCTTTTGTACGTTGAGAAGTATATTGTTTAGAGTTTGTTGAATATCTATAGGTTATAGGTTAAGGGATACTTAATTATTTGTCCAAGTTCAACACCCTAACTATCTCTAGTTTTAAAAGGAAATTTGCTTTCATGAGAAGTGACATTTAAAAATCCAATTATAACATTATTGTCCCGGTCTAGAAACCTATATGCATTACTAGTCAAGGCATAATCCATAAATACATGGTAAATTCTAAGAAAAATCTCTTAAAATAGACTTCCCGTAGGCTCAAAAAAATTATGTAATTTGTCATGTTTATATGTAATTCGTGTCATATTCATATGTACAAAAGAAATTACATAAATACATGATAACTTTTAATTTACATAAATACCTGACATATCCTTTAATGATTTATGTAATTTATCATGTTTATATTGTAATTTGTCATGTTTATATGTAATTGTCATGTTTATATGTAATTTATCATGTTTTATATGTAATTTTTTCATGTTTATATGTAATGGAATATATTTTAAGCTCACCATAAGGAGCTTACCTAGAACTCCTCATAAATACATATCTAGAAGTCTTTATTCAAGTTTTGGTCTTTTAAGATTTGAAAGCCTAATAAAGGTAAGACAATCCCACACTTTAAAATAACTCAAATTTATTTTTATAACTTTTTCAAAGTTCATAATGTGTTTTTAAAAGCCTTTTTTTTGGTATTTTATTAAGAACATAACTAATAGTAAGAACTGTTTCTCCTCATAATTTTTTAAGAGCACTAGAGTTCACCAACATAATCATTAGTTAAATATATTAGAGTTCTATTTTTGATCGAGGCACGGATTAGGTTATTCTCTTGACATGATACACGTCCTCTAAGTGATAAAACCAATACAAAAAAATTGTATTGCACGTCGTCCCAAGATACAACAACTCAATTATCTGCTATACATCTTACTAATCTGCAAAAATTAAAATGCAAAAACTCTACTAAAATTGATATCTTCTTCACCTTTATAATTAGAGAATTCTTTAAGAAAAATTTAAGATTTTTTTAAAGTAAGTAACAAGGGAACATTTAGTAAAGAAATTTGTTTTGGGATGAAGAATCTGAAGTGAAAGATGAATCATATTTATAATATAGGATTAAAATAACGGAATGAAACATTTAAATTTTCTTATAACTCAAAATAATTGTAAGTTAAGAAAACTTACGTTACCAATAGTTTAAATATTTTCATGGTTATCTAAAGAAAGAAAGCCTTTTTATTCTTTTGTTAAAATACTCCAATAATAATTAGCCATGAACCATATTAGAAGTATATAATAACATGTGACATGTTCATGAAATGAATAATAACAAAAAATATTTATTTATGCCATGTCATTCATTACTTCTCAATTAATCATTTTTCATTTATAATTGAAAATTTATTCTATATAATTTTTAATAAATTTGATAATTTGTGTATATGTATTATATTTTATATTTTTTATCAATTGTATAAATAATAAATATATCAAAATTTTAAATACGAATATGATATATATTAAATATATTATATTATTTTTATATTTATTAAATATATTATATTTTTTATCATGTTTAAATCATCAGATTACTTCTAAGTGACCCACTTCTTGAATCATTTTAAGTTCCACCATCCCTTTTTTAAGATAATGTTTTTGGTCCAAATAAATTAGTATTATAATTAAGTTATGGAAAATGACACAGACAGCAACAAATTAAAAAAATCCAAAAGTAAACTCTCCAAGTCTATTAAAACATTAAAAAGAAAATAAACCTTAAACTTTACACGTCCCCTTCAATTTTCACAAAGCAAAATCATCATCCACTTGCATATTCCAGAATCCAAAATCTCTTGTCCCCAAACATCCCCCGATAAATAAATAAACAAATATATATTTAATTTATTTAAATTAAAATAAATTTTTTTTTTTTTCATTTTTGTTTGGCTCTTAAACCGTTCCATTTCATTTTCATCTCTAATATTTTCTCGTGACTTACTCACCGCCTTGCTTTCTTTCTTTCTTCTTAGCTGAATCGCTTTCTCTGGGGTTTTTTTTTTTCCTTCTGTTTTCGCTGCTTTTTGACTTCTTCTAGCTCTTGGATACGTATTCGTATACGCATTTCGTATAAAAATACGCGTATCTGGAGAAACTTCCAGCTCCGGTTGGCGTGTGGCGGTGATTGGAAGCTGAAGAGTTCCGTTCAGTGTTTTTGTATTGTTTTTGTTCGTTGAGGTTAGTTTTTCTTTTTTGAACGAGAGAAAAAGGAAGAGAAGAGATGGGAGGAGGAGGAGGAGGAGGAGAAGAAGAAGGAAGAGGATATAAGAAGATAACCGTTGGAGTGTGCGTCATGGAAAAGAAGGTGAAATGCGGAAGCGAGGTTTTTTCTCTTTTGTTCGCTCAAGTTTTCTACTAAATATATGAAAATTATAATTTTTTATGAAATAAATATTAAGAGCAATGTGTGATTTATATAGTAATGTAATATAGTATTTATTGATCTGTTTTAATGCTTAAATTTAAAGCTTTTAAATGTTTTCATGTTTTTATTTTCAGGTTTTTTCAGCTCCAATGGGACAAATTCTGGACAGGCTTAAGGCTTTTGGCGAATTTAAGGTAGATCGAATATATCTTTTGAAGTTTAAATTTAAATGAATCTGATTTTTTTTTTTTTATTAAAAAAATTAAGGTAAATTGATGAAATATAAATTAGTTGACGAGAAATATAAAGGCTGATTCGTGCGATTTCTTTTTTCTTTTCTTTTTTTGAGGATAATCATGATTTATAGTAATGAAAAATGTATTTTTTGTTGTTGTAAATTCTCTATTTTTATTTCGTGCTATGCGGGAGTTTGTTAGTGCGCGTGTTAAATGTTATGATGTTTTTTTTTTTTTTTTGTGGGTACATATGTGCGGAGATAAATGTTATCATGTTTTATTCTTATGGATTGCTTGCATTGCATTGCAATGTTTTTTTTTGGTTGTGTAGATTATACATTTTGGGGATAAGGTTATTCTTGAAGAACCGATAGAAAGGTACATTTTTGGCTAATTAGTTGAAACACAGTGTCTCTGATTTACATTTTGATAATATTGGTTATAATTGGTCCGGCTTTTCATTTTTCTTAAAGTACTTGTGTCAGATACCTATGTCCGATATATATTCGGAAATTAGTATGAGGTATAATCCTCGACATATATGTAAAAACTTAAAAAATGTTGAGCATACCGTGTTGGACACGTATATGTATCTAAAACTCACCCAAGTCGGTATTATTGATGTCTTTTTCATTCTTTAAATTTATGTGTGAATTACAATAGTTTGAGTCTTAATGATGATAAAAAAAGGATAAATAAAAAAAAGGTGTGGAGGAGATCCACAAATTTGTAAATTAAATGTCCCGTTGAAAGCAGTAAATAAACTGGTTGCATTTATGTTGAAAATTTTGAAGTCTTCCTTTTAGCAGTTTCATCTCCCTATTGATGTACTGTTTTGACATTTGTTTTTCTTCCAAAGGTAGAGTTTGAGTTGAGCAACTGTGTGACTGAAGATCAGTCCCTTGTCTGATATTTTACTCTCTCTCTCCTTTTGTAAAAGGATTTTATGATTTGTTGGAGGGAATTAAGTTAGAGGATTAGACAGAGAGAAACCAATGTGTGCATTACTGGTGGATGTACTTCTTGATATCATGGTTGAGATTCATGTTGTTTCTCTCCCCGTTTGGGTTGAGAGGTTCTTTGTCATTAAATTGTCTAATTTATTATAATTTTGCATATTTCAGCTGGCCAATCTGTGATTGCTTGATTGCATTCCACTCCTCTGGATATCCCCTTGAGAAGGCTGAAGCATATGCTGCTTTAAGGAAGTAAGTTCTTTTATATATTTTTTTGTTTATTTTTATGCGTGTATTCTATGTGCAAGTTCAAAACAACTAATCATTCTCTTTCAAAAATGCAGGAAATTTTACCTAATTTTAGACTCTAATATGATTAGTTAATTTTAATAACGTTGAAAACTTAACATAATGGTTTCAAAAACTTTTGACTGTCATCCTTTACCTTTGGGAATAAACCTTCTGGGGATACTTTATGGATATTTGAGCTGTTAATTAAGCCTAGTTGTTAACAAGTAACGTGCTAAATGTTGTCCAAATTACACTTGCAAAGTTAGGGAAGAATTCAGAGACAGAGATTATGGGGAATCTCTGGTATTTTCTTTTGAAAGAAATTAATATAGGTCTTAAATGAAAATCTGTAATGAAAGTAAGAAAAGTAATTATTCATAGTAATTCTGATTGGATCTTGGGTCTAAATTATCAAGCACCAGCATGCGAAGATTGCCACATCAATCCATCAATACGGAGAAGTGTTAGGTCTCTACAATTTAAATATATTTAGGATTCTATAGAGATGGAGAATTGTGAATGCTCAAGAGCAGTGGATGTACGTTTTGAAAAATGTGAAGATAATCATGTTCAAGGTGATGATTCAATTAATTTCTCTCTAATTTAGGTTGGAAAAGTCTAAAATTTGGGTCATGCATGACTGCAATAGGAAGCACCTCTGTGCTGCTGTTTTATTAAGTGCCACGGTCTCTACTAGTGTCCTATCATTTGAGTCTTTTATTAGAGTCTGGGCCTGTACTAACTTTGGCCTTATTTATAGTGAATTTATCTTACAACAAACCGTCCATGTAAGTGGTGTCGTCATCTGATTATATCTCAAATAAGTTTATTTCAGCAGAATCAATCTTTTGAAGATTGTAGAAATTTGGTTTCTGTCATAGTTTCTAATTTTTTAATATATATTGTCTAATGGTTTATTACTGTATATTGATCATTCTAGTTCTTTGAATAAAAACAGTTTTCTTCTCTTTATACCTAGCAAGTAGTAATTAATTATGTTTTGCAACTGTTTCTGCTCTATGATTCAGACCGTTCCTTGTGAATGAGTTGGAGCCACAACACCTTCTTCATGATCGTCGGAAGGTATATGAGGTATACATCCTAAACTTCCATCCTGGCATCGAGGTTTTTGATCCATTATCAAGTTAGGAAACCAAGATCACTTTCCACCTCACCTAGGGACTTCAGGACAATTATTTTTTAGCTCATATCTGTTACTTTTATATAGCCCTTAACCTGTTTCCTTTTGGATGTTGAGAGAAGGGGCCTTAATAGGGATTTGGTTCTCCTGTCCCCTTTATAATATCTTAACTTTTGGAAATTGATTGACAGTGAGATTAAGTACTATAGCATAATCGGTCAAAGCTTCTATTCTTTGAGAAAACAGTTATCCTTTGAGCTCAGCTGAGAATTAATTATATAAATGGGTGAAATATATAATGTTAATATAGCAGTTGATAAAGACTAACCTATTTATTTTGGGATTCAAGCGGCTTGAAATGTATGGAATCCCTGTTCCAAGATATGCCCTTGTAAATAGAGAAGAACCGTACCAAGAGCTGGATTATTTTATTGAAGAAGAAGATTATGTTGAGGTCCATGGAAATCGTTTTTGGAAGCCATTTGTGGAGAAGCCTGTTGATGGTGAGTTTGGTCCTTATATTTACCTTTATCTTGTTGCATATATTTGCTTCTCACCAATATCCAGAGAATGAATTTAATATGGTTCGTTGTGTCATTCTTTTTTTTTTTTTTTTCTTTCCATAAAGCTTGAACTTACCATGCAAAGTGTATGCTAAAGCATCTTTTCTTTTTGGTCATGAAAAAGATCAAGTAGTGGACATTTCATCTATTGCTCATCAATTCCATTCTCGTCATACAAAATTTAAATATGTTCTTTCTGCATGCATGTAATATGTGGTGAGGATCAATAAAATTATTGTGGATGCAATGCATGTAGAGAATGGTTTTCTTGACGCCCTTATTATGATCTTCTATCTAGTTTCTATTTGGAGAGGGTAATATATTGATCCACTGACTCTCTTGATTTAAAGAATGCAAAGGTCAGGCTTTTTTTTTTTTTTTTTTTTTCTGTTAGTTTTAAAACAATTTTTGGCTAAAACACTAAAAAGGCCCCTATACTTTCTCAAATTTCTCAAATAAGCCAGTATCCTTCTATTGTGCCAATGAAGCCCTTAAAGCATTATTCTTGTTTAATTACGTCCTTATTTTGCGAGAAAACCACTAAAATCCATTAGACAATTAGGAGTTTAATTAAACAAAAATAGTACTTTAAGGGCTTAATTATATAAAAATAGTACTTTAAGGGCTTAATTAGACAAAAACAACACTTTAAGGGTTTAATTGGATATAGTAAAAAGATAGGAGCTTATCTAGAAAATATGGACAAGTACAAGGGTTTTTTTTAGTATTTTAGCCACCAATTTATTTAAAAAAATCATTTGTATAAAATATAAGATTGTCTTCTTAATGAGTTTATGGTAGGAGTTGAATTACAACCACCAGCTTAGGCAAATTATCAAACATATGCATCTACATGTACACTTTCATAGTTCAAGTTCAAAATTATATTTTTAATTTTTAATATGTTCCGCTCTTCAGAATTTATGCACATTTAAGCTGCATGCAATTAAGTCTTAAAACCTAATTCATGACGCTTGGGAAGGATTCTTGTTCTTTGGTACTTCATAATTGTAATAGCAACAACTTTAGCTCTGGTTCGATTGGCTGACCCTTTTTCCAGTTTACATGTATGCTAACAGCTTTATTTTGTTATTTTTTGAAGGGGATAATCATAGTATAATGATATATTACCCTAGCTCAGCAGGTGGAGGCATGAAGGAATTGTTTAGGAAGGTCTGAATACCTATCTTGAACTTTTGGCTACAGCGTTTTTGTAATTTTTTCAGCTCTGATATGGATTTTATAAGCATCATGGCTTATTTGGAAAATACTGTTAAATTTTTACCTGATTTAAGGTGCAAACTGCTGTTTTCTCTTTTTCTTTTTAAATGCAGCAGCCAATATGCCTAATTAGTGTTCCATGATTGTTTTAAATTCTCTCTGGTAAATGTAAATTGTAATGTGGTATAGTTTTTTTTTAGGTTGGAAACAGATCGAGTGAGTTCCATCCTGATGTTAGAAGAGTAAGACGAGAAGGTTCCTACATATATGAGGAGTTTATGCCAACTGGAGGAACAGATGTCAAGGTTGTGCATTTTGGTGAAAAAGTTTTGTAGTTAATTTGTTATTCCTTAATTTTATAATTTTATGTAACTCAACTCTTTTGTTGTTGCAAAACTTTTTGCACTCAAGAGTATACTCTTTATGCTTAGCTGTGTTTGAATAGGAGGAGAGCGGAGGGAAATAGTGTATCAGGGGTAGCCTCACATTTGCTGTTTCTATGAATTTTATTACTATTAATTCAGGTATTAAATGTTGCATAATTAGGCATTGATTTTTGTATCGATTAGAAACAGCTATTCTATTTGCAGACCACACATTGGGTTCTTGTGTTCTTGCTGGATTTTTTTGAGGTTTTGTTTAGCATTTAAGCATTAGCCATTACTGTTGCTGCTGCTGCTCTCTCTCTCTCTCTCTTGCAAGTTTGTCTGATCATCCTATCAAATGAATATAGGTTTATACAGTTGGCCCTGAATATGCACATGCTGAGGCTAGGAAGTCTCCTGTTGTTGATGGTGTTGTTATGAGAAACCCTGATGGCAAAGAAGTAAGTATTTGGTAATATAATATCCAAAGCATGATCTTTACTTCTTCTCTTTGGTGTATGCACATGAGTACATGTCGAGAAATCCCAATATTTTATCCTTACAGTTTCTTGTCAATAATTTGTTTCTTTGTCAATGTTTGATTGCCAAGCAACCTTTGTCCCTTAGTTTTTCAGTGTTTTTGGAGTGAGGAAGGATGTTTTTTCTGCGGACAGCTAGCATGTAGTTTCAAGTCAAACCTATGCGGAGTAGTTTTTTTTTTTTTACCATCTCTGGGAGTTGAAGTGGATGATGAAACCACATTTGTTTAGTTCGACTCAAATAATAAGGAGAATGTGTTAGTTGGATTGTGTTATGTGAGAAATTAAAGTCAGGTCATCAGGTTAAAAAATTTGAAACTCAGAGTATACATTAGACTACTGTCAAAGAAGGTAATCACAAACTAAGTCATGCTTTATGGTGCACATATTGCTTGAGATGTTTTAATCATGTGCAATGACTTAAATCATTGCCCTTACCTTCATGGTGCTGCAGGGTGAAAAAGGGCCAATAAAATACATGGTTAAATCAATAATTTAGCAGAAAATTATATGTAAAAAGATAGTGCTACAGGATCTCATGCAAAAGCTTCTAATTTGATTGTATCTTTTCCCCAGTAATGGTTTAAATTATTTGCTTGGATTTGTGGCTGATCACTTACCATTAAATGCACAGTGAAAAGTTATGGAAAGGTTAATTAATTATTATTGATGTCTAGAACATATAGTACCAGTTTCTAGTCAGCTACCTCTTTTGCTCCCATAACTGATTCAGTGCTCTTACACTTACACATCGAGGTTGGAATATATGATGTTTGAAACATATCTTTATTACCTAATATGACAGGTCAGATATCCTGTGTTGCTGACACCTAATGAGAAGCAAATGGCAAGGGAAGTTTGCATTGCATTTAGGCAAGCGGTATGTCAAGTGAATGTCCTTTGCAACAGATGCCTTAGTGTTTGACCATTATGGATTTATGGCCATGTATTTTCTGCTAATATCTACTGGAACTACTTTTATTTGTTTTTGTTTTTCTTGCCACTATGGCTTTTTGTCTTCTCAGTCTAACATGATCCTTTGAAACTTGAATTTTGCTAGAATTATGTGCTCATAGTAATTTCTTTTGCATTGAGAGCGTGTCTTTTGGGAAAAGTTTAACCATAAGCTCATATTAGCTTCTTGAGATATTATTTGCACTTAATGCTTTATCATATATTTTACCATCATATTTTAGCTTTTCTTTTTTTTTTTAGGAGTTTGTTTCCAATTAAGTATTATATAAAGGCAATAAAAGATTTGTTTACATGTTGAAGTTACTATCAATTGGGTTTATGAAGAAGGGTTTCATGCAATTGTAGAAAATCCATGTATATGTTTTTTGGAGGTTGTCTAGATGATGTTGTAGCAATAACTGCACTTGTCACCACCTTCTCTTATTAAATTAAACATAGAAAGATAGGTTTTATTAAGAATTATGTGCTTCCCTTATGTTGACAGAAATGCTTAATCTATATCAAGATTTCTTATTCTCCATTTTAATATATGACATGACATGTCCATTTGATAACCAGTTTGGTTTCTTGCAGGTTTGTGGGTTTGATCTTTTGCGTTCCGAGGGGCGTTCATATGTTTGTGATGTGAATGGATGGAGTTTTGTGAAAAACTCTCACAAGTAATGCTAATTAGCTTCTCTTTGGTCTCGTGATTATTCATGGTGTTGTTCGTATAGATCTTTTTCATTTGACTGTGCTACATATTGTCTTGAATGCAGTATTGAAATCACAGATTTTGTTTTATATGCGTCTAAAGTTTTTTGGCCTCTTCATTAGTTAATTTAATCATCCTTGCATCCTGTATCATGGACAGAAAGATGAGGAAGAAGAAAAAGAAATCTCATGTGTGTATAATGGCCCTGAATATAATGATGTCTTTAAGTTCTTCATATTGCTGTTGTATTTTCTTCTTCTTTTGTCTGTTCTCTGTGTATTTTGTTGTGTCTCCAATGGAACGTAGCTAATATTTAAAGGTCAATGAAACTAAGTGATATTTAACATGCTCATCAATTATTTGAACTTTTAAAAAGAAATGCTGCTACAAAAGTTAGATGCAATAGCTGAGCTAGATGCCACTGTTGATCGAAAGTAAAATATCCAAGGTAAAGGTAACTACTGTAAGTCAACCATGGGTTTTGGCAAAAACATTTGTAGGAAGATAACAAAAATATTTTTTCTAAAGTTGTCTTTCTCTCCTTATATCTATTCGGGGAAAAATATATATATTTAAAGCTTACATGTTTGTTTCATTTTTACGTTCTTTTAGTTAATTTCTATTGACAGGCTGGTTGGTTGAATTGATGTGTTTATTTTCCGCCGTTCTAAACTTGCTACTGTCATATTCTCTCGTTTATTTTTTGTGAAAAAGGCTTAAAGTCTCTATTGTAATACAGGTATTATGATGATGCTGCTTGTGTGATGAGGAAAATGTTTTTAGATGCAAAAGCACCTCATCTTTCCTCAGTAATACCACCAACTTTACCATGGAAAGTAAATGAACCAGTCCAGCCTTCTGAGGGACTTACTCGTCAAGGAAGTGGAATCATTGGCACATTTGGGCAGTCTGAGGAGCTACGTTGTGTTATAGTCGTTATTCGCCAGTATGTTACTACATTTTCTTGCTGTTTTTCCTTGGTTTGTTAGAATTCTCTGCTTTTCGTTCATAAATTATCCTCAATGGGCAGTGGTGATAGAACTCCCAAGCAGAAGGTGAAATTGAAGGTTACTGAGGAAAAACTGCTAAACTTGATGCTAAAGTACAATGGGGGAAGACCCAGATCTGAGGTGATTATTTCACTTCTTTATTACTTATTTTTTATTCTACAAATAGATTATGTTCTCTAAGCACCTGTTTGTTTTTAATCACTTATCAGACAAAACTTAAAAGTGCTGTTCAATTGCAAGATTTGTTGGATGCTACAAGAATGCTTGTACCCCGTTCCAGGTAGCTCTTCATTTTTCATAATTTTTCTGCTCTAGCAAAAACACTTTATAATATCCCCCTCCCTGCAACTCAAAACATCAAAAGGAATGAAAACAAAAGTTTGTAACAGTGATTTGTTACCGGACAGGAAGAGGAGTTGCAACAAATTTAGTAGGATATGAGTTGGGGTTGCTTTAAATGAGGAAAAATCTGGCTATATTGTGGGCACAAACTAGTGATTTTATGGTTTAATTGGATGAGAGAAGCTGAGAAGGTAATTAATGCTTGTTGGTTAGTTTAAAAGGAGAAAGACATGATTTTGAGGGCTGAAGCAAAAAAAAAAAAAAAAAAGGAGGGAAATAAACTGAGCTGCCTTCTGGTATGTCAACAGTAACTTTGAAGGCCTTTTATTTATTTTT
The DNA here is from genome assembly GCA_030761205.1 of Fremontodendron californicum. Taxonomy (NCBI): domain Eukaryota; kingdom Viridiplantae; phylum Streptophyta; class Magnoliopsida; order Malvales; family Malvaceae; genus Fremontodendron; species Fremontodendron californicum. The sequence goes on from JAULJL010000011.1 coordinate 30,590,380, forward strand.
ATTTTTTTTGGGGTGGGGGTGGGAGGAAGGGCTGTTTACTACCTGAAGCAATATCTGCATACGCTTTTTAAATTTTTTTTATAAGAAAAGTACATAATCACTTGGACTTTTGAATTTATTTAAAGATCAATAATGATTTAACTTTGATTATTTATGTGATATAGACCAGGCCGTGGAAGTGATAGTGAAGCAGAAGATCTTGAGCATGCTGAAAAGCTTCGTCAAGTTAAAGCAGTACTTGAGGAGGTTATATATCTTATCTTGAAATGACTTGCTTTTTCAGTCTACTAGCTCTGCTACATTCATTTGGTTGTTCTAGTTATTTTGCTGTTGAGCAGACCTCTGTATCGTGGATGTAAAAGTTCATGATTCCTCATTCCTCCTTTATCAAAAATTACCATTTCTATATATATATATATATATATATATATATATATATATATATCCTTTTTTTAAATTGTTAATATGGACTGGCTGACACATAATAAATGCTTTGGTTTCCAGGGGGGACATTTTTCTGGTATTTATAGAAAGGTTCAATTAAAGCCCCTTAAGTGGGTTAAAGTTCCAAAAACTAATGGTGAAGGTGAAGAAGAACGGCCTGTTGAAGCACTGATGGTTCTTAAATATGGGGGTGTCCTTACACATGCTGGGAGGAAGCAGGTAATAATTATGAACCTCTCATGCATATATTCCTATATTACTGGTTCAAGAACTTCTTATTCAATTACTCTATAGTTTATAAAGAGAGTCACTTTTCACTTGAGAAGTCAAACTATCCCATAAAATTAAGAAAATTATTTGAATTTGAATTTGAATTAAAAGTGAGGATAGTATTGAAAAGTTAAAAATGAGAAGAGTTCATTGAATTTAAAGTGGACATTCACTTTAAGACATCTAAGGTTGGAAGGAAAGAAATTCATTTTGGGCAGAGGGATAAAAATTTAATTAAATATCTGTTACTTCATTTGTTTGTTTTCCTTTTTCTTTTCTCTTCCATAATTTTTGTCTCTCATTTCCATGCAGGCAGAAGAACTGGGTAGATATTTCCGAAATAATATGTATCCAGGTCACCAACAATGGATCCTTTTATCTTTGACTGTTAATAGCCTGCATCCCGTATGGCAGGAATGCACTCATTATAGATATTTTCATCTTCTTTTTGCTTAAATTAATCTTGACTCTCTTGAGATTTATGTTATATGTGTCAGGTAGATAAAATAGTGATGAATTCTGAAATATGCTGTTTTTTCTTAATGAATTTTTATAAAATTACAGGTGAAGGTACTGGCCTGCTTCGCCTTCATAGTACATATCGCCATGATCTGAAAATTTACAGTTCTGATGAGGGCCGTGTGCAGGTATGCCTTAAGTCGTAAATAAATGAGTATATATTTTGATCTTACCTGTTTGTGCTTCAATTCTGAACTAAGTTGTTATATATTTATTGTCATTGCTGTTCCGCATCATTAATAGGTTTGTAAATAAAATCATTTAACAGATGTCTGCAGCTGCTTTTGCTAAAGGCCTGCTTGACCTTGAAGGGCAACTAACACCAATCCTGGTTTGTAATGTTCCCTTAACGAGTGCATTCTGCTTTTTGACATTGAATTTGCATGACTGAGTTAGTTATCTTTTCAAGGTCTCCCTTGTTAGCAAGGACTCCTCTATGTTGGACGGACTAGACAATGCCAGCAGTGAGATGGAAGAAGCCAAGGTTTGTATCTCCCCTTCCCTTGATTTCACAAGCTGTTTTTGTATCATATGACAACTCAGTAAACTAGAATTATTGGCTTGGTAGATGATTTGATTTATCTATCCATTGGTTTGCATTGTAAAGTTTTGACTACAAAAAAGGATTCTGCTACTGACATAAGACAGAAAAATTCTGAATAGATAATTGTCTTCTGTGTTCTGAAGAATGAAGAGCAGATTACACTGTTTATATCTAGTAAAGAAAATGCTACACTAGGTAACTCACTAATTATAGAATAAATACAAATAAAAACTAATCCTGAAAAGTCAGACTAATCCCTAAACATCAGGGATTGTTGACTAATCCCTAAAAATCAGGGATTGTTTTCCCACATGCTACATAACTTGATTATTTAAGTATGGTTGGGCCGACAGGAGAGCTTTGAACAGGCTTATTTATGATCTTGAATAACCTGGACATAATCTGGAGAATCAACTAAGTTTCCTCATGGATCCATATGAAAATTTTCGACCTTGCATCAATCTATCAATTATTTGTTCTTTACTAAAAATTTAGTGTCTAATTGAGAGCTAACAAAGAATTGCAATATATCTTTCTTTTAATGTGGATGACCAAGATATAGACTTTCTCAATCATTAGAGGAATGAAAAGATTCAATAGTAAGAGGAAGCATGGGAAATTTCATGTTGATGTTGGAGTTTCAAAGGTGGGGAAAGCAGACTTTTCAAGCATTCCATATTTCATTTTTTCTTACTGCCTGTTAAAAGGAGCATGACTTTTCAGAAAAGAAGCATGAGTAAGCTTTTATAGGTTTGGGCAATTTAAAGTGAGGAATGTAACTGGAATTGGTTGAAGTTGACCCCTAAGATTGTTAATGCTACCGATGGTGATGTGTGTTATGCCTTTATGCATATCTTCCTGAATTGGGTTTAAGAATATGTAAAAGAATCACTCCACCTAAAAACTTTTAAACTGTTAAGTGAGGAGCTGATGGTACAATTGTAGGTTTCATACTTTTCTTCGCTAACATGCTCCTTCATGTGCAAGCCCATTAGACTGAAAGAATCATATACCTTGTGTTGAATTTTGATTCAATATAATAAGCGGCTATTATTGAAACTCTGAATCACTTAAAGACACTTTGATACAACGTTCAAGAACAACCTAAAAACTTAAGCTCTAGCTGTCTGCTTAATAATGGGTTTATATTTCTGTGGACATGTTATTTAGTTGTGTGGTCATTAGTTATCACCTTCTACAACATCATATTCTGTATAGTTAAAAATAAGACCTGAAGTACCTTGTTCTCCATTTATTCCATAAGTTACCACCACACCCTTCCCCCCCTAGAACAGCGTATAAGGATACACATGAATGATCATGCAAGGTGGTAAAGCCGTTCTTTCATGTTTTTGAGTGCTGCTTTAGACTTTCTCTTTGTGTTACAGGCTAGGCTGAATGAAATTATAACTTCTGGTGCGAGGACAATTCATAGCAATGGAACATCTAAATGTCCTTGGATGACTGATGGAGCTGGATTACCTTCTAATGCTTCTGAACTCCTTCCCAAACTGGTAATTTCATCATATCAAATGAATATGCAACAGAGTAGATACTCCTTTACTCCCTTTGTTACCAAGTGATATGCAATACAAAACTTTACTGCCCCAAACAAGATTGATTTGCTGATAATAAGTATGCCATTTTTTATTGTCCCCTTTTTCATTTTGTACCTCTTATATACAGGTAACCTTGACTAAGAAGGTTACTGAACAAGTCAGACAACTTGCCAAGGATGAAGATGAGAATCTTATAGAGACAAGCCCATATGATGTGATTCCCCCGTATGACCAAGCAAAAGCTCTTGGTAAGACAAATATTGACATTGATCGTATTGCTGCTGGATTGCCTTGTGGTAGTGAGGGATTCCTCTTGATGTATGCTCGGTGGAGAAAACTTGAAAGAGATTTGTATAATGAACGTAAAGAGTAAGTATCTACCATTTCTTCTTCATCATACTTGTGCTTCAGGTATTTGAATATTCTGCCAGTTCTGTTATATTTCCTTTCATGTAGATTGTATGAAGGGCAATATCCATTTTTAAGCTACTTAAAATTTTCCATTTATTATCTTGAGAGTGTAATTATTACTCAACATGTTGTTTTAGCATTTTTGGTGGTTTTTTTTTTTTTTTTTTTTTTGGGGGGGGGGGGGGGGGTGGGGGTTGGTTATTGTAATTTTGTGGTTATGATTTAGAGTTATGATAGTGTTCTTCTTATGAAGTATTGCCTTCACTGACATTGGACTTTCCTGCAGACGCTTTGATATAACTCAAATTCCTGATGTTTATGACTCTTGCAAGTGAGTAACTATTTTAATTCTAGTAACAAAATTTAGTTAGAAAGTAGGTACTCTATGCACAACAAATTTTATAATTCAGAAAGCATATGTGTGGAAATGTCCTTTGTTCCTGGTTTAAGAATCTATCTTTGCCTCCACTTTTTTCTTTCTCCAAACTTAATTTCCTTCGTATTTATTTTTTGATTAATCCTTTGAATTTGTTAAACAGAAAATTGAGAATTGTCCATTCCTTTATTTCAAGGAGATTGTTGCATGATTTTAATTGCATTCCAGCACCTCACATTAAAGTTGAAGTGAACATCTCTTAGGATTTTGGAAAATGACCCATCAATGATGATGGTGTAGGCTGGTTGAGGGGCTGGGGATCTATGTTGCTCCGATTCTTCATTTTCCCTAAAGTACTCATGTCCGACACCTGTATCCGACACATATTCGGATATGGGTATGCGAGTATGATCCTCCAAATATATAGAAAAACTTAGAAAAAATTGAGCATAGTCGTGTCGGACACATATTCGTATCCGATACTCACCTCCGAGTCCGAGTAACATAGCTGGGGGTTGCATCTCACCATGGTATTGGGGTTGAACAATTGCTTCTTTCTAAGGAGATTGCTGTATATTTTAAATTTAGCATTGCTTTAGATTAGGGGAAATAATGCATCAACAAAATAGTCTGGAGTAGTGAGGGGGTTGGAGATGCATCTTGCCGTACTGTAATATATGCATGGTACCACATGGCCATAATTTTGATGTTTCATAAACCTATTAAGCAAATCTCCTAAAACTCAAGCATGTCGCTCTGTCTTGATTATTAAATTTTAAAACATTCATAATATAGAAAGTTCTTGGCTCTTAAAAGTTTAAATGCTTTTTTCTTTCTAAATGCTTATATATTTTTGATTGACCTACTTTTTGACAGATATGATCTTCTGCACAATGCTCATCTTAATCTGGAAGGTCTGGATGAGCTCTTCAAAGTTGCCCAGGTACAAAAATCTTATCACCATAGAGATATTAATGTTGATCTTTTATAATTGCTATATTAGCAGTTCTTCTCTATTTAATCTTATCTAGCCATACTTGTCTTTGATTTGCAACTTCTTTGTGTACATTATCTTATTTGCTTCTTTTGATTACATCTTGTTGTTTTTTTAAATTGGCTTCTCACTTTAAAGCACATGATTCCTAGGTTGCTTATTGACCATTGCATCACTTTTTTGTCCTAATCCTCCTGACTAGTCTGTGTATTGTTGTTGCAGCTTCTTGCAGATGGTGTTATCCCTAATGAATATGGAATTAATCCAAAGCAAAAGCTAAAAATTGGTTCAAAGGTGATTCCTTGCTGCATGTCTCATTCAATTAGAAAGGTTCCGAACGAAAGATCATACTTAGTATGTTTACTGAATGACGAAACAAATCAAAGCCTGAAAAACTAAATGTGGATGCAGCACTTAATTTATTAACGTTAAAAAGTCTTTGCACTGCTATTGATTCCCCCTTTTAACAATGTGCATTTGCAGCCTTTTTAATGCAAATGAAGTACTTTCAATTTGATGCGTGATTAAGTATATCTTAATTTTTATTCTGTTCTTTTAGATTGCGCGCCGTTTGTTGGGTAAAATTTTGATTGATCTGAGGAATACTCGTGAAGAAGCCCTTAATGTTGCTGAGTTAAAGAGTAATCAAGACAAATGCTCAAAATCAACTAAGACTGAAAAGGATGATAAAGATTTTCCACCAAAGCTTTTCATCAATACTGATGACACAAGAAGATCTAGCACCACAAGTGAAATTTCAATGGATCAAGATGATGATGATGATAAAGAGACCAAATACCGTTTGGACCCAAAGTCAGTATATAAACCTTTCAATTCATACTTTATTCTCTATATTTTAGTTTATCATCTTATATTTTACTCTTTTCCATTCAGGTATGCAAATGTCAAGACACCTGAGCGCCATGTGCGAACACGCCTTTACTTCACATCAGTAAGTGCAAATCATAAAAGAACTAACCTTTCTCTTTCTATCATTCAACTAGTATTTCGTTTGTTATTTATTTGGCCTTGCTCATCAACCTAACAGGCACGACTTTCCAAATTTGCTCAGATAATTGATTTGCTATATATGTACTTACAATCATTTTGTTAAAATAATTTGGCTTCAATCTTTCTGACAGGAATCTCATATCCATTCTCTCATGAACGTACTTCGTTACTGTAACCTGGATGAATCTCTTCAGGGAGAAGCTAGTCTCATTTGCCAGACTGCTTTGGAGCGTTTGTATAAAACCAAGGAGCTTGACTACATGAGTTACATTGTGATAAGGATGTTTGAGAATACAGAGGTAGGTACCTTATTTTATTTTACTGAAGTATGTGTCTGAGGATAGGAACTTCAACATGATTATTTTTAGGTCTTTCCTCAGATAGAAAATGGTCAAATCATTAAGCCAATGCTGCCATATCCAGCCATGGTAAACTGGTGGCATTCGCATCGAGTCCTTGACCTTTTTAGTAGCTGAAGAGTTCTCATCCTGAGCTTAAGTTATGTCTGAAATTGAAATTACAGGTTGCTTTAGAAGACCCACAAAGGTCCCGCATCGAGTTGACATTTAGCCGTGGTGCAGATTTATCCCCATTGGAGGTAATACTGTCAAATATACAAAGAGAAAACCTCATGGAAAAATGATCAAAATTGGAAGTGAATATCAGACCTGAAATATAATGCCTCAAATATTCATCAATTTTATTTGGTTATGACCCATTTTTTGAAACTACAGTAATGCAATGTGCTCCATTATTTCTTTAAAGATTCTCTTGATTGGGAGCTTACCATGGATTTAGGTTGGAACTGATTTGAATATGTTATTTAGATCCATTCTTCAGTTACTTGTGATCTTGGGCAAAAATTGGTTCATGAATCATGGTATGATATACCAATCATGTTATCGGCGACCAATGAGGACGTTGGTCCTTCAAGCGTGGTGGTTTGTTACGATCCCACATTGGAATAATAAGACTTCCTTGTGAGGTTTATATGGACTTAGGTTCTTCCACCTCAATAGCTAGCTTTTGAGGTGTGGTTCTCCAAAGGTCCATATCAATTGATATCAGAGCCAGCCATACCTTGCTGGGACCAGTACTCGGAGTGGTGGCCTGTGGAGTGGTGCCTTGGACCTAAAAACAAAAAAGAAAAAGGGTGTCAGCCGTATCAATTTGTGCCGAATTGAATTGTTGCCTTGCAGTTGCAAATATGTCTTGATACAATTTAACGTCAGTGAATCTTAAGATTTAGTTAGTTTAATTTTATTGAATAATTGAACAGAATGGTGAGCATTTCTTTACCCTGTTTTCTCTTTTGGCTTGACAGATGAACGACAGCAAGGCTGCTTCACTGCACCAGGAGCATACATTGCCAATAATGGGTCCAGAAAGGCTGCAAGAAGTGGGATCCTATCTCACATTAGAGAAAATGGAAAATATGATTCGCCCGTTCGCAATGCCAGCAGAAGACTTCCCTCCTCCATCAACTCCGGCTGGATTTTCGGGTTACTTTTCGAAAAGCGCGTCAGTGCTTGAGCGTCTGGTAAATCTTTGGCCTTTCAATAAGAATGCTGCTCATACCAACGGAAAGTAACAAGTTCGTTCTCTATTTTCCTTTTTTTAACTTCTTTCTCCAATTCTTTTGTTGTGTCATATATGCATCTTACTATTTGTTTACCTCTGGTTAATATAACAGCAAGAAATTCTTGACTAATATATTTTTTTTCCTTCCACTGAAGACTTTCAACAACAGAAGAATTTGTTGCAAGAATCTTTAAAATTGTATAATTTTCCCTCTCATTAATGCAATTTGCAAGAAAATGATAATAAAAAAGAATGGAGTTATCCTCACTGGGGAACTTTGAAGGTAGTGAGATTCTGATGTGGAAGTTGGAAAAATTAACAATCCTTGGAATTTTGATCTGTATTTCTGATTAATCTGCGGTTGTAGGAGGGATCTTATTGATAAAGATATATAGTTATCTTATTTAAGAGTCGGGTTATCCGTTCGATCTGAATTGGTTGAATCTTAGTAAGAATTTTCGTAATTTGAGTCGATTCGATTTGACTCAAATTACTATTTATTAAATAAAAAATATTTTTTATATTAAATTTAATTATAAAAATATATAAATATTAATATAAAAATAATATTTTAATATTTTTTAACAATGAAATGAATTTTTGGATTGATTCGAATCCGGCTTAAAACAGATTTGGATAAAAAAAAATAAAAATCGGATAATGGCCTGACCCGGCCATGGACAGGTTTTGCCACATTCGTCGTATTTTTGTAGACTGGTTGGCGAATTATGTGTAGCAATTTTCATTGGGCTTTTATGAGTTACTATAACCTTGAGTGGAATTAGACAATTATTGGTGTATACCAGAATTAATTAGTTAGTAGGATATGTTACTACTTTCCTTTGTACCAAAAAAAAATGGTCCCCTTCCTTCCCCAAATAATAATCTGCACGATTCGACTCGGCTCTCTCTAGTAGATTTGTGAGTTCGCGTATACATATTATATTTTATATATTTTTTTTTATATTAATTGTATAAATATAAACATAATAAAAATTAAATATATTAAAATTTTAAACATAAATACGATATGTGTATTAATTATGCTGTGTTAATCGTGTTTAAACATATCATGTCATATTTATTACACTATTTATGAATATATTAAGAGTTAATAGCATCAATAGTCCCCAAATTATAGGGCATATTTTATATTGGTTTCTAAACTTCAAAACGTATCAAATTGGTCTTTAATTATAAGTATCATAACAAATTGATCCATTTCGTTAGTCTTTCCTTTATCTTTACTGTAGCAATCAGTTAATGACACGTGTCACTAGCTGATTGCTCCAACTTGCCTCTTCATTTTTTTTCTTTTTTCTTTATTTCTTTTCTATTTTTCCTTTGATTTTTTTTTTATAAATAAATACAAAGAAAAAATAATTCATATTATAAATTAAAATGATTTTTTTAAAAAATATAATTAATTTAAAAAGTATAAAATATTTATTTACTTTAATTTTATAAAAATATTTTTAATTTTTTTTGTTGCTTTTCTCTTCTTTATAAATAAATATTAAAAATTAAATAATAATTTACATTATAATTTAAATTAATATTGTAATAATCAAATAATTGAAAAAATATATAAAACTATTTATTTACATTAATTTTATAAAAATATTTATTTTTTATTTTTTTGTTTCTTTCCTTTCTTCTTTTTTATCTTCTTTACAAACTAATACAAAAAATATATATATATAAGTATATTATATTATATTTTAAATTAAATTAACTTTCTAAAAATTAAATAATTTATAAATATAAAATATTTATTTATTTTATATTTATAAGTTTTTTATTTTTTCCTTTTTTATCTTTTCCCTTTTTCTCTTGTTTGTAAATAAATATAAAGAAAAATAAATAATAATTCATATTATAATTTAAATTAATTTTTAAAATATAAAATATTTTATTTACCTTAATTTTATAAGAAAAGAGGAAAAAAAGGAAAGAAAAAAGAAAGAAAGAAAGAAAAGGAAAATAAAAAAATAAAAAAAAAATATTTTTAATAAATGAATGTAAATAAATATTTTATATTTTATAAATTATTTAATTTTTACGAAATTAATTTATTTATAAAAGGAAAAAAAAGAAAGAAGAAAAAGAAAAAGAAAAAATGTTTTTTATAAAATTAATGTAAATAAATATTTATATTTTATAAATTATTTAATTATTAAAAAATTAATTTAAATTATTATTTATCTTTTGTATTTATTAATGTTTTCATTTCCCCTTTTTCTTTATTATTCTTTATAAATAAATACAAAAGATAAATAATAATTTAAAGTAATTTTTTAATAATTAAATAATTTATAAAATATAAATATTTATTTACATTAATTTTATAAATAATATTTATTTATATTTATTTATTAAAAAATATCAAAAAAATATAAAGAAATAAAGAAAAAGGAAAAAATAATTTGTGGTGCAATTAGCTGATGACACGTGTCACTAGCTGATTGTTACAATAAAAGTAACAAAAAAACTAACGGAAAGGACCAATTTGTTATGATACTTGTAAGCAATGATCAATTTGATATGTTTTGAAGTTTACATACCAATATAAAATATGCCCAATAATTTGAAAACCATTGGTTTTATTAACTCATATATTAATTATGTTATGTTTATATCATGTTTTATATATCGTATTTAAATCATCAGGTTTGCTCCCAAAATACTTTACTTTCTTTTAATCATGCAATTCCAAAGAGAAAGGAAAAATCATTTTGGGAGTTAAAGTAAAGGTGTATCCTTTTCATGAATGATTGAGCCTTTTAGAAATACTGTACCGTACAGCTCTTTTAGAAATGTTATTTCGTTATTAAGCTTATAAATTCATGTCAATTCGATGCAAAAGAAAGTTAACGGTTGCCAATTTGGTTTTTTATTTTATTTTTAACATTGACGTCTCCATGAAGTTCCATGATATAAAGTAAACAAAATTGAACACCAATTCTGATGCTTTTTTAACATTACGTCAAAGAGAACCACGGCTTAATTTTATTTGTAAAATTAAAAAAATTTAATTATCAGTGTACTAAAGATGAATTTATAAAATTTTGTCTAAAAAAAATTGAAATCTAATTCCTTTTTATTTTAGTGATGAATTACGGTCTCTTTTTTCTTTTGTTTTTCTTCTAAGCTTCTGAATAAGTTTGCTTTTTAAAAAAAAAAAAATTGTTGTAAAACAAACAAAAATGTTCCACAATATTTTCCCCTACTATGTACTAATCAATAAATAATAGAAGGTAGTTAACATGATTTAAAGGTGGGGAGGAAATTAAACATTTTCCTTCGTAATTCAACCTAATCTATTCTCCACCTAAAACCACTTCACTTTCATGTTCTTTGGCCTAATTAGGTGAGGGATTTGTATGTAAATTTACTATAAATAAATATTTCTTCTAGATTTAGCTTAAATTGAAATAATTTTGTAGCATAGGAATTATTTGGAATATGAATTTTAGTTCCAAAGTAATGATTAGACAACCAACCTGGATGTAATTTCATTGAAACATCAAGCTGACTATCATTATTCGATTTAAAATTATGTAATGTAAAGCATTTACCTAAAGGAAGCCCACGTATATTCATGATTGGCTCGGGTCAAATTCGATTGACATTTTTAATTAAAGGTGATAAAATAAATTCGAATTTGAAAATTCATCCAAAAAAATTTAAACTCGTCTAAATTCGATTTGAACAAAAAATTAAAAACCCGAACCCAAAAAATCGAATCTGAAATGGTTCGAACCGAAAATGACCCGAACCTGAAATGATCCGAATCCGAAAAAAAACCAAACTCGAAAAAGCCGAACCCGAAAATACCCAAGCCCAAGACCGGTCCAAACCCGAACCCGAATTTAATACTAAAAATAAAAATTATCAAATTGTAATTAAATAATTTTTTTCTAAAACAAGAATTTTATTTATCAATTTTATTCTAATCTTTTTTTAATAATTTAGTTAAATTTTAATTTATATTTTATATATATGATAAAATAATAATTTTATCAAAAATAAAATTATATTTTGTACTTATAATTTTAACGTCTCATATCTTGATGAATCCACCATCTAAAGATTCTAAACTCATGAAGATTTTAGAGATGTGAAATTTTTTTTGACATAAAATATTACTTGTCTTTCGTTTATGTTATTTTAAGAGCACCATTATAATTAGAGATGCTCATGGATCGGGTCGGGTTCGGGTCGGGCTTAGGTATGGTATCAACACAAAATATATTTTCCCAAGCCCGACCCGACCCTACCCGAAATGTGGGTCTCAAATTCTGTCCAAACTCGCCCATATTTGTAAATGGGAAGTCCAAACCCGTTTAGGCCTGCCTATATTATTTTTTTCTAAAAAAAATTAAACAAATATTTTTTTATTATTTAATTTTTAATAATTTTATCTCTTTTTTGCTTTTATTAAGTTCGAAAACATGGATAACTTAACATATTTTTAAATGTTTACACTATACTATTATATATATTTATTTTTTGTATGATATAAATTACATAATATATAAAATATATAAATAATATATTATATTATATAAATAAAAAAATTGATTGGGTCGGGCGGGCCTGGATTGTTGGAGCCAATGCCCAATCCATTTTCTAAATGAGCCTTTTTTTTTTTTGCCTAAACCCATATTTCGGACTTAATATTTTTGTCCTAACCCTCTAAAATATGGGCGAACCTTTAGGCTTGGGCGGGTAGCTCGGCCCTTGAGCAGGTCTACTTATAATAGTATAATAGTGTTTCCTATATATTAAAATTAATTAACAGCAATTCATTTATTTTAATTTATCTCTAGTATAATAGTATTTCTTATATTAAAAAATAGATAAAAACTACTTTTAAAAAAAATGTGTTGCTCTTTGCAACATATATATAGTTTTCTTAGACACATTATTAAATTAAGTTATCAAATATTGATTTATAAATGTATTATGTCTTTTTAGAATTTAAAATTATTTAACATAATTAACTAATTTAATTTTGTAATTAATTTATTATTTATTTTATTTTGGATAAGTATTTTTTAAATTATTATTATTTTATTACACTTGATATAATTTAAGATATAATTTACTTTTAGTAACATATCATATCAAAATTCAAGATTGGCTCACTTGGTAATATCTTTATTAATAAGAGTTGAATGTTAGGTTTGATTCTTTACCTAAGCATAAAAATTTTACATTTTACAAATATATAAATGGATAGTTAAATGTCAGGGTTCGTCCCTAAAAGTCTCTTATTTTGTAGTAAATATAAATTATAATATATTTACATGTTGAAATTCGAGTTTATCAAATCAATTATTTTAATATTAATATGATTAATTTATAATATATCATATTTTTTTATAATATTAAAATTTTATTTTATATAAAAAATTAATTTTATATTTTTTTGGTGCTAATAAATATTAATTTTAATAAATAAATAAAATTAAAATATTATATTATAATAAAAGGTTACTTTTAAAAATAATAATAAAATATTTAATTTATTTTTAAAAGTAAATATTTAAATTACATAAAAATGATTACATCTAACATAAAATAAAAATGATGTAAAACATATCCGAATCCGAACTCGAATGGGCCCAAACCCAATAGAGCCCGAACACGTCCAATTGCTATCTCTACTTTTAAGGTTTTGATCAAAGCTTGTTCGTTTGGGTTTGAATAAATCCATTTATTATTCAAAATAATATTAATTATATTAAAAAGTATTTTAATTTTAATTTCAATATTAATATTTAATATTTTAAAATATAAATAAAAACTAATTTTTTATTAATAAAATAATAATTTGATCATATTTAGGTTTAAAAATCTTCTTCCATAATTCGATTCATAAATCTTACGGATAGTTCGATTTATGAACAAAATACTAACACCTCCCTCTATATATATATGTACTTTTTCTTACAACTGAATTAACCCATGTGTTACACACTTACACTTAAATGCCATATAATTTCAATATAAAACCCACAATTTTCTTGTTGGGAATCATCAAATTTGCTGTTATCAACGTCATAATCATCAAAATCTTATCTTCAATACGTGGAGTAGGTTGCTTTATTACTACTATTACCTATTTTCATCCCATTTTTGAATTCACCAACTTTTTTTCTTTGGCTTAGCCTTGTAGCGAGGGCTTTTGAACAAAGTTATTCCAATATATATATATATTTTTAAATTAACTTTCTATAATTAATAGATTTAATAATTTTAAATATAATATAAAAATATGATATAAACACGATACATTTAGTGTACGATACGTTTAAATACGATTAATACAACATATTTGTTATACATATCAAATTCGTGTTTAAACTTTTGACATATTTAATAATTTATATTATATTTATGTTTATGTTTATACTATTATACAAAATAAAAACATGAGAAATAATATAAAGTAATTTGGTTTCAAATACTTGATTCCAAATTTCTCTTGAAAAAGAATTTGGTTAAAGTTAATGTCTCTCAACATAAAGCTGGGTTCTATTATTATAAGTCCTTTCTCTTTATACGAATCTTTTCCCCCCTTTTTTTCCCACTTTATCTTGATTTTAGCATCAAATAATTGGGAAAAACATGTCTTTCATAGGTAAATTATTGCTAAATGATCTAATGAATAAAAATTATTTAAAAAAAAAATGAATAATTAAAAATTATTATAAAAGATATTGTAAAGACAAAATTACTCTTAATGAAAAATTTTACTTTTCCTTTCTCTTTCATTAAGAAAATATTATTTTTTAAAAATTTTAATTGAAAATAATTTTAAAAATTTTAAAAATTAAATATTTAAATATTTATTTTTTTTAAAAATTTAAAAAAATAAAGAAAAATTAATTTTAGGAATATTGTTTTTATTCTTTTAATTTTTTTAATTAAAAAAAGTACATAAAAATTTTATTTTTTAAAATTTAAAAATATTTTTTCAGAATATTTTTTTTTAATTAAAAAGTAAATTAAAAAAAATAAAAGTAAAAAGGAGGAGAAGATTTTTTTATCAAAGATAATTTTGTCTTTACAATATCCTTTATAACAATTTCTAATTGTTCATTTTTTTTTCAAATAACTTTTATTCATTAGATCATTTAACAATAACTTACTTATGAGAGCATGTTTTTCATATTTACCCCAAATAATTTCCCTTTGTCGACCATTTTCTGATGCTATTTTGGCATCCAAAGAAGAAATTACTGCTTTGAATTATCTTTTGATAGATTTTTTTTTTAAATTATTCATATTTTATTTAAATTCGGGTTACATCAAGTAATATGACTAAAATAAATACTGTATAAATATGATGTAAAATCGTTTAGTTCACAATTATAAAGAAATTGGCATTTTGTAAGATATTTAAATTGTCTTATTACTCAGATGTAGCATGAGTAATTATACATGTCGGAGATCGAATCTCAACCTTATATAATCCACGTTTGATTTATACAATTTTATTATTTTTTTTAATATAAAAAAGTCAAATTTTAATAGATAAAAGATAATAATTACAAATGTCGGAAATCGAATTCAAATCTTATATAATCTATGTTCTTTTCATGAAGAAGCAAAACGATTGTGACAAACGTCTTATCTTCTATGTTCAAGGCCTCATATTAGAAGCTTTTGCAAGAAGTTGCTGTCTTTAGTGACTTGCCATTACAAGACTTTTCAATTTGTTTATATATTTACCACTGCCAATTGGCACTTAATTACACTCATGAATTGATAGGCCTTAACTTGAACTTAATTATACTTGTTAGGTCTTCACTCTTGAACTAGAATTTTAATTCATAATAATATTTTATTTAATTTAATTTTAATTTTAAAAATATTTTTAATATTTTAATACTAAATGGGCTTTCAGCCTTTCACAGATGGACGCAACCAGACCCAACCATGGCAGCTCTTTTTGAACTACCTATAAATTTCCTAACTTTATAACTTTTTATATATATATATATATATATATATATATATAATTAAATAGTGGAACAATTATTTGATATGAAATTCCAAAATCTTCTCATATGAACTTCTACTAGTTTTACTAACCTTTTGAACAAAAATATGAACTAGAAGTTACTACTAAATCGTTCAAGTTTTTCGAGTTTAAATTAGTTCGAATGAACATCAAAATTACATATGAAATTGTTTCGCAACTTGAAATAATGAGACTACATATATAGCATAGAGTATGCCAAGGTTTTATTTAGTTTAGGATGAAAATTGAGAAGTATTGTTATTTATTCCTTAAATCATGGTTCACTTCAAGACTTCTAACATATTGGCATTTCAACAAAGAATTAAAAATAAGACTTCCTTTTTTTGTAATTTTTTAATTTCAAAAACAGTATTAAGAATTTGTCACATATTTTATTTTTTTAATTAGTTTTTTTAATATATCGTAAATATATGTGTCATCCTACTAATCCTACTTGTGAAATCTAAAAACTCTACTGATCGTAAATGGGATAATTTTTCTAAAAACAAGAGTTCATTTTTAAAAACTTCACCAACAAATTTAAAAAGATGACACATATTCTTTATAATAAAAAATATAACAAAAAAATACTTGTTAATTTCTTATTAAGAGATTAATATATAGAAAAATGGACTAAAAAATTAATGGATAAAAATTGAGCATTAAGAGATTGCCCTCTGATAATATAGTGGGGGGTGCCCAGATAACTTGAATTAGATGCTTATTTTAATTTTCATTTTAACTCTTAATAAGTATTAAACAACTATTTCCACTTTGATGGTTAAAGCAGTAGTTAGGAAGAAGAAATCTGACCCCAAAACGTGTCCCAACTAATTTGAAAAAGAAACAATAAATAAATAAAATTGTAGAGGCTTCCTTGGACATATCAAAAGCTTAGCAACTCTATTATTATATTATAAAAGAAAGGAAATCACATTAAAAAGTCTATAAGAAGAAGAAGAGAAAATGTTATAAAAGAAAGGGAAAAAAAATGATAAACTTCCACACTGACTGTTGTGACTTTTTTGAGTGTCAAATTAGTTGAATTTTTTCCTATATTTTATTGTGATTATAATTTATGTAATTCTTTTGTTTTTTGTTTTTCTTCTCTTTTAAAATAGAGTGGAAGGACTTTTCAAAGTTTCCAATTGTACTCAACCTCATCTATGTGTTTCAAAACATCTATAACAACAAAAGTTTAGTTTTATATTCTTGAATGAAGTTCATAAGTTTTCGAAGATTATTGATTATTATATACAAAGAATTAACAAAAACATATAGATATTTTTTTTGTTCTAGGAAGGAAGGATCAAATCCTGCTGTTTCAATAGATAGATTATGCAATAATCACTGAGTTAAAATGTTTGAATGCAAAATATATTACTTTTTTTTATACAAAAGAGGTCGCAACTTGAAGATAAAAAAAGATTGTTAATACTGAGATTCGAACTTCAGATCAATTGAATGTCTTTTTTAAAGGTGATTGTATGAACCAAGTGGATTAAATCCCTATTCAAATATATTAGCTTTAGAGTTTTCTTTTCATACAAGAGAAAATTATTATTGTTGGCATTTAAAATTATACCCTTAAAAAATTTCAACTATTTGAGTTGAACCCAAATGACAAATTGATTTAAGTGGTGTTTTGCATTCTTTCATTTTTAGGTTATAACTCAATTCTCTCAAGTAATGCCTCAAACCCTTACTTTTTAATGATTCCTACAACTTCAAGAAGGAGAGATTTATTGTCTAATTATAGGCTCATTGAATTCATCTTATATTGATTTTTCAATAGACTTGAACATTTAATTTATATGAAGAAAAGATAATTACAAATTGGTCATCCTTTCCTCTTTTTCTTTATTTATTTTTTCTTTTTGGTAGCTAAGCAATCACATTAAATCAAGTTTTAGCAAAAAAATGGGAAATCTTCAAATATTAAAGCCTATAGATGTTCTCATGTTCATGTCTACTTAATAATGCACTCTTGGTAGGTTTATACACCAAACTTTAATGGTTTTTGGATTATTTTGAACCTAACAAACTCTTTTGAAGAAATTGGGTGTAACATTATCAACCTTGATATGATATTGGAGTGGTTGCCCCTATAATTGCAAAGTCATCACACAAAAAATTTGTGGGAACATATTGCAATTTTCCCTTAAATAGAAGCTTTCTCCATCTTTTAAACCCTTAAAAAAAAAAAAAATTATCGTGAAAAATTATTTTGATCCCAAATCTTGATTCAAATTTCTTTATTTCCTAACACCTAAATCTTTCAATTTTCTATGCAATAAAAATTTCCAAGTTCTTCTATGTCTTCTTTCTTTTTTAACAAATAAAGTTTTTTTTTTTTTTTTTTAACAAAGAAGGCCGAAGCTTAAAGATGAAGGAAGGGGTTGCAAATGCTGAGATTCGAACTTCAGATCTGTTGAATGTCATATTTTAAAAATAATTACATGAACCAACTGAATTAAACTGTGGGTTCTAAATAAAGTTCTTCTAAATGTTGCATACTTGATTGTTAACCAAGTCCAATTCCTACTACTCAAATAAAAATTATAATAATGATAAAAATGGAGCAAAAGGGTTGAAATTCAACCATCTAGGGCCTTCCTCAAATTATGCTGCCTTGGACAAGTCTCACCATTATTGCTTGTACATATCTATGATTGAGTTGTAATGATCTTTGCCCAAATTTTAAATGGATGTCGTGTGAGAAAGGAAACAAATAGCCTAAGTAAGACTTGAAAAAGATGTTTTGATATTTCTTTTTTCTTTAAGAAAAACTTTGAATTCTCTCTTATAATTATCTTATAAGAAAGAATCAAGAAAGAAAAATAAGTAACTTGGTTGGTGCTTTATTTTGGAAGCAACAAGTGTTTGGAGAAATCTTAAAATTTATTGTGTTGAATTTATTTATTTTTACAATGCAATCTTTAAAAAATTTAATTTTTTTTCGAATAATTTTAAGAGCGCGTTTTCTTACAAAATATGAGAAAAATTATTTTTTTATTCACAAATTGAAAACAATAATTAATTTGAATCTTTTGGAATTATATTTCTAATCAAATTTTAAATCATTTTATTTAATATAAAGATAAATATTTTATTTTTAAATTAGTGAAAAATTAAGAATATTATAAAAAGATAATTTTTTAGAATTTAAAAACCCATGAATAAAATCGATTCCAACTTGTGAAATTCGGTTCACATCAATTCAACTATAAATGTTATTTTATTTGATTTGGTTTGGTTTTTAAAGAACAACAAAAAAGACAAAAATAATGAGAGAATATAATAGAAACAGAGGGTACCCGCCAAGTACATGATCTAACTTTGTTTAAGTTTATCAAATTATCCCCACCTTGGAACAATCCTACCCATAAAAAAGCTGCCATTTTTGAGATTCTGGTGAGAGAAAAAAAAAACAATATTAACCAAACTTTGAGAAAGACAGAAAAAACAGAGCATTTACAGAGGAAAAGGCAGACTCTGTTTTCTGTTTTCTGTTTTCTGTCTTCTGAATTCTAATTCTCTTTGTGTTTCAAGTCTTCAATTTTTTTAGTCTTTTGATGTTCATGTTTTTGATTTTATAAGGCTTAAAAAGGACCAAATTTATTGATATGGACAACAAGGATGAAACTTTGGATGCTGTGCTGAAGGAAGCTGTTGATTTGGTATGATACTTAGCTAAAACAGAGGAAATTACTCTGTTTTTAGCTTTTTTTCTGCCTTGGATTTTTTTGTTTTGATTTTTGATTAATTTGAACCTTTTGAGTGTAGGAAAATGTGCCACTTGAAGAGGTTTTTCAGACTTTGAGGTGTAACAAAAATGGTCTAACCACAGAAGCTGCTGAGCAAAGGCTAACTATTTTTGGCTACAATAAACTTGAGGAAAAACAGGTATTAATATCTTTCAAAAAAGAACCTTTATTTATAATTCCTTTTATATCAACATCTTTTTGAGTTTTATGTGAGAAAAAAGGACTAATTATCATGGTTTATAGAACTGATTATTACTGAGTTATTGCTTATTAGAGCCTGTTAAGAAACTTATAGTTATCCCACAAATTTTCTATAGCTTTACTTTTTCAAGTGAACTAGAGCTAATTAATCTTTTTTTTTATTTTTGGGGTTTTGCAGGAGAGTAAATTTTTGAAGTTCTTGGGGTTTATGTGGAATCCTCTCTCATGGGTTATGGAAGCTGCAGCTATCATGGCCATAGCTCTTGCCAATGGAGGAGTGAGTATATATTTTATGATTATTCTGTAATTTAAGTTGGCTTTATTTCTGGAAAAAAAAAAAAAAAAACTCAAAAGGTAATATAGTTGTTTATTCAATTAATTTAAGGACTTTCTTGAATGATATTTCCATATTGTTTTTGCTTTTGCAGGGGAAACCTCCTGACTGGCAAGATTTTGTTGGGATTATTACTCTTCTTTTTATTAATTCAACAATAAGTTTCATAGAAGAGAACAATGCTGGCAATGCAGCTGCAGCTCTAATGGCTCGTCTTGCTCCTAAAGCTAAGGTAATGGATAAACAACAAGCCTTAATGATTTTTTCATAGTACTTTGAAAATGACCAACAATGAAAATCATTTCAGGTCTTTCGAGATGGGAAGTGGATTGAGGAGGATGCCTCTATTCTTGTTCCTGGTGATATAATCAGTATTAAACTCGGTGACATTATTCCTGCAGATTCTCGACTCCTTGATGGTGATCCACTGAAAATTGATCAGGTTCTTTTGAAACCTCCATAGATTCATTGTTCTATTGGCTGAAGCTATGTTGCTCCGACTCTTTTTTTTTTTTAAGTATCTGTGTCCGACACTCATATCCGACACATATTTGGACATGGGTATGGGGATATGATCCCCAAAGACCCTCAAAATACATGAAAAAACTTAGAATAAATCAAACATACCCATATCGAACACATATCCGTCTCCGAGTAACATAGGGCTGAAGTGAAATTGTATCAGTTGAACTTTATTTCTTAATATTCTTTGTTTTCGCATTGCAGTCTGCATTAACGGGTGAGTCTCTTCCGGTAACTAAAGGCCCTGGTGACAGTATTTACTCAGGTTCTACATGCAAACAAGGAGAGATTGAGGCTGTGGTGATTGCCACTGGTGTTCATACTTTCTTTGGCAAGGCTGCTCACCTTGTTGATTCTACAAATCAACAGGGTCACTTTCAAAAGGTCTAAGAATTGCAACAAAAAACAATAAACTTATTGTTTAATTTTAATGTTTCAATGTTCTTCTGAATTTGTTTTATTCATGAAATGCTATTTGCTGCATTTGCTTAAAACAGGTGTTGACTGCCATTGGTAATTTCTGTATATGTTCCATCGCGGTTGGGATGATAACCGAAATCATTGTTATGTACCCAATTCAACACCGTAAATATCGTCCAGGAATTGACAATTTGCTGGTACTTCTTATTGGAGGAATTCCTATTGCCATGCCCACAGTTCTATCTGTTACAATGGCAATTGGGTCTCATCGCTTATCTCTTCAGGTTTGTTCTAATTGGGTCTTTCGACTTTGTTTCTTTAGATGATCATTGCTTAATTGTGAATTTGTGATGATATAAATATGGCACTGCAGGGAGCTATTACAAAAAGAATGACAGCAATAGAAGAAATGGCAGGCATGGATGTTCTTTGCAGTGACAAAACTGGAACTTTGACATTGAACAAGTTGTCAGTTGACAAAAATCTTATTGAGGTTGCTTGGCAGTTGCTTCTTTTTTTTTTCTCATTTTTTTCTTCTAGTTTTCAATTTTATTGCCCGGTCCAACATTGATGTGGATGTTACTGAATAGATCTTTGCAAAAGGAGTAGATCCAGATACTGTCATTCTGATGGCAGCTCGTGCATCTCGACTGGAAAACCAGGATGCCATAGATGCTGCTATAGTGGGGATGTTGGCTGATCCAAAGGAGGTATGCCCCTCAACTATGTTACTCCGATTCTTCATTTTTCTTGAAGTAACCGCTTAGTGGGGATGTTGCTATAGTGGGGATGTTGGCTGATCCAAAGGAGGCTGATCCAAAGGAGGTATATCCGGACATGGGTATGAGGATATAACCTTCCAAAAACCCTCCAAATACATGGAAAAATTTAGAAAAAATTGAACATATACACGTATCCAACACTCACATCCGAGTCCGAGTAACATAGTCCCTCAATGTTATGTACCTTTTCAGTAGGCTAAAATAGGAATTTGATTTCTGCTGCTTATACTAGAGAGATTGCAACAAGGAAAACATAATTAAGTCTTACAAGTTGGATGTTTTTTTCTATTAATTTGGTTTCTCTGCTACTGCCTTGAAAAACTACCTAGGCACGAGCTGGTATTCAAGAAGTTCACTTCCTTCCATTCAATCCAACTGATAAGCGAACTGCTCTAACATATATTGATAATCAAAGTAGAAAGCACCGGGTCAGCAAAGGTGCACCTGAACAGGTAGGTTCATACTATGTTGTTCCGACTCTTCATTTTTCTTGAAGTACCAGTATTTGACATCCATGTCCGACACATATTCGGACATGGGTATGGAGATATGATCCTCCAAATACATGAAAATTTTAGACAAAATTAAACATACCCGTGTCGGACACGTACCCGTGTCCGACACTCACATCCAAGTCCAAGTAACATAGGGCTCATATGTTGTAGTACTTTATGTATTTTGACTGTAGTGCAATGCCGTTTGAAGTAATTCATTCATGTGATGTGATTATTAGATTTTGAATCTTGTACACAATAAATCCGAGTTGGAACGTAGAGTTCATGCAGTAATTGATAAGTTTGCAGAGCGTGGATTGCGATCACTTGCAGTAGCATATCAGGTAAATATATCATGTAGTCTTGTTTCTTTGTCCTACAATTAAGTGAGTTTATCCCTTTTACATTTTACTATGAAATTGATAATGTTCTTGGCTATATTGATCAATCAATGTGCAGGAAGTTCCTGATGGACGAAAAGAGAGCTCAGGAGGTCCATGGCAATTTATTGGCCTTATGCCTTTGTTTGATCCACCTAGACATGACAGTGCAGAAACAATACGAAGGGCGTTGAATCTTGGAGTGAACGTTAAAATGATCACAGGTGAATGTCCTTATATAAATACAGCGTCAAACTATCTCAATGTACTTAGTAAACACGGATATGTGTCCAACACGGTTATGTTTGATTTATTCTAAGTTTTTCCATGTGTTTGAAGGGTCCTTGGGGATCATATCCTCATACCCATGTCCGGATATGTGTCGGGTATCGGACACGGGTATTTCAAGAAAAATGAAGAGTCGGATCAACATAGTTTACTTGTTTTCAGTTGAGTAATTTTTTTTTTGTGGAGAAATCGTTTTGAGTATTTTTCCTTCTGATAGAAGCTTCGTCTTCTTGATCTTTCTAATAACCATTAGGTGATCAACTGGCGATAGCAAAGGAAACAGGACGCCGTCTGGGAATGGGAACAAACATGTATCCTTCATCAGCCTTGTTAGGACAAAACAAAGATGAGTCTATTGTTGCTTTACCAGTTGATGAGTTGATCGAGAAAGCTGACGGTTTTGCTGGTGTTTTCCCTGGTATCTTAACTTTTTTCCCTTTTGCCATCTTGAAAAAACCATCCCCAAGCCATGTCCAAAAACTCAAACACACACTTAAAGCTATAGTGCCACTGTTGAAACAGCTTGACTACACACTTAAAAGTGATGTTTGGATGCAGTTTATGGCTAATCTGGTACTTGATTTTGGTTTTGGTTTTAAAATATGCTTCTTTCTACTGTTGTTGCTTATATTGCTTTCATTGAATTGTTGATGCAGAGCACAAGTATGAGATTGTGAAGCGGTTGCAAGCCAGGAAACATATATGTGGAATGACTGGTGATGGGGTTAATGATGCTCCTGCTCTTAAGAAGGCTGACATTGGCATAGCTGTGGCTGATGCAACTGATGCAGCTCGTAGTGCTTCGGACATTGTGTTGACAGAACCTGGTCTTAGTGTTATTATCAGTGCTGTACTAACTAGTCGGGCAATATTCCAGAGGATGAAAAATTACACGGTGAGTCTAGACCATGGCCATGACTTGTAATAAGAACACTTGGTGTGAGTCGGGCAGTTCTCTTAAGTCCTAAACGTACTACTTAGTCAGCTCTACTAAGTCCTAAACTTAAAAAACAAGTTTTACTTGGCCTGACCCAATATTGAAAAAACCGGATCGAAAGTCGAACAGGTAAGATCTGTTGAACATTTTCAAAATAACTATGGGATAGAATCCCATATAGGAAAAGAATAAAGGCAATAATGTTCTTTAAATATAGAGAAGTGAATGGCTTTAGTAGTTGGATAGCAAGTGGGCTCAAGTGAAATTGGACCATGGCTAGCTTGGATGGTCTAGCAATATATTAATTTTATATATTAATATATTATAAAGGCACTTGGCACGTGCACGTGTAGCTAATAATTAATTTTTTAATTAATTATTTTTTGCTCGTTTTAGACAAGAGCTGGTCGGATTTTCCAACAGATAGATTTGTTCAGACAGATTCGTGTCTGAACAATATGCTGCCTGTTTGTTTCAAACAGACAGATTTGTTCAGACAAGTCTTGTCTGTACAAGAAGCAGCCTATCTGTTTGAAACAGACTGATTCATTTAGACCAGTTGTGTCTGTACGAACAGACATGTAATAGCCTATAAATACTTCTCTGGTTTTCAGAAGTATATACACTGAAAAAAACATTATTTCGTTTTTTATTCTCCCTCCTTTTTCAAGATATTTCTCAGATTCTTCTATAAAGGATTGCTGCAGAAATTCTTTGTAAAAGTTTGATAGTTTTGTTATACACTGCTCAGTGCTCAGTGGATTGGTTTCGTCAGTGCAATACGAAATCAGTCATTGGGCTTCATTGTATCCTCGAGGTTTATACGCCGGTAACTCCTTTGCACACCTACGGTGGGGGCGAATAAAACCTTAAAGATAGTGGCATTGATACACGCCTTGAAGCCTTGTTCGTATTGATTCCAGAAGTTCTGTTCTAACAAGATCTCCGATTAGCGGTCCAACCGGTTGGACCGGTTGTATTAAAAAAAAAAGAATTTAAATATTAAATATAGTAAATATTTAATAAAAATATGTATTTGGCTAAATAGTATATATTTAATATAGATACAAGGGATTAAAGGTTAAAATCTCATCACATACAATAAGTTTTTTTTTTTTTTAATTAAAAAAATAAGTGTAAAACCGGTTTTTTCGGGTTTTTACTGGTTCGGAGAAATCCGGTTCTATGACATGCACCAGACCGGACAAGTCACCGATTCCCGGTTCAACCGATCTGATCAGCTGGTCCGGTTTTAATAACACTGGCCTGGCCTTTGTCATTCAATCCTCATGCCACTCCATTGGTTATTAACTTGAGTGGTTATGGTTTTTCTGGCATTATTATCTCCTTCTCTTTCACAATTAATGAAAATTGATCAACATATTTGTCTAATTGTCATTTGATTTCTTTCATCTTCACAGATATATGCAGTCTCTATTACAATCCGTATTGTGGTAAGTTTTGGCATTGGCTTTGAAACATTGCATTCTGACAATTTTGTTTTGTAATTGCTATGGTACTAAGATAGCTCTGTATGAATGCCTTGATGGCTTCCACTCAAAATAGCTTGATTCTGACTCGATTCTGCACGCTCTTGCTTTACAGCTCGGTTTCATGTTGCTGGCATTGATATGGCAGTTTGATTTCCCTCCCTTCATGGTTCTGATTATTGCTATCCTTAATGATGGTTTGTACTTCTTGTCTTCCTATGCTGGAACTGCAATTTTCTGATTCTATTTAGAATGCTTGAATGAATTGGAATGTTGGGTTTTCTAGTTATTGAATATGTTACTCGGACTTTTCATTTTTTCTAAAGTATTCGTATTCAATACCTGTATCTGATACATATTTGGATATGAGTATGGGGTATGATCCTCCAAATATATGGAGAAACCGAAAAACTTGAAAAAAGTAATTGAGCATACCCGTGTCGGACATATATCCATATCCAAAACTTATCCGAATCCGATAGGAACCTATAGGTTGCTAACAAAATCATTGGTCTGTCAGGTACCATAATGACAATATCCAAGGATAGGGTAAAACCATCTCCTCTGCCAGACAGCTGGAAGTTGGCAGAAATCTTTGCTACTGGAATCATTCTTGGTGGTTACTTAGCCATGATGACTGTCATTTTCTTTTGGGCAGCATACAAGACAGATTTCTTTCCTGTAAGATAATAGTTTTCACATTAAAAGTAACAAAATTAAGTTCCATCCACTTTCATATAGACTAATTACGTTAGAATTGTCGTTACATTTCAATGATTTGTTCATTTTTAATCAATTATGATCTTGCTTTCTGCCCATTTGATTTTGCTTATAAGGATACTGTGTTTTTTTTCAGCGCACCTTTGGGGTTTCAAGCCTTCAGAAAACAGACCATGACGACATAAGAAAGCTTGCTTCAGCCATATACCTGCAAGTGAGCATAATCAGTCAGGCTCTCATATTTGTAACAAGAGCAAGGAGTTGGTCTTTCGTTGAGCGTCCTGGCCTGTTACTTGTAACAGCTTTTGTTGTTGCACAGCTGGTTAGTAAACTGCTGCTTTATTTTGCTTGAAATCATGAGTTTTCTTTTTTTTTTTTACAAACGAGATCGCAGCCTGGGGATAGAAAACGGGTTGCAGATACTTGGATTCGAATCTTAGACTTGCTTAGAGGTGTAATAGAGCCGAGTTGTAAGAAGCTCGAGCTCGACTCGGAATTTGAGGCTCGAAGTTCGGCTCGAGTTCGATCAAGTTTCACTTTTAAAATTCAAGCTCGATTCGAGATAAAAATCGAACTGTTCGAGCTCGCTCGATTAGGCTCGTTTACCTAGTAAAAATTAGCTCGATTCCCATACTCAACTTCAAACTCAATTATTTGTGTTCGAGCTCGAGTTCGAATTGAGATTTTTCAATGCTAATTAAAAATAAAAAATATATATTAAAAATAAAAAAGCTCGATTAGGTTCACGAGCTACTCAAGTCAAGCATTAGGATACTCGAATTCGGCTTGCTCAATAGCTCGAGCTGCTCGAGCTCGACAATGACCAAGTCGAATTCGAATTTTTTTCGAGCCGAACCCGAATAGCTTGCGAGCACAGGTGTCTCGTTACACTCCTAGACTTGCTAGATGTTAGCTTTTAAGTATGACTGCATGAACAAACTAGACTAAACCTGCAATCTTGAGTTATGTAAAAGAAAAACCTACTATTGATTTGTCAGTTTTCTTTCATGAACAGATTGCTACACTAATTGCAGTTTATGCAAACTGGAGCTTTGCTGCGATTGAAGGAATTGGATGGGGTTGGGCAGGCGTGATATGGCTTTACAACCTTATCTTCTATATTCCACTCGACTTCATCAAGTTCTTCATCCGATACGCACTGAGCGGAAAGGCTTGGGATCTTGTCATTGAACAAAGGGTATGAATTTTCAACTGGTGGATGTAATTTTTCATTGTTGCGGCAGAGAAACTTGTTGGTGTTTCATTATTGGTTGGTCGGTCGTTTTGCAGATCGCTTTCACGAGGAAGAAAGATTTTGGGAAGGAAGAACGTGAACTAAAATGGGCACATGCTCAGAGGACACTCCATGGGTTGCAGCCACCTGACACCAAGATGTTTAGCGACCGAACCAGTTTCACGGAACTTAATCAGATGGCTGAAGAGGCAAAAAGGCGAGCTGAAATTGCAAGGTATGCAATCCATTAACAATAAGCTAACACTGAACTTTGCCATCACCCTTTTCCTCTTCTTATATGCCACAAAGATACTAAACTACGAATCCAGAGTTTAGCTCAGTTGATTCATTCAGTTACTCTTAAAAAATAATATCCGAACATATTTGAAATTCGAATCCCAGCATTTGCAATCCCTTTCTCCTATCTCTAAGCTGCAGCTTCCTTTTGTACCAAAAAAATACTAAACTACATGTGCAAGCCTTAATTTTAGGGGCTTATATCAAGCACAAGTTCCTGGTTTCTGCTCAAGATTATTAGAAGTTTGACTATGTAGAATTGCACATAAAATGCCCAGCCAATTCCATGGATGGGTTTAACTTTACTTTCAAATAAAAACTGTCAATGAATCCCGAGCTGAGTACAGTTGATTCATACTATCACCTTTAAAAAGTGACATCTTAGAAGATTTGAAATTCAAATCTTAACATCTACAATCTCTTCTTTTATTCCCAAAAAAAAAAAAAAAATTAGAAACTGTTGATGCTTTGATCAGAAGAAAGTTAACAAAAACAAAGCTGTCGACCATTTAATGATTAAAATGGAAGGGCATCAAGGGCTTTATTTATCATTCTCATCTGATGAATGACCAATCAATTGATAATTTGATCCTTCTTGAAGTAGAGTAAGACATTGATATAGCAAACTAATTGCGTTTCTGGATGTTGCTGTAGGGGTAATAGATGGTAATGTCTGATGATCAATGCTAATCAATTTACATTTTCTATTGCAGGTTGAGAGAACTGACTACGCTAAAAGGGCATGTCGAATCAGTAGTTAGATTGAAGGGTCTTGACATAGACACAATTCAGCAAGCATACACTGTCTAAGAAGACATCAAACATATTGTACATATACTGCTGGGATTACTACGACTGCAGAGAGTAATAAGGACCTGTAATTTGTCATTTTAATGTACGAACTGCTTACTATATGCTTAAATCCATCATCTTCCTGAAAGACTCCTGTTTGCCATGGCTTCTATGTAATTTTTGCACACTGTTCTAATCTGCCTCCTTTCCATACAACTGCATTTCAATGCTGCCTCTGCTTCTCATCCTATTCGGCTATTCCTATCAACTATTTTATTTGGACTCGGGTTTGAGTGTCGGATACGGGTATGTGTCAGACACGGGTATGTTTAAATTTTCTAAGTTTTTTCATGTATTTGGAGGGTCATATCCCCATACCCATATCCGAATATGGGTCCGACATAGATGTCGGACACAAGCACTTCAAGAAAAATGAAGAGTCAAAGCAACATAGCCTATCAAGGGGAGGAAAAGAAGAAAGCATAGCAAAAGATTGCTGTGAAGACATCAAAAGGTGAACACCGCTCGGTTTAATACTTAATACCCTCTCAAGAAACTTATGTTCCTAATATGAAGCTGCCAATCTCAGAGGATATTGATTAAAGATGTAACATATAAACATCCATTTTGTTTTTGGGGCAATGACCTAAAATTTGGAAACTACAAATTTAATATGAGACATCAGAAAAACACACAACAAAAGTAAATGTAAAGCATTTGACCATAGATATTAATCACATATGTAAAACCATCATTGTTACACAATAAAGAGTTGAAACATTGTTTACCACCATCAAATTCAGGAAACTCCATTTGTCATTATTAATGGAAATATAAAAACTGAAAGTTCAAGTAGCAGCTTGTATAGTCTTATGCTTATCAACCTTCTTCTCAAGCTCATTCTTTTGGGCTCCAACCACCCTATCAACTTCCTTCCCTTTCTTCAGCAACACAAATGTTGGCATTGCCTGCACTCCAAATTCCTGCGCCACATCCTAAAAACCAACAAAGATAAAAGAATCAACAATAAAAACCAAGGAAATAAATAAATAAATAAAATCCTCTAAAACCTCTCAAAAAATGTACTATATCCTTTCAATTTACATTACAAGTTTACAGACTATATGATCAAATATCTTGTCCCTACTCAACTCCTTTAAGGGTGCATTCAGTACACAGAATGAATTGTAGCAAAGGCCTTCCAATAAGCCATCAGAAATTTTTTGATTTATCATATCTTTTCCATCATCCTTTACACTAGAAAGGGAGAGAGTAGTCTTAACAAATTATTAAAATCCTGTATACTAAAAGCACCTTGAGAAATTACTTAAATTTATATGTAAAGAAAAGGATAGAATACATACAGGCAGCTCATCGACATCAATTTTTACAAACTCAACTTGAGTGAACTTAGCAGCCATGTCATTCAAAGCAGGTTCCATCAACTTGCATGGCCCACACCAGGAAGCTGAGAAATCTATAACCATCTGCGCTCAATTTTTTTTTTTTTTTTTGTTCAATCAAAAACAACAAAAACCCAGAGTCAGATCTTTCATATAATAATCAAAACAACCGTCAAAACCCGCAAAAAATAATATTTAAAAAAAAAAAGAACAAAATTTTGGATTTGGGGTTGAGAGAAAGATACAAGCTTTGGGGTTTCTTTCACAGAGTTGAAGTGAAGCTGCCATCTGGGAGATGAATGAAAGGCTAAGACCCTTGAAGGCTCAGATGAAGATGATGATTCTTCTAATGGTGAATAGGAATAGCCTAACAAGCTTGAAAAGAAAGAACCCATTTTTTTTTCTTTTATTTTATTTTCCCTTTTTCTTTTCTCAAAGGTCAAAGCAAAGAATTGAAAAAGTGAGTACAAGGTTCTGTGGAAGGCAGCTTGCAGCCGGGAAGCTTGGGTTTTATCGAATTTCTTTGCAAAAATTTAGGTGGCAAGAAAACTTTGGATATCTTTAATATATTCATTTAATTTTTTTTAATTATGTGATTGGTGTATGATTTTTATTTTTTTTCACATAAAAGAAAGTATAATATTTTTAAAAATATATTAAGAACTGATAAAAAAAAAGGAAATATATAAAGAAGGTTCTTAAATTGAAATCAGTTAGGTAGAGGGTCAATAATTTTATTCATTACTGAATATTAATTATATAGTCAATATGTTTTTTTTTTTAATTAAGTTTTAATACAAATTGAGTTTAAATATTTTTTTGGACAATTTTAAATTACAACCATATAAAATTACTCATAACTTGACAAAATTTGTGACCGAAACGCATTAGTTACATATAAATATTCGAATAATTATTAGTATTTTTTAATTATTAATAGATTACCTAATTTGAATTTTAATTATATATAATTGCAACTTTGGATTCGACTAAAAAATAAAATAAAATTGGGCTGCAGTGTTTCTTCAGCTTGAGAGCGGGGTTTTATCATTTATGCTTGAAAAATATGAATATGCCAAGTAGGCCTAGAAAATAGGCCTGATTTGCCCAAACTGTGTGTTGGTTGCTCATTTGCATTTCAGGCCCAAAGGGTATTAAAGATTTAATTTAATTTAATGTTTTTTTTAACAGTAGAATAGATCTGTCCAAGGGTTAAATTAATCGCCCGGTCCGAATTGGGCCGAGTTTGAATAATAATTTTCGTGATTCGGCCCGACTCGAATTACTATTCATTAAATAAAAAAATATTATTTAAATTTAATTATAAAATATATATAACTATTAATATATATATATATATAATATTTTAATATTTTTTAATTAGTAAAACGGATTTTCCTGTTCGACACAAAAAAGGTTTGGATAAAAAAAAAATTGAGCTACAACCCGACTCATAAACAAATCTACAGTAAAAATTATTTGACCTTTTAGGCTTCTTTGGGAGCGTGGCGGGAGTGCTTCCACTCTCCCACCCCATCCGAAATGCATTTTAAGATTAAAATTTTAAAAGTTCAATCATAAAAAGACATCTTTAAGGGATGGGAGTATCTTAATGGAATCTTAATAAAAAAAAGAAAATTGTTTAATTAGATACTTAAATAGAAAATTTAAAATGTATTATTATATATATGTGTCAGACTTAAATTAAAATGTATTAGATAAAATTTGTGAAATTCTCAAATAAAAGTGATTTGATAAGGGTTTAAGGTAGGATGATTTAGATAGATATCATAAAATCAAAGCGTTTTGCTTTGTCTTGTACATAAAAATAAAGGAATAAGAAAAGAAAAAAGGAGAGATTAAGAGAATTTATCTATGTTATACTAGAGAAAGCATTAAAATGGAACTAAATATTGAATAAAAAATTATCTATTCTACGTTTCAAGTAAAGAAATGTATTTAGTTAGCTCTATTTTCTTAATTTAATAAAATATACCCTTTGAAAGGCAGTTGTTTTATATTTCCATTTTCTTACTTCTGATATCTAACTTATATGAATCCATAAAAAAAATTTAAAACTTAATATAGGTAAAAAAAAAAAAAAAATATTTGTTTCTCATTTCATAAAACTTTTAAAGGTATAAATTTTTTTAAAAATAATTCATATATTGACAGCAAAATTTTTTAAACTCCACAATTAAAAGGTTGAAAAGTATTTTAATAGTGTATCTATGTATATTGAACACATATATTAACTCTTTAATTATATTTGAAGAATTTAAAATTTTCATCAGCAGTATATAGAAAACGAATTTAAAATTTAAATTCTAACAATTCAGATGTTTTTTTTTATAAAAAAAAAAATGCAATATGCTATGTAGCACTTCTATTAGAGAGGTAATGAGAATTCCCTTGCATGCAAGAGATCAAGAGATAGGCTTCTAACTCTATTAGGGAAAGCTGAAAGAGCTTTGAAACTGCCTCTATCATGTAGGGAAAGGTGGCCATTGTAAAGAGTAAAGACTAATAAAGGCTAACTTTATTGACTTTTGGGTGCCTAAGAAGTCAGAACCATAGAGATGGAGGAGGTCAAACCGACCTTTTGTGATTCCAAAAAGGAATTCAAAATTCATTTTTAAAATAAAAATATATGTATTTATCATTGAATCAATTATTCGTATGCAAAAATTAAAATATATATATATATATCATAATTTGAAGTGAAAATTTTATTAATGAGACAACTCTTGTGGCAATGTATGTAATGAATCTCCTTTTTGTCACTGAATTTCTCAATTAAATTCGTCATAACACTCATAATAATCAACTTTATCAAAGCTACTAAGATGGAGATTGGACAATCAGACATTGTAGATTTTGCTAGCTTAGCTCTATGTTTAAAAATTGTCAGGTTTCAGACACCTACTAAAGGTATAAGTTCAAAATATCTCAATGTTCATTCTCACCCTAATCTTCAAGTTAAAGCATTCAAATTTATATAATTTTTTTTTTAATAAAAGACATCGTAATCTGAAAATAAAGGAAAGGATGCAGATGTTAAAATTCGAACCCTAGATTTACTGAATGCTACCTCCTAAAGATTACTATATGAACAATTGAGCTAAGCTTACTCTATCATTTGCATACGGTTCCAAAAGAAATCAGTTGGAATAAGAATTTAATCTTTTCAGCAGCACTGGATAATTTACATTTTACCATTTTTTTTTTTTTTTGATAATTGGGTAAGGGGAGGGGTTGCTTGGGTTTGAACCCAAGACTTCATGCCCCCAAGACTCTTGGCCACTCAGCCAAGAGCTTGTTGGCTACATTTTACCATTTGAAAGCAAGGTTGGAGTAAGAGTTTTTATTAGTGTAATCATCCCAGGTAGATTTGATGTTGTTCAGGGAATTACTAGTCCAAACATGCCATAAAAAAGTTAGTGCTGCTGCTTATTAGAGAATCAAGATTTTGGAAATCTGAATCACCAGAAATTTGAGTTTCAGGAAAGAAGAAATTTATGTAAATGCCAGATTCTGGTCTGTCAAAGAAGTTAACATTAATTCTTGTTAAATTGTCCAATACCAGCCCAAGGAAAAATAAAAGTCTAACAATGTGTGGTTGCAATTGTGTGGTTTAATGTGTGGTTGCAATTGTGTGGTTTAATGTGTGGTTGTAGTTGTGTGATTTAAATGTGTGGTTGTTATTAAACAACAATGTGTGGTTGCAATTGTGTGGTTTAATGTGTGGTTGTAGTTGTGTGATTTAAATGTGTGGTTGTTATTAAACAACAATGAGTGGTTGTAATTTATTTAGATTTTATATTTGTGTGGCTTGTGTTTGTCTTGGTATTGTATAAATACCCCCCTCCCTTGCATTTGTATATCATCAAGTAGTAAGCTTCAATAAGCAATAAAAGTTCTAAGTTTTCCTAAGGAGTTCTTCTCTAAAGAGTGTAGTCTAGAGTGAAGTGTGAGCATTTGTGAGTTTTCCTAAAATCTAAACTTTCTTCTTTGAGTGGTAAAATTAGAGTTATCTACTCTAAGTTTTTCTCAACAATTGGTATCAGAGCTAGGTTGTGAGTTACTACCATAGTTACTATTCACACGTGTCACTATATACTTTTATAGTAATTGTTAACATATACGAGATTTATTCAAGTATATGGTATACGATACTATTCACGTATACGGTACTGTTCACGGTGAAATAGTTATTCAGGTACTATTTTTGGTTTGAGCGTTCTTGAGTCGTGAGGAGTTTGTACTATACAAGTTTGTGTCTCAAAATCAAGCTTGTTCGGTATTGTTAGAGTCTTGCCGACACGATGGGTGATCTTCAAGTAGTTGGAGGAATCAAGAAGCTCAATCACAAAAATTACAACACGTGGAAGACGTGTATGATGTCTTACCTACAAGGTCAAGACCTTTGGGAAGTCGTTGGTGGTAGTGAAGTTACGAAACCCGAGCAAGAAGATGCTCAAGGAACCTTGCGCAAATGGAAGATTAAAGTGGGTAAAGCCATGTTTGCCCTTAAGACCACAGTTGAAGAAGAAATGTTGGAACACATACAAAAGCTAGAAACGCCAAAAGAAGCGTGGGATACTTTAGATGCACTCTTTTCGAGAAAGAATGACACAAGACTTCAACTTCTTGAGAATGAATTGTTATCAGTTGCACAACGAGATATACTGATTGCTCAATACTTTCACAAGGTAAAAACGTTATGCAGTGAAATTTCTGATTTAGATCCTACAGCTGCTATTGGAGATACCAGTGTAAAAAGAATAATTATCCATGGTTTGAGGCCCGAATATCGCAGCTTCGTTGCCGCTATACAAGGATGGCCAACTCAACCATCACTTGTAGAGTTTGAAAATTTGCTTGTTGGTCAAGAATCTATGGCCAAGCAAATGGGAGGGGTCTCGTTGAAAAGTGAAGAGGAAGCACTCTACACCAACAAAAGCAAAGGCAAATTCAAACAGCACGTCGGTGGTGGATCTAAAAAGTATGGTGACAAGACAAAAAGTCATCAAGGAGAAGGGAGCTCTCGTCCAGGGGGAGCTTCAAAGAATCGTAGCAACAATAAAAGATTTGAAGGTAACTGTTACAACTGTGACAAGAAAGGTCACATGGCAAAAGATTGTTGGTTTAACAAAAGGCCCGCTGAGAGCAATGCTGCTACTTCTAGTACAAAGGAGAAAAGCGAAGATGATTGGGACGCTGAAGCATTTTTTGCTATGGAAGAGGAAGAGTTAGCTCTCACAGTAACAACGGCTGACAGAATTGACTATGAGAATGACTGGATTGTCGATTCAGGTTGCTCAAATCACATGACAGGCGATAAACAGAAGTTGCAGAACCTGTCAGAATACAAGGGAAATCGCATTGTTGTGACAGCTGATAATTCAAGATTACCGATTACTCACATCGGTAAGACGGTAGTAGCACCTCGATATAGTCATAATCAGGTACCACTACAAGATGTTTACCATGTCCAAGGCATGAAGAAAAATTTGCTTTCAGTGGCACAATTAACATCGTCAGGTCACCATATTCTGTTTGGTCCAAGGGATGTGAAGGTATATCGTGATCTCAAAATCTCAGGACAGCCGATGATGGAAGGACGACGTCTGGAGTCAGTCTACGTAATGTCAGCAGAGTCAGCATATGTAGACAAGACAAGAAGGAGCGATACAGCAGATTTATGGCACATGCGGTTAGGTCATGTTAGTTATTCCAAGCTAAGTATGATGATGAAGAAGTCGATGCTTAAGGG
Organism: Fremontodendron californicum; assembly: GCA_030761205.1. NCBI lineage: Eukaryota > Viridiplantae > Streptophyta > Magnoliopsida > Malvales > Malvaceae > Fremontodendron > Fremontodendron californicum. Next base: position 30,625,961 of record JAULJL010000011.1, read on the forward strand.
ACTTCCTCAGCTTGACATAAGAACAGACACAGTTTGTGCAGGATGCCAATATGGTAAAGCACACCAATTGCCATACGAGGAGTCAAAGTTTAAAGCAAAAGAACCATTAGAGTTAGTTCACTCTGATGTATTTGGGCCCGTTAAGCAACTATCAATTAGTGGAATGCGGTACATGGTGACGTTTATTGATGATTTCTCTAGGTATGTGTGGGTTTTCTTTATGAAAGAAAAGTCTGACACTTTCTCAAAGTTTAAAGAGTTCAAAGAGATAGTTGAAGGAGAAGTGGGAAAGAAGATATGTTGCTTGCGCACAGACAATGGAGGAGAATATAGCTCAGGCGAATTCTCTCAATACCTACGAGAATGCAACATACGTCATCAGTATACTTGTGTCAATACACCACAACAGAATGGTGTAGCAGAGAGAAAGAATCGGCATCTTGCAGAAATTTGTCGGAGTATGCTGCATGCAAAGAATGTACCCGGAAGATTTTGGGCCGAAGCTATGAGAACCGCAGCCCATGTGATCAACAAACTTCCTCAACCAAGGTTAGAGTTTGTTTCACCCTTTGAGAAATTGTGGAAAATGAAACCTTCAGTCAGCTACTTTCGAGTATTTGGTTGCGTATGTTATGTATTTGTTCCTGATCATTTACGTAGCAAGTTTGATAAGAAAGCAACTAGGTGTATCTTTGTGGGATACGGCAATCAAATGAAAGGGTGGAAATGTTGTGATCCTACGAGTGGAAGATGTTACACTTCACGCAATGTGGTATTCGATGAAGCATCTTCCTGGTGGTCCTCAGAAAAGGAGGTGTTGTCAGATTCAAAAGAATTTGAAGACATGCTACAACAGAAAATGGGAGAGTATATTGTCCAACTTCAATCAACTTCAGATGAAGTAGAAGACCTATGTGATGATGACGATGACGAGCAAGTGTTAGTCCAGAGTCCTTGGCAAACTGGTGTGTATCAACCAGATGTTAGATCGAGTGAAGTGGAAGAACCATCTCCACAATCACAAATCCGAAGGACAACAAGAGCACGGAAGCCAAATCCCAAATATGCTAATGCAGCCATAGTAGAAGAACCAATTGCAACAGAACCTGAGACGTTTGAAGAAGCATCACAGAGTTCTGAGTGGATTATGGCTATGAAAGAAGAGATCACTGCGCTTGAGCAGAATCAGACTTGGGATCTAGTGCCAAAACCAAGAGATGTGAAACCCATATCCTGCAAGTGGGTGTACAAGATAAAACATCGTCCAGATGGGTCGATTGAAAGGTACAAGGCACGGTTGGTGGCTCGTGGTTTCTCTCAGAAGTATGAGCTAGACTATGATGAAACGTTTAGTCCGGTGGCAAGACTTACAACCGTACGAGTCCTACTTGCCCTTGCAGCCAACAAAGACTGGAACTTGTGGCAGATGGATGTGAAGAATGCATTCCTTCATGGAGAGCTAGATCGGGAAATCTACATGATTCAACCATTGAGATTTCAAAACCAAAATCATCCTGAGCATGTGTGTAAGCTGCGAAAGGCACTTTACGGATTGAAACAAGCACCTAGAGCATGGTATGGTAAGATTGCTGAATTTTTAACTCATAGTGGTTATTTAGTGACACCTGCAGATTCCAGCTTGTTTGTCAAAGCTAATGGAGGAAAGCTAGCTATCGTATTGATATATGTGGATGATTTAATCATAACTGGTGATTATGAGGCAGAAATTCTTCAAACCAAGGAGAATTTATCAGTTCGTTTCCAAATGAAAGAACTTGGACAACTCAAGCACTTTCTTGGTCTAGAGGTTGATCACATACAAGAAGGAATATTTCTATGTCAACAAAAATATTCTAAAGATTTGCTAAAAAGGTTTGGAATGCTCGAGAGCAAGCCAATTTCAACACCGATGGAACCAAATGGCAAGATGTGTGCACTTGAAGGCAAAGACTTGGAAGATGCAACTATGTATCGACAATTGGTAGGTAGCCTGATCTACTTAACCTTGACTCGACCTGACATTTCTTATACAGTTGGTGTGATGAGTCGGTATATGCAAAATCCGAAGAAGCCTCATTTAGAAGCAGTTCGACGAATACTGAGATATGTGAAAAGTACAATAGATTATGGTCTTTTGTACAAGAAAGGTGAAGACTGTAAGTTAGTTGGTTATTGTGATGCTGACTATGCAGGAGATCATGACACCAGGAGATCAACAACTGGGTACATGTTTAAACTTGGTTCTGGAACAATTTCTTGGTGCAGTAAGAGACAACCAACGGTATCATTGTCAACTACCGAAGCTGAGTATCGAGCAGCAGCAATGGCAGCTCAAGAGTGTACGTGGCTGATACAACTAATGAGTGATCTACATCAACCAGTAGATTATGCAGTTCCGTTGTATTGCGACAACCAGTCAGCAATTCGTTTGGCAGAAAATCCAGTCTTTCACGCAAGAACCAAACATATAGAAGTGCATTATCACTTTATCAGAGAAAAGGTTCTACAAGAAGAGATTGAGATGAAGCAGATCAAGACAGATGATCAAATGGCAGATTTATTCACAAAAGGTTTGAGTATCAACAAATTTGAAATGTTTCGTCGTCAACTCAACATGGTGCAAAGAGGAAGAGCTGGTATTGAGGGGGAGTGTTAAATTGTCCAATACCAGCCCAAGGAAAAATAAAAGCCTAACAATGTGTGGTTGCAATTGTGTGGTTTAATGTGTGGTTGCAATTGTGTGGTTTAATGTGTGGTTGTAGTTGTGTGATTTAAATGTGTGGTTGTTATTAAACAACAATGTGTGGTTGCAATTGTGTGGTTTAATGTGTGGTTGTAGTTGTGTGATTTAAATGTGTGGTTGTTATTAAACAACAATGGGTGGTTGTAATTTATTTAGATTTTATATTTGTGTGGCTTGTGTTTGTCTTGGTATTGTATAAATACCCCCCTCCCTTGCATTTGTATATCATCAAGTAGTAAGCTTCAATAAGCAATAAAAGTTCTAAGTTTTCCTAAGGAGTTCTTCTCTAAAGAGTGTAGTCTAGAGTGAAGTGTGAGCATTTGTGAGTTTTCCTAAAATCTAAACTTTCTTCTTTGAGTGGTAAAATTAGAGTTATCTACTCTAAGTTTTTCTCAACAATTCTTAGACTTGTAGTTGTTAATACAATGCAGAATACAACAGGGAAATTACACTTCATGCAGAAAGGACAGCATTTTATATGGCTGTACCTTCTTCTGCTTATTTCTTATTAATTGTCAACAAAAACCAGCAAATTGTTGTCTTATCAGACAATAAGGTTTCCAGTTTCAATGTTTTCATCATCATCAGCTTTATATCTGTACCACTTAGCACAGACTAAGAAGTAAACAAAGTTTATAAACCCTAAACCAGCAATCAAGTAATAGAAGTAATCCAATTTCCCTTTATTAAGATCTTCAGGTAACCAATCCGCAGCTTTTGTTCTTGCAGTGATATGGTGCACTATGGACACAAGAAAGCTACTCAGGTAACTAGACCCTGCAAAGCCAAAGAAGATGAAAGAACCAGCAAAGCTTCTCATGTTTTCAGGGAATTGCTTATAGTAAAATTCAATCTGACCAATGCAATTGAAACCCTCACAAATTCCAGTGAGAAATAGCTGAGGGATTAGCCATAATGCAGACATAGATGATATAGCACCACCTTTTGGTGTAATCCCAAGTGTTGGCCTTGTAAGAGCCAGATTTCGTCTCTGATCCTCAACTAAACCAGAAACAAGCATTGTGATGAGTGAGAAAATAATCCCAATTCCCATTCTTTGTAGCAATGTTATCCCACCTTGTTTTCCAGTAAGTTTTCGAAGAGAAGGAACCATTAGATGGTCATATACAGGAATCCACAATGTAAGGCTTAGCATTTCAAAGACTGAATAAGTGCAGCAGGCACCTTGATGCTGCCATTGCCAAGCCTTCTGTCAGATTGAAGTGCTTGGAAAACTGTGTAGGTGACATTTTACTTCTTCCACTTGCTGGATGCTGCAAAGTTTCCATGGCTTGACTGCTGACCCATCAGAATTTATTTGGTCCTCAGGAGTCATGACTCATGATTGCAGACTTGTCAAGAAATCTGGTGTCATCATCATACAGTTAAATGTTAATTATATTGGGTGAAACACTATATTATTCGGACTCGGGTGTAAGTGTTGGATACGGGTATATCTCCGACACGGGTATATTCAATTTTTTTCATGTATTTCGAAAATCTTTAGAGGGTCATATCCCCATACTCATGTCCGAATATGCGTCGAACACAGGTATGTATCCGACACGGGTATGTTCAATTTTTTTTCAAGATTTCCATGTATTTAGAGGGTCCTTAGAGGATTATATCCCCATACCCATGTCCAGATATGCGTCGGACACGGATACTTAAAAAAAAAATGAAGAGTCGGAGCAACATAGGGTGAAACACTATGTTACTCGAACTCGAATGTGGGTGTCGAATATGGTTATCTGTCCGATACGGGTATATTCAATTTTTTCTAAATTTTTTCATGTATTTGGAGGGTCACATTCCCATATCCATTTCCAAATATGCATCGGACATGAGTGTCAGACACGGATACTTCAAGAAAAATGAAGAGTTTGAGCAACATAGGTGAAACATTCATTTTTTAGAACATATTCATGTCGAAACAAATTTAGTTATTAACCTGAATTGATCTGTGTGGGAAAGCTTGGAGTTGGTAGAATTGTCTGAAATATAGTTAAAAAGGAAGAGGCTTGGTTGATCAGGCAGCTTCAACTGTCGCTTCTTTGTGGCAGCCACTAAAACTTGTGCCACACTAGTTAAAGGGCTACCTTCAGGTTTCACTTTGACATGGATTCTTGATCCCATGAAGAACAGTATACATGAAAAGAACATTAAGGCTGAAGGATTCCTAGCCCAATTGCCCAACTCACACTTGATTGAATGTAGAAAATAAGAGTTACAGATGCCATTACAGAAAATTTGAAAGTGAAGTAGTACCAATTGAAAAAAATGTTGATACCCTTCTGACCGGATTCGGTAGCCGGATTAAACTGGTCTACTCCAAAGGCCAAGTTACAAGGCCTGATGCCTCCTGCACCAATGGCTAAGAAGCCAAAACCAGAAAATAGGAAGGCTAATTGGCAGGCTGTTGGTCCAACACATATTGTGTCAATATCTGATGTTGAACATTTTGGAGGGTGCAATTTGTAGATTGCAGCAGTTAGTTTAAAACAGCCATTCCCTTCAAAGAAAAAACACAAAAAGGATAAAATTGTTACTATCTTACTCTGATAATGATCTAATAATAAGCTAAATCACTTTTCCCTTTACTTTGAACTGAAAATTTTCAGCTTGGAAACGAGCTGGTTGCTCTGAAAAATTGAACTGATCAAAATATAAATGGAAAGCTATGTTACTCGGATTCGAACGTGAGTGTCGGATATGAATATATCTCCGACTTGGGTATGTTCAGTTTTTTTAAGTTTTTTCATGTATTTGGAGGGTCCTTAGAAGGTGATATCCCCACATCCATATCCGAATATGCGTCGTACACGGATATCGGATATGAGTACTTCAAGAAAAATTGAGAGTCGGAGCAACATAGCTGGAAAGTACCAAGAAAGAGGCTATGGAAGCAAAGGCAAGGGTCTTGTAACGTCCAAAGTAAGTGTCAGAGAGGAAAGCACCAAGTAAAAGGAGCGATGTTTGAGGTGCCTTGGAAGATATTGAGAAGCGTTGCAGCTGTGATGCTCTTCATGTTGAACATAGTCGTAAGATACAACAGCAAGTTTGCCATAGCCCCCATCGAGCCAATCTTCTCGAAGGTCTCATTTCCTGCAATTTTATTGTTGCATGTTTTCACAATTTCGGAGAAGAAAAGTTGGAAGAACATATATATATATATATATATATATATATGTGTGTGTGTGTGTGTGTGTAAAATCTAATCTTACCAATGATGAAAGGCATGGCTTTAATTCCTCTATACTTAATGGCTTCATCAGGCTGATGATCATTACATAATTTAGTAGCTTTGTCCTCCTTGCTCTCCATAGATATTCAATGGAAAGATTGCTTAATTTTCTTTGACTTCAAGCTCCTATCCTATATGGGGTTTTCTCTTTTTGAGAAAATATTACAAAGAAAACATGGAGAAATGAAGGCTAAAAGCTCTAAATATATAAGCAACGTACGAAAAATTGATCTGTTTAAAGGAAGTATCCATGAATAATTAGCCCCACCAATTCCCCCACTTAATTGGAGGCAGTCCTCTTCCTTTCATGTTTAATTAATATTTGTAAATCTATGTTGTTTCGACTTTTTATTTTTTTGAAGTATTCGTGTTCGACATATCTAAAGCCTATTGAGCATATCCTTGTCGAACACATAACCATATTCGACACTCACATCCGAATTCGAGTAACATATGCAGTTTCAATGTGAGAGCGAAAGTTTGGTCCAGTTTCAATGTGACATAAAAAAGGAAGGTTTCAAAGTCTAGAAGCCTGGATTGCCCAGTTGCCATAGCCTTTCCCTAAAATTGCTTGCATGCATGTGCATATATCTTCTATATATATATATGAGGTTAATTATACTTGGACTGTAGGAAGTGGTTGAGAGTGCGAGCAAATTCAGCCAATCTTTTCCTGTTTGATGACAGGCATGTTCATTAATTTGGTGCCTCACGACAATGTGGTGAAATGGAGAGTTAGGCCTAGTTTAACATTGCTGTTGCGGTTTGAAAAAGTTTGGTTTGAAAAAAGTGTGTTTGAAAAGTGTTTTGAAAGATTGCTGTGAAAAAGTGTGGTTTGAGATTTTTGAGTGTTTAGCATTGCTGTGAAAAAATGCTGTGAGAAGATAAAATGTCTAAAAAGGATATCATATTAAAAAATAATGAATAAGTTATTTTTAATACTAATTGAGTAAATTAATATTATTTCTTTTATAAATAAAATTCTTTCATCTTATAAATAATTATTATATTCTTTTTATAATTTTAAAATATATAAATATATCATAAGTTGATAACATTTTATATTTAAAATAAACTCTACAAAATAACAATTATGTATACATCATATAATATACAAAAAAATATATATAAATATGTAATATATAAATTATTTAAAGGGTATAAAAGTCATTATGTATACAAAATATAAAAGCTTTGTATTTGCGGTTAGCTCAAAAAACTCAGTCAAAACACACTTATTTTATAAGTGTTGAGTTGTTTAGGATTGAGGTGGCTGCCAAAAAGAGTTTTCCGGCAGCGAACCACAATCCTAAACGAGCCCTTAATAACTTAAGCCCACATGACTTGTAAAGCTGTCCTGCCCAAATATCATGGCTTGGGGAAGTTACACGTAGTAATTTCTTCTTCTTTTTTTCTCATTTTTTATCTACAAATCTCGTCATTGTTCAATTATTCTTAGAGTAGTTCGTGGCCGGATCGGATCAAGTTTGGATCGAATTTAAGTATGGTATTAATATTACATATATTTATTTAAATTTGGCTTGACTCGAAATATAAGTTTCAAATTCTGTCTAAACTTATCCATATTTATAAATGGATAGTTCAAACCTATTTAAATCCGACCATATTTATAAAAAAAAAAAAAAGAATTTAAACAAATATATTATTTTTATTTAATTTTTAATAAATTGTCTTTTATTAAATTTTAAAATATGGATGATTTAACATATTTTTAAATGTTTATATTATAATATTATATATTTATTTTTTATATGATATAATATATATATATAAAAATAAAATTATTATATTATATTATATAAATGAAAAACGGATCGGACTGGGTTCTGGCTTTGATTGTTAGAGCCAAAGCCAGGCTCATTTTTAAATGGATATTATTTTTTTGCTTAAACTCATATTTTGAACCTAATATTTTTGTTCAAACCCTTTCAAATATCGAGTAGGCTTTTCGGACTTGAACTAATAACTCAATTCTTGAACAGATCTAATTATTTTGTTCCATTTATGGTTATTGTTTCGTGAACAATTGAACATAGTAGTTAAATAATCCCGATGCGTTATATAAGGCAATTATTATACAATTGTTTCAATTTTCCTCAATTATTTTTACACTTCTATGTGTAAATAACTTGATAATGGTTCCTTTACATTTCAAAAATACTCGAATTCGAAACTATCGAGACTCTAAAACTTATAAAAGTTGGGGGTGTTTCATTATAGATCCCAATAATAAATAATTTATGAAAATCAATGAATTCAGATATTTAGGTAATAATCAAAATCAAAATTTGCTCTTGCATTGCATCATTGCATGTTAAGTATATTTTATCAAATTTTGTCTCATATTGTTATCCAAACTCATTTGTTATAATTTGTTATTAGTAGTATTTGATATGTACATGTGATTAAACTTAGAACTATATTTCTAGTATTTGCATTTCATGTTTTGCCTTTTCCGTTCTTTCCTTTTGTTTTTCTTTTTTCTTCTTAATTTTAATTTTAATTTATATGGATTACAATATATGAAATTAATGAAAATCATATTGGAGCAAAATATTAAAGGCGGCCTATTTTTTTTTAATACAATCAAGGCTATTCCCAAACTTTACATGCACCTAATCTTCTGCTCAAACGATTTTAAGAGCGCACTCTTTAATATCAACTAAGTGCATTTAAGATTTTACTTTTGAAATAGTTTTCACAAGAAAAGAATCAATATTGACAAGGAAAGGAAGCTACTCCCCTTACCAAGGAGACTAATCCCTTGTGAGTATTGTTGCGAATTCCTTCACATCTTTGATCTATTCAGAATTTTATTTTCGAAATATATTTTATAAAAATCAAATCAATATTGACAAGGAAATGGAGCTATTCCCTTTACCAACTGAACTAATCCTTTGTGGGATATGGCTGCTGATCTGTTACTTTTGATTATTTTTGGTATAATAAATAAAGAGAGGGAAAAGAAGCCCAAGGGATGAAAAATTATCCAAAGATCTTATCCAATAACTAGCTTAGCATATAGGGAAAAAAGTTTCCTATAAGTAGTCTATATATCCTAAGGGTTGAACCAAAATTTGCCCAAAAAAAAATTCATGTTTATGAGAGTCCTTTTGGTAGGGGCCTTCAAAAAGAAAAAGAGTCCTAAGGGGGCGGCCTCCAATCTTTCTTTAAAGTCAATAATATATAGTTGGAGTCTCCAATCTTGATTGCAGTTCCTGGATTCAATAATAACAATGGACTCCAAAATTAACCCTTGCTTAACAGTCGAGCATATTTAGATCAATGCATGGTTCGAGATGCTTTTCTTTTTTTAAAGATCTGGTTCGAACCCTTCTTAATAATGAAGTTTAAAATCTTTATTGACGGTGTATAAAAAACGTACTCATAATAATAATCATTGGTTTGGAACTTGGGAGATCTGATCACGACAGATTAAGACTGAGCTATGAATGAGCTATGCATGCATGCATGACTCCGGCCTTTGAGGCTCACTGTACGTGAATAAATTTTTTTTTTTTTTTTGTGTTTCTCCAATAATTTTTTGACACGTATTTATAATACATTAATTTTAATATTAAACAGTTAATTAATTGAACACATGACAGGATTATAATGAAAAAAAAAAAACCAAACGGAACATAGAATAAGAACAAAGAATATCTATTCACCGTACTGGTGCTTAACTATAGAACTGAATTCTTTTTCTTCTTAAAATCACGTAAACATAGAACTGCTTATGGGACGGCTTTCCTTTCTTACCTATTTTTAATGTTGTCCTTAATTATTTCCTACTTCAATTTGATAATCATGTCCACCAGACAATTAAAAGTTTCAATCTTTTGTCTTTACTAGAATCTTTGTTATTTCATATATATATATATATATATATATATATATATATATATATATATATATATATATATATATATATATATATATAGACTTAGCAATTTATTTTTTTTAAGTTGATTGCTGCATGATCTCTTGGTCAATAACAAAGTCTTGATCAAATTGATGTTGGTGTCCTACAAGAAAATCAACCCCACTTGAAGAAAAGAGAGGTGCAAAACTGGCCAAGCTTGCTTGGTATTCAAACAAAATCAAGAATGAAGCTGGATCTCCATATTTTTATGAAAAGGGTTATTTCGATTTGGGTTCGTTTTGTTTTGATCAAGACATTACAAGGCAGAAAGATTAGACCATATATACTTGAGAAAAATATGTGGTTCATACTTTAAATGTGTTGCATCTTTCATGTATCATCTATTTTGCTCCAACTTAATTTTTTTTTTGAAGTATTCATATCTGAAACCTATATCCAACACATATCCGAATATGGGAATGGAAGTATGATCCTCCAAGAACCCTTCAAATATATGAAAATCTTGAAAAAAAATTAAATATACCCATGCCGGATACATATTCATGTTCGACTTTCACACCCGAATCCGAATAACATAGTGTATCATCACATCAAGTGACATTTTCCTTTTTTTTTTTCCATCAGACTTTTGACTAATTTGTAATTACCAACTCAAGTAATCTTTCTAGAGGAAACCCTGCAATTTGGTCCTGCCCAATATTGCATGATGCAAAACAAAATGGAAAAGCCATATTTTTGTAAAATTTGTTCCGGTTTATTTGTAACTAGGAATCCAGGTTCCAGGCTTCGAAAGTTCTATATATTGATGATTTTTTAAAATTTCCTCCTCTCTTTTCTTACATTAAGCAATCTCATTCCCACTTATATAATTGAATCCAAGTGATTACAGCAATTTAGGATCTGTTTGATAAAATATTGAAATTTTTTGAAGGCCTTGCAAAAATTGTTTGCTTCGGTGTTTGTCTCACTTGAGGCCTTCTCAGTAACTTCTGTATCAATACCTGGCTTGGAATTTGGAGAGTGGCTGTGCCATATTCCTGCAAATCTTTTAGGTTGCGTTTGAAAACTTGAATTTCAAATAATGGATTTAGATTTCAAAAATAGTGTAAATTATGTAGTAAAACACATGTAAATGTAACAGTCATGATTATTTATCAAATTCATGGATTTGTTGGATGCCTATGTAGTGGTGAATTTGAAATACCTATAGGTATTTGTGAATTTGAAATTCATGTTTTTATACCTTTCAAATATACAATCATGTTGAATTTTAACTAATGTATGCATTTCATTATCACAATTTATATAGCAAATGAAATCCAAATCAAATTCTCAAATTCATATTCCCAAACATAACATTAAGATTTTAAATCTCGAAAATGTAATGGCATTAAAAATCTCAACATTAGCATTTCATGATCTCTCAAAGCTTCTTCTTGACCATAGTTGGCTGCAATGCTGATAAAGATGGGCGGGGTTTGATAACCAGGAGCCGAACTTGGCTTAAGAGTCTCCATTATAGACAGCAAAATTCCATCCATTGTTCCTTGCCTTGAGAACTTGGCAATTTCTAAATGTAAGTTTGACAACTTGTATCTCAATGTCAATGCACCTTCTCTCAAGGGTCTACAAATCTCTGACTGCAAAACTTACGACTACTTTTTTATACAAAAAAAGCTGCAGTCTATAAATAGAAAAAGTGATAGCAAATGTTATAATTCGAACCTTAAACCTACTAAAAGCCACTTCATAAAGGTGATTGCATGAACCAACTGATTTAAGCCGGGGTTCAACATATGGCTACTTTGATTTTAGCATCTCTGCTGAGCAAATTCAAACATTGTCTTGACTATGAAATTAAGTTTCTCTGTCCCAGAAGCCTCTTTCAGCGGATGTAGAATGTATTCAGAGAACTTGATGTCTCTATGCAAAGCCACACTTGCAGTTTATGAAACAACTTTTAGTCTTGGAGATACTATGTACATGGAATTCAACAAATAGCTTAGTTGAGTTCGTTAATAGTAGGATTACAAAATCCGATCCAATCGATGGATTTCGCATCGATTCGAGATTTTTTTTTTTTTGTAAAGCGAGGAGGGATGGAACAGGGTGGTTTTAGTAAATGTTTGCTCCACTCCGTCTCGCTCCGACTTTTGAAATTACTATCTTACTCCTTAAAATATTTTTATATTTTCCCTTTTATTTTTTAATATATATTAGATATACTAAAATCATATAGATATTAATATTTTATACATATACTTTTAGTATATATATTAAAGAATTTTATATACTAAAATTATGTTCACAAATAAATCAGAATATAACTTTTTTATAATATTAAGTTAAAAATAATTAATAAAAATTGAGGTGTAACAGAGTGGAGCATTGTGAAATAGTTATGAATGTAACCGGCATCCATGTAAGTGGATGTTTTCAACATTCATGCAAAAGTGGAGTGAAAGTAGATAAGACAATCTCCGCCCCCAACCGCTCTATTGCCATCCCTAGTTAATAGTGTAAGATATGCCAAAATTCTACAATTGAACTTCCATAATATTGAGGTAAGTGGATTCTTATATCTTTAGTTAAGTTGTCAGCAATTCTTTAACAGTATGGTACAATATTAAAACACAGAAAAATAAAGAATTGATAGTATTGAACACAATAATATAAATGCATTCTACCATCACAGCTAACTTGAATGAAGATTCATACAAGAAAATCTTGCTTTATTAAATTGTATAGTAAAAGATTGTAAACACAACACTGTTTAAATCTTCATTGAAAAGGAACTGGGACGCCTTGCTTCTTGTTGACAATGGTCATTGCCATGTAACGGGTTCCCATCCCTATAGGCACATGTTCATCTGGTCCCTCCCAAAAGGGGGCTTTACCTTCACCCACCAATCGCCAGTATTCGGTCCTTAGAGATTCAGCTTGTTCATAACTGCAGTTTTGTAGTAGGGCTTCGACTCGGAAATTTATTCCAAGTGAACCAAGGAACTGGGACTGAGTAATAGGGCCATGAACAGACACATCATCTGAAAACATGATGGAATCATGAAATTAATCGTTACTGTTTCCTTTCAGTAACTTCATCCTAAACCTATGTTGCTCCGACTCTTCATTTTTCTTGAAGTACCCGTGTCCGTCGCATATCCGGACATGAGTATGGGGATATGATCCTCCAAGGATCCTCCAAATACATGGAAATCATGAAAAAAATTGAACATACCCGTGTCGGACACATACCTGTATCCGACACTCACATTCGAGTCCGAGTAACATAGTCCTAAACTCCTTTCAGAATGACATATACTAATCCAACTAGTACAACCAATATTAATGAGGATGAAAAACCTGAAGCTTCCTCAGCAGAGTGCCTGATTGAAGCAAAATCAACATATGCACTGAGATCAGCAGTCCCAGGGTTGTCTAGTATGTCAACAAACTTGTGCTTTCGAATTGCCTGCACAAATTTACTAGTGGTTATGAAAATAAACACAGGGAAAACAAAAGAAAAAGTATTTTTTTTAACTGTTAAAGTGGCAAAATCTAGGTTCAGTTAATTGTCCAGGCTTGCAGAGGCACCAAACCTGCAGACTATCTGACACAACTCCATTCAGGCCATAATCAATAATAAGAGCTCCGCCTCCATCATCGCTTATTCTTTTTGCAAGTACGTGAGTCAAGTCCATTGCTTTGGGGCAAACCTCAATTTGATTAAGTTTCTCTGTGTCTTCAGGCACAGCCCACTTGCAGCGCTTCATTAGGTACAGAGTTGCAGGTGTAGGCTGTGGGGATAGAACAAAACGAAACCTAACCACATTATATAAGAAAGTATCAAGCAACTAAACTCTTTAAATCAGCAAAGTGACTGAAATATTGTCAGAGTAGATGCCAAATTCTTACAAGGAATCTTCCATGACATCTACCATTTTCTCACACCAGCCACGAGAAGCTCTCTGCAGAGAATTTCTTTAATTAGAGAAACGCATATGAAATGGCACAAGCAACATAATGTATAGTAAATTTGAAAACTTTCAGTACAAGTTTACAAACTTGTCTCACTTAGACAAAAACTCATGACTAGGTAATAATTTGATAATTATATGTACGCAACTTTAAACTTCCAAGTTATTTAGCTTTCAGCGATTGTTCAATCAGCGATTGTTCAAAGAATAAAATTATTAACTCAGTCATGTCTTACATGACTAGATGTATATAATGTTATTTACTGCTCAAGTTACCGTGAAATTATTCATGATCTCTATTCTCCAATGACTAGTAATAAGACAATGGAAAAGTAACACGTGTTTTACAATTTTCATAAACATTATAACAGATGATTTAAATGGCAAGAATGAAGGCAAAAACAAAAAGTCTACTGTTTAATCAAGTAAGCTGCAAATAATTACAGACTATGTTGCTCCAACTCTTCATTTTTCTTGAAGTACCCGTGTCTGACGCATATCTGGATATGGGTATGCGAATATGATCCTCCAAGGACCCTTCAAATACATGGAAATCTTGGAAAAAATTGAATATACCCGTATCAGACACATACTCATGTCCGACACTCACACCCGAGTCCGAGTAACATAGATTACAGAAACTTCATATAATGACACTAACCCAGATGAAGGCTCTCTAATTCTATTAAATTAATTTTTTAAGTGCCAGGGATTTAATATTGGTCATCCGAGGTTCAGCCAGCATAAGCAATCATTTACTGACTGATAGGGTCGGCAACAGAAAGAACAATTATTCATTCAGTCCTAGCATAAAAATGAACAAGAGAAACCTGAAATTGGTGGATTGGCAGTGCATCATAGAACTCATGGGCAATTATTATTGTGGGCACTGCAACATTAACCAAACAAATAAAACAACATCAAGGGAAGAACAGAACAAATTACTGTTTAACTCAATCCACAAACTATAGGATATAAATAGTTCATTCGAACTAATCTCATAAACAAAGGCTATGCATGTAATTGTTTTGAGAGAAAAAATCAAAAAGTTAGTGCCATACATCCTGATGGAACCTGTTCCAGTGCAGCATGCCACGATACAGGTGTTCCAGCCAGTGTGCTTAGAGACCTTTTCTCAACACTTTCGCCGGTATTATCTTCACCCATGCATTTCAAGTTTTGGTGCTGAAGCTTTTGCAGTGTGGGACTACATTCTACCATGTGTATATGCAATGACTCCGTGAACTGTTTAAATTTTGATGCACCCTGTAAGAAAAAAAATGCACACCTATTTAACTTCAGGCCAAATCGAGTCCTTATAAAACTAATAAAACAAAATTAAAAGAACTAACTTGCATGTCTTATACATTTAGAATAATATTTGACAGAGAAATATAAGTGGCAACCATACACGAAGAAGATCAGCCATCAGAGTTCCTCGGCCGGGGCCAAGCTCAACCAGGTTCACTCTCTTTGGTTGTCCCATTTGTTCCCATAAAGACATAGCCCAAACACCAACCATCTGAAATTATGGCAGTAGGAAAAAAAACAATAAATTAGCTGCCTCCTTGAATATTCCTTCACACACACAAATTCTGTAGAAACTGAATTACCTCTCCAAACATCTGGCTTACTTCAGGAGATGTTATGAAATCACCTTCAGCACCAAAGACATCCCGGTTAATATAGAACCCAGCCTTGGGATTTGTTAAGACTTCTTCCATATATTCTGCCACAGATATCGGCCCACCACGAAACTGACAAGACTCACAAGCAGTACAGTTTCAAAGCAGAAAAGGAACATTTTCAAGAACTAAAAAGAGACATTAAGAGTATAAGTTCATGGGTTTTGGCTAACGAGTGTCCTAAAGATAATAGTTAAATGCAGCAGTTGAACGAAGATATTACTTAAAATACAAAAGTAACAAAACCCTTAATTTATTATATCAAAAGAAACCAATTTGACTAACCTTAATAATGCCTTTGAGATGCTTGACAAGTTCAGATTCCGAGGAAGGTTCATGAGAATGCTCTAAAACACCCCCACCATAAAAACAAAGAATTAACAAAAAGAAAAAAGTGTAATGATATGAATATGGAGATAGAGAGAAGCTGATAAAGTTACCTGGGGGATTGTAGAGTCCAGAACGGTCAATGGAAATGGTGTTGGTGGGTTGGTCTTCAAGCTGTTCGAATGAATTACTCTGAGGGATTTCGGATTGTGAAGAAGAAGAATAAGATAAAACTGAGCATTTGTTGAGTAAAGGAGGTGTTGACTGAGTAGACAGGAATCGGCGAACTGTGGGAGTTTGTTGAAGTAGCAGCTTCCTCATCATTTTTGTCGCTCAAACTG
This sequence comes from Fremontodendron californicum, assembly GCA_030761205.1. NCBI lineage: Eukaryota > Viridiplantae > Streptophyta > Magnoliopsida > Malvales > Malvaceae > Fremontodendron > Fremontodendron californicum. The sequence continues at coordinate 30,642,185 of JAULJL010000011.1, forward strand.
TCAAACACAAAAAAAAAAACAAAAAAACAAAAAAAAACAGTTTTTTTTCCCTTTGAAAATTGAAGGAAACTAAGATAAACAAAGATCATCAATAGACCATAACCATGATTCAAAAAGTAAGAAATCTGATCCAAATATTGGGTAAGTTAACCGTGTGAAGGGGATGTAGCTCAGATGGTAGAGCGCTCGCTTAGCATGCGAGAGGTACGGGGATCGATACCCCGCATCTCCATTTCAATTTTTGTTTTGGATCTAGTTTCATTCAGCTGAGTAGCTTCGGTTTTAACATGCTCAATTGCTCTATTCTCTTCAACAGTTCAGACTTTCCTCTAGCTTTTATTTTGTTTTGGATCTAGTTTCATTCAGCTGAGTAGCTTCGGTTTTAACATGCTCAATTGCTCTATTCTCTTCAACAGTTCAGACTTTCCTCTAGCTTTTAAAACATTTTATATGCCATTGCTCCTGGCTGCTGCCATTTGTTTGGTGATAAAATGAAATGGGGTAAAAGGAATCATGTGGAATTTCTTTAACAGAGTTTCTAGGAACAGACATTTTTTTTATACCTCCAATGGAAAATGAACTGTTTATGAGATTCACAGAGACTTAATTAACTAGCCAGTGGATTATTTTCAGTTAAACTGTGTTTAGAAAGTAAAAACGTGGGATGGGATAATAAATATCAGTAGTAAACTGCATCAGATATTTGCATTAAGGAAAATCAATCACTAGAAGAAAACCCAAGTTTTTTTTTAATTCAGCCATAGTAAGTAAAAGATCATAAAATTATATAGATTATATTTCATTTATCATAACAATATATAAATGAAGAGCTTAAATGAGAGCCACAACACCACAAATGAAACCAAAAAAAAGAGCTGAAAGTTGATCATGAGTCGAAATGTATGATACTTTCAAACTAACTGAGCACTATATTATCCGAATTGAAGTGAATGTTGGATTAGAGTATGCCCGATATGATATATTCATTCTTTTTTTTTTATTTTTCCGAAGAATATCATATTTCATATCCATGTCCGAATATATATTTGACACAATTATCTAATACAAATGTCAACACACGAATACTTCAACAACAAAAAATAAAGAGTCTGGATAACATAGACGGAAAAACCTGACAAAATGATAATCAAGTGCTAGATGTTTCATCGGTGAGTGGAAAACAGGATTGGCACTCAAGTATGTTGCACCAATATTATCATAATGAAAAATAGAAATCAGAGAAGAAGAAATATGTAGATCAGATTCCAAATCCAAACTAATTCAGCTGTGGTATTAGCAAAAACCCTGTATTCAGCTTCTGTAGAGAACTTTGCTTCTGTTTACTGGATTTTAATTTGCCGAACTTATCTCCTTATCAGATTCTACTTATTTATAAGGAACAAAAAGAAACTCTTACATGACCTGACTTTTAACGTTTCCGGTCTCTTATTTACTATAACATTCATTGAATTGTAAGGCCATTGTTTTCAGAATTGCAATGGACAACAGAGAAATCCATGAATGATCCATGTTTTTTGAATGCTGGTTTTTTAAGTAGACATCATTTATTAATGGGAAAGAAAAGAGGGCTGCTGCTGTTAATCACAATTCACAAGCAAGAAATAGCTGATGGAGATAAGTGGATATAGTTCCAAAATCAGCCATTTTTATTAGTTTTATTCAAAAGAAAAGAATCAAAGATTGGCCTCCGACTCTGAGTTTGCTACTTATTATAATATTGATATTTAAATATTTTCATGAACTCATCAGAAGCTACAAACAAGTTCACTGAGAAATGTACTGCAACTGTCAACTTTTGGTTTTACTTGCTTTTCTTAAGAAACATCTTGTTCTTGACTTAATAATTTGTTTTGTAACTATAATAAAGAGTATGTTCGAGTCAATTGCAATTTTGCTAAATGCAAATAATCCTGTTTATTTTTTTATTTTTTATTTTAGATAGTTGTATGAACTAAATGACTGATACTGCTGTTTAATTTGAAGTGCATATAACTTTCTGAAAATTACTACACCATGTTAAAATCATTTCCAATAATCAAAGATACCATTCCATAGTATAAAATTTTCATTAAATTGATAGATGGTTTAGCTTTACTAGGTTATTTCCATCAATTTTAAAACTTTTAAATTGAATGATTGATAACAAGTAACTAGCTATGAATACTTAAAAAAAAAAAAAAACTTAGATGACTCTCATCCCAGGGAATGTAGCTCAGACTCCAATTACCCAAGATTTATTTTCTATTTTTTTCCCTTTTTTCAAACACTCTAAACTCCAGAGAGTTTCCAGGAATTAGACATTTTCTGGACCTGGCACAACTTCCCTTATTTTACTGTTACTGATCACTTTACTACTTGGTGAAGAAATTCGAAGTACTTCGATTCTAAGTCCGTAGCAAGAGCTAGCACTTTGTGTTTCTTGTTGTTGGAGATGACAATCATAGACAAAATATAAGAAGAAGAGGAAAGAACTGGAAGAAGTTGCAATTGCAAATACAAAAACAGCTGCAACAGGGTGAATAAAAGTGGAGAATTGATAGGCAAAGCCAAATAAGATACCACTAGATAAAACCCAGATGACAGATTTCAAGAAATCTTTCCTTGGTGAATTTTCCTTGGGGGTAAATCTTGGAGCTGTTTTATGCAATACATGAGACAGAAATAACCAAAGTAAACAAAAACTATGAAAGCTACCATGGAAAAATCACCATGAGTGTAGGCCTGGTAGATTGTGGAGATGCTGTTGAACGTGAGAAACAAGTAAGCTATGGCTGGAAGAAATATGGGGATTTTTTCAGGATTGGTTGGAGGAGGAATTGTGGTTTGGTTTTGATCATTGGTTGGCAACATTTTTTTTGAATGCAAAAATGATATGAAATTTTGAGATTGTGGTGAAATTAATTACTATAACAAGGAGATTTGTTCTGAGTTTTCTGGTTGAAAATATGGAATAAGCTGAGATTGTTGAGAATTGATATGGTTTTAGACTTCAAAGCAACACAAATATATATATGATCTGGTTTGTGGGAAATACAAAGAAACTGCAGAGAATATATTTGGAAGTTGACTGAGGAAAAGCACCTGCAATGAATTTCCATAGCATCACTTTATTTGAAGTTTCTTGGAAGTCGAAAACTTTTTCGTTTTCTCTTTTTCTTTTTTTCAATGGTTTGATTGATCAGAACTTTCATGGAAGTTGTGGAGCAATGAAGAGAATAAATTCATAGAAAGTTATAGATAATGCTACCAAGAGTATAAATTCATGGAAAGTATGAAAGGGATAATATGTAAATTGATTCTTGAATTATATTTTTTAATAATTTGATATTTTTATAATTAAGTATTTAAATTCATATTCCATCAATAAAGATAGTCTAATACGTAACAGTATGATGACGTATTTTTATTAATGCTAAGTAGTCATATATATATATATATATTTATTAAGTCAAATGTCACATCAAACATTTCAAGTCAATATTTTGAAAAAGGAAATTAATTTTTAATATTTTGAATTAACTTTTTTAAAAAAAATAAAAATTTTGATATGAAAATTTTGATATAGTGTTGACTTGACACGACGATAATCAAATTACGTCAGCATTTATGTAATATCATTAATCGGGATTGAGAATAACTTAATTGATTAAATACAACTTTAAATATCTAATCATTATATTTTTTTTAAGTATTAAATTATTAAAATATATATAATTTAAGACCAATTTACCTATTAACCATACTTCAAAACAAAATTTCGTTGGTTATGCTTGGTCTTAGTGAAAAAGGATTTCGAATTCGATGTCATTGGTAAGACCCTAAATACGAGATGAGGTATTAGTCCTAGAAGTGGCAATCGCGCTGCGCTTGGAATTTTTATAATATTTATAAAATTTTAAATAAATTAAAAATATAAAAAATTAAATATAAGTTGAATCATATTAAATAATAATTATTTATATTTTAATATCATAAATAAATAAATTTAGAGTTAAAATCGAATCACTATAATAAAATATACAAAATATAAGATGAATTGAGATACGATACACACAATATGAAAAAATAATTAAAAACGACACGAAAAATAACATTAAACACGAAATGAATACACGAATGTATCAAAATCTATATAAAATGAATTATTAATGTGTAAAAATTTATATAAATATATAATACTTTAAACACACACAAAATAACACAAATACGAACACGAACACGTAACGAACACATAAAATTTTCTCTAAATTGAATCACTATAATAAATTATACAAAATATGTCATGAATTGAGATACGAAACAAATATATAAATTTTTCTAAATTGAATCACAATAACAAACTATGCAAAATATGAAATGAATTGAGATACGACACGAACATAACAAGCGAAAAATAATTAAAACACAATACGAAAGATAACATGAACATTATACGAATACACGAACGTGTCAAAATATACATAAAAATGAATTATTAACGTATAACAATTTATATAAATTTATAATATTTTAAACACACGAAAAAATAATACTAACACATCAATTTTTATCATTCTTTTCTTTCTTTCTTTTTTTTTATTTTAAAAATGACATGTGTCAACGTTATGTTAACTTGTGTAGTCAATTTTATATTACGTTATTAGAAATTTTTTTCCCGCTTCGCTGGGGATTTTTTTTTTTAATATTTATAAATTTTTAATTAAACTAGCAATCATAAATCGATATAAATTGAATTATATTAAATAATTATTATTTGTTATAATTTGTTATGTTTTATTATCATAAGTAAATAAATTTAGAGTTAAAATCGAATCACTATGATAAATTATGCAAAACATGAGATGAATTGAGATACGGCACAAACGTCGCATGAAAAAAGAATTAAAACACAACACGAATACACAAACGTGTCAAAATCTATATAAAATGAATTATTAACGTGTGAAAATTTATATAAATTTGTATTACCGTACACACAAAAAAAAAAAAACACGAACACGTCACGAACAAATAATTTTTTTCTAAATTGAATCACAATAACAAATTATGCAAAATATGTTATGAATTGAGACATTCTTCCCCCTTCGCTGGTTTTTTTAATATTTATAAAATTTTAATTAAATTAACAATTATAATTAAATATAAGTTGAATCATATTAAATAATTATTATTTATTTAAATATTTTTTATGTTTTAATATCGTAACTAAATAAATTTAGAGTTAAAATCGAATCAGTATGACAAATTATGCAAAATATGAGATGAATTGAGATAGGGCATAAATACCACATGAGAAAATAATTAAAACATAATATGACACGAAAAATAACATGAACACTACACGAACACACGAACGTATCAAAATCTATATAAAATGAATTATTAACGTGTACAAATTTATATAAATTTGTAATATTATAAAAACACAAAAAATAACATGAAACACAATTTTTTTCTCAATTGAATCACAATGACAAACTATGCAAAAGATAAAATGAATTGAGACATGAGACGAACACAATATAAAAAAAATAATTAAAACACAATACAAATACACGAACGTGTCAAAATATACATAAAATAAATTATTAACGTGTAAAAATTTATATAAATTTATAATACTTGAAATAACATAAAAACGAACACATAAATTTTTATTATTTTTTTTTTTCTTTATCTTTTCCTTTACTTCCCAACAAAAAATTTATGTGTCAGCTCAGGGTGAATTCATGTAGTTAACTTATAATATATATTATAGTTAGATAGATTAGATTCGAATTATTTTGATTTAACATTGAGGTTATTTAAATTTGGATAATTAAGTTTTTTTTGGCAACTAATTTGGATAATTAAGTTCAGTTATTTTTATTTAAATTGTTAAGATCTAAAATTAATTTAATTTAATTCATTTTGAGTTATTTGGATTTTGATTGTTTCATATTCGAGTTAAGTAAATTTGAATTATTGATTTTTTTAATCGAATTTGATTAAATTTAATTAAATTAGAATCATGAACAACTTTAATTTCAAATAAAAAAATTTGAAATTCCTTTTCTCCTTCTCTCAACCCGAGTAAGGGATAAAAAATAAAAAAAAAATCCTAAGACAGTTCAGTTTAGTGCTAAAAACCTTTTTACCTTCGCAACTCTTCAAGCTAACCCGAGACTCAAACAGGTCGAGTCATTAAAACCCTATTTAAACACCCAATAAAAGAATCTCCGACTATCCGATAGTCAAATCTGCCAACAACCATGTCCTACGGCGGTGCAGCCATGGCGGCGCCGGCGGCGGTGAGCGGTTCCGCCTCGGCGTCGACGATTAAGCAAGTGAAGTTAGAGAGAGAGAGCGAGCTGAGAATTGAGGTGGGTAATGAAACTCCGCTTAAGCTCCGACTACTTAACGGCTCAGCCGAGATTTTCGGGTCCGAATTGGCCCCTGAGATGTGGCTCACTTTCCCTCCTCGCCTCAAATTCGCCGTAAGTTTCGGAAATTCCTTTGCCATAAAAAAACAGCCAATCTTGAGCAAGAATATATATATATATATATATAATTTAGAGACTTTTGATATGCAAGTTTACTCTTGTTCAGTAACAAAGTTTGGAATTTGCCAAAATTTTATAAGTTGGTGTTAATGGGGTCATTGAATGGATGGTCTTTTTTCTATAAATACTTTCATTAGGAAGGAATGAAATGAAACTTCAAAAGGTTTTCTTTGTTATGTAATCTTTATTTTGATGTTTTTTAGTTTTGTCATTTACTTTATCCAAATAGAGGGAGTTATATTACATGCATGTTTAGGGATGGCAGCTGTCGGATATTTGCATTTTTTGTACTAATCGAATCCGAATCCGCAAAACTGTTTTAAAATCCGAATATGCATTTAATCTGCATATTACTATCCGAATCCGAATTAAATAACATTATCCGTCAGATATCCGAATCCGCTAAAAATTCGAATTCAATAAATCAAATTTTTTTAAAAATAAAAATATAAAATCAAACAAAATTTATATGTTTTACAAATAAGCGGATTCGGATTCGGATATCCGATTCCGCTATCCGAATCTGCAAAAGTAATGCGGATTCGGATAATGGATATCCGAGGTTTCATATCCGCATCTGTTTCGAATCCGCTGCGGATAGTAATTATAATATATGAATCCGACTTTTATCCGAATCCGCAAAAAACGGATTGGATATCCGCGGATATCCGAATCCGCATTTTAAATTGCCATCCCTATGCATGTTGGCCATTCTTTTCGTTTCGAATGGCGAAACAATGAACTTGAATAAAATATTTGATTCATGGGTTATTTGGTTACACCATATGGTACTAAAGAGCATTTGTTTATGTGTAGGTGTTCACTTGGTATGGAGCTACAATTGAGATGGATGGTGCAACTGAAACTGATTATACCGCAGATGAGGTACCTACTTCTTTAAATTTGGAATTTTTGGGTTTGTAATTTGGATACATGCTTTACTTGTAATGCAAAATGAAGGGCAGTTCTCAAATTGTAATTTGGATACATAATGATTGCTGATGCTGTTGCAATGGTTGATTTGCAGACACCTATGGTCAGTTACATCAATGTGCATGCTGTACTAGAAGGACGAAGAAACCGTGCTAAAGCTTCATCACCTAATGATTCAGAGGCATCCCAGGTATTTTGTCATTTCTTTGCCTATGACAGAAGTTATGTATTTGACATCAATGAGTCAAGGTGTTTAGAATATCTTTAGTCCCTTTTGAAGTTTTTAGATGTAGTTTTTGCAACAAGTATGAGATTTGGTTTTAACTTAAGACAGTTCTGTTTTAGAAGGGTTTTTATCTTTCTTAGACTACACTAGCAATTTCATAGTGCTACTATCGTCATATTTTATTATCATCCATTTTTGGTATTAGTGATGCCTTGCACGATGTACTTTGGTTCCTCCTTTTGCTTTGGTATCTCTATGTTTCATTTTATGTTATCTAATAGTATTTGTTTACAACTCCATTTGAGCACTCATGACTAACTTTGTTTGTGTGTCAATTTGATACTTTTTGGTGGTCCAGGGACCCAGGGTGATTGTTGTGGGGCCTACAGATTCTGGCAAGAGCACCTTATCAAGGATGCTTCTTAGTTGGGCAGCTAAACAAGGTTGGAAACCTACCTTTGTGGATTTGGATATAGGCCAAGGATCTATAACAGTTCCAGGATGTATTGCTGCTACGCCTATTGAATTGCCCATTGATCCAGTGGAAGGAATTCCTCTAGAGATGCCTCTTGTTTACTTCTACGGCCATACAACTCCTACGTAACTATTTTGTCTTTTGTCTTTTTTATTTTTTTTTTCTTTTGTGGTCATACGTTTCCTTTGGCTAAAATACAGAATGATTGACACATAATCATAATGAGCAGTTTTGTATGGCCAAATGATCTTTGCTAGATTCAATTTTTGTTATTAATTCTCTTATATTTGTGGATCTTGCTGTTCTGCAGTAATAATGTAGATTTGTATAAAGCACTTGTGAATGAGCTAGCTCATATGCTGGAGACTCAATTTGCTCGAAATGCTGAATCACAAGCGTCCGGCATGGTAATCAATACCATGGGTTGGATAGAAGGTACAGGTTATGAGGTAAGGAAGTTTGAACCCTCTCCAAGTTTAAATGCTGATAACAGTCAATTGTTATGTTTGCTTGCATTAATATAGAAGTATTATTCTCTCTCTCTCCTTTCTTTTTGGTGTTTTGACTGTTCTTGATGTTCTATATCTTCCTGCAGTTGCTTCTCCATGCAATTGATACATTCAAGGCCAATGTCGTCTTGGTTTTGGGTCAGGTAATCAACAAAATTGCCCTTTTTTTATCTTCTTGTTTTAAGTTAATAAAGTCTAATTCATGAGTATTTCTTGGAGCATTGCTTGATGTTATCTTTTCTTTTATGGTTAAGTTTTTCTTTTGGACTTGCAACTCCTATCCTTTGGCCCAAATGCCCAAACGCTATCATTGCTCCAGGAATCATTTCTGAATTCAGAGTATATTGATATTTTTTGTTTCCTTGTATTTGTTTACTAAGTAATCTTTCTGAACTCTGTGAAGGAAAAACTTTTTAGCATGCTCAAGGCTGTAGCCAAAAGTAAGCCTAATGTGGATGTTGTGAAACTTCAAAAGTCAGGGGGTGTTGTATCCAGGAATGCAAAATTTCGTCAGAAGGCTAGGGGTTACAAGATAAGGGTAAGTGCAACATTTGCAATCAGTGGATGAATTCTTTCATTTTATATTTTATCATAGCTTCCTTCCATGTTTGTTTCGCCAGAAATTCATTATTTCATACTTGTGAGTTGTGACATACCTTTTCAAGGGAAAAAGGGGGGAAAAATAGTAGTCATGGAGAATGATAAATGGAGAACCTTTTTATGTTGACATCACTAGGCACTGGATGATAGTTTTCTTTTCAAGGATCTCTTTGCATTTAGGAGACCAAATTTGTACTTCATTTCAATTGATTGGTGATATCATTGATGCCTTAAAAAGGATTTTTCATTTTCTGTTTTCTTTAATTTATTCGTTTATTCAGTAAGCCTAGGGATAGTTGCATTTTTGTTGATTTCATAAAGTTTGCATTATATTTTTATCTTCTTGACAAGGCAAGTACATGCTGTCAATTCTACCAGGAGTACTTTTATGGCCTCACAAATGATCTTTCCCCACATTCTAATATCGCAAACTTCAGTGATCTGCTTGTCCATCGAATTGGTGGCGGTCCACAGGCACCAAGATCAGCTTTGCCAATTGGTGCAGACCCTGTTGCTAATCCTTTAAGAGTGACACCTGTAAATGTTGATCGTGATTTGCTTCATATGGTTCTTGCTGTTTCATATGCCAAGGAGCCTGACCAAATTTTGTCAAGGTTTGTTTTTGTTTCTTGAATGTCTCACCAAATCTTTAGACATCAAATGATTTGTATGCACTAGGAAACACAAGTGAAATGTTAGATATATTGCATGTAGGAGAGTAAAGTTTGTCAATATCTATGTTGCTCAGACTCTTCATTTTTCTTAAAGTATCCGTGTCCGAAGCATATTCGGATATGGGTATAGGGATATGACCCTCCAAATACATGGAAAAAATTGAACATACCCGTATCGGACACATTCGTATCCGACACTGACACCCGAGTCCGAGTAACATAGATCAATATAGTGGGATTTTCCATAAGGTTCTACTGTTTCAAATGTCAAGGCAAATCGTTTCTTGCAATGCAAGTATGCAAGTAGCTTCTTAGCAATGGTATGAATTGCTGGTCTTCGATCAGTCATTAGGACTAACTACTAAGGTTTAATTTGAGTTAAACTAGTGACAAATCCTCTTCAGACTGTTGTTTGTTGAGTTTCAAATTGACTGCAATTGCAACTAGTCTTATGAATTTGTTATGTAGATCTGACCTCTGTACCGTTCTATTATGTGTAGCATACCGCTAGCCTATACATCTAGGAACTTTACACATTGAATAACCTTCTAACCTATGTTTCTCCGACTCTTCATTTTTCTTGAAGTATCCGTATCCGACGTATACCCGGATATGGGTATGGGGATATGATCCTTCAAAAACCCTTCAAATATATGAAAATCTTAGAAAAAATTGAATATATCCGTATCCGACACTCATATCCGAGTCCGAGTAACATAGCTTTTAACTGTAGGATTGCTCAGGCCGGTTGATCTAGCGAATTATTTTAGCACATGAAAGAATTAAAAATATAGTCTCTCACTGTCCCTGCTGCTACTCACATTATTTCTTTTTGGTGCAGTAATGTTGCTGGGTTTATTTACATCACTGACATTGATATTCAGAGGTTTGAATCCTGACTGAGCTCTTTTATCACTTAACTACAATTTCTTTTACAAATATATAGGTTATTTCTTATTCTGAATTGCAGGAAGAAAATTACATACCTTGCACCATCAGCTGGGGAACTACCAAGCAAATATCTGATTATGGGAACCTTGACATGGCTTGAAACTTGAAGCATTTTTCTTGATAAAATATTATTATTTATTTGTCTGTATTTCTCTTACTAAACTATAATATTAACATATATAATTATAGGAGCTATAATTAACAAGAACAATGCCTGTGATTTAGCTTCAGATGAAAGTCCTTGGACCTGTTGTAATTTAGTTTGTACCTTAAAAAGTTGTTTTCTTTCTGTAAAGCAACTGTTGCGACTGATTAGTATCAAATTTCATGTTTCCTTTAAGATTTTGATGTTTTGTATTGTGCCTTGAGGCAATCTTAATTTTTATTTATTGTGCGCAATCCTAATTTTACTAGATTTCATTCTTTTAATTTTTTAATTAAATTAATAAAAAGAGATATAGTTATAGTAGAGGTGTCCATGGGCCGGATTCGGGTTGGGTCCATAAATGATATCAACACTATATATGTTTGTCTAAGCTCGGCTCGAAATATGGGTTTAAAATTTTGTTCAAGCCCATCCAATTTTTAAATGGATAATTCAAATCCGTTTAGTCCGTCATATATATATATATATTATTTTTTATTTAATTTTTAATTTTTAATTTTTAATTTTTAATAATTTTATATTTTTATTAAGTTTTTAAACATGGACAACTTAATATATTTTTTAATGTTTATATTATAATAGTATATATATTTAATACTTATATGACAAATTATATAATATATATAAAAATAATAATATATATTTAATTAGAAAACGGGCCGGGTCGAGTTCGGGTTTTGAATGTTGGAGCTAAGGTTCGGCTCATTTTTTAAACAGATTTTATTTTTTTGTCCAAGGTCATTTTTCGGATTTAATATTTTTGTCCAAGTCCTCTCAAATATGGACGGGCTTTCGGGTTTGGACAAATAGGCCGACTTTTGAACAGGTTTAAGTTATAGTATAAAAGAAACTACTAATTCCATTACATATATAGAAAACTTTTAATTTTTAATTAAATTAATAAAAAGAGATATATTTATACTATCCAAATTTACTAGATTTCATTCTTTTAATTTTTAATTAAATTAATTAAAAAGAGATATAGTTATAGTATAAAAAGGATTACTAATTCCATCGAATATATAGAAAAGTTTTAGTTTTACTAAATTTCATTTTAATTAAATTAATAAAAAGATAAAAAGTCCTAATTTTACTAGATTCCATCCTTTTAATTTTTAATTAATTTAATAAAAAAAGATATAGTTATAGTATAAAAAAAACTACTAATTCTATCGGAAATTAAATTAATAAAAAGAGATATAGTTATAATATAAAAAGACTATTAAATCCATTAAAGCTAAACTCCATTATATATATATAGGTATAGAGGACTCCTTTTATTATCATCTTCTCTATACGTATAAAATATCACATAATCACTATGGCCACTTTGAAAATTTTCTTGTTAACTCTTTTGATTCAGTGCACTTATAAATTGGCAGAATCTTCTCAATCGAAGATCGATGGTGACAATATCTTTAATGTCATTAATTTTGGAGCTATTGGAGATGGAGAAAAGGATGATACAAAGGTTTTTATTATTATTATTATATATTATTTATGGTTGCATGTTTATATATATATATATATATAATAGGATACGTTTTTTTAAACTATTTAAATGTATAATTTTTAGGCCTTTAAGCTTGCTTGGAGTGCTGTTTGCGATTTTTTCGACTCTTCACCAACTTTTCTTGTACCTCAAGGAAAGACGTTTTTGCTGCAACCCTTGACTTTCAACGGTGAATGCTATTCAAATAACATCACTTTTCAGGTAATTATATCTATCTCTTTGTAAATTCCATTCTGTTTTGCACCATAAAATCCATATTTAATAAAAGGGTATAAAAACTAATTAAGAATAATCATGAGGAATGTATATTTTTTTTTATAGATTTAGAAACCGTTTTTAGTTTTACGAAAACTTTGCATTATGCAGATTGATGGCAATATCATTGCCCCAAGCAATCCTTTTGCATGGGAATGCAATAAAAATTGTCACCAATGGATTACCTTTGAACTTTTCAATGGCCTCTTCATTCAAGGATCTGGTACCATCAATGGCCAGGGAAAAAAATGGTGGAAACTTTCTTGCAAACATAACATAAAGGTAATCATATTAGGCCATGAGATTATATATATATATATATATATATATATATATATATATATATATATATTTCCCCAACATTTTTTGCCAATGTGTTATTACTGATATATATTCATTGTTATTTGCTAACAGGACTGTCTTCGAAGACCAACGGTAGGTGATCGAAATCGATCAAAATTTTCAGTTTTTGAGTAGCTAAAGATGTTTTATAAAAACATAATTTTTTGTTATGGTAGAAAAATTTAACATGAATTACTCTAATTGCATGAGAATTTGGATTTGTTTTAGGGTTTTGTGATAGCAAACTCAAAAAATGTTGAGATTAGTGGATTAAGTTTCGAGGACAGTCCAAAAATGCACATTGCATTTGAAAGGTCTACTTTGATTTATGCCACTAAACTTAAAATCAAAGCCCCAAAGAACAGCCCAAGCACTGATGGCATTCGCATCCAACATTCCACTAATGTCTCTATAGATCAGACAATCATTCAAACAGGTTTGTTTGTTTGTTTGTTTGTTTTATTTTATTTATATATATGTTTTAATATTAATCATAATTTGTATATTAATTCAGGTGATGATTGTATATCAATCGGAAACGGTTCAAAATACATTAATATTAGTAAAATCAAATGTGGTCCAGGTCATGGAATCAGGTAAAGATTTTTTTTTCTTTTATTTACACACTTCTTTTGCTATGATCTTCCACTTGTTTTATGAAATTAAATCTTATACTGATTTTTTTTTTTTTACTCCCATGAAGTATTGGAAGTCTTGGAATTAATGGGAAAACTGAGGAAGTTGAATTTGTTCATGTAAGAGATGTTTCTTTCTATAATACAAGTAATGGAGTTAGAATAAAGACATGGCAGGTAATTACTTTCATTATTCATTAACTTTAATGTTTTTATATTATATAATATATATAACTAATTAGCATTGTGTTTTAGGGAGGACGTGGACATGCAAGAAACATCAAATTTGAACGTATAACTTCTCATGCTTCAACTCGACCTATTGTTATCGATCAATATTATTGTCCTTATAAAAATTGCAAGAACCAAGTAAGTGATTGATCTTAGAGAAATTATCATATTTATCGACAGTAAATTATTAGATTTCTGATTAGCAAGATACACCCACATGTAACAATTTTTTATTCCGCTCATGAAATTAAAAAATTTCGTGAACTCTTAATTTTAATTACTATTTTCTAATATTACCTTCTTCTTTTTTCAGACTTCAGCTGTGGAGATTAGCAATATTGCTTATAGTCAGATAACTGGGACATCAAATAAAGAAATTGCAGTGGAGCTTTCATGCAGTGAGTCCACTCCATGCAAAAACATCACCATGAAAGACATAAATTTGAGAAATGAAGATGAAGAAGACAACACTTCATCATATTGCTTGAATGTTCAAGGCTTTAGAAATGGAAGGGTTAATCCAAATGTGTCTTGTTTACAACAAGATGATAATTTTTAAGGTTTTTTTATTTCATCATTTTTTATAGGTTCTCTTAATGAGTGTTAGGATATTTTTTAAGATTATTATATAAATTAAGTATTTTTTTCAATGTATTGAAAATCGTCATATTATTAATTATCACATTTAATAAAATATTTTTTTTAAATAGAATTTTAATTAATCTTAAAGATCAAGTTACTTTTTATATATAAAAATCTCTACAATAATCTTCAATCTTTACACCGTGCTGATAGGATATCTTTAAATTCATATTAGTAAAAATTAATGGATGGTATCTTTAAAATAAAATATATGTAGCAAACACATTTAATGTTGAATATATATATATATATATAATTAAAATAAAATTGGAGCTATATATTCATGATCAAGTGATGCAGACTTATAAATTAAAGTTATGTTATTTTAAATAAAAGTTTATTTTTTATACACCATCAATAAAAATTTTAAATTTCAAAAGTGAAATTAAAAAATTGACAAAGATATTTTTTATTTTTAATATACTTTAAATATTGTAAAGTTTAAAAGTTAAGATATGAGATAGTTTTTTTAAATAAATAATAAAGGTTTTTTTAACTTTAACCTGGTGGCATAAAAATTAAATAAAAAAGAGAAAAAGCTTTGATGACCTCAGTCGATACATAATTTATTTTATTCTTTTGCATAAAAAATGTAGTTGAATTTAAATTTAATTCAGAAATATTATTAAATTAATAAAAAAGCAATTTTCCAATTTAATATTTGAAGTTTGGGCCTAAAAAGTCAACTCAAATCCGAGACAATATAGGCCTTTGGACTTTGGCCCACTATTTAAAAAAAAAAATGGCTTTCGCCTACGGGGTTTTGCAAGCATCATCCCACATTTTTCCTACAACATTTTTATTGTTTTTAATTTCACCCCGCTTCCTTTCATCATTTTCCTGCATGAACTTTAACATTGAGCCTTCCATCAAAATCTTCTCTTTTTAGACTTTTAAAGTTTGGCTCTCTACATATTTTTACAACTTGGGCTCCCAAAATCAGCGGTGATAAAGGTAAGTTTTTTTAAAAAAATATATATATATATTATTTGGGATTATTTTATAGATTATTATCTTGTACACTGACGGTGGATTTTTTAAACTCCACAATTGAGGCTTACACATTTTTATATCTTTTCATACGATTTGTACTTGTAAAAATTGACCATCAAATTTAACAATATAATCGTATTCGTCGTGCATGTAATCATATCGATCGAGAATACTGTTTTTTTCATATATATTTAACGATTGAAAGTTAATAGTTAAACATTTTTAATTTATTTGAAACTCGACGTGCATGATCTATTCAGCTCGAAATTAAAAATATATAAATCGACGAAAAATTATGGAAGTGTGTAAGTTTCGCTTGTAGAGTTAAAATGTCCACCGTCAGTAGACCTGCTCACGGGCCGGGCCTGGGCAGGATATTTTGTGTTCCGGGCCGGCCCGGCCCGGAACAGTAATTTTTATTATAATAATATTATTTTATTTAATTTTAATTATAAAAAATATAAAAAAAATATTTTTTTTTATTCCAATGAACTGTGTTTCGGGCCTAAACGGGCGGGCCGGGCCGACCCAGGGCCGGGCCTGGGCAGAGAAAATAAAAAAAAAACCGGGCCGCGGCCCAGCCCATGAGCAGCTCTAACCGTCAGTGTACAGGATAATAATCTTTATTTTATTTCCATGATAATTTTGCAGTATTATGTTTTTCTAATTTGCTCCTTTGGGGATTTTGATACTCTTTCTGCATATTAAATTGGAATTTGTTTAAAAAATTTTTTTTTTTTTTATATGATTGAGATTTCTTAAAATTTTTTTTTTTTTTTTTATATGATTGAGAATTCTTATGTATGTGTAAAACTTTGAATACATTGAACTTCATGAACATTTCATTTTTCATTTTATTTTAATATTTTAAATCTGGGTTTTTCTTGTTTTAACTTTGGATTTTGTTAATTATTAGTTTTCACAAGATAAAACTGTAGCTTTTTATGATTGTGAAAACCAAAACGTTAACTTTTGTATTCTGCCATTAGTTTCTGTTGCTTTGAGCTGTTTATATATACTTATTATCTTTCTTTTTTGCTCGTCATGGCTGCAAATAGGTTAGTGTCTTGTTGAATATGTTGAATTTATGAGATTGTACTTATATTTTATTTTCATTTTACACTTTTTTTAACCTGGGTTTCTCTTGTTTTTACTTAGGATGTTGTTAAACTGCAGCCTTTTGGTGTTTTAACTGTTCTTGATGTTCTATATCCTCCTGCAGTTACTTCTCCATGCAATTGATACATTCAAGGCCAATGTTGTCTTGGTTTTGGGTCAGGTAATCAACAAAATTGCCCCTTTTTTTTTATCTTCTTGTTTTAAGTTCAAACTAAAATAAAGTCTAATTCATGAGTATTTCTTGGAGCATTGCTTGATGTTATCTTTTCTTTTATGGTTAAGTTCTTCTTTGGACTTGCAACTCCTAGCCTTTGGCCCAAATGCTATCATTGCTCCAGGAATCATTTTTGAATTAAGAGTATATTGATATTTTCTTACAATGCAAGTATGCAAGTAGCTTCTTAGCAATCTTATGCTGGTCTTCGATCAGTCATTAGGACTAACTACTAAGGTTTAATTTGAGTTAAACTAGTGACAAATCCTCTTCATACTGTTGTTTGTTGAGTTTCAAATTGACTGCAATTGCAACTAGTCTTATGAATTTGTTATGTAGATCTGACCTCTGTACCGTTCTATTATGTGTAGCACACCACTAGCCTATACATCTAGGAACTTTACACATTGAATAACCTTCTAACCTATGTTACTTCGACTTTTCATTTTTCTTGAAGTATCCATATCCGATGCATACTCGGATATGGGTATGGGGATATGATCCTCCAAAGACCCTTCAAATAAATGGAAATCTTAGAAAAAATTGAATATACCCGTATCCAACACTCATATTCGAGTCCGAGTAACATAGCTTTTAACTGTAGGATTGCTCAGGCCGGTTGATCTAGCGAATTATTTTAGCACATGAAAGAATTAAAAATATAGTCTCTCACTGTCCCTGCTGCTACTTACATTATTTCTTTTTGGTGCAGTAATGTTGCTGGTTTTATTTACATCACTGGCATTGATATTCAGAGGTTTGAATCCTGACTGAGCTCTTATATCACTTAACAACAATTTCTTTTACAAATATATAGGTTATTTCTTATTCTGAATTGCAGGAAGAAAATTACATACCTTTGCACCATCAGCTGGGGAACTACCAAGCAAATATCTGATTATTGGAACCTTGACATGGCTTGAAACTTGAAGCATCATCTTGATCAAATATTATTATTTATTTGTCTGTATTTCCCTTACTGAACTGTAACATTAACATATATACGAACTACAATTAACTAAGTCCAATGCCTCTGATTTAGCTTCATCCGTGTATTTGTGTCGTGTTTGTGTTATTTTTTCATATCATAGTCATTATTAAAAATGTTATATATTTATTATAAATTTTGACACGTTAATAATTCGTGTTATATAGATTTTGATATGTTCGTGTATTCGTGTTGTGCTCGTGTTATTTTTTCACGTTGTCTCGTATTTTGTGTTGTGTTTTTAATTATTTTTTTCGTATTATATTCGTATCGTGTAATCGTGAAGACGGCTGTGTCCAAAATTATTAGATCTAAGATGAAAGTCCTGCGACCTGTTGTAATTTAGCTTGTACCTTAAAAAAGTTGTTTTCTGTAAAGCAGCTGTTGCTATTAATTAGTATCAAATTTCATGCTTTCCTTCAAGAAATTGGTGTTTTGGTGTTACCAATTTTTTATTTATTTATTATGAAGCAATCTTGATAATTAATTGAGTGCTAAGGTTTTAATTTTTCTGCCTTTGAGATTTTTTTTTTTCGATATAAAGCTTAATAATTTCA
Organism: Fremontodendron californicum; assembly: GCA_030761205.1. Lineage (NCBI taxonomy): Eukaryota > Viridiplantae > Streptophyta > Magnoliopsida > Malvales > Malvaceae > Fremontodendron > Fremontodendron californicum. The sequence goes on from JAULJL010000011.1 coordinate 30,660,771, forward strand.
TTCCAGAAGTACTGAATCAGGATTACATAGTAAAGCGGGCAATGAGCCCAGCCATATTCTGAGCTTCTCCTTGACATTCTTGTTTAGCAAGCTCATGAGCCAGCAGTTTCTAGTAACATGGTGAAACAAAACCTTATTACAATCCATAACTAAGTCCCATATATCAAGTATCAAACTTCCCCATTCCCACATAGTTTCGTCCCTTCTTTCAATTTCTTGTATCGCCATCTTAGAATCTGACTCGACAATTAGGTCCGCAAACCCCATCTCCACTGCTAACTCTAAACCTGCCGTAATTGCTTTTACTTCCGCCAATAGCGGTGATGACACAGGCCCAACTCGAAAGGTTGAAGACATAAGCACAACGCCTCTAACATCTCTCAAAACAACGTCTAAGCCAGAAACCTCTTCTCTTCTATTAAGGGAGGCATCAACATTTACCTTTACAAAACCATCCGGTGGTTCTTCCCACCGCTGTTGTCTATGTTCACGCAATGGATGTGGCATACTCCCCTGGTCGCTCCTAGTTTCCATCACAACCTCCATCAATATCGCAGCTTGCCCTAACCTTGAAGGCATTGTGCAACAACCATCATGGAAATTTTTATTACGATTAGTCCATAATAGCCACATAATGTTCATACAACGTTCTGTACATCTAGTTCTGCTAGTATAATTCAGCAATTCAGTCCAAAACTCAGAATCTACACTATGCGTTTCCATAAAAGACAACAAACCAGGACAAGAATCCTCCTACACTTTAAGGCTTAGACAACAACCAAAGAACACATGAAACTAGGTCTCAGAAACCATACCACAAACTCCGCATCTGTTTTCTACTTGTAGGCCTCTTCTACATAATACATCCACCGTTGGTAAAATGCCTTTGATCACCCTCCACATAAAGGCCTTAACCTTTGGCATTACCTTTGCCAACCAAATGATCCTCCATTTAGCTTTTCGATGGTTTCGCAGGCCAACTTCTTTACCCTTCAGCTCTTGTGCTATATGAAAAACAGACTTGACAGTGAATAGGCCAGTCAAGGAATCACTCCAAATGAGCTTGTCTTTTGATACATGGCGACTCAAGGGCATCTGGAGGACTATTTCGGCCTCCTCTTGTGTAAACAGTTCCCTAACCATCTCCTCATTCCAAACTCTTCGTTGTGGATCAATTAGCATGGCCACTTTCAACGGTGTATAATACTGATCCTGCATCCTGTTTACCATAAAAGACGGCCCCTTATTAAGCCACTTGTCTCTCCACACATCCATGGACTGTCCATCGCCTACTCTCCATCGAGAGCCTCTAATCAAAACCTCTCTTCCTTCAAGCAAGCTCCTCCATAGTAATGACGGGTTAGTCCCTAACTTGGCCTCCAAGAAGGTGTTGTTATGAAAATAACGAGCCTTCAGAACATTGTAGCATAGAGTATTATCATTCTGGGCCAATCGCCAGCATTGCTTAGCTAGTAATGCCAAGTTGAAAGCCTCAAAATCCCTGAAACCCATTCCACCATCAAGTTTCGATACACATAACGAATCCCATCGTATCCAATGAATTTTTTGTTTGTTTCGCGTATCACCCCACCAGAACCCAGCAACTAACATATTCAGGTCATGAATAAAAGTTTTTGGTAATAAAAAGCAGTACATCACATATTGGGGAATAACTTGTGCAACTGCTTGGATAAAAATAGCTCGTCCCGCTTGAGACAACAATTTCCTGCTCCAGCCTTCGAGTTTGGTTCGTAAGCGGTCCAATATCGATGAGAATTCACCCTTCGTGGATCTCCCAAAGAGTAACGGCAATCCCAGGTATCTTTCCTTGTTAATGAATTTTTGTACCCCCAACAAATTCATGATCGCATCCCTATCGCCATCCATTGTATTGGAATTGAAGAAAACCGCTGACTTCTCTATATTCACCACCTGACCCGAAGCCTTCTCATACGAATGCAGGATTTGCAGTATTACTTCACAGTCCCTCATAGTCGCTTGGAAGAACAATATACTATCATCTGCAAACAATAAATGGGACACACGAGGGGCATGTCTTGCCACTACAATTCCTTTGATTTTCCCCTGGCATCTGCACTATTCAACAGACTTGACAGGACTTCCACACACAAAAGAAATAAATATGGCGAAAGCGGGTCTCCTTGACGCAAACCTCTAGTTGGAATTATCCTTCCACTTTGCTTCCCATTGATAATTACCGAATATTGGACTGTACGAACACACGTCATAATCAACGAGATCCATTTGTCCGAGAAACCCATTTTCTTCATTATGCCTTCCAAATAGTTCCACTCAACGCTATCGCAGGCCTTGCTCATATCTAATTTGAGCGCTAACTGACCAACTTTCCCTTTACGTCTATTCTTCATTGCATGAACCGTCTCAATGGCCACCATAGCATTGTCAAAAATCATTCGCCTAGGAACAAAGGCACTTTGGTTAGCACTTATCAAGTCAGGCAGAAGCTGCTTAAGTCTATTGGCTAACATTTTAGAAATTAGCTTATTTACCACATTGCAAAGACTAATTGGCCTATATTCCTTTATCGAAGCTGGGCATTTTACCTTTGGTATTAATACCAGATTAGTGTGATTAATACGGGATAATGGCACCCCATTATTAAGGAAATCAAGAATGATTTTGCTGACATCACCCCCAATTATGTGCCAATACCTCTGATAGAAGAGAGCAGTCATTCCATCCGAACCAGGAGCTTTGTTTGGATGCATTTGTCTTAAAGCTTCCTTCACCTCCCGAGCCATGAAAACATCATCTATGCGTTGCCTCATATTCTCCGTGATCACACTACTCATTCCTGAAAAAATGTTCTGCATTTCACTTTCATCAGGTCCAGCAGTAGAGTAAATATCAGCAAAATAGTCTAGTATAGTTTTCTCGATTGCAGCCTCCTCATGTTGCCAATTACCATGCTGATCCTTTAGTCTATGAATGGTATTATTTCGCATTCGTCTAGACGCAACCGAATGGAAATAACCTGTATTCCTATCTCCCTCTTTTAGCCATAATGCCTTAGACCGTTGCCGCCACATCATCTCTTCCCTGTGCCACAGTTCATTAAGCTCCACTCTCGCTTTAACTTGGCATGCTTGGTTTAAGGTCGTTCTTTTTCCATCAAAAACATGTTCCAGTTCATTTTGCTTCTGTTTAATCTGGACCCCAATATCACCAAAAGTATCTCTGTTCCACTTCGATAAACTCTATCCACACATAGAAAGCCCGTCAACAAGCTCATCAAAATTACCATGTTCACCCTGCTCCCACACATGTAAGATTACCCGTTCGCAATCTTCATGTCTCGTCCACATATTTTCAAATTTGAACCCTCCATTCTTAATTCTCTTCCTCTTGCTCGTATCAAGCCGAAAAACAAGCGGAAGATGATCTGAAGTTGAGGCCCTCAAGTGGTATTCTACGGTTGAAGGGTAGCACTCCCACCATTCCTGGTTTACTAAACCTCTATCCAAGCGTTCCCGAATGACCCCTGATGCTCCATCCCTTATCCATGTAAATACTGGGCCAGATATCGGTATGTCAAGAAAGCCACACTCATCAATAACAGCTTGAAAATTGTCCATTTGCCATGCCGGACGAAAACCACCGCCTTCTTTTTCACTAGAGAAAAGAATTTCATTGAAATCGCCTGCACATAGCCAAGGCAAATTACTTCTACCTTTTAACAATCTTAATAAATTCCAGGACTCTTCTCGTCGTTGTGCTTCTGGCTGACCATAGAAACCCCTAAAACGACATTCATGAACAAACATCCATCCCATAACATGTGCATCAATGTGAAAATTAGAGAAGGATTTCACCGAGAGCAAAATGTCCGACATCCATATCAGAGCTAAACCTCCGCTTCGTCCCATGCAGCTAACTGTAAAACAACAATCGTAACCAATCCTTGACCTCAACCACTCCATTTCACTATTATTTCTTTTTGTTTTCGAAAGAAATAACAGTAGGGGTTTAGTATTTCTGACTAGACGGGTCAATTCATGAACTGCACAGGAAGTCCCCAATCCCCTACAGTTCCAAACCATGCAGCTCATTGGTTTTGGCGGGACTGACCCACCAAGTCAGCCTCTGCCATTTGAATAGATTGTTGTTTGTGTATACCTTCCTCTTGTTGTTGGAATCGACACCTCTTAGATGGAGATACAATCACCGAATTCTGGCCCGAGAAGGCCCGTTTGTTCCCAGCTAACGCTTCTGACTCATCAGAGAGCTTTTCTCTATGTATCATAGAGTCATTTCTTTTCCATTTCCCTGAATTTTTCTTAGTTGTGATCCGGCCCCCAGGACTAGACAAGGGTCCATTAGCACTAACTAGGCCCACTTCTACTTCTGTATTAGAATGGTCTATTATATCCCGTTCCACAAGGTGAGGGAATTGGTCAACTAAATTATCAAACCTTTTAGCAAATTTCGCCCCCACCAACCCATCCACACTGACTTCATTATTAAGAGTCCCACTAACCCTTGCCTCTCTCCGAAGATCATGGGAATTTTTTACATTTACGCCTACAATCTCGTCTGACCTTGGCAAGATACCATCTTATCCCTCATGTACAAAGATTGATTTGCCCTTGTCCTTCCCCGTCCCCCGAAAACCCAGATCGTCGGTGTTCATGGCTGCCCATGACTGAGACTCGTCTTCCAAATCACCAACCTTGGCAGAACATCCACTATTAGCAAAATTTCCTTCCCTGGAGGCCTGTTTATTGTCAGATTTCCTAGTATCAAAACCCTCAAAATCTTTAGTCCAGCTTTTATTCAACTCTGCCCTTAACCATGTCCCATAACCCTTGGTAACTTTCCCACCTTCCTTCTTCATTTTCAAGGCATCATTACAGTCTCCTTCAAGGTGATCCAGTCTTCCACAAACAAAGCAAAAATCGGGTAGCCTCTCGTAACGAAACAAAACTAGTTTTTTATTGCCATCATCCACTGCAATTCTGCTCCCCCGCTTCAATGACTTATAAACATTTATATTGACTCTAACCCTTAAGCACCGATCCCATGCGATATGGTTGTCTCGAACATCCACTTCCTCAAAATCACCTATTGATTCACCAATCACAGTTCCCACATTTTCATTCATAAGTCCCAATGGTAATCCATGGATTTGGACCCAAAAAAAGACACCAGTTCATATCCATATGACTCGGTGATTTAAAACCATCAAAATCTTGAAGGACTAGAAGAGCCTTATTGAACATCCATGGCTGGTTCAAAAGTACTCTATCCTTCACTGTTGAGTCTTCGAACTGAAAAACATAAGTCTTATCTCCCACTTCACTAATCTGGATTCCCCTCGTGGTCTTCCATATTTTCGCAAAGATAATCTTCATTGCATCTACATTAACAGCCTTCTTAGTCAAGACTCTCCTTTCCAGGCAATTCTTCCCCTCTTCTAGAGTCGCAGCAAACCAATCCTTCTCAACCACCACTTCACTTTGTTCCTCATCTGTTAAGGTCAGTTTACCCCATAAGTCCTCCAACGCGTCTGTCATACCAAATCTCTGCTCCTCGATCGTCTTATCTATACCTACAAAAAGAAACACAGAAACAAGCACTCCTGAGCGACAAGACAGTCACTTATCGCATCAAGGATAGATACAAAACCTTGTAAAAAAGACAAGACTGAAACTCCCACCAAAAAAAACCCTAGGAGAGACTGGAATTTTTTTTTTTTTTTGTACCTTTGAGATTTTGGTTAAGATTGCTCAAGGAATAAGCCAACCTTAGAAACAATCCAAAATTTAGATTAATAGACCATAGAGATGTTTAATACATATGTATATATATACTTGCTTTTATAGAGTTTTTAGAAAACATATATAGTTTTTGTATATAAATTATAAAGTAATAGAGTATTTAGAGAAAATAGGGTTTAGGGTGCCTTGTAAACATATATAGTTTTTGTATATAAATAAATAGTGATAAAATAATTTGAATGCCTTGTAATTAATAGAGTGCTGATTCAATTTTTGATAGATTTAAATATAAAAAGTTTTAAATTGGAAATCTATTCGAAAATGCCTAGATCTGCATTGATAAAAAAAAAAAAAATCAAAGATTTGAATTTGAAATTATGTGAACTTGAAAAAATTTAAGTTTGAAACAATTTGAACTTGAAATCAATCCGATTAAAATTAAAATATGTTATATCTCGAATTTAATAATAAAAATGTAAATTTTAATTATTAATCTTATTCTAACCCAAACTTGATTACACAAGCAATGATTTCACCCAAATTTGTCTAAGTCATCGGCTCGTTTTGCAGATTAATAGAATGTAAATAGATACTTTATTTTGCAAATTAATACTGCTTGCAACTAAAGATAATGGTACACTTGTAGCAGAATTCTACTTCTTGGATAATAAAATAAAGATTTATCCAAAAAAAATTGTAAATAGATACTTTATTTTGCAGATTAGTACTGCTTGCAGCTAAAGATTACGATACACTTGTAGCAAAATTCTGCTTCTTGGATAATAAAATACAAATTTATCCAAAAAAAAATATTAAAATATTTGAATTGGTGTCACAAGTTAATCAAATAACAAAATTACTTAAAAACTTAAATAAAGTAATAAAATTAGGGATCAATTATGTATTTTTATATTAAAAAAATAAATATATAAAATATAAATAATAATTCCATTAAATCATAATTCCTACTTTTACTAGATTTTATTCTTTTAATATTCGATTTCACTTTTAATTTTAAATTAAATTAATAAAAATATATATATATATTAGATAATTAATAAATAAAGATATATTTATAAAAAGAGATATAGATATGTATAAAAAGGACTAATAATTCCATCGGATATATAGAAATTTAAGTCATATTAAATTGTATATTATTATTGGATAATAAAATCAATTTAATATATATATATATAACTCTAAATTTTTTTATTATCATCTACCTTCTATACGCATAAAATAATATAATCACTATGGCCATTTTTAAATTCTCTTGTTAGTTCTTTTGATTCAGTGCACTTATATTTGATTCAGTGCACTTATAAATTAGGTGAATTTTCTCCATCGAATATCGATGGTGACAATATTTTTAATGTCATTAACTTTGGAGCTATTGGAGATGGAAAAAATGATGATACAGAGGTTTTTTTTTTTATTATTATTATTATTTATGGTTGCATGTTTATATATATATATATGGTAAGATTTATGTTTTTTGTTAACTATTTAAGTGTATAATTTTCAGGCCTTTAAGCATACTTGGAGTGTTGTTTGCGATTATAACGACTCATCACCAACTTTCCTTGTACCTAAAGGAAAGACGTTTCTTCTGCAACCTTTGACTTTCAATGGCGAATGTTATTCAAATCACATCACTTTCCAGGCAATTATATCTATCTCTTCATAAATTCTATTATGTTTTGCACTATCAAATCCATATTTAATAAAAGGGTATAAAAACTAAGAATAATAATTATGAGGAATTAATGTACATATTTTTTAGATTTAGAAACTGTTTTTAGTTTTATGAAAACTTTGAATTGTGCAGATTGATGGCAATATCATTGCCCCTAGCAATCCTTCTGCATGGGAATGCAATAGAAATTGTAGCCAATGGATTACTTTTGAACTTTTCAATGGCCTCTTCATTCAAGGATCTGGTACCATCAATGGCCAGGGAAAAAAATGGTGGAGAATTTCTTGCAAAAGTAACCCAAAGGTAATCATATTAGGCCATGAGATTATATATATATATATATATATATATATATTTCTAAAAAATTTCTCTTAAGAGTTATAGTCAATTTGCTACTACTGATATATGTGTTCATTTGCTTTCTGCTAACAGGCCTGTCTTAAAAAACCAACGGTAGGTGATGGAAATTGATCAGATATTCAAGTTTTTTAGTAGTTAAAGATGTTTTATAAAGACATAATTTTTATGTTATGGCATAAATTTTTTAACATAAACTACTCTAATTGCATGAGAATCTGGTATTTTTTAGGGTTTTGTGATAGCAAACTCGAAAAATGTTGAAATTAGTGGATTAACTTTTGAGGACAGTCCAAGAAAGCACATTGTATTTGAAAGGTCTACTTTGATTTATGCCACTAAACTTAGAATCAAAGCCCCAAAGAACAGTCCCAGCACTGATGGCATTCGCTGTTGGAATATGGTATGGCTCAAAGTCACATTTGGTGGCTTAGCACCAATAATGGAGCTACCACTTGCACCACTTGCACCACCAATAATGGAAGCTACCACTTGCAAATGGATGGTGGCTATGGTGGCTACCACTTGCAAAGTGTTCACACCAAGATAGGTGGTGGAAGGTGGCTATGGTGGCTGCCACTTGCTTAGTGTTCACACCTTGATATTATGGCTATAAATAGCCATGTAGAGTAAGAGAGAGTAGAGTAGAGTTGAGTAAGTTAGAGCTAAATTGTTGAAGCAAATACTCTGTGTTTATAGAGTAATTCGGTATTGTGTTGAGTTGTGAGTTCAGTGCTTGTGTAGCACCTTGAATTCTGTATATGTTTGTACTCTAAACTCCATTAATACAAAGCTTCAAGCTCCTCCTCTCGTGGACGTAGGCACAGTTGCCGAACCACGTAAAATATCGGTGTTTTTTCAGTGTGTTTAAATCGGTTTTAGTAATATCAATTCGCTTCCGCACAACAAATTGGTATCAGAGCCAATTTTTACGTAAAACCGAGTTTGTTCGATTCTGTCCGTTTTTCAAAAGTGCTCCAATTTGTGTTTTGAAAATACCAGGTTGAAGAGGTCGTTGAGAGGAGTGCAGCAGAATCAACCGGAGCGCCAGAAGCCGCCGCACACGCCGCCACGCGCCGCCAGAAGAGGAGCTCACGCGCCCCACGCGCCGCACGCGCCTCTGGAGGTTGAAGACGCGTGAAACCCACGCGCCACACGCGCCGCACGCGCCAGCCAGAGGTTGAAGACGAGTGGGCCTCACGCGCCCCACGCGCCGGTGAGCCAGCAGCGCCCACGCGCCCACGCGCCGCCTCACGCGCCGCCGCACGCGCCCCACGCGCCGCCGCAGGTCCGACCAACTTTTTAGGGCCATTTTTTGAGCCGTTTCAGAACACTATTCCGAGACTTTTCCGAGCCTGTTGAGCTAAACCGAGTCCATTTCGAGCCACTTGTAGCAGAATATTCGCAGAATATTCACCGTGTGTCCAAAATTTACACAGTTGGACCCGTTCCTGGCTATTTCGACTATTCCGGACTCAACCGCGGCATCCGTTTTTCCATACAGGTACCGGAAAAACACTTTGTTGGTAATTTTGTTTTATTACCATGGCAGAATCATTAGAGACACATGAAACAACCAGCAGCGCACGATCAAGTTCTTATATTAGAAAGAACTCGATGACCACTGCAAAGTTCGAGGTGGAGAAATTTGATGGCACCACCAACTTTGGCATGTGGCAGTGCGAAGTTCAGGATCTGTTATTCCGAGAGGGTTCATATATCGCTCTGGAAGACAGGCCCAGAGATATTTCGGAAGATGACTGGAAATTTGTCAACCGTCAGGCTTGTGGCACAATCCGGTTATGCCTAGCCAAGGACCAGAAGTACTTTGTCATGAGAGAGAATAATGCAAAAACTCTCTGGAAACAACTTGAGGACAAGTACATGACAAAAAGCATGGAGAACAGACTCTATCTGAAGAAGAAGCTGTTCCGCTTCCAGTATATGCAAGGTATCACCATGCAGGAGCATCTAGTAAGTTTTAACAAAATCCTCGCTGATCTTGAAAATCTAGATGCAAATATCTCTGATGAAGATAAGGCTCTTACTCTGTTAAATTCCTTGCCTGATAGCTATGATCATTTAACCACTACACTGTTGTATGGTAAAAATGATATAGAATATGTTAATGTTTGTAATGCTCTGGTGAATAATGAGTATCGGAAAAAGGATCAGCATGATCACCAGAATACTACACCAGAAGCTTTAACTGTGTACAGAGGCAGGACGAGCAACCAAGGAGCCGGAGAAAACAAGTGAGGTAAATCCCGCTCAAGGAGGGGATCATCGAGAACACGACTCTCGAGGGACGAGTGTGCCTTTTGCCATGAGAAAGGGCATTGGAGGAATAACTGTCCCAACATGGAGAGGTCGATTGTGAGTGTAGCTCAAGAATCTGAGGGAGAGGAAGACTCTGCATTTACGATTTCCACAACAACACACTCTTCAGATCAATGGATTCTGGATTCCGGATGTTCCTACCATATGTGTCCGAACCGTGAGTGGTTCTCAAACTTCAAGGAGTTTGATGGAGGGATTGTCCATATGGGCAATGACAATACTTGTCACACTAGAGGCATCGGAACAATACGACTGAAAATGCATGACGGTACAATCAGACAACTTACAGACGTAAGGTATGTCCCTGATCTCAAGAAGAACCTCATATCACTGGGGGTCTTAGACTCAAATGGTTACAAGGTGACCATTCAGAATGGAGTCCTGAGAGTTGTACGTGGAGCATTCTTAGCAATGAAGGGTTATATGAAGGGAAATCTGTATCTCCTTGACAGAGAAACCGTGACAGGCAGAGCAGCAGCCTCTCACAGAATGATGGGATAATTCGACACTTCACTGTTCCTAGCACTCCCCAGCAGAATGGAGTTGCAGAAAGGATGAACCGAACTTTGGTTGATAAAGTTCGCTGCATGTTATCCCAGTCGAGCTTGAGCAAAGCATTTTTGGGTGGAGGCTTTATTGTTCGCCTCCCACATTATCAACAGACTAACCTCCACCGCAATTGATGGGAAGACTCCCATAGAGGTGTAGTCCGGATATTCTGCCATTGAATATGATCGGCTTCGTAGTTACGGATGCAAAACTGGATCCTAGAGCCAAGAAAGCTGTCTTCATGGGCTTTAGTGAAGGAGTAAAAGCAGTCCGATTGTGGAACCTTGAGTCAAAGAAAGTCATCGTAAGCCGAGATGTTGCCTTTGACGAATCTGTAATGCTGAAACTGTCAACTCCAGAGAATGTGAACCAAGATTTTCTAAAGCAGGTGGAGTTTGAATCAGAAGATGCTGGTCAAAATTCAGATGAATCTGAACCAGAATCTGATGACACCTTAACTGAAGTGGAGGAGTCATCACCGGAAATCTTTCAGCAACTTGAATCAGTTGTCACCAGTAGACCGAATAGACATATTCGGAAACCTGCTCGATACACAGACGTGGTGGCATACGCCCTTCCAGTAATTGATGATGATGTTCTGATCAATTACAAAGAAGCTGTAAACAGCCCTGAGCATGCCCAGTGGAAGGAGGCGATCAGACTTGGAAGTTGGTTCCACTTCCAACACTCAAGATATCAATTGGGTGCAAATGGGTCTTTGCCAAAAAGGAGAGTGCTACCGGCAAAGACAGCATCAGATACAAAGCCAGATTGGTAGCCAAAGGTTAGGCTCAAAAAGAAAGGAATAGACTACAATGAGGTATTTTCACCTGTTGTTAAGCATGCATCTATTCGGATCTTATTGGCTTTAGTAGCACTGTATAACCTAGAGATAGTTCAACTTGATGTAAAAACTGCATTCCTCCATGGTTCCGTAGAGGAGGAAATTTGTATGACTCAACCAGATGGTTCTGGAGTCCCCGGTCGCAAAGATTACAAAAGCAAGTTGAACCGATCACTGTATGGTCTGAAACAATCCCGTGACAGCTGTACAAACGGTTGGGCTGTTTCAAGACAGGATGAAAAGTACACACACAGTCAATTTGATCACTGTGTTTATTTCCGGAAACTTCAAGATGGATCATTTGTCTATCTGCTGAAAAAGGCAAGGTGGAGATCGACAGGCTGAAGGCTCAACTGAGCTCAGAGTTCGAGATGATTTTGGAGAAGCTAAGAAAATTCTTGGGAAGTAGACAGAAAAATTGACTCAGGCTCAGTGCATTGATGAATCATGCCAATGCAGTAGGTGCCCTGATATGTGAGTAATGGTGTGTACATTTGAAGGAGAAAGGAGGAAGCTCTGATCTGTGAATTCTCTCTGTGGATTCTCGCCAAGGTGGAGATTGTTGGAATATGGTATGGCTCAAAGTCACATTTGGTGGCTTAGCACCAATAATGGAGCTACCACTTGCAAATGGATGGTGGCTATGGTGGCTACCACTTGCAAAGTGTTCACACCAAGATAGGTGGTGGAAGGTGGCTATGGTGGCTGCCACTTGCTTAGTGTTCACACCTTGATATTATGGCTATAAATAGCCATGTAGAGTAAGAGAGAGTAGAGTAGAGTTGAGTAAGTTAGAGCTAAATTGTTGAAGCAAATACTCTGTGTTTATAGAGTAATTCGGTATTGTGTTGAGTTGTGAGTTCAGTGCTTGTGTAGCACCTTGAATTCTGTATATGTTTGTACTCTAAACTCCATTAATACAAAGCTTCAAGCTCCTCCTCCCGTGGACGTAGGCACAGTTGCCGAACCACGTAAAATATCGGTGTTTTTTCAGTGTGTTTAAATCGGTTTTAGTAATATCAATTCGCTTCCGCACAACATTCGCATCCAACATTCAACCAATGTCTCTATAGACCAGACAATCATTCAAACCGGTTTGTTTGTTTATTTGTTTTATTTTATTTATATATATGTTTTAATATTAACCATTTGTTATATTAATTCAGGTGATGATTGTATATCAATTGGAGACGGTTCAAAATACATTAATATTAGTAACATCAAATGCGGTCCAGGTCATGGAATCAGGTAAAGATTTTTTCTTTTTTCTTTTTCTTTTATTTTCATACTTCTTTTGGTATGATCTTCCTCTTGATTTATGAAATTAAATCTATACTGATTTTATTTTTATTTTTTGACTCCCATGAAGCATTGGAAGTCTTGGATTTAAAGGGAAAACTGAGAGAGTTGAATTTGCTCATGTAAGAGATGTTTCTTTCTATGAAACACGTAATGGAGTTAGAATAAAGACATGGCAGGTAATTACTTTAATTATTCATTAACTTTAATGTTTATATATATATATATATTATATAACTAATTAGCATTGTGTTTTAGGGAGGACGTGGACATGCAAGAAACATCAAATTTGAACGTATAACTTCTCATGCTTCAACTCGACCTATTGTTATCGATCAATATTATTGTCCTTATAAAAATTGCAAGAACCAAGTAAGTGATTGATCTTAGAGAAATTATCATATTTATCGACAGTGAAATATTAGATTTCGGGTTAGCAAGATACACCCACATGTAACAATTTTTTATTCCGCTCATGAAATTAAAAAATTTCATGAACTCTTAATTTTAATTACTATTTTCTAATATCATATTTTTCAATATTTTTCTTTCTTTTTTGCAGACTTCAGCTGTGGAGATTAGCAATATAGCCTATAATCAAATAATTGGGACATCAAATAAAGAAATTGCAGTGGAGCTTTCATGCAGTGAGTCCACTCCATGCAAAAACATCACCATGAAAGACATAAATTTGAGAAATGAAGGAGAAGAAGACAACACGTCATCTTATTGCTTGAATGTTCAAGGCTTTAGAAATGGAAGGGTTAATCCAAATGTGTCTTGTTTACAACAAGATGATAATTTCTAAGTTTTTTATTTAATTATTTTTAGTATTTTTATGGATTTTATTAACGAGTATTTTAAGAACAGTTTTTAAAATTATTATATAAAGTAAATATTTTCTTTTAATGCATTAAAAATAAGTATGTAATTAACTATCAACTATCACATTTAATGAAAAATATTACTATAAATAAAATTTTAACTAATCTTCAAGAATGCTTTAAGGACATGCATTTGAAAAAAATAATTATTATTTAACAATGACTTTGTATGGTTTCATATATTAAGTTATTTTTTATATATATGAAAATCTCTCACTTTACTCCTTGTTGATAAGATTTTTTCTTGTATTAAAAATATATATTGAAAAAAAAAATAGAGTATGATGAAAAATTTAATAAAAAAAAACGATATTTCAATTTCTATAAGTAAAAACTACTAAATTAGTGGTGATAATTGGAATTTTTTTTCTTGTATTATAAGTATATAGTGAAAAAAAGTAGAGTATGATGATTTTTTTTTTTTATTTAAAAAATCGATATTTCAATATCTATTTGTAAAAACTACTAAACTAGTGGTTGGCATCTTCAAGATAAAATATATGTAGCAAACGCATTTAATGACGAAGATAAATATATAATTAACAAAATTTGAAGCTATCATGAACAAGTGATTTATTCACACCTTATAAATTAAATTTATGTTATTTTAATAAGAGTTTGTTTTTCATAATCTGTCAATAAAAATTTTAAATTTCACAAATAAAATTAATAAATATATTTTTTTTATTATATTAATTTTGAAGTTTAAAGTTTGGACTTGAAAAATCAACTGAAATCCGAGACAATTTGGACCTTTGGCCATTATCTGAGAATATATATAAATAAATAAAAATGGCTTTCGCCACCAGCGCATTTTCCTTCATACTTTTTTGCAAATCAACGATGTTAATACTCAATCGGCGGTGATAAAGTTCAGTTTTTTTAAAAAAAAATTTATTCGGGATTATTTTATTTCCATGACAATTTTGCAGTATCAATTTTAATGGATGTTTTTCTAAATTATTTTTGTGGGGATTTTGATACTCTTTTTGCATATTAAATTGGAATTGCTTAATTTTTTTTTTTTAAATATGATTGAGATTTCTTATGCATGTGTAAAACTTTGAATATATTGAACTTCAGGGATTGTCCTTACATTTCATTTTTCATTTTATTTTAATATTTTAAATCTGGGTTTTTCTTGTTTTAACTTTGGATTTTGTTAATTATTAGTTTTCACAAGAAAAAACTGTAGCATTTTATGATTGTGAAAACCAAATGGTTAACTTTTGTATTCTGCCATTAGTTTCTGTTGCTTTGAGCTGTTTATATATACTTATTATCTTTCTTTTTTGTGCAGACGGGAGTAATGGCCTCAAATAGAAGTGTTTATGGGTCAGGCTAGGTTGTGGTTCGAGATTTTTTTTTTTTTTTATCTAAATCCGTTTCAGATTGAGCTCGGACCCGGTTTGTAAGTCCGTTTTACTTTTTACTATTTATAAATTATTAAAATATTAAAAAAATATTTTTATATCAATATTTATAAATATTTTATAATTAAATTTAAATTAAAAAATATTTTTTATGTAATAAATAATAATTCGGACCGGACTAGTCCGAATTATAAAATATCTAATCTAGACCCAACCCAATATGAATCGAACCTACCTTATCAAACGAGTTACCCGACCCGTACACTGATCTAGCTGCAAATAGGTTAGTGTCTTGTTGAATATGTTGAACTTAGGAGATTGTCCTTATATTTTATTTTCATTTTACACGTTTTTTTAACCTGGGTTTCTCTTGTTTTAACTTAGGATGTTGTTAAACTTCAGCTTTTGAGTTAACCTTACAACATAAGGATTAATTTTTTTCTTCTTCTAAAATATTTATTTTATATTATTTTTTCGGTACATATTTTTAATAGTAATAATAATTTATCTTATTTATTGTGTCGTGAGGTAATATTATGTAATTAAATTGAAGTCATAATTCCTACTTTTACTATATTTCATTTTTTTAATTTTTTATTAAATTAATAAAAAGAGATATAGTATAAAAAGGAATACTAATTCCATGGCATACATAGAAAAGTCAGATTAAATTAAATTGTATAAAAGCTAAACTCCTATTACAAAAAGGAATACCTTATTACAACTTATTATATATATAAATATAAATATAAATATATATATAGGACTCTAATCGTTTTATTATCATCTACCTTCTATACTACCTTCTATACGCATAAAATAATCACTATGGTCATTTTCAAATTCCTCTTGTTAATTCTTTTGGTTCATTGCATTTATAAATTGACTGAATCTTCTCGATTGAAGATCGATGGTGACAAAATCTTTAATGTCATTAACTTTGGAGCTATGGGAGATGAAGAAAAGGATGATACAAAGGTGTTTTTTATTATTATTATTATTTATTTATAACTGCATGTTTATATATATATATATATATATATATATATGGTAGCATATATATATTTTTTTAAGTATTTAAGTGTATATTTTTTTAGAGCTTTAAGCTTGCTTGGAATGCTGTTTGCAATTCTTCATATGCTTCACCAACTTTTCTTGTACCTCAAGGAAAGGCGTTTCTGCTGCAACCCTTGACTTTCAATGGCGAATGCTATTCAAATAACATCACTTTTCAGGCAATTATATTTATCTCTTCGTAAATTCTATTCTGTTTTGCACCATAAAATCCATATTTAATAAAAGGGTATAAAAACTAATTAAGAATAATCATGAGGAATGTATATTTTTTTTAGATTTAGAAACTGTTTTTAGTTTTACGAAAACTTTGCATTATGCAAATTGATGGCAATATCATTGCCCCAAGCAATCCTTTTGCATGGGAATGCAATAGAAATTGTCACCAATGGATTACCTTTGAACTTTTCGATGGCCTTTTCATTCAAGGATCGGGTACCATCAATGGCCAGGGAAAAAAATGGTGGAAACTTTCTTGCAAACATAACCAAAAGGTAATCATATTAGGCCATCAGATTATATATATATATATATATATATATATATATATTCCCATTTTTTACTAAAAGTTATAGTCAACTATGTTACATGGACTCTGGTACGGGTATCCGATACTGGTATGTGTCTAAGTGTCAGACTCGCCAGTTGCTTAAATTTTTGAACTCGCGGAGTCGGCTAAAAAGTGTCCAAAAATAAGATACGGGTACGCGGATACGTCTTATAAAATTTTATAAGATAATTTTGTTAAATAAAATTTCTTTTATATTTTACCCTTTAAAAAAAAAACAAATTTTATTTTATTTTGTTTTTTTTACTTTACTTTTAAAAACCTTAAGGGCTCAAAAACACTCATCACTTAAGTAATATAAAATTAAGCAAGAGCCCAAAAATATAAAAGCCCAAGACATTATCCTGTTGCTTTTGTTGGGCTAGACTAATCACTTGTTAAATCCAACATGGAAAGCATAAAAATACTTGTAAAATCCAACATCAATGGGCTTGAAGATTTTGAGCTCAAATTAAATAAAAAGAAAACTATGTCGTTTTTGCTTAAACATTAATCTTCTTCTTCATCTTCTCCAAACTTCTCTAGCCGCAAACACAGAAGCCCTTCTCAGCTTATCTCCCTCTCTGTTTATGAAAAAAAACTCGATTAAACTTTCCATCATTTTTTTTTTTTGAGCAAGTGCTGAAACCCAGCTTGGATCAACAGCTTTGAGATTGTCAGAGTCAAAGAAAACAAAATTTTCTTTCCATCTTCAAACCTCCTATCAGACAAATATCAGACCAATAATCTACCATTTTCCTGTGAATTCTTTATATATATTTTATGTTTGATTTGCCTGAGGAGATGAAGACGAGTCCATATTGCAACCATGGTGTCCGACACATATAGCGTACCCGTATCCGTGTCGTGTCGTTTCGACACGGGTACGGTGGTAGAAACTGCGAGTCCATGTAACAGAGATAGTCAATATGCTATTACTGATATATATGTTCATTGCTCTCTCCTAACAGGATTGTCTTCGAAAACAAACGGTAGGTGATTGAAATCAATCAAATTTTCAAGTTTTTGAGTAGTTAAAGATGTTTTATAAAGACATGTAATTTTTTTGTTATGGCAGAATTTTTTTAACATAAACTACTTTAATTGCATGAGAATTTGGGTTTTTTTTTTTTTTAGGGTTTTGTGGTAGCAAACTCAAAGAATGTTGAGATTAGTGGATTAACCTTCGAGGACAGTCCAAAAATGCACGTTGCATATGAAAGGTCTACTTTGATTTATGCCACTAAACTTAGAATCAAAGCCCCAAAGAAGAGTCCCAACATTGATGGCATTCATATCCAACATTCCACCAATGTCTCTATAGACCAGATAATAATTCAAATCGGTTTGTTTGTTTGTTTGTTTATTTGTTTGTTTTATTTTATTTATATATATATATATATATGTTTTGATATTAATCATTTCTATATTAATTCAGGTGATGATTGTATATCAGTTTGAGATGGTTCAAAATACATTAATATTAGTAACATTGAATGCGGTCCAGGTCATGGAATCAGGTAAAAAAAAATTTTTTTTCCATACTTCTTTTGCTATGATCTTCCTCATGTTTTATGAAATTAAATCTTATACTAATTTTTTATTTTCTAACCCCCATGAAGCATTGGAAGTCTTGGAATTAAAGGGAAAACTGAGGAAGTTGAATTTATTCATGTAAGAGATGTTTCTTTCTATAATACAAGTAATGGAGTTAGAATAAAGACATGGCAGGTAATTACTTTAATTATTCATTAACTTTAATGTTTTTATATATTAATAATCATTATATAACTAATTAGCATTGTGTTTTAGGGAGGACATGGACATGCAAGAAACATCAAATTTGAACGAGTAACTTCTCATGCTTCAACTCGACCTATTGTTATCGATCAATATTATTGTCCTCATAAACATTGCAAGAACCAAGTAAGTGATTAATTTTAGAGAAATTATCATATTTATCGACAATGAATTATTAGATTTCGGGTTTGCAAGATGGCATGTGGGACATGTAACAACTTTTTATTTCTCTTATGAAATTAAAAAAAAAATTCATTGATCAGTATATCAAAAACGAACTCTTAATTTTAATTACTATTTTCTAATACCATATTTTTCATTTTTTTTTCTTTCTTTTTTGCAGACTTCAGCTGTGGAGATTAGCAATATTGTCTATAGTCATATAAATGGGACATCAAATAAAGAAATTGCAGTGGAGCTTTCATGCAGTGAGTCCACTCCATGCAAAAATATAACCATGAAAGACATAAATTTGAGAAATGAAGAAGAAGAAGACAACACTTCATCATATTGCTTGAATGTTCAAGGCTTTAGAAATGGAAGGGTTAATCCAAATGTATCTTGTTTACAACAAGATGATAATTTCTAAGTTTTTTTTTTTCATCATTTTTATAGGTTTGAGTTTTAGGTATTTTTTAAGGTTATTATATAAAATAAGTATTTTATTTTCAATGTATTGAAAACCGGCATATTAATTAATTATCACATTTAATAAAAATATTACTATAAATATAATTTTAACTAATCTTATAGATCAAGTTATTTTTTATATATGAAAATCTCTGCAATAATCTTCAATCTTTACTACTTGCTGATAGGATTTTTTTTTTCTCTTATTATAAAAATATATATTGAAAAAAAAATGAAAAATAGAGTATGATGAATTTTTTTTTAAAAAAAAAACATATTTAAATTCATATTAGTAACAACTAGTGGTTGGCATCTTTAAAATAAAATATATGTAGCAAACACATTTAATATTGAAGATAAATATATATATATATATAATTAAAAAAAAATTGAGCTATTTATTCATGATGAAGTGATTTATGCAGAGTTGTAGAGTTATAAATGAAATTTATGTTATTTTAAATAAAAGTTTATTTTTTATACATCATCAATAAATTTGTTTTTAAATTTCACAAGTAAAATTATAAAAAAAAATGAATTAATTTTTTAATATACTCTACATATTGTAAAGTTTAAAACTCTACTAGATATGAAGTAGTTTTTTTAAAATAAAATAATAAAGGTTTTTTTAACTTTAACCTGGTGGCAAAAAATTTAAATAAAAAAGAGAAAAAACTTTGACCTCACTCGAAACAAATTTTATTTTATTTTACTTTTTTGCATAAATAATGTAGTTGAATTTAAATTTAATTCAGAAATATTATTAAATTAATATAAAAGCAATTTTCCAATTTAATATTAGAAGTTTGGGCCTAAAAAAATCAACTGAAACCCGATACAATATAGGCCTTTGACCCATTATTTGCAAAAGACAAAACAAAAATGGCTTTCGCCTACGGCTTTATATTATAGTGTTTTGCAAATTGCAAGCACAACCGCATTTTCCTTCATACTTGTTTTTGCAAATCAGCGATGTCAATCGGCAGTGATGAAGGTAAGTTTTTTTTTTTTAATTTATAATTTATTCGGGATTATGTTATTTCCATGATAATTTTGCAGTATCAATTTTAATGGATGTTTTTGTAATTTGTTCTTTTGGGGATTTTGATACTCTTTTTGCATATTAAATTGTATGATTGAGATTTCTTATGTATGTGTAAAACTTTTAAATCTGGGTTTTTCTTGTTTTAACTTGGGATTTTATTAATTATTAGTTTTCACAAGAAAAAACAGTAGCTTTTTATGATTGTGAAAACCAAAAGGTTAAATTTCGTATTCTGCCATTAGTTTCTGTTGCTTTGAGCTGTTTATATATACTTATTATCTTTATTTTTTGCGCGGACGGGCCGACATGGCTGCAAATAGGTTAGTGTCTTGTTGAATATGTTGAATTTAGAAGATTGTACTTATATTTTATTTTCATTTTACACTTTTTTGAACCTGGGTTTCTCTTGTTTTAACTTAGGATGTTGTTAAACTGCAGCTTTTGATTTAACCCTTAATTGGAACAACATAAGGACTAACTTGCTTATTTCTAATTCTTAGCTTTTTCTGCCATTAATATCTATTGCTTTGAGCTGTTATATACTTATTATCTTCTTTATGGACCAGTAGCTATGGCTGCAAATATGTTTGTGGTTCCTCAGACAAGAGGTACTGTCTTGTGTTGCAAATGTGGTATTTCGATGGCACCAAATTCTGCCAACATGTGCGTGACATGTTTGAAGTCTGAAGTTGACATCACGGAAGGTTTACGAAAGCATGTGACCATTATGCATTGTCCTGAGTGTGAAAGCTACTTGCAACCCCCTAGAACTTGGATAAAAGCTCAGTTGGAATCGAAGGTGCTCTTGACGTTTTGCGTGAAACGACTGGAGACTGATTTGAAAAAAGTTAGGCTAGTAAATGCTGAATTTATTTGGACCGAACCTCATTCTAAGAGAATCAAGGTCAAGCTGAAAGTTCAGAAGGAGGTTCTTAACGGAGCGATTCTGGAGCAATCTTATGTCGTTGAGTATGTTCAGCAAGAACACATGTGTGAATCTTGTACAAGGTTTCAGGCCAATCCTGACCAGTGGGTGGCTTCTGTGCAGCTCAGACAGCGTGTTTCACACAGGCGAACTTTCTTTTATTTGGAGCAGCTCATCCTGAAGAATGATGTTACTGCTCATGCCATTAAAATCAAGCAGATGGATCAGGGTATTGATTTTTTCTTTGCTAACAGGAGTCCTGCTGTGAAATTTGTGGAATTTTTGGCTAAAGTTGCTCCAACAAAGAGTAGACATGACAAACAGCTCGTTTCGCATGATGCTAAGAATAATAGCTACAATTATAAGTACACATTCTCGATTGAAATATCCCCCATTTGCCGTGAGGATTTGATTTGTTTGCCTCCAAAAGTTGCTGCTAGTTTGGGGAATCTTGGTCCACTTGTGATCTGCACAAAAGTGACAAGCAACATTGTGTTGCTTGATCCATCTACTCTGAGGCAGTGTTACTTGGACACTGACCAGTATTGGAGGCATTCCTTTAAGTCTCTACTTGGTAGCCGGCAGCTGGTGGAATATGATGTCTTTAATGTTGAAGTTGTTTCTCCCGAATATAACGCTGGGGGCTCCAAATATGTTGTAGCAGATGTTGAGGTGGCTCGCATAACTGATTACGGAAAGTTGTTTTACATAAGAACACATCTAGGTCATATTTTAAAGCCTGGAGATCGAGCTCTTGGTTATGACCTTTATGGGGCCAACAGTAATGA
This sequence comes from Fremontodendron californicum, assembly GCA_030761205.1. Classification (NCBI taxonomy): domain Eukaryota; kingdom Viridiplantae; phylum Streptophyta; class Magnoliopsida; order Malvales; family Malvaceae; genus Fremontodendron; species Fremontodendron californicum. The sequence continues at coordinate 30,682,684 of JAULJL010000011.1, forward strand.
TATTGAAGTAGACAAGTATAAAGGACTTGTCCTTCCTGAGGCAATTTTGATAAAGAAGAGTTACGAAGAGAATCGCCAGAAGAAGCGTGGGAAGCCTCGTTCATGGAAGCTTAAGTCCCTTGATATCGAACTCGATGAATCTAAAGGTAGAGGTAACGAAGAGAAGATGAACTCGGAGTACGAAGAGTTCTTGAGAGATCTGGAAGAGAACCCTGAATTAAGATTCAACTTGTCACTGTACCGCAACGGAGATTACCAGCCATCGGAAATGCTATCTGTGTCTGATGGGGATGATTTACCTTCTGTTCCATTGGAAGAGTTGCTTGCTGATCTTGGGTTGAGTGAAAAGGAAGATGGTGAAGGTAGCATGAAAGAATGATCTATGTTGTACTTTTCATATACTTTTTTTTTTTTGTGTGTCTTGCCTTAAAATGGTGTTTGAATTATTGCTTTGTGTTCTCAGTTTTTTTTTTTGGATTAAGTAAATATAAGTATAGTTCTATCAAATTTGCTACTGCCCAGGATAAAACTGGGGACCTTTAGTTTATAAGACTAAATATTATTGTACTTATCAAATAGAATGTTCTCAGTTTCATTCATGGAGTTATTTGATGATTGATTATACAATTTAATTGTCCAAGAAAAACATGGTGTGTTCTTCAATTCTTTCCATATGTAGGATCAAAGTCAAAAGATCTACTTTATTCATAACCCCAAAATCTCTGTTATTATATATATATATATATATATATATATATATATATACAGGTCACAGTTCGGAAATAATAAAAAAAGACATTGTAAATGTTAGGATTTGAATTCAAATCTATTAGATGTCATCTATTAAAGATGATTGCATAAATCAATTTAGCTAAGCCTTGGGTTAATCTCGGGTTCATCTCTATTACTTTGCTCAAACCTAAGTGCCTCTTCCTAGGTGTTGTAGCATTGGTAATAAACCAAATGATAATTTTGAGAATCAATTAAGTTAAGTTTCGGATTGATTTCTGTTATTTTGCTCAAATCTAAGTGCCTTTTCCTTGGTGATAAACCAAATGGTAATTAAATACTAGTGATTTATAATATTATATCAAACATAATTTACAATCATAATGATCAAATCACTTTGGTGATTTTATCAACATAGTAATTAAATCATCATAATGATCTTAAAAACGATATCAGATACTACCCAAAGCTTTATTCTTATTTTTTGCAATGTCACCTTAACTCATCTTTTATATTTATAGTTAAAAAGCAGTGCAAAATTTACAAAACTAAGATGTGTGTTTTCTACTAGGTTGTGAAAATAAAGATTTTTAATTTCAAATAATTGAGATTTCAATGACAGTGATTCAAAAAGAAATAATGGAGTTTGTTTATTCCATGATCCATGTTTAGCGGTCAATGATTATTGGCTTTTTCACTATTTGGGTGCAGACAGAAAAAAAAAAAAAAAAAAAAAAAATTGGGCAGATGGGGTTTCAAAAATCTATTGAGTGATTAAAAAAATAATTCAAGATTTTGCATAACTCATTGCATGGATTAAGTTTGTAGGCCTAATTTCTTTCTCATTGTAAGTGCTGCCAAATCAAAAGAATTGGTCCAATAATAGTGGCAAGTGACATAGATTTTCCTAAAAGTGATTATGTTAATGGAAAATATTAGATTTGATAATTTTAATAAATATAAAAATAATATAATAAATACGATATGATATGATATGTTTAAATATGATTAATATGATATTTTTAATAATTTATATTATATTTAAATTTACACAACGAATACGAAAAAAAACATAAAACATAATACCCGTAAACAAATTATCAAATTTAAAATACAACCACGAAGGCAAATTTGCAAATCATGCAACAAATTATTGATTTCTATTTTCTAACAAGTTTTAAGATTTTTTTATTTTATTCTTTTCTTAATCGAGAAAACTTGACTATCAAGTGGTCCTCTGAAGCCATTTATCTTTAAATTCATTATTAGTTCTATAATGGAAGCAAATATCTTTTATTATTTTATTTATCGTTCTCACATGTATATTAAAAACTTTGTCTTGTAGTAACAAAAATAAAAAATAAAAAAATTCCATATTTCCATTCCTATAAGTAAAAACAAGTGGTTGGCATCTTCAAAATAAAATATATGTAGCAAACATATTTAATGATGAAGATAAATATATAATTAAAAAAACTTGGAGCTTTCCATGACCAAGTAATTTATTCAGACAAATTAAAATTATATTATTTTAAATAAGAGTTTGTTTTCTATACACTGTTACTAAAAAATTTAAGTTTTTCAAATGAAATTAAAATTTTGATAAATATATTTTTTATTTTATTAAATTTTTTTAATATACTAAAAACTATAAATCTAAAAACTCTAGTAGATGAGATAATTTTTTAAGAAAAAAGATAATAAAAGTTTTTTTAGCTTTAACATCGTGACAAAAATGAATAAATAAAATAAAACGATAAGCTTTGACCTCACTTGAAACAATTTTCTTTTTTTTTTTTTTGCATAAATAATGTAGTTCAATTTAAATTTAATTCAGAAATATTATTATATTAATATAAAAGCAATTTTCCAATTTAATATTATAATTTTGGGCCTGAAAAATCAAACTGAAATCCGAGACAATTTGGGCCTTTTGCCGATTATATGAAGAAAAGAAAAAAAAAGCAGAAACAAAAAACAAAAATGGCTTCGTCCTTCGGCTTTATATTATAGGGTTTTGCAAGCACAACCTGCATTTTCCTTGATACTTTTTTGCAAATCAACGGTGTCAATATGCGTTGATAAAGGTAAGTTTTTTTTTTTTTTAAAAAGAAATTTACTTTGTGATTATTTTATTTCGATGATAATTTTGCAGTATCAATTTTAATGGATGTTTTTCTAATTTGTTCTTTTGGGGATTTTCCTTCATTCTAATGGGTTTTTCTTGTTTTAACTTGGGGTTTTGTTAATTATTCGTTTTCACAAGAAAAAACAGTAGCTTTTTATGATTATAAAAACCAAAACGTTAACTTTCATATTCTGCCATTAGTTTCTGTTGCTTTGAGCTGTTTATATATACTTATTATCTTTCTGTTTTGCTTGTAAGGGCAGCCATGGCTGCAAATAGGTTTCTTGTTCTTCAAACAATAGGTAGTTTCTTGTTGAATATGTTGATCTTTGCCATCACAATCTAAACTACCTTTAACAGCAGAATAAAACATGTTTTTGAATCTGCTGTTCCTTTTTTTGTCATGTATGGTAGAAGATGTTGGCTTACCAACCCACCTTCATGAATGGTGACTCAGCAATCAGATAATCCTCCCTTTGAATGTTCATTATTTCAATGTTATACAAATTCTTATTTTGTTAGAATTGGAATAAAAAACAACCTTTCTATCCAGACAAACTTTACATTCTTGAGCAATTATTTTAATGGTAAAATTTTGAACTTGTCAATTTTTTTTAATTAAATTATATGTATTTGTTACAACCAATAAAAAAATATATAATTAATTAGATGAAATTCATGTTTGGTGAGACTTCAACTTGAGATTTAAACATTTTAAGAACTCTTTATTTGCAGTTAATTTAGTACAGTTTAGAGGATGAACAATAAAAAATTTATGAAATCTATACAAAAATTTTCTTTGATGATGATAAAAGAGTTGACTGAAACATGATTTAAAAATGTATAGTATATTGGGAAAAAGAAATGTAGTAAAGCAAAAATAATGAGAAGATAAAAAGGGGTATCCATTTTAAGTTGTGATTTGTAATTCCACTAACTGGGTTTGGCAGCAAACACACCAAAGAAAGTGATAGTTGTCTTTGTCTGTTAGTAAACATGTGTTTTTTTTATTAGGCAAAATATAAACCCACCTACATGCAAACGTGGCTCTGTCTCAATGGAACTTCATGTATCCTAATCTTTTCAAGATGTAAGATAATCCTAACCCAAACCAGAAAAACATTAAACAAAACAAATCTGTAAGTATATCACTTCCATGTTCTTTTCCTAACATGTGATTTTTTTTTTTGGTTTGGAATATGCTAAAGTTACTGTTGTTATTTAGCAGCACAGAAATGATTTTTTTTTACATTTCTTTCTTTGTTTCTCTCTCCTGCCCAAGCTGCCCTTTTTCTCTGTTTCAAACTGCCCAATCTGCCCTTAGTTGAACCCTTTCCCTCTTTCTCAAGCAGCCCTCCTTTATTTCTCTCTCTCAAAAAACTCCCTTTTGACTAAATTTCATAAACTGGGTCTTGGTGATTATCAGCAAAAAATCTATTTTTTATGTTTTTGATTGCTTAAAATCACTTGTATTTAGATGTTTTAAGATTAAAAATTTTCTGGTTTGCTGAAAAAAAGTTTCTTTTTTTAAGGAATTTTGATGGTTTTAGAAAGATGGGTTTTGGTAATCAATCTGAAAGAGTTGCGGAGAAAAAATCATCAAGGAAGAAGAAAGATGGAGGAGAAGAAGAAACAGGATGTTGGGTTAAATTAAGGTTTATGGGAAGTTGCATGTCTTCAAGATCAAGAGTTGATAACTCTATGAGTGGAAGAACAGGTACTCATTATGGTAATCTTCTCTAGTTCTCTTTCCTTTCCTTTCTCTTTTATTTTATTTTATTTTTTAATCTTAAAAATTATTTTTTTATATCTTCAAAAAAAAGGAATATATAAGCTTTATGTGTGCAAAGGGTTTTTTTTTTTTTTTTTTCCTATAGGTGAGGTGAAGGAACATGATCTTTTGTTGAGAATATCTTGAAGAAAACTTGTATTGATATAAATGGAGAATAGAAAATTTTAAGATTATAGCCAAGTATTTTGGTGTTAAAGAACACATCTTTAAAGCATAAATAAGCAGCGCAAAAAAAGTTTTTATATCTTTACTGTGTATAAATTCATCTGAGATTGCTCTCTTGTATCTTCTTAATTAAAGGTATATAAATATAATTTAGTGATCAAAAAGGTTTTTTTTTGGGCAAATATATTTAGTAAGAGAAAGAAAATGGAGCCTCTGCAAAAGTTACTCATTTAATGGTTTTCTTACATGTTATATGAGTTTGGTCGGTTAAGCTAGCATAATATTTTGTGGGGTTTTTGCTATATTTGCATGTTAATGGTGTAGTGGGTTTTTTCCTCTTTCCATTAGGCACATGGTAAGTTTTGTTGAATGAGGTAATTAGTTGAAAGCAACTACTTTTTTAACACTTATTATTTTGGAAAGCCAATAATATGATTCCTTGAGGTATTTGATACAATTTTCGAAACATTTACTGTGTGATAATGCATCTATGCTATATGAAATGGTATCTGATAGTTAGTATTTTTGATAATTGTTGCATGACCATAAATTTTTCTGCCTTGTTCTTTGTATAAATTCAGCCGAAAGTAAACCTACAAAAGAGAAAAGCAGAGATCAACCAGTTGTTCCAGTGTCTTCTACAACCACTAGTAATGCAGAAACTGCTTCATCCACACCAAAATACAGTGAGGAACTGAAAGTCGCTTCACAGCTTCGAAAGTTCACATTTATTGACCTTAAATTAGCAACTAGAAATTTCAGACCTGAGAGTCTTCTTGGTGAGGGTGGGTTTGGTTGTGTCTTCAAAGGTTGGATTGAAGAGAACGGAACTGCTCCTGTGAAACCTGGTACAGGGCTTACTGTTGCTGTCAAAACCCTAAACATTGATGGACTTCAGGGTCACAAAGAATGGCTGGTATGACATCTAAATCTAGTCTGTTTTCTTTTTCTAAATAATGTTTCTTTTGCAATTTTTTCTATTCAAGATTTCATGTTTTCCCTCGTACGTCAGGCTGAAGTGGATTTTCTTGGTAACCTCCTCCATCCCAATTTGGTTAAATTGGTTGGTTACTGCATTGAAGATGATCACAGGTTACTGGTATATGAGTTTATGCCACGAGGAAGTTTGGAGAACCACCTCTTCAGAAGTATGTAACAGCCTTCTGTTTCATGATATACCTTTAGCATGGTTTATGTGATTGTTTAACCCAAGTATTGTGACACTTAAATAGTTCGGCTATTCATACGTGGATAACTTTGCTAAATAAATGTATGATTTCTAGGGTGCTCTTTAACTTAGGTTGAACAGGGAATCAGGGTTTTATTATTGGAAGGTAATGTCGTCAGTTGTACAAAATTTAGTTTAGAGATAAATGTGGTGCCTCAAGTTTTCCTCTATATTATATTATATTTTATTTTCTTTACCTTTGACATGTATGTGTTCTCCTAGTAAGCTTGAACACTTGTTTGGCACTAAAAAGATTCATCAAATAATTGGATTTTGACAGTTAGGATGCCATACTAAAAGTTATCCATCTATGATTATAGCAAGTTCTTATGTTAGAATTGACTTAATTTGTCATTTTTATTTTGTGTAAAAGCATCAACTGTGAGGTAGCCAAGTAAATGTCTGGCAACATAACTTGTATGCTACCATGAGTTTTGTGTCTGCCACGGTTCAGCATGGCCGAAGTGACGTACTCTTTGAAACTTTTCAAAGTGACATACCATCAGAAACTTCTCTTAGCTATTATTGTACACTGCTTCACCATCTTACGCTGATCCATGTCCCGTCTCCTTGTTGCCCAAGTTTTCTACAAAATTGTCTAGATGATAGTAGAATGACCCTATGTTACTTGGACTCGGGTGTGAGTGTCGGACACGGGTATGTTTGATTTATTCTAAGTTTTTCCATGTATTTGGAGGGTTCTTGGGGGATCATATCCTCATACCCATGTCCGAATATGAGTCGGACACGGGTGTCGGACACGGGTACATCAAGAAAAATGAAGAGTCGGAGCAACATAGATTCCAATTATGGCAGAAACGAAGTATCTGATGCTTGGTTATTGCTATCATATTCATTATTATTGTTCTCTTATGCATTTGCATTTACATTTACATTTTGATGTTTAATTTTCTCTGGTAACAACCATTTTTTGCGCAGAAGGGTCCTTGCCACTTCCTTGGTCCATTAGAATGAAAATTGCACTTGGTGCTGCAAAGGGTCTTGCCTTTCTTCATGAAGAAGCAGAAAGACCAGTGATATATCGTGATTTTAAAACATCTAATATCTTGTTAGATGCAGTATGTAACTAAAACAGAAAGTAAGTTCCCTCCCTAATTTTATGTTTTTCTTGTTCTAAAACTGTTACCAATTTCAGGATTATAATGCCAAGCTCTCCGATTTTGGACTGGCCAAAGATGGTCCTGAAGGAGATAAAACTCATGTATCTACTCGAGTTATGGGAACATATGGCTATGCTGCACCAGAATATGTAATGACTGGTACGTCATAGAATCACTGCTTCATTTCCGGATATAATATTATATTTCATGAATTAGTTTCCTTTATCTCCAACTTTCTTGCTGCTCTGCCTTTTGGAATTAGCCCACTTCTGATATGTGTTAATCAGACAGTGTGTCACATTTTATTGAGAATTTGTTTTCTTTTAAGATTGTATCTTTATTATTTGGTATTCTTTTCTATAATGTTTAGAGTTGAAAAGCTTCTTTTATCTAGATCTCTGGTTATATAAATCTAATACAGTTATTAATTTAGGACATTTGACATCGAAGAGTGATGTATATAGCTTTGGAGTAGTTTTACTTGAGATGTTGACTGGCCGAAGATCCATGGACAAAAATCGACCAAATGGGGAGCACAATCTTGTGGAATGGGCAAGACCGCATCTAGGAGACAAGAGAAGGTTCTTCCGAATTTTAGATCCTCGCCTTGAAGGGCACTTTTCTATCAAAGGTGCACAGAAAGCTGCCCAGCTGGCTGCTCATTGTCTTAGCCGCGATCCCAAAGCCAGACCTCGGATGAGTGAAGTTATTGAAACCCTAAAGCCTCTACCAAACCTTAAAGACATGGCCAGCTCTTCCTATTACTTCCAAACGATGCAACCTGATCGGATTAGGTCCAACTCAAATGCCAAAAATGGCATAAGAACACAGGCAGGATTCGTAGTGAGGAATGGTCAAACTATGAGGAGCTTATCCACTTCAAACAATCCTCAGGCTCCTTCATATCACCAACCTCACCCATCACCAAAACCCAAAGCAAAAGAATCATAGGTTCAAGTTTCTCTATGTTCATATTTAGAATTTGGTTCGTGTCCGGTCTTCTGCTTCTTCGGACTGCAATATCAACAGAGAATAGGGAGTGCCGCTACCATTTCTTTGACAAAGATTGTTTTATATTCCCACTGTTTAATTTTACCAGTAGAACTGAACAAGCCATACTGGATGTGCAGCGTCGCAGCCAGTTAATCGCGCTCAAGGAAGCCCGTCTCATTTATTTCTCTCGTTTTCATTACTATCCGATACCTTTCTTCCGGATATTCAGGTTACATAGGAGAATATGGTGGCATGCTGATGAAGGCGAGGAACCGAAAGCAGTCGATAGGCGTAACCATCATGTGATTGAACTAGGGTGATGGTAGATGAAAGACAATGGGAATGATGAGGCTAATTTTATGTTTCTTTATCTTTTCTTCTTCGGAATGTTGATCATTTAAGAGTGTGCTGGCTGCTACTCACTCTTTCACTTCACAATTACCCTCTTCATTATCTTTTTACCCTCTTTGATTTGCTGTTGTACAAACTGGATCTCTTCTTAGTCTTAACATAAGAAAAATTTGTGTAAAAAAAATATATAGGGTGTTGTTGTAAGTTGTAACTCTTTTTTCTCCATTATATGACTCAAAAGTGGTATGTTTCTTTTAACATACCAAATTGTTCTCTTGTCTGCTTTCAGAAAACATATCTGAATGGAAAAATACTTGGTTCAATGCATGTGAATTAAAGAATACAATTGGTTGTACCACTCTATGGTATCCGGATTTTTTTATAAAGTATTTGTATCTGATATTTGTATTCGATACATATTTAGATATGGTTATAAGATTGATTTTTCAAAATTATGAAAAAAATTGAATATATTTATATGATATATATCTGTAGTTGACACTCGTTTTGAATTCGGGTAATGTAGATCTCACTTTATATTCGAATCAAATCACATGATGCAGATCTTCACTAAAGCCCCATATAACCATCCAACCCTACCATTAGTCAAAAGTTTGTTTGGTGTCACAATCATAATTATACACTCTTCAACCTATACCTACTCTATCCCCCTTTCTATCTTCCACTTCCAAAGTGGCTTTTTTTATTATTATTATTTTTATTTTAATCTTTGAACCCTAAGAAAATGTAAAATTTCAAATTATAAGAACTTTTATTTTCATGCAAAAAAAAAAAAAAAATTGTGTAAAAATATGATTTAACCTCTGAGATTAACTGGCAGTGCTGACTGTTAATTAGTTGCTACTTGCTGCATGAATATACCATAAATTGGGGTTGCCAATATAAGAATTAATTGAAAATTTAATCCAATGAACCTTAATTATTGAAACACAAAGGAAAAGAAAAGAAAATTGCTATCAAACGATACAATCAAAATCATTGAATTTTATCATTTTAATGATTTGTCTTACTAAATTCCTTTACTTTGTTCATCAAAGATTTGAAGATTCACGCTATTTAAAAAAAAAAAAAAAAAACACGCGATTATGATAAAATGTTAGATTTTTAATTTTAATTATCAAATTTAAAAACAATTTTTTTTTATATATAATCCAAAAAATATATAATGAATTTAGACAAATGATAAATCAATATTAAAAAAAAAATGATGATTAAAAATTTTATCAATTTGATTTTCGATTCGATTAAAGTCGATGATTTAGATTTTTAGACAACGGCTATCAACAAATAAAGTCCATGGTTTATGAGAATCCGTTGACAATAGTATTTATTCCTTTAGCCTAAAGGAAGGCTACCCTTATTAGCCTAAGACTTTTGGAAGCCTTTTTATGATAAGGCTTTGACATAATCACAAATTTTTTAATGCATTTTCCCCTCTTATTCGAATAATGAAAGTTGGACATTATTTTAAAATTCAAGTATTTAAAATTCAAGTATAAATAATTAACTTATCTCAATCCATTTCATTAATATATATATATATATAATTTTGGAAAAAAAAAGATTTCAAACCTTTATTTAAATAAAAAAAAAATATTTATCATTGAATCAAATACTATTTAATTAATAGTTATGATGCAAGATGTAACATATATTTGAATATTAATACATGGGTCTGGTTCTTCTTCATTATTTTTTAATTTATTATTTTTTAATACATCTTTAATTATCGTTCACAAATATGTGATTGATAACGATAAACATATGAAAAAGTAACGGACAAAAAAATGGATTGGATCCTAATCCTCATAATGTTGTTTCAAAAGTATGTTAATTTTTTTAATAAAATTAAGCTTTAGAGTTTTAATGCAATCACTATAAATATAACCAACTCAACTCGATTGTATAGCTAAACAAGGTAGAAAACATGTTTATCTTATAATCACAAATGTTTAATTTTTCCTTTAAGTCATAGTAATTTCTTTATAATAATTCATCATCTTATAACTTTTTCATTTTCACATCAAATTATTGTGAGGCAAATATAACCCTTTTATTTTATTATGAAACTTGAAAAGCAAAGAAGGAATTGAAAACCTACTTTTTGTCAACCGAAGTAAAAAACTATCAAGGGCAAACTATTGAATTTAAATAGGATATTAGGTGACAATTGGGTGGGTGGGTCGGACCGGATTGCGTTATTTTGACTTTTGAGTTTTGAGGTTAGGTTGTTGAATTTAAGTCATTTTAAATTTTGAATCATTTAGTGTTTAGATTCGAATTCAAGTTATCAGGTTCAAGTATTTTCATATTTAAATTATTGAATTTAAAATCAAATTAATTTAATTTCGGATTAATCTTTCGAGTCATTCATTTTGAATTTGGATTTGAATTAATTTGGATTAGTTTTCCTAGTTCTATTACTATATATTAGCTAACTATAAACCTAATCAAGAAAGTATATTTGTCATTCGAAACTATTTATTTAATCATTAAATAAAAAATTAACACAATTAGATTTGTTCAAGCTCAAAAACTGCTCGATATTTGTAAAAATTTGGATAAAAATATTAAGCCCAAAAATCGAGTTTGAGTAAAAAAATGAAATCCGTTTAAAAAATGGATCAGGCTCAGGATATGATATTTTTGTCTAGGCTTGACCCAATCCGTTTTACTATTACTTTTATAGATTTTTAAAAGAATTGATTTTTTTACATACGAATCGATCTTTTTTATAGAGTGATCGATCTCTTTTTAAAATGAATCAATCTATTTGTGTATATTTTATTAATACTACATCATCAAATAAACACAAAATTAAACGCCACGTCAACTTTTTTAATAATTTTCGTTATACTAATTAGTGATTTTACCTTTTGCTTCAATTTTAAAATACAAATACTAAATTACTCAATTTTGTATTAAAAGAACTAATTTACATCAAATAATATAATACAAAAACTTTCCAATTTTAAAATACAAATACTAAATTACTCAATTTTGTATTAAAAGAACTAATTTACATCAAATAATATTTTTCCAAATATCTTACTTATCCAAAAAAAAAAAAAAAAAATTTCCAAATACTTTGACCGGTTCCCAAGTACTTTGACCGGCTATGCCTGCTTATAGATATGAGATTGTGAACATGTGAAAAGAGCCATGAATGAAATAAATGCTTGTGAATTGTTGTCTGCAAATACATATAGAGATCTTTACTGTGACATCTAATTGTTTCATTTTGTCATTTGATTTACTTAATAGTTTAAAAATTTTCACAGCTGCAAGGATGAGAGTTGCAGTAAATGAGAAAAATGCATGGAATTTACTTAAAAACAGATTTAAGTTTAGAGAAATCCAGTAGTGTCAAGGTCAAAAACTACAAACTGAACAGATCTCAATAGGGTAGAAGAGCAAGCTAAAGAAAAGAAAACAAAGAGAGCCACACAAAATATGGAGAAAGATCAGAAAAATTAAACCTCTGCAAGTAAGAGGTACTCAACCTCAGTTAAAACAGGGGATGATCAAAAAGTAGCCACATAGTTTAAACCACTATGCCACCTCTATTATTTTTTTTCTTTTTTATTTTACAACGAAAACCATGAAAGTTGGTGTGAACAGACTAAACTTCAAAATTCTAAGCTTACCATTCTCTTCCAAAACGAGCTATAAAGCTCAAGGCTTGAGTGCCAAGGCAAGTCCAACCTTGGCGCTCTTGTCAATGGCCTTGGTATCTACCTCACCGGAAATCGTAAAGAGCGATCTTGGGCGCCACTCGTGCTGGATGAGAGCACTCGCCTTGCCGGCATTGTTCACCCGTGCCTTAACCATAGTCAACGGATCCAACGCATGTTGTGTACCGACAGTAATGGTGTTTTCATTGGTAGAGAAGCTATGGGTTACCTCAGCACCAACAGCAGTGTTAGTCAAGAGATTCACTATATGATAGTAGGATGCATTAACAGAGTCACCCTTTTCATTCCTACATCAATAAACAAGAAAGGTATTAAATGAGGGATATATATACTCTGGACAGTTTACCTATAGACAGGCTATGTTACTCGAACTCGGGTGTCACTGTCGGACACGGGTATGTTCAATTTTTTCCATGATTTTCATGTATTTGAAGAGTCCTTGGAAGATCATATCCCCATACCCATGTCCGGCTATGCGTCTTACACGAGTGTCGGACACGGATACTTCAAAAAAAATTAAAAGTCGGAGCAACATAGCAGACAGGTACATAGAAAACATCACATACAGAGCCAACGAAGCAATGAGATCTGCATTGGAGAAGCTCAATCCAGCATTGCACTTGGTGAAATTCCCGGTCTTCGTGTCGAACGAGAGATCGGTACCGAGTGCAAGACCATTAGTTCCAAGCACACCCGAGAGGTTAACTATTGGGTTTGCAGTCAATCCGATGCTTGAGCTTATCCCAGCATACTCATGCAAATACTGGAGTTCAACCTGGTATATAAAGAGAGAAAATAGCTATGTTACTTGGACTTAGGTGTAAGTATCAGATACGAGTATGTGTCCGACACAGGTATATTAATTTTTTTTAAGTTTTTCCATGTATTTGAAGAGTCATATCTCCATACCCATGTCCGAATATATGTCGAACACAAGCGTCACTAACCTGGCAATATTGGACATGACACGGAAAAAATAATTAAAAACAAGACACGAAAAAATAACACGAACACGACAAAAATACACGAATGTCTCAAAATCTGTATAATACGAATTATTAACGTATTAAAGTTTATATAAATATAAAATATCTCAAACACGATTATGACACGACAAAATACACGAACACGACATGGATACACGAATTGCCAGGTCTAGGTGTCAGACATGGGTACTTCAAGAAAAATGAAAAGTCGGACCAACATAGGAAAATAGCATTGTCGATCAGCATTATGAAACATTCTAAGTAACACAGAAGCTGCATCCATGCTAGAGGCGGTTGTAAGACGTTCTCAAGCTTAAAAGCCAAAACAAGATAGAGGAAGTTTCCGAGGCTACAAATCGAAATTTGAGAACAAAATTGCCTACCTTGCCAGACCTCTGATCAGGGACTCTGAAGCTAAAGATTGCCTTCAGCCCAGGTGCAGGTTCATCAACCGTTATGGTGGTAAAGAGCTGATAAACATACACTACTTTAGTACAACAAATAATGTCCAAAACAGCTTATAAAAGATAGCAACCATATAAATTCGATAACAAATGAATATAAGGGGAAAAAGAGGAACTACAAACTCAACAAAGGAGATCCTTCAATAGAATAGCATTCCCTCCAAAAAGATCAGATCTCCAAAAGTTACATCATGCTCCAGTAATACGATGTTCTAAACAATTTTATCATGCACATTCCCCAGTTAAAGCACAGATTTCAAATGTAGAGGGGATGAAACATAATCTATGTTACTCGGACTCGAAGGTGAGTGTCGGATACGGGTATGTATCCGACAAGGGTATGATCAATTTTTAAAAAGTTTTTTCATATATTTGGAGGATCATACCCCTATACTCATGTACGAATATGTGTCGGACACGGGTACTTTAAAAAAAATGAAGAGTCCGTGTAACATGGGACATAACTACTAATTTTCTCAACAAAAAAAAAAAAAGACTTTGATAAAGACCAAAGAATATCTAATAGAGAAAAGAGCATCTGATCTCACTTGCAAAAAAAAAAAATGTAACCAAGCACTCAAACTTATACATCAAATAAACTGGAAATCAACAAAAGAACAGATGAAATACTTACATTGGAGTAGGTGTCCACTTTAATATCAGTTGTGACATTCCTTTTCTTCAGCTGGGTGTTAACATCAGCCAGAAAGAGATCGCCTTTCTTTGTTCCAGCAGAGGTAATAGCCTAAAAACAAAGAAGGAAAAAAAAAAAGAAAAAACCCCACAATGCCAAAGAATTAATTAAAGCTCTTGTAGCAGATCAAGAAATCGAACATCACATATAATACATTGGCAGTAAAAAGAATGAGATAGCCATGCTAAAACTCTAAAAACATAAATCTTTCAACATTTCAAGCATTGAAAACATAATATACAGAAATGCATGAAAATTAGCTACTATATACTTAAAAACTGAAGAAAAAAAATCCCAAAAAAACAAAATACATATCTTTGAAAAACAAATCTGATAACATCTTTAAATTCAACTTAAATTAACATTCTTTTATCTAATCAACGCAACTTTACACTAACACATTCATGAAAAAGATTCTACAAATCAAAACCCAAAAAAATCTAAAAATGAAACCAAAATCAGCATTTAGGATCATTAAAATAAATAACACATGCATTTTTTATCAAATTGAAGAAACCCAAAAAGAATCTAAAAGGATCCCAACAATATCATAAAATGTGACAAAAACCAAAACTTGGGTTTCACAGAACAAAGCATCCAAAATTAATTCCTTAATGAAAATAAATTTTGAACAAAAATAAAAACCAACCCAGAAAATAAAAATCAAAGCTTGAGCCAACAAAAAAAAAAAAAAACTTACAACTCCAGTTGGAGAGCTGGTGGTCAGAGTGAACTTTTGGTCAGTCTGATAATCCTTGTAAAGAAGGTCTACAAAATCCCAAAAAAATACACAAAATTAGAGAATGAAAGCTTAAAATACGTAATTTTTGTTTTTAAAAAATTGTATTTTTATACCTCTGGCTTTCTTGCCGATTTCAGTATAGAGACCCGGACCCTTGCCCATGATATTTCTTTTGAAAGAAAAGAATCTCAGGAAAAATTTCAGGAAGATTTTCAGAGAATAGAAAATGAAGAAAAAAGAGCAATGAAGTTAAAAATCTCAGAGGTGGAATAAATAGGAGAACCTAAATTTCACCTTTCTTTTCGGAGGTTGGGCTTTTGGTTAAAATTTGTTTTACTATTGAAAAAATAGTGGACCGTTGGATGTTAGAGGTGAGTCGGTTTCTATATGTTATCACCGTTCAGTCATGATTGAAAATCTAATAATATGTTATTTTCATTGATTTAACCTTTTCCTTTTACTCATTCATTAAAAAAAAAAAATTCCTTTTACTAACCAAAACGAAGTTTTTTTTTATTTTTTATTTTTTAACTTATTACTTGACCAACAAATAGATTTGTTCAAAAATTAGATTAATCGTTCAATTTTAAAAGCTCGTATAATATTTTAAAAGGTTTTGATAAAATATTAAATTTTGAAATATAAGTTTCGAAAAAAAAAAAAGCTCATTTAAAAAATAGATCGAACTTTGGCTCTAACAATCAAGATCCAAGTTCAGCCCGACCCGATCTTTTTTTATATAATATATTATTTTTATTTTTACATATATTACATAATTTATATCATATAAAGAATAAATATATATAATATTATAGTGTAAACATTTAAAATTATGTTAAGTTATACATGTTTTAGAACTTAATAAAAAGGAATAAAATTTAATGAAAATAATATATTTATTTAATTTTTTAAATAATATAAGGAGCTTAAACAGGTTTTGACTATTTATTTACAAATATGGGTAGATTGGACAAAATTTGAGACTCATATTCGATCCAGGCTAAGTTTAAACAAGTGTATGTGATATTGATAACATACTCCTATCCAGCCCGAACCCGACTCGGCCTATGAACACCTCTACCAACAAAAAATGTTTTTTAACAATAAATGGTTTTTTTTAAGTTTGTATTTGATATAATTTTGCTAATCTTATTTTTTTAAGATTATTATATATAATAATATATTCATCTAATATATTAAAAATAATAAATAAAATTATCAATTACTTCATTTAATATAATATTATCATTATAAATAGTTTTAATTAATTTTAAAAAGTGCTTTAAGAATTAACAAAGTTTAATTTTTTAATTTTATAAGTAAATTAAAAATTTATTACATGTCTTATTTTTTTTTAATTTATGTTTTTTTTTTTTGAAAAATTAATATACTTTAAAGTATGTGTTATTATGTTCTCTTCGCTTGTAAAAATTTAAAAACTCCTACCAGTAAATCAGATTTTTTATTTTTTTATTATTATTTTCAATGGTAAGAAGATGTTTATGTTAATAATATTTTTTTTAAATGAAATACAATAGTAGATTATTACTTTTGTTGATGATTTATAAGTTAATTAAAATGAATAGTTGAAGAATTTTGGATGTTTATAGTTTTTTTTTTTTTTATCAAATTTACCTACAAATATATTGAAATTAAAATTAAAAATGGTTAAAAAAAAAAAAAAGGAATTGATGTAAAATGTTGTCACAAAAAAATGGTGCACCCAAATAGATGAAAATGACATCACTTCGTTTAGAGCTTCTAGAAGATTGGCCAATTATTACATCAAATTTATTTTTATTTTATTTTTCTTTATGGCACCTTTAGCCAATTTTCTTTTTCTACTATCTGTTTTATTTTCGATGCTTAAAAATCGAATCAGAGATTAAATTTGTGAAAACTTTGATTTTCGTTTCAATTAAAAGTAGATTTTAATATGAAATATATTATTTTAGTATTTAATATGAATTAAATATAATAAATACTTAATAAAAATATCATTTAACATAATTATATAATCTTTAATATAAATCTAATAGATTAAAAATTCAAATTTCATCATTTATAAAATAAATAAATAATAAAATAAACTTAAAATCGGTTTTATCAAATTTTTATTGGTTCAACTGATTTTTTACCGATTTGTTAAAAGGGCAGTTTTCTAATTACTCATCGGGTTAGTCATGCTTTCAATTTCCAATTAAACCAATCTAATGAGTTAATTTAATCCGATTTTTTTTATCACTTATTTTTTAATACATAATTAACTATTCTCCTAATGCATTTTATCAATAAATTTCAATATATTATGATCATTGTTTAAGTACATTAAATATATTTATCATCACTATTCATATGATCAATTGATCTCATTAAACTCGTAATTTATGAAATGAAAATTTCAAAATTTTGATGTTTATTGGTAAATATAAGTTTCTCTCCTTATGGAAAATTAATCTCTTTTTTTTTTTTTGTGAGAGATGAATATGACAGTATTTTGATGAATACATTCTGAAATCAAAATGAAATATGCTGCAAAAAGGGGGGAAAAATGTCTGATGCTTTTAGCAGTCACATGCATGGAGACTAGTTGGCCACGTGAATTATGCACAAATTGTAGACATATTTAAGCATTTTTACAGACTGATTTATTATTTGTGGGAATGAAAAATTGACTTGAGATGGTGATGATATTTTTTTTAAGAAAAAAGTTAATATCTGTGATGGGTTTTTAGTTAGAGTTCATTTTTGATATACCGATGATAAATTTTTTATGTTTTTTAATTTTTTTAATATATGTTATAAGTATGTGTCACTTGATTAATTTCATTTGTGAAGTTTAAAAATTTCAACGATGGTGGATGAGATAATTTTTTTTTTTTACTTAAATAGAATATGAAAATGAATCCGAAGCTTAACCCAATTGGTTTATGTAGCCACCCTTAAAAGGTGATATTCAGTAAATTTGTGTTCGAATCACAGTATCTGCAATATCTTCTTTTATTCTCAGCTTGCAGTTTCTTTTATACCAAAAAAATAAAATATGAAAATGTTTGATTGGTATGATTCTTTTAGAGATATATAGAATGAAAGATGGGAGAAGTTTAGAATTTGTTTGTCTAATTTTTAACATTATCAATGGATCAACTTGCTGATCTACCTGGTGCAGGCAATTAAATACAGATAATAATAAATTAAAAGAATTTACCTTCAGTATTGCTAATTCTGTTCTATAATTCTCAAATGTAACCAAGTAATAAACTATATATTCTTTGATAAATTTAACTTCTATAAATATATTTTTTTTCTTTCCTGCCAGGAAACAATAAAAAAATAGCAAAGAATTTTAAGAAATTACTGTTTCAGGAATAATCAAGTTAGCAGAAATCTCCAGGAAATTTCACAATGCTAAAAGAAGATAGTAGATCAATGCTACAGGTAAGGCAATAAGCATGCCAAAGATTACCCTGAAACCAACACAATTTTCAAACCTCATTACTCAATAAATCCAAATGAAAAGATAATTAATGCTGAAATTAAAACTTAATATTGCAGTAATTCAAGTGTTGGTAATTACCCTGTGCTTAATATATCAGGATGAACATTGTACTCTTTGGCAAAAACAAATGGAACAACTCCTTGAGGAAGAGCTGCCTGCAATATTGTGTAGATTGTGTATTAATTGTTAATTAGCTTTTAATTATCACCCTTGATTGAAGGGTTTTGAGATTAAGAATAATAAAATTGAGTAATTTACCTGCACAATTGCCACTCTCAATAATCTGCCTCTGAGTCCGAGGGCTGTAGAGGATGCTGCCATTAGAGCAGGACCAGCCATGAATTTCATGACCATGGCTACTACTGCCATTCGAATACCACATGCTATTATGCTAGGCCGTGATGCCATAAATAGACCTATTAGTAATTGGAAAATATTATTCATGGTCAAGGAATTTAAATTGCGGTCGAGAACGTATTTTTTTTTTTGTCATCTCGCGTTTATTGCGGTTGCAGACGTAATGGATGTTATCGCAATCAATTACGATAAATATCGAAGATGAAAAAAAACTGAAACCGTAAAATAACGGCCGTAACGTTGCTTTGATCTTTAAATCCATGTTCATGATCTTTAAATATGTTTGTGAAATGAAACAATGCCTATGATGGGATTTTAGGAGGTGAGGAAAAGAGATGGACTAATCATTGAACCAAAATAAAAGAATGAAACTGTTGAAATCTTACCTAAGCTGAACATTGCCATACCAAGTCCTCCACTTGATAATATTGCTATTGATTTTTCAATAATGGCAGGAAATTTCATGTTCCACCTACACAGCAAAATAAAGAAATTTATCAGCTACTACCAAATCACATAGTTTGGCTTAATTTTTTTTTTTCCCCTCTAATGCTTCAATAAACCAATACCTGAATTGAATGCTTGCCCAAATAAGACCCAGTAAGGTTGCATGAGTATTAGGATTTGCCATGAGTTTCTTCCCCACTGTCAAGAAAATGAGCATAGCCTTGGATTTCCTTGATCTAATGTGTGCCTCTTCTCCTCCCTCTTTCCCTTGTACTTCTTCAGGGGCCTCTTGGTCCCCTTAATTCAGAAAAAAAAAGAACATCAAACAATATAATATATGGAAGAACTTGATACAAGTGCAAGAGGGATGAAGAAAATTTGACTGAAAAAAGAAAATCCCATATGTATTTTGGACCCACTTGATTTATCTTTTGTTACTAAAGTTGACTGTACTAGCTTGAAATTCAATCAACCATTGATTTTTGGGAGTTTAAATTGAAGTTTTAGATGGGAAAAAGTTCATTTTTATGAAATTACCTGAGTCTTGTGCAGCTGGTGTCTCAGAGGCTGCCTTTGTAGCATTTAGCTCAAACAGAAACAACAGTAAATTGTACCAAATCAAGCTTTGTAGGACAACAATCTGAGCCAGGAAGGCAGCTGATTTATCTCCATACATGGCTTTCAAAAGTGGAATCCCAAGGATTAAAGTGTTAGGCAAGGTTGATAGAGAGAGGCCAGTTATGATTGATGTTAAACCTCCCCAGGAGCTGAATTTTCTGATGGCTATAAGAACTACAAAGGCTAGCATTTTCTGAAGAAAGTCAGCAAGTATGAGTTTCAGGTTCATCTTGTAAGGGTTGTTTTCTGAGATCACTTGGAAAGACAATAGTGGGATTGAGAATTTAGCTACAAACTTGTTTATGCCTGCACACTGCTCTGGTGTAAAGAGCTTCCACCATTTCACAGAAATGTAAGCCAAAATCATGGCAAAGTACAAAGGGACAGTGGCTGCCACAACATGATAAACATCTACCAGGGAAATCATGGTAAACTAGCTAAAGGTTGAAGATGTTGTACAAGAATGTAATGCTTTTTTTTCTATAGAAACCTTGGTATATATATGGAAGTTGGAACTCTTTATATATGCTCTATTGGTTGCTTTGTCAGATATAAAAAATAAAAAGGCAGGCAGGATCTCCTGTTCTGGAAGAAGCTTGGTGAAAAAGTTTCCTTAATCCATATTCCCTAGAATTACCTTAGGGTTTAAACTGCTGGTGTCAGGTTTCAAATCCCTATTTATTGCCTGTTTACATGAATTACTGGGCAGGGAGCAGGGATTTAGTAGTCTCAATGCGATGTTACGGTTGTTATTTTACGGTTTTGGCTTTTTTCGTCGTCGATATTCACGACCGATATTTATCGCAATTGATCGTGATAGCATTCATTATGTCTGCAACTGTGATAAACGCGATGCGACCGAAAATACGTTTGCGGTCACAATTTAAATTCCTGTTACTTAGATGTTTTGATAACATATTCATCTACTTTTTTTCCTCTTGTAATGGTTAAGTATCAGATAATGGTAAACATGGTGATTATATACAAATATAAAGAAGTTTATTATCAGTAGAAAGTCAGGGTATTTTTGTCATCCTTGATCAAAAGGTAGATTCCAGTTTCCTTGTGGTTATATTATACTGGTTTATCACTTCTTTAAAGGAAAGGAGGGCTAGATAGGCTAAACTCTAAAAGAAGAAAAAAAAAAAAAAAAAAAAAGAAACTCTTGCCAGTAGGCTTTAATTTCATGAATTCAATCTCAAAGAGCAAAATAAGATTCATGTTTTTTTGTTTTTCTCTTCTTTTGCAGTTACTAGGGGTTATAAAAAATGGAAAAGGGCAACATTTTTTACTGAATCTGATAACATCCTTGAGAAAATCACAGAAGATCTTCTAAGCCAATCTATCCAACAATTCATGGATCATAGAAAATCACAGAAAGGGTCATCTTTTGACCCTTCAAAACCACAATTCAGGATCAAAGAAAAATTAACTGAGATAGTCATTTTTCCAAGGATTGAATTTGCGGTTTCGGTTTTTTTCATCGTCAATATTCATCAAAGTTCAATTATAATTGATCACGATAACATTTGTTACATCCACAATTACTATAAACACGACGCGACTAAAAAAGCGTTCCCGATCATCTCAACGCACAGCACATGCCCATTTTTGCCGAATGTTGTGTCTAATCCATTTCTTTCACAGATGAATAAATCTATACAAAGAAAATGTCTGAAACACCCTTCATGGATTTGAGTAAATGGGATTTAACTACATTAATTCATCCTGTCAACCTAGGTATTCTTAGCTTATAATTTAGATTGCTTCACATAATTTTTGAAGGAATAAAGAAGTGAATTGCAAGGGAAGTAATTGAAGTACTGAGTTTATGACAGTGGCAGAGAAGCATTTTTCTAATTATAGTTAAAAGTGTGAGAATAAGTGTTGTGCTGAATTCACTTTTTAAAATGTGATTTTTTCCCATAAAAATCCTGTTGTCTCTTTCTTCATGTTGTTATTAATGAGATGGAAAAAAAAAAAACAAAACAAAACAAAATCTAGTACATCTAGAAGAGTTCAATGCCAAGGGAGATCATTGAAAAACCTTTAAAAACTTCTTCAAAAGTAGGTCAATATTTTTGTCTACCACAAGGAAATGTGTTGAATAGTAAATTTGAATATTTACATCAATCTGATTATTCATGAATTTAGTTATTTATAAATTTAAGATATTCATAGTCTTATTAATTATAGATGAATGTATTTAATTAAAGAATCCAAAATTAAACCTAGTTGATTTATTCAATCATTTTTAAAAAATTGACATCTAACAGGTTTAAGGTTTAAATCCGAAAATATACAACCCCTTCCCCTATCCTCATATTGTAACTCATTTGTACAAAAAAATGTACCTAATTTGTACTAAAAAAAAATGTATTTAGTTAAATGTTCCTAGTGTTAGGTCATTTGTGTTTAGCATCTTGAGTTTAGATTTATCTATTATTTCATTTTAATAATAATATCGTTCCTCATATGGTAATTCATATAGATATTGGCATATATGACCCATAATTGATAGTAATATACTAATATCATATTGGTTTAAGAAAAATGATAATCTTTCCAAAGATTGAAATTGAAATCACTTTAGTATGAAAATTGAGAATTAAGATGATTATGTTGGATTTGATTAAAAGTGAATTAATTAATATTACCTTGAAACATGAAGTAAAAATATTTTAATTTAATAAAAAAATAAAATCACATATTTTTTCATTTATAAAATATAAAATTTTAACTTTAATTTAAAACATACAAATTACAATATTTATATTTATTTTTAAAATATTATTTTAATTTTTTATCTTTCAATAATTTTTTTATAAAATATGACTAGATTAAATAATTTATTTAAATTTAATCTGATTTGATTTTAAAAATTAATATATTAAACCTTAAATGATTCGAATAACTCGAATATCAAATCTGTTGGTAGATTGTTGAACTTTGGGCTCAATCCCCCGACTAGAGGTGTCCATGGGCTGCGTCGAACTCATGTATGGTATTAACATCATATATATGCTTGCCCAAGCCTGGCTCGACCCAAAATATGAAACTAAAATTTTTCCCAAGTCCGCCTATATTTGTAAATGGATAGCCCAAACTCGTTTAGGCAAGCCCATATTATTTTTTTCAATTTTTTTTTTATAAAAAAACATATTATTTTTTATTTAATCTTTAATAATTTTATATAATTTTATTTTATTAAATTTTTAAACATGAACAATTTAACATATTTTTTTATGTTTACAATATGATATTATATATATTTAATATTTATATGACACAAATTACATAATATATATAAAAATAAAAATAATATTTTATTTAATTAGAAAATTGACTAGGTCGGGCCGACTCAGGTTTTGAATGTTGGAGGCAAGACTCGATTCATTTTTTAAACGAACCTCATTTTTTTGTCCAAACTCATTTTTCAGACCTAATATTTTTGTCCACTCCTAAATATTGGACGGATCTTCAAATTTGAACGGATAGCCCGACCTTTGGACAGGTCTACCCCTACAACCCTTACTATAAAATATGTTTTTTCGGAAAACTGTTAGAACTTATAGCAGAAAAAATGGTTAAAATACTGAATATGTTGGCTGGTGGCATTGATTCAATTAAGAATCTAAATTAAGTTTGCAAGCCTACCATTTTCTTGCATGGGGGGGGGGGGGGGGCGCCTGTGGTTTAGACCATTTCTGATTTTGCGGAGAAAAAGTCTGTGGTTTATAACGTTGTAAGAGGAGGTTGCCCACTCTCTGCGCTCTAATTTTAGAACTTCACAGTTTCATAGAGGATTTATTTAAAGCCAACGAAAAGCTAATTCCGTTCCTCAGATTTAAATAACCAAAGGCTTTGCCAACCAAGTTGGCAGTTTAGAGCCCTAGATATTTGGGTTTCACCATATTTTCTTGGTGTAGCTGGGATTGAACGTGCATGGTTTGCAGGTCTTAAAACCTAGGGCCTATCATATCAACCCAGCTAATTGAACCAAGAAAAAGAAAAGAAAAATATATTAAGGAAACAGGAATGGAGGTAACTAAGCTGAGGCTTGTTTTCTTCTTTTCTTTTGCCACCCTAATTCCAAGCCTATGGGCAAATATTGCTGAATTTGATGAGTTTTGGAAGCAACGTGAGGAAGAAGCCTGGAAGAATACTCTGGCAGCTTATGAACCCAACCCAGAAAATGTCACCAGTAACCTGAACTATAATGTTAACAAGTAAATCTTATAGCATTCTCTTTTCTCTCTCTCCTTTTCATTATTGTCTATGTCAATTAATTAGCAATCTTTCATATTTGTATTCTGTGACATTCTTGCCCATAATCTAATTATCAAGTTCTATGTTACTCGGACTCGGGTGTGAGTGTCGGACACGGATATGTATCTGGCATTTGTATATTCAATTTTTTCTAAGATTTTCATGTATTTGGAAGGTTCTTATAGGATCATATCTCCATACTCATGTTCAGATATGCGTCGGACACGGATATCATAAGCTTTTAGCTTAATGATCGGATTGTCATCCTTTAGATGGATGAGATCACAGGTCAACCATTTAAAAAGATCCTGCTTGTAGCACCCAAAACTTTGTTAAATTGTATGTTATATATAGAGGCATTATATATGGTTTTTGTTGGACAATTTGGTGCAGGGCTCTTGCAAAAGCTAGTGCTGACAAAATCATCGAATTTAAGGATGTTAGTAGTACTAATAACAGCACAAGAAGGTATTTGAGGGGCAATCACAAAAAGAGCCATAATGGTCCATGCATAGCGACGAATCCAATCGACAGGTGCTGGCGATGCAATAAGAACTGGGCCAAGAACCGCAAAAGTCTGGCGAATTGCGTGCTTGGTTTTGGCCACAAAACTCGTGGCGGAAAGATGGGAAGGTACTATTTAGTGACAGATAATTCTGATGATAATGTGCTAAGCCCCAAACCAGGAACTTTGCGTCACGCTGTGATCCAAAAGCAGCCATTGTGGATCATATTTTCTCACGATATGAACATCAAATTATCACATGAACTAATAGTTCAAAGCAAGAAGACAATTGATGGTCGTGGAGTAAATGTGCATATCGCTTATGGATGTGGGATTACTCTTCAATTTGTCGACAATGTCATCATTCACGGTATTCATATTCATCACATTATTCCGAGCAGTAGTGGGCTAATCAGGGACTCCGTCGATCACTATGGTTACCGGACAGTAGGTGATGGCGATGGAGTTTCCATCTTTGGATCGACAAACATTTGGCTCGATCATCTTTCCATGTCCGAGTGTCAGGATGGACTCATTGATGCAATCCAGGGTTCAACTGCAATCACCATCTCAAACTGCCATTTCACCCATCATAACGATGTAATTTTTACCTTAAAAATACTCAACAACACTACAGAAAATAAGTGTTTAGGCGACGTTCTTTTCAATCTTTGGCAACATTTATTAACGCCGCTAAACAATTACTAGCGGCGTTTGACAAAAAACACCACCAAAAGAGCAGTTGAATACCATGTCGGGGAATTTGCCGGCGTTTGTACCAAAAACGCCACAAAAGTAGCGGCATTTGGATGTATATCCCCGACGTTTTAAAACGCCATAGTAGCATATCAAAATGCATTATCCCATAGGCCTTTTGTGGTGTTTGTGTTTCAAAAAAGCAGCTATTTACACAAATTTATCGGCGTTTAATTTTTACAAATGCCACTAATTTAAAGTCTTTAGCGACGTTTTAAAGTACACAAACGTCGCTAATTGAAAAGTTTTAGCGGCATTTTCAACATGTTGTCACGCAGTTTTTTTCAACTATATAATTAAGCATTCATTGGATTTTGTCTTTCAGGTGATCCTGTTGGGTGCAAGTGATACCTTTTCAAAAGATAAACTGATGCAAGTCACAGTTGCATTCAACCATTTTGGCAAAGAACTGATACAAAGAATGCCTAGATGCAGATGGGGTTTCTTTCATGTTGTCAATAATGACTACACTCACTGGAAAATGTATGCCATTGGTGGTAGCATGCATCCCACCATTATCAGCCAAGGCAACAGGTTCATTGCTCCAGACGACTCCAAGGCTAAAGAGGTAAAATCCAAATATCCCGATCGTTATTTTGCAGTTTCAGCTCTATCGTAATTGACCGCGATAACATCAATTACGTCCGTACCGTTTAATTTGTTTTGTTGATTGCATCTCTGCAGATAACAAACAGGAACTATGCACCAGAGTCAGAATGGAGTAAGTGGATATGGAGATCAGAAGGAGACTTATTCATGAACGGAGCCCACTTCAGAACTTCCGGGCCACCCACACCTCGCCATTTTACATTCAACAAGTTGGATATGATCAAAGCAAAGCCTGCAACATTTGTCAGAAGACTCACTCGTTTTGCAGGGGCTCTTAGCTGCAAAAAAGGGTGCCCTTGCTAGAAAGAATTCTCAATTCTACCAAAATCTACATAAATTTTTTTCTTCTTTCTTGACATGTAAACAAGATGATGATGATACATGCAACAACAACAAAAAAAAACCTCTTATGAAAAATGTTAATCCCTGCTGACTCTGATTAAAATAATATATATAAAAAATATATATAATTAATATATAATTTTTTATTTAATTCAGTAAGGCTGCGTTTGAAAACTTGAATTTGAAAAATAGTGTAAGTTGTGTAATAAAACATATGTAAAAGTAACATTGATGATTATTTTTCAAATCCATGAATTTGTTGGATGTCTATTGGTGAATTTGAAATACCTATAGTTATTTGTGAATTTGAAATCCATGTTTTTATATCTTTCAAATATATAATCATATTGAATCTTAATTAATTTATACATAATGTATATATTTCATTCTCATAATTTATATAACAAATGAAATCCAAATTCAAATTTTAAAATTCATGTTCCCAAACATAGCATTAAGTAATATATTAAATGCAAAAAACTTTTTTAAAATAATAATTAAATAATTTTTAACTGGTGTCTATAAGTCAGTTAAGCGAACCAATCTGTTATTTATTCTTTAATTTGTTTGTTTTTTGGATTATTGGGAAGTAAGAAGAAGTTGGGAAAGTTAATTGGTGTGTTTGCTTTTTCGTTTGTTTTTGGTATAATTCATGTTTGCCAGGGTATTCCTAACTTTTATTGTAAGGTTTTTTGCAACAATTAAATATAGAGAATAACTTATATCATCCTAAAAAGGGTCTCTAGACACCAATAAAATAATATCTTATATTTTTTAAAAAATATACAATAATTATTAGGGATTACTAGGAGAGGGCTCACATTTTGGAGGGCCAACCAAACTGCACTATTACACTTGAAATCACTTTCAAAAGCAATTTGCCAAACATGGTTCTCCTTAGGTTATTAATTGTTTGGTTATTTTTCAGATTAATATTTTTGCTAGATATCAATGGTTTTTTTTTTTAATTATGAGATTTTTTAATTTATGTCGAATTAAAAGTAAATAAATTGGTTTAATGAGAGTTGATTCGGTGAAAATGAGTATAAAATGATTATTGCATATCTTTAAAAAAAACTTGAACTGTCATTATTTTACTGATGTTTAAAAATTCACTTTTTAAGATTATCTTTTTTAAGATTATCTTAATATAAGTAATTTTCAGTATACATTCGTATGTGGATGAAAAACAAATAAAAATTTTGTTTTCCAAAAAAGAAGTTACAAATGAGTAGACATTTTTTTAAATACATGTGAAAAATTTTAATGGCAAGAAAAAGAATTAAAAGAATTTCTTTCGTTTTAAAATTTAAAAAGATATAAATACCATTACTTTTATTTTACTATAGCAACTTTAATTTGAGTTTTAAAAAATTTTCAAAACTAAGTGGATCTACCAAACTAAATTAAACACTTTAATATTAATATAAATAACTGAAAATATAAGAGATTTCATCATAAAACAAAAATTAATTTGTATAACAGACTTCAAAGATGTTTATTATAGATAATCATTCTCGAAAATACAAATTTATGGAAAAACAAAGAATAAGTGAGGGAAAAAATAAAAGAGAAACTAAGTAAAACTTTTCTTCGGAATAGAACAAAAAAAAATTCATTGTTTTTATGTATCAAGAGTGAATTAGGATGAAATTTTTGAAATGAAAGCATTTTAAAATGTTTTAATTCAAAAATCTAGCATTTATAATTTTATTATTTGGGTAAATATTTTAAAAAAAAAAAATTGACTATTAAAATTTGATAAAAATATTAAAAATAAAATATAAAAAAATGCAATATAAATATCACTCTCCATAGTCCATACCATACATCCTACAAAATGTGAAGATTACAATTAGACCTGAAAATATTAAACACGACATGAAAAAAATAATTAAAACACGACACTTAAAAAAATACGGACAAGACATGATTACACAAACATGTCAAAATCTATATAACATAAATTATTAACACGTGAAAATTTATATAAATATAAAACATTTTAAATGCGATTATGACACGAGAAAATACAAGAATACGATACGGATACACGAAATATCTAAGTCTAATTCCAATAACAGTTTGAAGGGAAACATTTTCATTGCAAAAATAGTCTGTCTCTTAACATTTTTTTCTTGCTTCTAATCTCTCAATTATGCCATTGCTGAAATGAAAACGAACTCCACCCCTAAAACCCCAACTGCCTTGCCTTCCTTCTAATTTTATGCACTGTCAGATTCGTTTCCAGAATCTATGTTCATTGGTTGAGGATTTTTATAGGCATTCCTTTCAACATCATATCGCTTTCTATCTAATTTAGCCTTTGCTTCATATGGTTCTTTTTCCTCCTCTGCATGCAATCAAATGTTTTTTTATTATTACCATCATCCATCCCAGCTTAATAAGCTAAAGGCCATTTGAAGCTATAATTAACAATTTTGATTTAAACAAACAAACAAACAATTAAGTAAAATTCAGAAAAATAACCATACCTGACAGCTTTTTCCACTTCTCTCCAAGTATTCTCGACACCTCTGTGAATGAAGCTCCAGGATTAGTTTTCTTTAGATTCTGTAAACAACATAAACCAGATTAATCAGCAGATTCACTAAAGCTCACTTCATTGATTGGCTTGGCTTGGCTGCCACAAAAAAAAAATATATTTCACCATCAATGTAAATACAGAATATGTGACCCACCTCCCTTTCCACTTGTGAGAAAAACATGAAACCAGACATTGCCCTCTTTGGCGCATTTGGATCCTTCTTTTTCCTTTTTTTCTTCTTCCCATCATCTTGTCCATCTTTAGCTTTCTTCTTAGTTGCCTTAGAAGAAGAAGAAGAAGAAGCTTCCTTTTTGGGATGATCCTTTTTGGCAGGCTTCTGCAATTGGCTATTCAATGTGAGATACCAAAAGATAATTTGTCCAGAATTTCCAGCACAGGAATAAAGTATGTGAAGGAACAAAATAGCTTGCCTCTTTCTCAGCTCCAGTTTCACTAGCATCAGATTCGTCCTCTCCAGAATCATCAGTTGGTGAGCCTCCATCGTCCTTGTCAAGAACAAAGTCCTCATCCTGCATTGATTCACCATGTTTACAACACCGACGAAAAGACAACCAGTGGGGAAATGCAGAAGCTAAAAAGTCAGACGCGGACATCTATGATGGTTGCTACTCAATGTTACATGCAAACAGTCACAGAGGACGTAACATTAACATGATAACTGGGGTATTTTCTTTCCTACAACTACTACTAAAACCAATGGAATAAACAAATGCTTCATATTTGAGGATAAAGTATATAAACTTATTGTAAACATCTGCCCACATAACAGATATAAATAATGTAAAGATCGTTCGCCTGCATTAAAGGGCAAGAATATAAACTTGCAATCAATACATTTTTCAACAAGACAACAACCATATGAAATTTGTACAACCACCAAAATAAAATTCAAACTACAAATAAATAAATTCAGGCAATTGATAAAGAATTCACCTCCTCATCACTTTCATCTCCACCAGCTTCATTCTTAATGCGTTCAAGATGTGGGTCAACCGCATCATCATCCTCGTTTTGAAGAATTTCAGCCACGCCATCTGTGGTTCGTACATCTCCAAGGTTCATAATCTTCAAACCCTTCGAACTGCATGGTAGACAGCAGTTAATATATTGCCAAAAGGACCAAAATTGTTCATCCAATAAAGAACATATCAACCTGACCTGATGAAGTCAAACAAATTATGATATTCGTTTCTCTGAATGTTCCGGAATAAATGTTCTTGCTCAGTTTTTAATCTTATAAGAAGATCAAAGTAATGCATATTTGAGCCACCAGCAGCATGCCTCTCAAATTCAACATAGTTGATCTGGCATTTTGAAAAAAAAAAGAAAATAACAACCAAACATGTCATTTAAAATGGATATCTATCATTTGCATTTGGACCAACAAATCAATGTAGCGACAGTTTAGACTCTATACCTCCTCATGAAGAATAAGTGTAGGAGGTTTGGGTAGAAAGAAGAAGCTCTTTTCAAGTGGATACAGGACTCCATCTTCAGCTTTCAGTGAAGACTTGACCGCATAACCATCTTGACAGCTACGGAATTTTCCTGGTTTGGTAACTTTGGCACCGGATAAACCGCGCATTGTTGTGGTGAACACTTCATGAATGAGTCCCTTTTTTATCAAGCACGCCATAATAATAGGAGTAAATTTGATAAACAAGCTTGTAAATCAAGGGCATACAGTGCTTTGGATGGACTTATATATGAAAACATTTTATTACCTTGTAAGATGGTTCCAACTTGTCCTTGTACTTTGTATTCAAAAGATCCTCATTTATGGACAAGGTGCTTTCAACAACATAATCAGTTTCAAACTGCAAAAAATGAACAAGGAGAAGATAAGTGCAAAACACTCGTGGCACATGCAGTGAACACAAATCTAGGGAACCAGCAATACCTGCAAGACAATATGGGGGTACAAAGTTTGCCCTTTACGGATAGGTGGATCAAGTGTAACAACAACAAAAGTGTGAGGCTGGTTGGACTGTCAAACACACAAAAGAGTAGGGACAATATATGTTAAGAGGTTATAAATAAAACGTCATCACTCTTTTATCAGTGAACACTATTATCTTGATATCAAGGTAAAGAATTAAAACCTTTGGAAGCAAAAACAGGCGAACAACACTGCTATACTGAATTTTGAAATCATTTGCCTGGCCTTGGAGTCGCAAGAATGAGAGATGAAGTTCAACGCTATATCGACCCCTATATAAAGAGCATGCTTAATCAGCCATATAAACAGCATGCTAAATTAGCCATATAAAGAGCATGCTTAATCAGCCATAACAATCAGCCATATACGAATAAGAAAACAAAGTTAATAAACCAACAAATGAAACAAATCAAATATATACAATTCACAGATGAGTGTGATTACATATGAGCATTGTTTCATCCCTATCTCAATATTTGAGCAAAACCTACCTTGGTGTGAGGATTGCAATGCCCTCAAAAGTGACAACAGCTTCCTCAACTCCAGCACCAACATCAGCCACTGACATGATTTTTTCACGGAAAACCTAGCAGAAAGTTATTGGTACATGGCATCACTAAAGTATTCATAATTTATACATTCACATGATCCTAACAGAGAAGTGACGACAAACTTACCTGAGCTGGTGGACGATTTTCATCACCAACAAATTGGGTGCTAGAATTAGGTATGTGGAAACTTATCTCCATCAGTGAATCTTTCTGTCATGAAAGGAAGAAAACTTTAGAAAAAAAATCAAATGTGTGCCCTACTCCTAGACAAATTTGCTGCAGGTAAAACTTTCCTATACCGAGTAAAGCTTACATATAAATAAGTTGGTAACAAGCATTGAGAGAGAGGGTCCTTTCAACATTAACAAAATAATCAGCAGAACAGTGAGGAACACACCTCATTAGCTCCAGTTGTATCATCCACATGGAACTCCAAGATGACATCATTTTTTCCTTGAAGCTGAGTTTGTGACACATCTGCTAATGACACTTCAAAAGCTTGTTTCGAACCAGTCATAAAGGTAAGCATATTCTCTGCACTCACAATATTGAGGATTTTAAAACTATAAGAATAAGCAGTTTATGGCATACCAAAAACCAGGTGAATGCCAGCATGCAAAACCTAGCCATACAGGACCAAGATAAATGATGAAAACCTTGGGATCTCAATTAAAAGGCTGCTAGAATCTAGCAAACTGAAGCATAAACTCCTCATTCTCTCTAGTGCAAAAGATGTGAAGTTATAGTATGCAGAAAAGATAGTACACCACTATCCACTAATGACAAAACAGTACAGCAACCGAAAACTGTATAAAAGTGCCACAAGGCACAACAAATCACCAAAAATGGGTAAAAGCTTAATATCTCAATAGATTATTGATAACATCCTACGTTATGGACCCCTGGGCCCTGAACCATAAAAAGCTTGCAAACCTAAAAAAGATGGAAAATTGTTCAAAGCCGAAGAACAATGCTTCAAATCTCAAACATCATCAAGCGGATAATAACAAGTGCACAAGATTGACCAAATGTAGAATACAAAAGACATAAAGCAGAAGGAAATCAAATGAGATTCACCAACCACTTAAATCAACTTCTCCCCAATTACGACCACTGACAGAAAGCTGCTTCTCTTCTGGTGTTATTCCACAATTATTCTGGAAAAAACTGGTCAAACTGGCAACATCCTACAAAGCAAACATAACAGAAGAAAACAAGGATCATGAGTTGATAGCACTCCCATCCAAGGACTATAGATACAATGCTAATATTATTTCTCAGTTAACATGGTCCATAACTGCTACTGAAAACCATTAGGTATGTAGAATGAGAAAATACACCGCTATTAGGGAGAGAGTTGTATATTAACCTGGTCACGGAATCCAGTGAACTTGTAGTACAACCCATCTTTGATTCTAACACCAAGTTGATTTGTCCTAGGAACCTTCATCCATGTAACCCCTAAGATATCAGATTTATCAACTTCTACTGCTTTACCACCTCCTTGTTTCTTCCATAAAATCCCTCCTGAATAAATTTTAAGCTGTCCAGGATTCTGCATTTAATTACATGAAGTGACAGGCATGTAAGATTCCAGTTTTTATTTCTCTCCAAGCTTAATGAAAAGTAAAGGGGAAAAAGAACTTAAGTCAATGTTACGAAAAAACAGAAAAAAATGATCAAACTCTATATCTTAAGACCTTACTATTAAGTCAGACAAAATGGCCAGAGCCAAGATTGCATACATTTATACTTTTCTCAGCAGTTTCCGAGAAAATTACATATAAAATATAGAATTCACAAACTGTGATACCTAAGGCTTGAAACCGAACATATAAAAGAAGGCAGCAGTCATATGTTCCACAAGTTTGTCCCTATTCTTGCCATTTTCTCATTTTCACATTTCAGCAAGAGACTATATGTTTGTTTCTTTTTTCTCCAACTAGGGTTTCAAGAAGGATAATAGCAACAAACTAGGTCCCTAGTTGTAAATAATAATAAAAAAATATTTTGTTTCTTTATCCCAATGATCCCTACAGACTAAAAAAAAATTTGAATATTTCTTCTATAAAATTAATTAGGGTTTCTATATTAGTAACCAGAGAAAAATAACAGCATAAAGAACCCACATTTTATTTCGTCAATCAACAAAGCCTGAACTGAAAATCATAAGATTTTCACCATAAACTAGCATTCTTCAAAACCTCAATGAATTAAGGTTTTAAAAGAATCAACCACACTTATAAAAAAGATATGGTCCATTTCCTTCTATCAAACAATAGCATCTATGTAGTAGATAGAAAACAAAAACATAACAAAAAGTCATTAAAAATAACTAAAAGTTAGGGTTTTTAGAAGGGAAAAAAGAAGAAGAAACCCTAGCAATAACAACTAACAAAAACTGAAAGAACCGATCGAGTTTCCTCCAAAATTTAACCTAAACATAACGAGGCCACGTGAAAATAAAATTACTAAGAACGAAATTAGGGTTTCGAAATGATTCCAAAGAGACGAAATCGAAAAGAATAAAAACAGAAAAATAAGCTATAAATTAATCTAGAAAAAAAAAGTTCGACCGAGATATAGGACTGACCGTGCCACCTCGGCCGCCGAGGGAAATGTTGTTGAAGAGATGGCCGTCCGCCATGGCGGCAATGCGATTTCCAGAGACAGAAGGGGAAAGGAGTTCAGCGAGAGAGAGTGAGGGAGTTGGGTTAGAGGGAAATGAGAAAATATGGGTTTTTTACTACAATATAGCCCAAAAAAAAAAAAAAAAAAATCCCAAATTATCATTGGTTTCGGATTAATTCCCAAAATATAGCTTTTTTTTTTTTCAAGCTGAAAAATCGCCATTAGCGTTAAAATTTGAAAATTTGTAAAAAATACCAAGGGGTAGCGATTTCGTATATATTTTTTTTTCAATTCTTAGGAAAATTTAAAAAACATGACTCAATAGTGAATTTATTATGAAATGGTATAATGAATAAAAGTTATTTGAAAAAGAGAAATGAATAATTAGAAATTATTATAAAGGATTAGACCTGCTCACGGGTCGGGCAGCCCGGCAGGCCCGGCCCGTATTGGGCCGGGCCTGGGCAGGATAATTTATGTTCCGGCCCGGCCTGGAACAGTGATTTTTATTATAATAATATTATTTTATTTAATTTTAATTAAAAAAATAAAAAAATATTTTTTTTTATTTCAATGAACAGTGATTCGGGCTTAAACGGGCGGGCCTGGGCGACCTAGGCCCGGGCCTGGGCAGAATAGAAAAAAAATACGGGCCGCGGCCCGGCCCATGAGCACCTCTATAAAGGATATTGTAAAGACAAAATTATCCTTGATAAAAAAAACCTTCTCTTCTCTTCTCTTCCCTTTTTCTTTTATTTTTTAATTTAATTTTTAATTAAAAAATAAATATTCTGAAAATAAAAACTTTTTAATTTTAAAAAAATTTAAATTTTTTATTTACTTTTTTTTATTTAAATATTTTATTTTTTTAATTTATTTTCAATTAAAATTTTTAAAAAATAATATTTCCTTAATGAAAGAAAAAAAAATAAGTTTTTTCATTAAGGGTAATTTTGTCTTTATAATATCCTTTATAATAATTTCTAATTATTCATTTCTCTTTTTCAAATAACTTTTATTCATTATATCATTTCACAATAAATTCATTATTGAGTCATGTTTTTTAAATTTTCCTAAGAATTGAAAAAAATATATATACTTGAAGGGAAATCGCCACCCCATGGCGATTTACCTTCATGTTTTTAGCAAATTTGGCTAAAAATATCAAGGCAAATTTGGCGATTTCCTTTGGTATTTTTTTGCAAAATTTGCAAAAAACACCAAGGGAAATCGCCACCCCCATGGCGATTTCCCTTGGTATTTTTTACAAATTTTTAAATTTTAACGCTGGGAAATCGCCATGGGGGATGGCGATTTCCCAGCTTAGAAAAAAAAAAACCATATTTTGGGAATTAATCCGAAACCAATGGTAATTTGGGGAATTTTTTTTTTTTGCTATATTGTAGTAAAAACTCCGAGAAAATATTGGGTGAAGGGTGAAGGGTGAAGCTGGGATTTTAATAGGTCAGTAATAGGAGGTAAAAATAAGTAAAATTTTCGTCCTAAGCTAGGAGGTAAAAAGAAGTAAGTAGATCGCTTTTGAGGTGTTCATGATTCAGGTCGAATCGAGTTCGCGTCAAATTTAGATATGCTATCAATATTATATATGTTTGTTTAAGTTCGGTTCGATCCAAAATATGTGTTTCAAATTCTGACCAAATCTTCCCATATTTATAAATGGATAATCCAAGCCCGTTTAGATCCGCGGATTTTTTTTAATTTAAACAAATATTTTTTTATTATTTAATTTTAGTAATTTTTTTTATTAAGTTTTAAAATATGAATAACTTATCATATTTTTAAATGTTTATATTATAATATTATATTTTATTTATTTATTTTTTATATGATATAAATTATATAATATATAAAAATATTATATTATATAAATGAAAAATAGAACTCAGGCCAGGCTCTAGGCCTTGATTGTTGGAGCCAAGACCCTGCCCATTATCTAAAAGGGCTTTATTTTTTTTTTCAAATTCATATTTCGGGTCTAATATTTTTGTCCAAATCCTCTAAAATATGAAAAGACTTTCGAACTTGGACAGATAACTCGACTCTTAAGCAAATCTAATTCGCTTTAGGTAAAAAAAAATCATTTGCATTTGTATTTAGATTTATCCTTTGATCGGGTTGAATCAGATTCGACTAGTAAGCAATTTTGTTTATCTAAAATTTGGCCGAGAGCTTAAAAAGTTTGAATAATTATTTTATATTTTTTATAATTAAATTTAAATAAAAATATTTTTATTTGAAAAAATTGAAGTCTGCATTTGGACAGATGTGCTTTCAATAATCTATACAGTATTGATGTTCTATATTCTTAGTGCAGGAAACTGTATGAATTTCAACTCTCGAATCCCTACATTATATTTGGCAGAAAAGAAAAAAATGAAATTGAAAAAAAAAAAAAAATTGAGCTAAAAAAAGTCAAAGATTAGTGTCATTATAGTTTTTACTTAGTTAGATCCAAAGTAAAAATAAAGTAAGAAACATTGTTGATCACCAGAAATTTAATTTGTTGAATATATCATTGGAATATTTTTAAAATATAATGAAAGAATTAAACTAAATTAATTAAACATAATATGTTAATCAATTGAATGTCAAATTAGTGATTAAGAATATATATGAATTTTGGAAAAGTTTCAAAATTAAAAAAAAAAAAAATCGATTTAAAACATTAAACAATTGATTTGAGAGGTTTTTAATGTGGCATTCGAATGTTCATGCATGAAATTCGAATCTCATGTATTTTAAAATGAAAATAGCTTGTGGAATATTTTTAAACTAAAACATTTGAATGTCATGTTGGAATATATTTTAAAATGAAAATTTATTTTTTTTTATTTTTTTTAAATTAAAAAAATTAAAATTTTTAATTTCTGGAAATATTTTCTTTTTTTAATTTTAATTTTTTTAATTAAAAAAGTAAACAAAAATTTAAAAATAAAAAAGTTTGATTCTTTTTTAAATTAAAAAAATAAAAAATATTATTTTCAAGAAATATTATTTTTTTATTAAAAAAAATTCTAAAATATTGACGTGACATTGCTGATGTGTCACAGTTGCTATGTCACATTTTTATTTGACATATATTAGCATGTCGTTAGGTATTGATTTAACGTGCATGACGAAATTAAAGTCTCAATACTTAATCGTAAAAATTTTTTTTAGGTACCAAATTAATATATATATATATATAGTACGGGAACCAATTTATGTATTAACCCTATTTGATTATTTATCTTGTACCCACCTTATTACCTTATTCAATATTCATTTCTCTATTTCTCAATGTTTAAAAAAGAAAAACCATAAAGATTGGAAAATATTTCTCTATCCCACATCAGAACATGGACTGAAATGCATGTTCTTAAAGATTCTTAAAATGAAAGGCCTGTGATGGGAACAGATTCTCAGTTGGATTTGGAAGTGAAAACTTCAAAGACTAAAGACTTCATCTTGGTTTCATCTCCATAGTTTTTCTAAGTGAAACTTTACAAGCTCCTTGCAACATTAGCATGGAATTAATCAACAATATTTCTCAAATCTCATTTGTTGGGCTCCTAAGCTAACCAAGGCCCACAAAAAATGGATCCAAATAGCTGGATCTCTACAAACGCGACACCTGACGCCCTCACAGTTAACAACAACTCCAAATCTAGATGACACTTGATAACACCTGTCGAAGCCTGAAACTCCTAGCATAGCCAACAGGTAGGCATAAAAGGTCAAGAGTAAAAGTTGGCCAGAGGTACAAAAAAAACACTGAAAACTCTGTCAAATTTACTTTTTTTTTTTTTTTTTTTCTAATATTATTCTGAAATTTATTGATTTAACTATTGGAATACATGTCGAAGACATAATTTCGATACCATTTGACAGTTTTTTGTCTCTACAAAACCTATCTGTTTCAACTTGACAAATTCAACAGCTTATTCAACTCAACCACCAAAAGACATTAACATCATTTATTACTTGCACCTAGATATAAACTTGGAGTGATTGACTAATGCATTTAAGGAATCCATGTTGCTCCGACTTTTCATTTTTCTTGAGGTATTCGTGTCCGACACTCGTATCTGACGCATATTCGAGCATGGATATGGGGATATGATTCTCCAAAGACCCTCCAAATATATAAAAAAACTTAAAAAAAAAATTAAACATACCCGTCACTCACATCCGAATCCGAATAACATAGCAAGGAACAACAATCTGATATATAATTCCACAGGCAACTTTAATCTTCCCCTTAAATCCTTTGTAGATATTTTATAATTTTCTAACTATATATAACTAATACAAAAGGCTAAGGCCTTAAGATAACATAGCTGTTTTGATTTTCACTATAGCTATTGTGTACAGACTTCTCAAGTTCTCCTGCTCTAATCTTTGCTTAATAAGCTTCTTTCTTTACTTCCATTCAAATTAAAAAGAAAAAACGGAATCTAATACAAAAACTCGTAATATGGATGAGTGTCGGATAATGGGTATGTGTCTGACACGAGTATATTTAATTTTTTTAAAGTTTTTTCATATATTTGGAGGATCATATTCTATATTCATATCGGAATATATAATTTAGAGAAAATGAAGAGTTAAGTAGTTAACAAACAAGTACTAAATTATGCTTCATCTAAGTATTTTTCCTAACTACAATACTGAGGGTATTTCTTGTGCTACCCTCCAACCTGAATTAAATAATAAGTTCACATTGTCTACAACAATATTTTGCTTGTTGATTCCATAGGAAACTCAGTCAATTAGAGCTTCGTAGGGGGAACAAACTCCATTTTTCCCACAGGCTACCTTGAAATGAGGTATGAAGCTATGTTATTTTGACTTTTTATTTTTTTAAAGTATTCGTGTCCGACACCTGTGTCCGACGCATATCTGAATATGGGTATGGAGATATGACCCTCCAAAGATCCTCCAAATACATGAGAAAAAAAAAAACTTAGAAAAAATTGAACATATCAGTGTCGGACACATACATGTATCCGATATTCACATCCGAGTCCGAATAACTTAGGTACCAAGAGTCTGCCAGTTCCAAATTATACATAAAAAAAAATAACAAACTGGACG
The DNA here is from genome assembly GCA_030761205.1 of Fremontodendron californicum. Classification (NCBI taxonomy): domain Eukaryota; kingdom Viridiplantae; phylum Streptophyta; class Magnoliopsida; order Malvales; family Malvaceae; genus Fremontodendron; species Fremontodendron californicum. Next base: position 30,721,982 of record JAULJL010000011.1, read on the forward strand.
GTGAATCCAATGAAAGCTGAACCTGAAAACTGTCAATGTGTCTTATGAATTACCATGTTCATGTAATGTAATCACAGGTTTGTTAACAGTATATGATCTTTACATCTTTCACAGAAAACAAAAGCTCAAAGGAATTTCCGGACAATTTCTTGTAAGATATACCAAACATAGTTTATGTATTTAACTTGTCTGGTATGGTAATGCCATGTCTGAAATAGTCATAGTACTAACAAACTAGTTATACTTTCTTTGTTTTTAGTTGGATTTTGTTTAAATTTTCCAGCCTCGTATTAGAACTGTGTTTAACAGTATTCGAGTTTGACAGTTTAGCCTGTTTAGACAGCTAATGTTCATGAGGTTTAGAGGCGATTACTTCTAAGTTCTAAATACAGGAGTAGAAATTTGATCACTTTATAACAACGAAAGGCCTTGACCCTAGAAACCCGGAGTTTAACTAAGTTGGTTCATGCAGTCAATTTAAGAGCTGACATCCAGTAGATATGAGTTTCGAATCCCAACATCTGCAGTCTCTTTCCCTTTAAGGCACCAATATTCCATGGACTGAACTTAATTAAGAATATATTAAGGTTTGATTTTCTAATGGTTAATCAGAAGTTCACAACTTGCTGTAACTAGTAACCTGCTGAAACAGAAAAAAAAAAAAAAGAAAGAAAGGTAGTCTTACCATAGGAAAAACTAGCAAAAGACTAACATCTTTTAAAATGGAAGCATATATTTGGCCTTACTTGAAGCACCACAAATAGCAAACCGACTTGGTGAAGCAAATTTGAAATGAATAAACAATCGTTTATATATATATATATATATATATATATATGTATTTGGGCTGGAAAACAGAATATGGACAATGCAAATTTGTCTTAATTGCTCATAGAGATCATCGACATACTTGTTTCGACATAAAAAGTAGTTTCTACAACAATTAACGAAATATAATAGCTCCAAAATTGATAAGCACATTATATATACATGAATTTTTACTCTCTATGGGTCAAGCAGCCATAGGAAGGAAAACCAGCAAAAGAGATCGAGCAAAGAAGAAAAACAACCAAGGTAATAAGAGATGGAAATGATGATGGTTAAGGATCAACAATACCTAGGAAGGCGTCGAATGTGCTCAGCAGATGGTGAGGTTCAATCAGTAAAGTGTGTCAAAAGAAGGCGAAGAGATCCAGCTTCAGTTGCACTTGGCTGTGATGATCACAATCAAGGCCAGCAATCACAGCAACAAAATGATCAAAGCATTGCTGCTACCACTGTGAAAAGAAGTTCACAGTTTCGTGGAGTCAGCAGGTGCAAAGAAGACCTTTAATTCTAGTGTAGAGATCCGCACTCAAATTGGAAGGTATTGTCCGCTTTGACCCGAAGATCTCACGGTTTTGTTCCACACCATGAGGCATCTTTTGTGGGACAAAACCGTGAGATTTTCGGGTCAAAGCTGACAATAACTCGTAGGTTGGATGCGAGTCTCCAATCTGAGATTGTTTCATCTCCCCTTCTTTTATTTCTCTATGGCTAACTTTTATTCATATGAAAATGAATCAGGCATAGATGGACTGGCAGGTATGAAGCCCACTTGTGGGATAAGCTATCTTGGAATGTTACACAAAAGAAGAAAGGGAAACAAGGTAAACCATGTTTCTTTATTGCATTTCAGTTTTTTTTTTTTTTTTTCATTATAATTTTCAATTCAGGATGCTTACATGTTGCATGTTTTTTTACGTTCTTCCATTCATTTGTGCTGTGGAATCGGCTCTGCGGATCCTGCAGTTTATCTTGGTGAGTACATCATAAGTCAAGTTTCACTTTTCTACATATATACCTATGTTACTCGGACTCGGGTGTGAGTGTCGGACACGGGTATGTGTCCGACACAGGTATCTTTGATTTATTTTAAGTTTTTTCATGTATTTGGAGAGTCCTTAGGGGATCATATCCCAATACCCATGTCCGAATATGCGTCGGATACGGATGTCGGACATGAGTATTTAAAAAAAAAATGAAGAGTCAGAGCAACATAGATATTATATACAACCCCCCAAAACTATTTGTACACTAAGGTGAAATGACAATGGTATCTTTTCTAAACTATTCAGGAGCTTATGATGATGAAGAAGCAGCTGCAAGAGCATATGATTTAGCTGCACTTAAGTATTGGGGGGCATCGACTTTCACCAATTTTCCTGTATGTATATCTTATAATCTCATTTAACAAATATGATGATCTTCTAGTAGTTTGTAGGTACACTAATTAAAGTAGTATGTGCTATGTTACTCGGATTCGGGTGTGAGTGTCGGATATGGATATGTGCCTGACACGGGTATGTTTGATTTATTCTAAGTTTTTTCAAGTATTTGGGGGTACTTGAGGGATCATATCCCTATACCATGTCTGAATATGTTCGGACACGGGTGTCGGATACGGATACTTAAAAAAAAATGAAGAGTCGGAGCAACATAAAGTATATGTAAACAACAGATCTAACTCCCTTGATGATTTCTGCAGATATCAGATTATGAAAAAGAGATTGAAATAATGCAAACTGTCACAAAAGAGGAGTACTTGGCCTCATTAAGAAGGTAAGGCTTTATCTATCAAATCACAAACTGATATATAATTATCTAAAGGCTATTCTTACTAAATAGTTAACATCAACTGGGTTTTCTTTGTTACAGAAAGAGCAGTGGGTTTTCAAGAGGTGTATCCAAGTACAGAGGAGTTGCAAGGTACATTTCTTGATAATCTGATGACCTATGTTACCCGGATTTGGGGGTGAGTGTAGGATATGGGTATATGCCCGACATGGGTATACTCAATTTTTCTAAGTTTTTCATATATTTAGAGGATCATATCTCATATCCATGTTCGAATACATATCAGATACGGGTAATTTAGGGAAAATAAAGAGTTTGGGTAACATAGCTAGTGATTTTTTATGTAAAAGCACAAAAAAACTAAAGATTCATTTGGATAAAACATGCAGGCACCATCACAATGGAAGATGGGAAGCAAGAATAGGGAGAGTCTTTGGAAACAAATATCTATACCTTGGCACTTACAGTAAGTTTCTATATTTTCCTATGTTAAAATATGGCAACCTTTTCAGCCATAGATAAAAGATAAAGACTAGTATATAAGTCTAAAAGAGTTCTATTTGACTAAACAACATGGTTTTATCTCATTTGCAGACACCCAAGAGGAGGCTGCTCATGCTTATGACATTGCAGCAATTGAATATAGAGGGATAAATGCTGTGACAAACTTTGATTTGAGTACTTATATCAGATGGTTAAGGCCAGGGACAAATAATCTAATTGCTGCTAATGAAACACCAGCAATGAATGAACCTGAATCAGTACAATTAACAAGTTGCTACAGTCTAAGAGAGGAATCTAAGCCCTCATTTCACCACTCTTTTGCTACAGATTACTTAAACTCTTCACAAAAGCAAGAAATTGTTGAAACCAAAATCCCTGTAAACTCATACAACAACAACAAGTCTTCTTCATCACCTACTGCACTAGGCCTGCTCCTTCGATCTTCGATTTTTCAAGAACTGGTAGAAAAGAATGCAAATAATGTATCTGAAGATGAAAGAAGTACTATTAGTGATGATGTTGCAGATGATGAACCAAAGAAGCAACAAGCAGGAAGTGATGATGATGAGTTTGGTGGGCTATTTTTTGATCAAAATTGGTGGTGAATTCCCATTTATTTGCTCTTCTGGTAAAAATGGCATAGATTTGAAAGAAAGAGAGAGCTCCTTTTCATTTTATGATCTACCAAGAATGTGTAGTTTTGTATGGTTTAGAAAGATAGGAAAAGCAGCTATTGCTAGCATTGTGGATTTCTTGTAAAATCTGCAATGTTGTAAATTATAATTAGCTAAAATTGTGGATGGATTACTTGTAAAATCTACAATGTTCTTGTAAAAAATATGAGTGTTTGTAGCTCTAATGTATAGGACTCAAAAATGAGTGTAGCTTAGGTGGTAATTGGGATAATATATATATATATATATATTCCTTCTTGTACTATTAAAATTCTATATAGTTTATGATGAAAAGAATGAGAAAAATATATGTTGTCTTACAAATTTTACTTCTCTTTCATATTACATAGATCTGTCATCTGTGTAATATTGATTGGTTAAACCTTAAATTATTATTCATTTAATAAAAAATATTTTTTATTTAAATTTAATTATAAAAAATATAAATATTAATATAAAATAGTGAAATGGGTTTTTGGACTCAATCGACTCAACCTAAGCTTGACAACCAAAAATAAATTTGTTGAGCTCGGACCCGACTCAATCCATAAATATTTTTAATATTACATATGTTCATAAAATGAAAAATAAAATAAAATCACATCTGTAGTTGGTTGAAGTTTATTGCAAATGCTCAATCAAAATCTAACATGTACCATGCAAATTAAAAAAAAATTATCTCGTTCATCCATGAAATTTGTAGTCCCCACAAGCGGAGTAAAAATTTAGACTTCACAATCGAATTAATAAAATAACACATACTCCGTAAGTTATTTTAAAAAATATATATATATGATGTGACAATCTTATAATCTCACTTGTGAAATTAAAAAATTTAACAATCAAGTATCAAAAAGACAAAAACGAATTTTACAAATTAAATAATCATACAAAAATTAACAAAATATCAAATTACGTTGAAAAATAATTTATAATTATTATTTTACTATTTAATTTTATAAAAACAAAATTATTTTCTTCAAATAAAAAATAATAATTTAAATTGAAGCTTTCAATATATATTTTTTATTTTCTTTTTTTAATCACCTCATTCATGAATATCTCAAATAAATTTTATCTTTATTAATTAATTATGTAAAAAAAAAAAAAAAAAACAAATTTTGAGGGCAGCTTAGTATTTTCAAAAAAATTGTTACGACACAGATCTCATCAAAACTCTCCCTTCTGAAATCTCAAATTTGGGAGTCCCATAAATTTCCCCAATTTCCCCAATCTACATTCTACATCTTTAGGGTTCCGTTAAACTTCCAATTCCAAAATTTAGATCTTAATTGCTCAAATTAGTTTTAAAAAAAACCCGGCAAAATGTACGGATTCGAAGCTATGACATTCAACATCCACGGCGGTTACTTGGAAGCGATCGTGAGAGGTCACAGGGCAGGACTCTTAACCGCCTCCGATTACAACAATCTTTGCCAGTGCGAAACCCTTGACGATATCAAGATGCACCTCTCCGCCACCGAGTACGGTCCTTATCTCCAAAATGGTACAATTTTTTCAATTCCTTCTGATCTTCAATATAACCGTCTCTTCAATTTGAAATCTACTAAGATAATTCATTGATTTTCGTTTGGATTGAGTCGAAATTGATATTAATCACAACTTTAGAGACTTAATTTAAAGCACATCTTGTTAAAATTTATATTTATTGAGGATGTGTTTTTTGATTTGATTATACCACTTGCTGATGCTTTGCAGAACCTTCACCATTGCATACGACTACGATTGTGGAGAAATGCACTCTTAAACTTGTTGATGAGTATAAGCATATGCTTTGCCAAGCTACCGAGCCATTGTCCACCTTCTTAGAGTATATCACGTATGTAAAGATTTTTTATTTTTGTTTCTTTATTTGAATTTCTTGAGACTTGTCCATTATCCTGCTGTTTTATATAGCCATGGCATTGATTTATTTTACATATTATGATCTAGCTTTGATTTAATTTATTATTAGCAGTGTGCAGCTTTCTGTGTAACATTAGTTTGTTTTTAGAACTAGGTATAAAATGCTAGGTCAATCTTGTCAAGAGTGCAAGGCGCACTCTAGGCGCTAGAACCCTTAGATTGTCTCAGACGCAAAAAAAGTGCTCGCTTGAGTGAAGTAAGGCGCAATATTTATATATATATATATATATATATATATATATATATATAAACACATATATAATTATGATAATAAACTCTAAAGAGTGGTCCAGTTTATTTACAAAACATGCAATTTTTTGTTGTTGCCCAATATGCATGATTTCCTTATGGTCCCATGTCTGTTGTTGAATACTCAAATATTGAGAAGTAGAGAGTTTGATACTATCTCCTTTCTTACTAGTAAAGGTACATCTAATAAAAAAAAGTTAAAATAAAAGAAATTAAAGAGAACTTCAATCAGGCGAGCTTTTTTTACGCCTATCACCTTACAAAAAAGCGCGCCTAGACGCACCAGGCGTGCGCTTGGTCAAATGTGCCTCGTCCGAAAGGGTCTAAGGCGCTTTTGTTATCTAACGTTAATGCGCAAGGCCTAGACGCACGCCTTGACAACACTGTGCTAGGTGTTAATTCAGTAATATCAGAGCACTGGTGGTTGTGACGTGGAAGGGTGAATTGTGCCGTCCTTACGCAGCTTGCGATTTTGTTAATTAGTAGTGGAGAAACCAATCTGATCTTATATTTCCTTAAAAGTTAGAGGGGGTTGTTTGTTTCCCTCATCTCATGATCTGGTTAATCCATTTTAGACTCAGGTGGAACATAGCTGCCTGAATGGTTGGGCTCCTTTGAGTTGTCTCAGGGGTATATGGAAAACTATCTGTTTAGATGGTGTGGAGATGCAGTTTGATTAACAGGTTGTTGTGGATTTAGTGACAAGCAGAGAAAAATTAACATTTTGACTGTTCCATTCAGATATGGTCACATGATAGACAATGTTGTCTTGATTGTTACTGGAACCTTGCATGAGAGAGATGTTCAGGAGCTTTTGGAGAAGTGCCATCCTTTGGGCATGTTTGACAGGTAATCTAACCCCTAGATAGAGATCAGATTATTCTCATAATAAATATGCTCACTTTTCTTTTTTCGCTGCTTCAGCATTGCAACCCTGGCAGTTGCTCAGAACATGCGTGAACTCTATAGATTGGTTCTTGTTGACACTCCACTGGCTCCATACTTCTCTGAGTGTATTACCTCTGAGGTACAGGGTTCTAACAACTTTTCTAATAATGTTTCACCATATTAATTTTAGTCTTTGATTTTCTCGGTCTGTATCTCTCTCTCTGTATAAGCATGCATGTCGGACTGTTAGTAGCTATGCTGAAGGAGTATTGTTTTTTTTTTTAATGATATCATTTTCTAAGCCTTTGATTCTTGGATTCATTTTTCTCTAGGACCTTGATGACATGAACATTGAAATTATGAGGAACACTCTCTACAAAGCGTACCTTGAAGATTTTTACAAGTTTTGTCAGGTAAGGTTCTGAATACAGAAGAAAGGTGGCTATTTATTTTTGGCAATTGCAAGTTGTTGTTATTTCCTACCTCCTTTTTAAGTTCAACGTATTTTTTCCCTATAGAAACTTGGTGGTGCGACTGCAGAGATAATGTCTAACCTCTTAGCCTTTGAGGCTGATAGGAGGGCCGTCAATATTACCATTAACAGGTACCGTTACTTATGGAAATGATTTACTTCTTAAAGGTTTCTAGTTTTACTCTCGATACTTCCTTACCATGAATTTTCTGACAAACATGTTTGGTCTTGTTTACATTTTGCAGCATTGGAACTGAACTTACTCGTGATGATCGTAGGAAACTATACTCTAATTTTGGTCTGCTGTAAGCTCTTTCTCTCAGGCCTGATTATGCTTTTTTACTTTTGGTATTAGATGCTTTTGGAGTGTCATCTCTGACAATGCTGCTTAATGTTAAACAGTTATCCTTATGGTCATGAGGAACTTGCTATCTGTGAGGATATTGACCAGGTTTGTTTCGCATGTTATGCTTGCTTAAATCAAGTTACTTCAACTTGTAGTTCTTAGTCTTTTGCTTGGATTGCTTCTAGGTTCGTGGTGTGATGGAAAAATATCCTCCCTACCAATCAATTTTCTCTAAATTATCGTATGGAGAGACTCAGATGCTTGACAAGGCATTCTATGAGGAGGAAGTGAAAAGGCTTTGCTTAGCTTTTGAGCAACAGGTTTGTACTTGATTTCTCAGGCATCAATTATCGCTGTAATAATCTATGTTACTCGGACTCGGGTGTGAATGTCGTACACTTGCATGTGTCCGACAAGGGTATATTCAATTTTTTGTAAGATTTTCATGTATTTGGAGGATCCTTGAAGGATCATATCTTCATACTCATGTCCAAATATGGATCGGACATATATGTAATAATAGTAAACGAACGGCATATAGTTGATTTCGTTTCTGTGTTCCCACCTTTTTCATGAACGAAATAAGGTTAATCTAGTTTTCTCTGATTCGGTTTTCTTGGACGATGACCCGCAGTTCCATTACGGTGTTTTCTTTGCATACATGAGATTAAGGGAACAGGAGATCAGGAACCTGATGTGGATCTCTGAATGTGTGGCTCAAAACCAGAAGTCTAGGGTTCATGACAGTGTTGTCTTTATATTTTAGATGATCCATCCACCAAGCCAAGTGGGTTTGGAATAAGTAATGGTATTTTGTCTTTTGCTTGATCAGCTGTAAATTGTTGTTCCTCTCTCAAATTCTCCACCTATGTTTTCATTGGAGTGGTTTAGCTGCTCTATTTCCAACTATTTTGTGTGTTAAAATAATAAAATCCCTTTATATATTATGTTTTATTTGTTAATTAAGGATAAAATGTTGTATTCTTGAGGTTGTTTTCAATCTTTTAGTGATGGAATTTCTAGGAAATTTCCTCTTCTACTATCTACACTTTTAGTTGTACACTACTTTTCAGTTTCTCATTTTCGGTGGTTTATTATTTTGCTATTCTTTTTCTTTCTTTTTTTCTTAAGGAAATAAAATGCTACTGTTTTAGAGCATTTTTTGCATTTTGAATTTGTCAATGAATAACAAATTTTAAAGCTTAATTTAGGTTAAACAGAATGGTTTGGATTATTCCAACAATTTATATATATGTATGTTGTGTTTTGTGTTTTTTTTTGTGTGATAATTGTGTAAATATAAATATAACATCAATTATTAAATATGTTAATTTTAAATACGAATATGATATGTTTATTAAATATGTCGTGTTTATTAAATTATATTTGTTTATTAAATGTGTTGTATGTTGATAAAGTGTCTAAAAGTTATCAGATTTAGTTAGAATTATTTTGAATTTGAGTTGGACGAACTTAGATCGTTGATTTTTTTTTTTTTTTATTTATTAAATTGAGTCGAGTCGAATTTGAATTTTTGTATTCCTTTATCAAATTGAGTTGAGTTAAATTTGGATTCAATTATTTGAATTGTCGGTTTATTTTTTATCAAATTGAGTTGAGTCAAATTTGATCCGGTGAATTGGATTTTTTTTCTTTCTATTTTTAATTAGTTTTGCAATCCAGTTGGATTTATGAGATAAGAGAGAAAAAGTATGATATTAAAATTGATAAATTTCTCAAAAAAGTTGCTTTTGAAACCTGTTTTTGAGTTAAAAGTTATTTTTTATCTTAAATTTAATACTAAATAGATAAAAAAAAATTAATTTTTATTGTTAAAATCATAATTTGAAAAGTCAAATAAAAAAATATTAAAAAATAGCTTTTAGACTTTAAAAGTTAGTTTTTGGATAAAATGATTTTATTATCCTCACATCTTTACATTTTTATTATTTTAAATATATATTTTTTAACATTTCAATTTTTCATAATAATTTTTCACCTAAACCCTTAAAATTTTTTAAATAATAATTTTTCATCATATTTTTTAAGCACATTTTTTTTTAACCTAAATTTTTTTCAATTGAAGTTTTTTTCAATAACCATATTAAACTAGCCCTCTATCTGGCTCCACCGCTTCAGGTTTCTTTTCTTCAAAATGTTTATATAATTCGCTTTCAGAAAAGAAAAAGTTATTCCTTTTATGATTCTAATTTAAATACAGAATTTTTATTTTGAGGCGATTATTTGCAAGCTCGAATTTCATTTTCTTTATTTATTAGTAAAATTGGATTGAAAAATAGATTGAATTTAATAAAGCAGTGGAAACTGTAATAAAGAAAATCAAGAATAGATGAGTGTATTCATATTTTTCCTTTTTTAGGTGGATTATTATTATTATTACGGGTGAGCTTTGGGATAATTTTGTTAATACTTGGGAGACAGACACTGAAAAAAAAAAAAAAAAAAAAAAAAAACAATTTCTTTGCTTTGTAATCGTCCAGAGCTTGGAAGTACCAACACCGGGTGTTCAGCCATGGCCGTAAATGCATGTAGAATTGTTACTGCCAGTTATGGTGAAAGTCAGGGACTTGTCAGTTTTTCGGGATTTCTCGAGTGCAACTCGTCGGATTTTGGAATATGATGACGAAGATGAGGATGTTTCCAAATTTTGGGGTACACAAAAATATAGTGATTCAGATGGATCTGATGAATGATTTGCTTGCATACCTATTCTCCAAGGAAAATTTTAAGAAAAGTTGTTTAAAATAGTTTTCCGTAAATTTTAAAAATTATATAATTTATCAAAGTTAGTAATATTGAGATCCTTTATTGGTGCATGTATATAGTTATATGAAATTAATACGATCACTTTATGTATTTGCTTTGCTGTTTCTTTTTGTACCAAAAAAATTTAGCCAAATGGCTAAAAATCCAATTTTTTTTAAAAAAAAATCGTTTTTTTGATCCAGACTACCATAGATCTCATATAGGATGATATAGCCACTCTTCCAAGTTTCGGCAGCCAACAAACCTTAGAAAACTAAACCCCCCCCCCCCCCCCAAAAAAAAATGCCCACCACCGTCCTCCTCCTGATCCTCCTCCTCTCCTCCGCCACAAGCCCCATCAGTTCCGCCGCAATCCCAGGCCTAGATTCCTTTCTAACCCACCAATCCCAGCTAGACCCTAAATCCACAAACGATCCCTTTCCATCCCTCCCTTCCTCCCTAAAAAAATCCCTTGCTTCTTCCTCTCCAGGCCCTCTCCACCTCCCTTCGCTAATCTCCAACCTCCTTTCCCTTTCCATCCCAATCCCTCTACATATCCGCTTAGTAGGCCCCAACTTCTCTTCCTCCTCCCTTTCCCTCCTTACTTCCTTTCTCCAATCCTCCGTTACTTCCTCCCACTTCCATCTCATCTCTTCTTCTCTTTCCTACCACTCTCTTTCCCTCAGCCACTCCCTCCATCTAGACGTCTCTCTTTCTTCCTCCTCCCTCTCCTCTTCCCTCTCCGCCGCTGTATCCTCCGCCGTCTCCTCCACTCCTTCCTCCCTCCGTTCCCCTCTCCTTTCCATCCCGTATTCCACCATCGACCCCATCATTTCCAGCCATTTCGACTCCGAGAAAACCGACAACTCCGTTTACATTTACATTCTCAATCTCGGCCTTACCTCAAAGCAACCTTATGCTTACTCTTACTCTCATTCTGACTCTTCCGCTGGCTATACCAATTGCTTAGGGACCCTTTGGACAGGCAAAAAAAGGTATCTTTGGATTGATCTCGGGGCTGGTCCGGTTGACTATGGACCGGCTTTATCTGGTGATGGGGTACTTCCGAGAGGCGAATTTCACCCTTTAGCAGCCTTACATGGAAGACCCAAATCCGAAAAAGCCTTGCTTTCGGAGTTGGCTTCATTGATATACAGTGCTTATCAGGTACTTGTTGTTCCTCCTTTGAGAATTCCTGTTCATTTTGAGAATACTTTAACAGTTCAGCTTATCCATGTTCACGCATCTGAAAGTAAGGATTTAAGTGGTTTGGATTGGAATGAGATTGAGAAAACGTTTCATAATGAGGCAAATAATGGTGAGTTGTTGTTCGGCAATCAGAGTTTAGAGTTTAAGAGGTATAGTGTTAGGTATGAGGAGTGTTCAATTTGTTCTTTTGCGGTTTCTAGGTCGATCAATTCGTATACTTCAAGGTTTCTGTTTGATAATTATACTTTGATTGTGAGTGAGTATTTGGATTCCAAGCGTTTGCATCAGATATTGTCTGATTCGGCAGAGGAGTTTAGGAGGGTTGCAGGCTTGCCTGAGGAGGAATTTGGTAGTAGGGTACTTCCTGTTTATGTGTTTGATTTGGATTATGATACCATTTTGTTGCTTGATCGGTATCATCAGTCTATTGCATTTAAAGATATGGTTATCGCTGTTAGGACAAAGACTGCTCAGACTGTGAGTGATTACAGTTGTAATGGTCGTCATGTTTTTACACGTACGAGAGAGCTGGAGAGGCCACTTGTTGGTTCGATTTTACAGAGTATGTGGGGAGTGTCGCCGACTCATTTGTTATGGAGCCCTACGCATAATAGTACACTGGTGGATTACACATGGAGTGTTGGTCAGACACCTTTTGGACCATTTTCAGAGATTCCATCATTGTCTTTTGTGCAGAAGGATGCAGCTCGGAGAAATTTTCTCTTGACATCATTGAATTACAGTATAACAAGTGCTATTGATGTTCTTGAATCTGTTGATGCACATGGTGGGGATAGAAATCTCCTTAAACAGAAGCAGCATGTTGAGTTCATACAGAGGTGGCACTTGTTCAGGTACAAGCTGGACAAAGCAGTTTCTGCTTTGTCACATTTTGACTTTGAGATGGCATTCTATTACTTAAGGTCCTCAGATCATGATCTTTATGTGATTCACGATCTCGTGTACACTGCATCACAAGAAATTGAAGCATCACTTGTTTGTTTCAAGGACCCACCATTTCCATGGGCTGCAGTATCATTTTCTGCAGTTGGTTTCCTTGCTCTCTCTTATGTTTATGCAAAAAGAGATAAACTTTTTAGAAACAAGAGGAAGCAGTTTTGAAAGTTTTAATGAAACAAAGTTTGTATCATTTGAACATAGTAGAACACATGTATTCCTCTGAGAGAGGTAAGTCTCAAGATTGAAACTTGGTTTTACTCAAGAATTACTGAAATTTTAGGGAGAATTCTGTTTTGTTACTCGAATTTTCCTAACTGCATAATCTGTCAACTTATGCTATATTTTCCTTGCATGCTGGATGAATGTCAATCTTATGCACTTGAAGGATTTTGTGGTATCTGTGATATCCATCATTGTCTTCTCATCTGCCTGTTTCCATTTTTTTTTTTTTGGAATGAAACTATACATCCATTTAAAGACCATGCATGTTTTCTTGAAGTTGTTCATTTGGATAGTTAGATAACGTAAGATTTGGCCTGTGACTAGCTTCCTTCAGAAGACCCGTTGAAATGTGATGCACTTTTATAATCAAATAATGACTATTTATGTAGCCGTCTTTCTGGACTAGAAGTTTATAACTTAGTGCTGATATGAAGGCATACGGTGTAGGACATCCCTATGAATCATACAGTTGAAATGGAATATCAAATTTCAGCATGGAATATGAACTAGGTGTCTATTCTGCTGTTTTCTAGTTCAAGGCACATTTGCACTTGGCAGATAATTTAGCCTCGTTCTGGATTTGGGATGAGCTTGTCAGTTGTCGCCGTTCTCTTTTACTTCCTATTGGTGTTTAAAGTAAAAAAAAAAAAATGAGTCAGCAATACTTTAGACCAGGGGCAGATACACAATTTTTCATTTTGTTGTTTTGTCTTGTTGGAGACCCAAAACCTTATCTATCACTCATCGTCTATCTGTCCATTTACTTGTTCATTCACCCATTCATGCATGATCTATGTTTGAGTCTCAATGATATGAGTAACCTATGTTGCTCAGATGTTAGTGTGAATGATAAAAATGGGATTTAGGTGCATTTAATTTTATACCTAGTTTCTCCTTACACATGGAGAGTCATACCCGATACATATAGCCCTCTTTGAGAGTCAGTGATATGTGTCTAATATGGGTATTTTATGAAAATTGAAAGGTCGGAGGAGCAACATAGAAATCCCCAGCATCGAACACCAATTCGAAGTAGCTATAGTCTAGATATAAGTTGTATTGTTTTTTTATTATTTTTAACCATATGCAGCCAGAGGCCCAGAGCAGTTGCTCCCGCTCTTGTGGCTGTTTGTTCGGGGAGAATGTGTCACAAACTACAGTTGGCTCTAGCAATTGCAATTGTATCTTGCATATATATTGACAAGGAAATGGATTTTAGCAACTGCCTGATTCTTCACTCCGCAAGTTTTCTTTTGTTCTTTTTATTTTTATGGATACTCTGCAATTTTTCTTGGTCACAACTTGTCCCGCAGAAATGCCTTTTGCCTGCTTACCATGTCAAAAACTTTGATTTTGGCTAGTCACTTCCAGCTGGTGTACAATCCAACTACTTGTAGACTTTTGGAATTAATCTGTTGTGGTTTATGCCTCAATGTCCTGTTGTCAGCTACAGTTTAGGTTAATAGCATACATCTCAGAGAATAGCTTATGTTGGTCTTCATTGAATTAATCTTTTGTTGTTTATGCCTTAATGTCCTGATGTCAGCCACAGTTTAGGTTAATAGCATACATCCCAAAGAATAGCTTATGTTTGGTCTTCATTTTGCTAGAACACCTAGTTTGTGATGGTTTATTTCTTTGTGAATTCCTGCTTGTGGAGATGGAAATCATGAATTATCTCTCAAAGTAGGATAACAAAAGCATTGCAGGCTGACTATCCTTGTAAAAGGGGTGCAAAACGAGTCCCGACCTCACCCTCTTTCTTTGCAATTTAATTAGGGATAACAATGGATAGTAAAAAATCGGACTTCCGACATTATTCAATTTGATTTTTGCGGATTTGGATAATTTTTGAATTCGGGTATTAGATTTATTATCCGTATCGGATTCGGATAGGAATTTTTGGATATTCGATATTCGAGAATCTGTTTGGTTTTGGTTTAGATAATGTTGGATATCTGAATTTGTATTACTTATACGGATAACGGATTTGGATATCTTAATCCGATATCCTTTTACATATTTAATTCTAGATTAATTTTATATTTTGTCTTTAAAAGATTTGATTTAATTAATTCGGATATTTAGCGGATTCAGATATCTGACATATTTTTATTTAAATCGGATGCGGCTTTGGATAGTAATATTCGAATAGTAAGAGGTTAATAAACGGATTCGAATATAATATAAATTAAACAAATTCAGATATTTAAAAAAAAAAAAAAAAACAAATATTTGATTTGTTGTCATCTTTAAATTTAATCCAACCCTTGAGTTTGGGAGATATATGCATTTTCTCTCCAGATGTAAGTGCCACGGTCTATGCACTAGTTCGTGCCTGAGTCTGTCAACTGCACATCTTTAGAGTTTGAGTCTCGGCATGTGACACAAGGACTGGCCTACATAGAGTTCCTTCAGATTTCCAGCATTATGAGCGAAAGAGAGCTCAAGAATGATCCATTGGACGTTGGAATCTTTTATAATTAGTAATTAATTACTACTATGCAAGTAAGCCTTTTTAGTTTGAATTTAAGAAGTGGATATCCCACGGCTTGCTACAAAATTGTTGCAAGTTTCCTATGTTTTCTTAACCCTATCTTGGAAGAAAGACCAGCTGGGTCTTAAGTTAAGAATATCATGTTTGGAACAAGAAACATTACTATGTAAGCAAGCAAGACCGACCATGATTCATGACTTTTTTTTTTTTTTTTCTAGGCCAATTGAATTCATTACAAAACAAGGCGATTGATTCCTCCAATTCCAAATAAATCAAAGCCCATGACCGATTAACCAGATCACGAGCCCAGATAATAGACCACCCGAAAAGGTAAGCCATTATTTTTATAGTTAATGAAAACCCAAGACTGCAAAGGCACCTGGAAGGGATCTGAAGTTGAAAGAGATAATCAAATCCTTTTTCATTTGGTAAAAAGCTTGTAATTTTATTTTTTGAGTAAATTAGGATCCATCGTTTTGTATATGAAAGGGAGGGAACTTTTGATCAATTTATGCAAAGCGTGTAACGATGGAAAATCAGCAGCAAAATTACATTCACAAATTCTCAAAACTGGGTTTTCCTATGACAGTTTTCTCACCACAAAGCTCACTTCTTTGTACTCAAACTTTAGTTCCATTGAAGAAGCTCAAAAACTGTTTGATGAAACGCCTCAAAGAACTGTTTATCTGTGGAACTCAATTCTTAGAGCTTATTCTAAACAGAAACAATGGAAAAAAGCTTGGGTTCTATTCAAAAACATGATATATGATGAAAAAGGGGAGAAAAATGAGCCTGATAATTATACTCTGACTATAGTTTTAAAGGCTTGTGCAGGGTTGCAGTTGCTTAAACAAGGGAAAACTTTACATGGTTTTTTGTGGAAAAATGAAAAGATTGGATTGGATTTGTTCGTGGGTTCTGCTTTAATTGAGTTTTACTCGAAGTGTGGTGAAATGAGTGATGCTTCCAAAGTTTTTAAGGAGTTTGAAAAACCTGATGTTGTTTTGTGGACTTCAATGGTGAGTGGATATGAGCAGAATGGTTGTTTTGAAAAGGCTGTAGCTTTTTTCTCAAGAATGGTAGTGGAGGAGGGTGTTGATCCGGATCGCGTAACGCTTGTTAGTTTAGTTTCTGCTTGCGCTAAGTTAATGAATCTTAAGCTTGGCAGGAGTGTACATGGTTTTGTTATTAGAAGAGGATTTGAAAATGAATTATCTTTGGTTAACGCATTGTTGAATTTGTATGCAAAGACAGGTTTTGTGAAAGTAGCAGAAAATTTATTTAGGAGGATAGAAGGGAAAGATGTTGTAACATGGAGCTCAATGATTGGTTGCTATTCTCACAATGGGGCTGCTGTTGAAGCATTGCATCTTTTCAATGAAATGATCAACAAGGGATGTCAACCTAATGCAGTTACTGTTGTTAGTGCACTACAAGCATGTGCGGTTGCTTGCGATATAGACGAGGGTCAGAGGATTCATGAACTTGCAACTAAGAGAGGTTTTGACTTAGAAGTCTCAGTTTCTACCGCTCTGATTGATATGTACATGAAGTGTTTGTCACCTGATGAAGCTATTAATGTCTTTAGGAAAATGCCTGGGAAAGATGTAGTCTCTTGGGTTGCTTTGTTAAGTGGGTATGCTCAAAATGGGATGGCTTACAAGTCTATTTGGATCTTCAGAGATATGCTGTCTAGTGGAATCCAACCTGATGCTGTTTCTATGGTAAAGATTCTTGCTTCTTCTTCAGAGTTAGGTATTCTTCGCCAAGCTGTATGCCTTCATGGTTATGTCACTAGAAGTGGCTTTGATAGTAATGCTTTTATCGGGGCTTCTCTCATAGAGTTGTACTCAAAATGTGGTAGCTTAGACTATGCAATAAAAGTATTTGAAGGAATCATAGATAAGGATGTTGTTCTATGGAGTGCAATGATTGCTGGCTATGGAATTCATGGACAAGGGGAAGAATCATTAAAGTTATTTGAACAGATGGTAAAGAGTCCGTCAGCTAGGCCTAACAATGTCACTTTCCTCTCTATTTTATCTGCTTGTAGCCATGCAGGTTTACTTTTGGAGGGGATTGAAATATTCCATATGATGCTAAATGATTATGGACTGGATCCTGGTTCAGAGCATTATGGCATCGTTGTTGATCTTCTTGGTCGTACCGGAGAGTTAGACAAGGCGATGGACATCATCAACCGAATGCCAATTCCGGTTGAGCCTCATGTTTGGGGTGCCTTGCTTGCTGCATGTAGGATTCATCACAATGTTGAGATGGGTGAGTTGGCAGCAAAGAATCTCCTCTGCTTAGATTCTAATCATGCAGGTTATTATATTCTGTTATCCAATATGTATGCTGTTGATGGGAAATGGCGTAATTCGGCACGAATTAGAACTTTAATAAAGGAGAAAGGGTTAAAGAAGATGATTGGACAGAGCATGGTTGAGATAAGGAACCAAGTCCATAGCTTTGTTGCTGATGATAAACTTCATCCAGAGTGTGAGAAGATTTATGAACTACTAGGACAATTGGAGGTGATAATGAGATTGCAACTAGAACATACTTATGGAATTACTGGAGCTCCATCAAATTTTAAGATAATCTGAACTCATCAACCGTCGTCTTGGTATCTGCTTGATGGTAGCTCACCAACAACATTGTAAGTATAGGATTGCAGATAAAAAATGGTGATTCAAATCATTATGGCGTTCAGTTGTTGAAGGAAGGAACATAAAGAGATCTTCCAGTCACGATGGCTGCCAATGAATTCTAGATTTCTCTGCATTTGGTGAAACTTAACTTCGATACATTTATCCTATGCTGCTCAGACTCTTCATTTTTCTTGAAGTACCCGTGTCCGACCTCCGTGTCTGATGCGTATCAGGACATAGGTATGGGGATATGATCCTCCAAGAGCCCTTCAAATACATGAAAATCTTGGAAAAAATTGAATATACCCGTGTCCGACACTCACACCCAAATCCGAGTAATATAGCATTTATCTAAAGAACAACTTAGGTAACAATTCAGGTTTGACTAACGGTTGTTACTTGCTTTTTTTCTCAAGAAGATTGAGATTCAAGGTTAAAATCCCTACTTCCCTGTGTGTCTCTCACATGTAAAAGAAAGAATAGCTTAGCTTTATATTGATCTTCATTTTGCAATAACACCAACTTTTCATCATTTACTATTTTCTTTATGCATTCTTGCTTGAGGTCAGGAGATAACAAAAGCTTTGTAGGCTATACCTTTTTTTTTTTCTTCTTATTTGATGTTGCTAGAAAGAATTTTGATCATTAAAATTAAAAATTTAGCATTCTATCAATAAATTACACGGTTTTTGACATTTTGTAAGAGCATGAAAGGGTGAAGAACGAGTAGGGCCAAATTTAACAAACCCAACCCATCTTTCATTCAATCAAACCCTTTTTAAGTTTTGGAAAAGGGAAATAAATATGCACCAATTATTGGTAGGCCTTTTTTAGTTTGAACCCAAGGAGATAGATACCTAGCCCTACTACAAAATTGTTGTAATATGTTTTCTTTACCCTATCTTGGAAGACGGCTACAGTATTGCTTTGCTTTGGGTCTGTTTATGGATCGGATAGTAGTTCGGTTCAACATGTTCGATTCGAATCGGATCGGGTTTGAGAAAGATTTTTGATAATTCGAATTGGATCTATGATAATATTTTAATAATTTATGCTTAAATTTGTTAATGCAATTAATTTTTATTTTTGAAAATAAATAAATTATAATTTTTATAATTAATTCGATAATTATAATTATCGATAATTAGTTGCATTGAAATAGATGTGTTGTAAAATCACAACTCTTATAAAAAGAATTGTCATTTTAATAGATATAATATTTCCTTATCTATGAATAAGAATTTTTTATTCTATCATTTTCACTATTCTATTTAGAACGTTTATAATTTTGTTGTATCTTGTATCTTGAAGGTATTATAAAGCCTTAAAAAAGTGTTTTTTACTTTTCAAAATCAATATTCTAGTCTCTTTTCTCCATTATGTTTTAACATTTAAACCTCTACTGGCTTAAGCATCAAAGTACATTCCGAAATTCAAATTCCGATACCCTTTTGACATTCTCTGTATTCACAAATCCAACTCACTCTCTTACAACTTCCTAAATTTACAGATTCCAATATCAAAAAAATAATCAACAATTATGATGATGAAGACAACGACCACAAAAAATAATGTGAACTCACTTACTCGCTTGCAACTCCCTAAATTCATTGACTTCAACATCGAAAGAGATCAATAATTATGATGACAACGACGACAACAAAAAGAGATAATGTGAATCAAAAGACTTTTAATTGGTTATTAAACTGGCAATATAATCATATGCATCAATGAGAAATATTAATGTGAAAAACCATAAACCCCAATCATCATCATCAAGATTCAAGAGGTGATTAAGAGGAAGCTAAGTAAAATTCAAATAATGAAATGTATGACTATATGGCACGTTGTATACAAAATCAAACGGTGGGAAATCAATGTTGAAAAAATTTGTTGCATAATTCTCTTTTTGTCATGATTATCAACTTGGATTAACATAAATCTTATTTCATTTATTTAAAAAAAAAAAAAACTGAGAGAGAGGGTCGTTCTACGAGGTCAAGACCTTGCAATTCATGTTTCTCTCCTAAAAATGGTGGATTAAATTTGAAGCTTTTTCTTTAATTTAAACCAAAACTAAAACACAAGCCCCCTGATTTTTTTTTTTTTTTTTTGTTGCTACAAAACATTTTGGCCTTTTTGGCTATTAAGTTTATCGATTAATTTATTAATTATGTAAAAGAAAATATCTCTTAATATGAGAAATTATTAATTAAAACAAAATTAGATTTCGATTTCTTGACTCAATCATAGATAAATTTACTTATTAAGTTTATTAGTACTTTCATGATATTAATATCATATATAATAGCAAACAAATATTCTTGTTATAAGAAAGACTCAAATATAGGAAATCTTTTGAGGACATATATACATGCAATACAATACAAAAGTATCAAATTATGAAAATATCAAAATAATACCCAAAAATGAAAAAGACTTCCATATTAATCATCAAATATCACCAAATTTCCCCTTTGTTATGAAAAAAACCCCACCAAATTCCCATTATTTCAAAAAATCTTGACAAACTAGACGAGAGTCCTAAATTGCAATTAACCCATAAAAATTCAAAAATGACTTCCATATTAAACATAAAAAATTCCAATCATTTCCAAAATTTCACGAAATTAAAGTCCTCAACTGCAAAAAATTGGGTAGCTTGCTTGATCTGATAGATCCGATCAATATTGAATCGAATTTGGATAAGAGTTTAATATTTCGGATCGATCTGGCCCAGTTTGCATTATTTACCAATTAAATAATATTTTTTAATTTAAATTTAATTATAAAAATAAAAATAAATAATAAATAATTTTTTAATTTATTATTATTATAAATAATGATACGAGTTGACGAATCAGTCTAGGCTTGTTTAGGTCTGTCCAAAGCCGAATTTGAATAAGGGCAAAAAATTTTGGGTCGCAACCAAGTTTGATTCATGAGCAAATTTAGGTGTAAGGGTGATCTTTGTAAAAACCTAAAAAATCAAGGGTAAAAATAGGAAAAGTCAAGATTGTTGGGGGATAGAGAAGGGAGCAGAGTTGGATAACGAAATCCGTTGTTTGAAGAAAAAATATTATATGAAACGGTTATTTTATATCAATATATATATATTTTTATTTAAATTATATCATATAATTAAATTTAAAAAAAATTAATTAATTATTAATTATTATATATAATAATTAAATAATAAATATTTAAAATTTTAATTATATGATATGATGAATGAAAAAAATATATAATGACGGAGAGTAACTTTTTCATAAATCATTTATCCCGTTCGAAATAGCCCATAGATTTTTGTAGTATCCAAGACTATGGCCCCTGGTTTTCACTCTCCCCCTCAAAAACCAGCTCTTCACTCTTTTCCTTTCACTTTCAGCTTAACCCTAACGTTTCTTTCCTCCTTCTTCTTGTCCCCGCCCTTTTATATCCCTTCATTTCCTCTTCTTTTTCTTATTCTCCAATGAAGATGCCAACTTTCACATCTCTGTCTTACTCTCCTTAAACTTGTACAAAAATCCCATCTTGAATTACACCAAAAGCACAAAAAACAAACTTTTTACTTTCTTTTGCATCCCTTGTTTTCATCTGTTTTTCCTTGTTCATCACTATTTCCTGGTTCTTTTCAGTTTTTCTTCAATACCCAGATTTTAGTTTTCAATTTTAAACACTTTTCAGAAATACCCGTATCGGAATTTAGCTTTTTTTTTTTTTTGTCTATGCCCCTGATAGAGTTGTTTCAAAATTATAAAGGGAAAATTTGAAGGCTGAATGGGAGAGCAACTTTGGCTGATATAAAAGGGAAAGATTTTAGTGAGTTGGCTAAGGAAACCAAAACAAATTTAGAAGATACAAATAGAGTTTCCATTACGAATAAGAATAAGAATACTACTTCTTCAGATAGCAGGGGAAAGAAGAGCCGCCGGCGGCATAGGAAGATGATGATGCCGGCTGCAGTCGTGGTCTCCCCGGTTCAAAGGCTTTTCGATACTTGCAAGGATGTTTTTGCCTTAGCTGGGACTGGAATTATCCCTACTCCGGATAAAATTGAACATCTTAGAGCTGTTTTGGGTATGTTATGATTGTGGTTTTATTGGATCATAGGATAGGTTGACTTTAGTGTCTAAATGTAGTTAATTGATACCAAAAAGTTGTTAAAGTTTGTGGATATTTAATTTCTTTGAAAGTTTTTATATGTTTCAATTTTGGTTTAAGCATGAAATTTATAAATTTGGTTCAGATTTTTTCTGAACTTTTTTTGTCTTTTGACAATGCCGTATACTCTTAATATTTGATGAAATAATCAAATACTTTAACATCTTTCATAAAATTTGTGATTTTTGGAAAATGCCTTTCAAAAGGATCACCTGTGGCATGTAGTCATTGGCTTATCACTTATTTACCTATATGCATTTGTTAGCATATGAAGATCATAGGAATGTGATATCATAATCATAAACTACTAGTAGTTTATTTGTGTCAGATTATGTGAGAAGATAAAACAGTAAAAAGGTGTTTGGAAGTGTACTATTACTCTTGTTTTACTGCTATTCTTTTGAATATTTGTGTGGGAAAATATGAAAAATATGCAGTACACAGAAAATTATTTTGAAATGGCATAATAAATAAAAATTATTTGAAAAAGAGAAATGAATAATTAGAAATTATTATAAAAGATATTGTAAAGACAAAATTACCCTTCATGAAAAAATTTATTTTCTCTTTTTCTTTCATTAAGAAAATATTATTTTTTAAAAATTTTAATTGAAAATAAATTTAAAAAATAAAATATTTAAAAATATATATTTTTTAAAATTTAAAAAAATTTAAAAAAATAAAGAAAAATTAATTTTAGGCATATTAATTTTATTTTTTTAATTAAAAAAAGTAAATAAAAAATTTAAAAATTTATTTTTTAAAATTAAAATTTTTTATTTTCAAAATATTTATTTTTTAATTAAAAATTAAATTAAAAAAAAAAAGAGAGGAGAAAGTTTTTTTATCAAGGATAATTTTATCTTTACAATATTTTTTTTAACAATTTCTAATTATTCATTTTTCTTTTTCAAATAACTTTTATTCATTATATCATTTCACAATAATTTTATGTGGATTGCATGTTTTTCATATTTTCCTATTTGTGTTATGGGGATGTGTGCATTTATATTTTATTCATGTCATTCTTGCATATGGTTCATTAGCTGTTAAGGCTTTCGTTTATGTATTTTTTGTGTACTATTTTGTGTTGAGTTTTGCTAACACCGCGTAAGGTTATTTTTTAAGGTTAATTAATATATTATTTATAATAATAATATTGTATTAAATGCAATAGTTGATAATTTTATTTATTATTTTCAATGCATTGGATGAAAATATTGTTATATATATATATATATATAGTAATATTAAAGAGTGTTTTTAAAGTACTCTTTAACAAAATCTTTTTATTTTAAGTATCCGTTAAAGTCTTTCAATAAATTAGGTGCCATCTTGGTATCATGTGTTTCAGATGTCATAGGAAAAAAGTAATCTCAGGTGTGGATCCTATGTTAGATGTTTCTTTATAACGTGGAGCATTATATTTTTACTACATTTTTTTATGCTTTGGAACTGTGTAACTGGAAACAAAAAAGGGAGCATTCATCTTGTAATACAGCCATTTTGGTTGCTATAATTTTGATGCACCTTAGTTATGTGTGATGCAAACTCTCCCATCATGTCTGCATTTTGTTTCTTCTGTGGAAGTTGTATGTGGTTGTTTTCACTGCTAATTAATTGCCACTGCAATTGAAATAAAGTTATTCAGGTTATTCAGCTTTCATTAACTGTTATCTTCCTCAGTAAAAGATGTGATCATTTCTTTATTATCTAAAGAGTGCAAAGGTGTAACTGATGGAGATAGAGTCAAAGAATAAAAATTATGTGAACTTTCACAGATGCTACTAGTGTGATGACATTACTTCTGTTTGTTCTTTTTGTGTAGATGAAATCCAGCCAGCCGGTCTTGGACTTACTCCACAAATGCCATTCTTTAGTCCGCCTGTAACTCGGCGAGCTCCAACAATAACATACCTGCACATCCATGAGCGTGACAAGTTTTCGGTATGTACAGCTTTATAGAAATGCTTTTTGGAAGTAACGGAAGCCAAAATTTATGACTTAAGTGTAGCATGTCTTAGTTGGGACTTGTAAATGTTTACATTTATTGCAGATGGGCATCTTCTGCTTGCCTCCATCTGGTGTCCTTCCGCTTCACAATCACCCTGGAATGACGGTTTTCAGTAAGCTTCTCTTTGGGACTATGCACATCAAATCATATGATTGGGTGGTTGATGTCCCTAGCAATACATCGGCTGTTGTGGACCCTTCACAAAGTAGGTGTTTCTAAGGTTAATTGTTTTTTCTATTGCTTTCGAAGCATATGTTTGTGTATATGCATTTTCTTTATGGCCGTTTAAGGGTAGTTCTTCCAGACATTTATGCAGCTGGTCTTGAGATGCTGCAAAAGCTTAGTATAGGTGCTTATTCTTGGAAAAGGAATAAAAGGGAAAAAGATAAATTCGACGATTGGGGTTTAAGTGGCAAAGAGAAATAATAATAATAATAATAATAATAATAATAATAATAATAATAATAATAATAATAATAATAAAAGACAGATTGGTCTTGTTAACTTAAAACCAATTTCTTGATGATGTTTTATATTTGGAACTCTTGAAGGCTCATATATTGCCATTGGTTAAGAGCCAGGGTAGAACAGCGGACTCGTCCCAAAAGGCTCCATTTGTTGAGCACTGATTTGCATCAACCCCACACACTCTTTGCTTTTTCCTGGTTTTCTCGTGTAATAGACCAAGCCAACCCCCACTTCTTAGTAAACAAGAAAAGGAAGTAAAATTTCTAATGTTGCCTGATGAAATGACTTCCAACTAGTGGCTGCACACCTAAGGAAAAGAGAAGAAAAAGAGGGGGAGGGAGCTTTGAAGAAATAAAGGAGAAAATTCTTTGTTATAAAATTTTGCATGTTGCAACCTTAGTTGTGCAGTTCTTATGTTGGACATGATAGTCCATTATAGATAGGTTTTAGATGAACAACTTAAGAAGGTGTATTTGCTTAAAATTAGACCCTGGAACGAGTTATATGCTTAGAATACAGCTATGTTACTCCAACTCTTTATTTTTCTTGAAGTACTCGTATCGGACATCCATGTCTGACTCATAATCGAACATGGGTATTGGGATATGACTTTCTAAAGACCCTCCAAATACATGAAAAAACTAGGAAAAAAATTAAACATATCCATGTCGTACACATATTCGTATCCGATACTCACACCCGAATCCGAGTAATATAGGAATACAGTATATGAAGATGCTTGTGTTTGAATATGGCTTGAATATGGCTCAAAGTCACCATAGGTGGCTTAGCACCAATAATGGAGCTACCACTTGCACCACCAATAATGGAAGCTACCACTTGCAAATGGATGGTGGCTATGGTGGCTACCACTTGCAATGTGTTCACACCAAGATAGGTGGTGGATGGTGGCTATGGTGGCTGCCACTTGATGTATGTTCACACCTTGATATTATGGCTATAAATAGCCATGTAGAGTAAGAGAGAAAAAGAGTTGAGTTGAGTGAGTGTGAGTTAGAGCTAAAGTGTTGAAGCAAATACTCTGTGTTTATAGAGTAATTCGGTATTGTGTTGAGTTGTGAGTTCAGTGCTTGTGTAGCACCTTGAATTCTGTATTTGTTTGTACTCCATCTCCATTAATACAAAGCTTCAAGCTCCTCCTCCCGTGGACGTAGGCATATTGGCCGAACCACGTAAAATATCGGTGTTTTTTCAGTGTGTTTAAATCGGTTTTAGTAATATCTATTCGCTTCCGCACAACAAATTGGTATCAGAGCCAATTTTTACGTAAAACCGAGTTTGTTCGATCCTGTCCGTTTTTCAAAAGTGCTCCAATTTGTGTTTTGAACATACCAGGTTGAAGAGGTCGTCGAGAGGAGTGCCGCAGAATCAACCGGAGATCCACCGGACGCCGCACGCGCCCCTACGCGCCGCCAGAAGAGGAGCTCACACGCCCCACGCGCCCACGCGCCGCACGCGCCTCTGGAGGTTGAAGACGCGTGAAACCCACGCGCCACACGCGCCGCACGCGCCAGCCAGAGGTTGAAGACGAGTGGGCCTCACGCGCCCCACGCGCCGGTGAGTCAGTAGCCTCCACGCGCCCACGCGCCGCCGTACGCGCCCCACGCGCCGCCGTAGCTCCGACCAACTTTTTCGGGCCATTTTTGAGCCGTTTCAGAACACTATTCCGAGACTTTTTCGAGCCGGTTGAGCTAAACCGAGTCCATTTCGAGTCACCTGCAGCAGAATATTCGCAGAATATTCACCGTGTGTCCAAAATTTACACAGTTGGACCCTTTCCTGGCTATTTTGACTATTCCGGACTCAACCGCGGCATCCGTTTTTCCATACAGGTAACGGAAAAACTCTGAGTTGGTAATTTTGTTTTATTACCATGGCAGAATCATTAAAGACACATGAAACAACCAGCAGCGCACCATCAAGTTCTTACATCAGAAAGAACTCGATGACCACTGCAAAGTTCGAGGTGGAGTAATTTGATGGCACCAACAACTTTGGCATGTGGCAGTGCGAAGTTCAGGATCTGTTATTCCGAGAGGGTTCATATATCGCTCTGGAAGACAGGCCCAGAGATATTTCAGAAGATGACTGGAAATTTGTCAACCGTCAGGCTTGTGGCACAATCCGGTTATGCCTAGCCAAGGACCAGAAGTACTTTGTCATGAGAGAGAATAATGCAAAAACTCTCTGGAAACAACTTGAGGACAAGTACATGACAAAAAGCATGGAGAACAGACTCTATCTGAAGAAAAAGCTGTTCCGCTTCCAGTATATGCAAGGTATCACCATGCAGGAGCATCTAGTAAGTTTTAACAAAATCCTCGCTGATCTTGAAAATCTAGATGCAAATATCTCTGATGAAGATAAGGCTCTTACTTTGTTAAATTCCTTGCCTGATAGCTATGATCATTTAACCACTACACTGTTGTATGGTAAAAATGATATAGAATATGTTAATGTTAGTAATGCTCTGGTGAATAATGAGTATCGGAAAAAGGATCAGCATGATCACCAGAATACTACACCAGAAGCTTTAACTGTGTACAGAGGCAGGACGAACAACCAAGGAGCCGGAGAAAACAAGCGAGGTAAATCCCGCTCAAAGAGGGGATCATCAAGAACACGACTTTCAAGGGACGAGTGTGCCTTTTGCCATGAGAAAGGGCATTGGAGGAATAACTGTCCTAACATGGAGAAGTCGACTGTGAATGTAGCTCAAGAATCTGAGGGAGAGGAAGACTCTGCATTTACGATTTCCACAACAACACACTCTTCAAATCAATGGATTCTGGATTCCGGATGTTCCTACCACATGTGTCCGAACCGGAAGTGGTTCTCAAACTTCAAGGAGTTTGATGGAGGGATTGTCCATATGGGCAATGACAATACTTGTCACACTAGAGGCATCGGAACGATCCGACTGAAAATGCATGACGGTACAATCAGACAACTTACAGACGTAAGGTATGTCTCTGATCTCAAGAAGAACCTCATATCACTGGGGGTCTTAGACTCAAATGGTTACAAGGTGACCATTCAGAATGGAGTCCTGAGAGTTGTACGTGGAGCATTCTTAGCAATGAAGGGTTATATGAAGGGAAATCTGTATCTCCTTGACAGAGAAACCGTGACAGGCAGAGCAGCAGCCTCTCACAGAATGATGGGATAATTCGACACTTCACTGTTCCTGGCACTCCCCAGCAGAATGGAGTTGCAGAAAGGATGAACTGAACTTTGGTTGATAAAGTTCGCTGCATGTTATCCCAGTCGAGCTTGAGCAAAGCATTTTTGGGCGGAGGCTTTATTGTACGCCTCCCACATTATCAACAGACTACCCTCCACCGCAATTGATGGGAAAACTCCCATAGAGGTGTGGTCCGGACATTCTGCCACTGATTATGATCGGCTTCGTAGTTACGGATGCAAAACTGGATCCTAGAGCCAAGAAAGCTGTCTTCATAGGCTTTAGTGAAGGAGTAAAGGCATTCCGACTGTGGAACCTTGAGTCAAAGAAAGTCGTCGTAAGCCGAGATGTTGCCTTTGACGAATCTGTAATGCTGAAACTGTCAACTCCAGAGAATGTGAACCAAGATTCTCTAAAGCAGGTGGAGTTTGAATCAGAAGATGCTGGTCAAAATTCCGATGAATCTGAACCAGAATCTGATGACACCTTAACTGAAGTGGAGGAGTCATCACCAGAAACCTTTCAGCAATTTGAATCAGTTGCCACCAGTAGACCGAATAGACATATTCGGAAACCTGCTCGGTACACAGACATGGTGGCATACGCCCTTCCAGTAATTGATGATGATGTTCCGATCAATTACAAAGAAGCTGTAAACAGCCCTGAGCATGCCCAGTGGAAGGAGGCGATGGATGAAGAGATGACATCACTTCATCAAAATCAGACTTGGAAGTTGGTTCCACTTCCAACACTTAAAAGATCAATTGAGTGCAAATGGGTCTTTGCCAAAAAGGAGGGTGCTACCGGCAAAGACAGCATCAGATACAAAGCCAGATTGGTAGCCAAAGGTTAGGCTAAAAAAGAAGGAATAGACTACAATGAGGTATTTTCACCTGTTGTTAAGCATGCATCTATTCGGATCTTATTGGCTTTAGTAGCACTGTATAACCTAGAGATAGTTCAACTTGATGTAAAAACTGCATTCCTCCATGGTTCCTTAGAGGAGGAAATTTATATGACTCAACCAGATGGTTTTGGAGTCCCCGGTCGCAAAGATTACAAAAGCAAGTTGAACCGATCACTGTATGGTCTGAAACAATCCCGTGACAGCTGTACAAACGGTTGGACTGTTTCATGACAGGATGAAAAGTACACACACAGTCAATTTGATCACTGTGTTTATTTCCGAAAACTTCAAGATGGATCATTTGTCTATCTGCTGAAAAAGGCAAGGTGGAGATCGACAGGCTGAAGGCTCAACTGAGCTCAGAGTTCTAGATGATCTTGGAGAAGCTAAGAAAATTCTTGGGAAGTAGACAGAAAAATTGACTCAGGCTCAGTGTATTGATGAATCATGCCAATGCAGTAGGTGCCCTGATATGTGAGTAATGGTGTGTATATTTGAAGGAGAAAGGAGGAAGCTCTGATCTGTGAATTCTCTCTGTGGATTCTCGCCAAGGTGGAGATTGTTGGAATATGGCTTGATATGGCTCAAAGTCACCATAGGTGGCTTAGCACCAATAATGGAGCTACCACTTGCACCACCAATAATGGAAGCTACCACTTGCAAATGGATGGTGGCTATGGTGGCTACCACTTGCAATGTGTTCACACCAAGATAGGTGGTGGATGGTGGCTATGGTGGCTGCCACTTGATGTATGTTCACACCTTGATATTATGGCTATAAATAGCCATGTAGAGTAAGAGAGAAAAAGAGTTGAGTTGAGTGAGTGTGAGTTAGAGCTAAAGTGTTGAAGCAAATACTCTGTGTTTATAGAGTAATTCGGTATTGTGTTGAGTTGTGAGTTCAGTGCTTGTGTAGCACCTTGAATTCTGTATTTGTTTGTACTCCATCTCCATTAATACAAAGCTTCAAGCTCCTCCTCCCGTGGACGTAGGCATATTGGCCGAACCACGTAAAATATCGATGTTTTTTCAATGTGTTTAAATCGGTTTTAGTAATATCTATTCGCTTCCGCACAACAGCTTGCTATGTTTTCAATGCGTTATTGATAGCAATAGTTGAAAGCCACACTAGAAATCCTTAAAGAGATTCGGTGGTGGAGAAAGATGAACAGACAGTAAGAGAAGCATAATCCTTAATGTATGTGGAAACAAATTACCTTGACATCATTGCTCTTTTTCTGTCACAGCAGTGGAACATCCTGAAGTCCGGTTGGCTAAGGTTAAGGTTGACTCGGACTTGACTGCTCCTTGCAACACCTCCATACTTTATCCCACCGATGGAGGCAACATGCATTGCTTCACGGCTGTGACAGCGTGCGCGGTGCTGGATGTTCTAGGCCCTCCATACTCTGATCCCGATGGACGGCACTGTACGTACTACTTAGACTACCCTTTCACAAAGTTCTCAGGTACCATGTTTGTTTATTGACATCCAATTTTTCCCATGATTTTCCTTTTGGATATTGAAATCATGCTTAATGTGAAATTCTTGAAATTTTTGAATTAGTTGATGGAGTAACAGTACATGAAGAGGAGAAAGATAAGTATGCATGGCTTCAAGAGAGGGAGAAACCTGAGGACTTGGCTGTTATTGGAGCATTATACACAGGCCCTGAGATCGTGGAAAACTAATCTCAGCCATCCATTGTCTTGTCAGTTGGCTGCTGTGCAGCATTAGGAACTTTTATTTCTTTTTTTTTTCCTCCTCTTAGTGGGACATGTGTACTCTTTGTTTTTTGTTTTTTTTTTCTTACATTTTTCTGTACATAAAAGGGGAAAAAAAAGAACAAAAAAACAAGAAAAAAAGGGCAAAACTTTGTAAGTGTTCCGGATGAAGTTTGTAGCTCAATGAGAAAAAATGTAGTCTGCTCTTCTGTAGCACCTTTCTTTTCCCCTTCTTCTCTTGTCATGTTGTAAATGACCGACTTGATATAGATATATGAATATTATTTCGATCTTGTCCATCCCATTTGGCCATATATATATATATATTAGTTTGTGTATTTATATTGCATTCATGTTATTTTTTTTATTATAATCTTGTTTAAAATATTATATATTTATAAATATTTTGATATATTACTAATTCGTGTTATATAGATTTTGACACATTCGTATATTCGTATTGTGTTTGTATTTTTTTTTGTGTTATATCATATTTTATGTCGTGTTTAATTATTTTTTTAGATCGTGTTTATATTATATAATTGTGTCATATCTAAAATTATAAGACAAGAAATTCTTACATTCTTGAGAAAATCTCTTACATTCTTGAGAAAATCTTTGAGAAAAATAAAATAAAAGTGAAAAGTATGTGAAAAAACTAGGACACTCACCTGCATATTATTATTAAAATTTTTTTTGTCTATTCTAAAATGAGAAACATACTTCTATGGGCAATTCTCACATTATGTTTATTATAAGATGCAGGATGAGTATCATATGCAAGTATATGTCTGACATGAGCATATTTAATTTTAAAATTTTTTTTCTTCATATATTTAAAAAATCATATTTCATATCCATAACCGAATATGTATTGGACACAAATGTCAAACACGATTACTTTAAAAAAATAAAAAATCTTGAATTTGGATAACATAGTTCCCAAGTACTTAAAAATAGTTCCTAACTCAAATCATAACCGTTAGCTACAAAAATTTTAAACTAGACTAATAATATGAGAAGTTACCCACATATTAAACTCAGTTTTTAATTGAAATGAAATTGAATTTGGAATTGAGAAGGAAATTGGGATTATTGCAGGTAGGAGGATGGACACAATCACTTGGTGAACCAGATCAGTTAGGGGTGCAGCTCATGAGGTTCCCTTCACTTCAATTCCTTTGTCACTGCAACCATTTCCCTCAATTTGGAATTTGGATTTATGCCATTAACTTTTCTTTATTGGGTTTTAATTATATAATAATATTGAATTAATTTGACTTCAACTAAATTACCTTAAAAATTGTCCTGAAAATGGTTGTGGAACTTCTCTTCACAACATTTTGTTCTAAATAAGAGGCTAACCACCCTGGTCATGAGTCATGACTTATAATTTATAAACTTCTTACAAACTAGGCATGAAAAATGACATAACATTTTTGAGGTGTGAAAAGATTTTGGCATTGTCAAGAACCAAAACATATTTATTTCTAGAGTTTCCTTTCTTTTCCTTGTTTTTTTTTTTTTCTTTTAGATAAGCAATGCCATTCATTCAGTTGTTCAAGATAGAGAAATTAAAAGAGAGAAGAAAAAAACATCATAGTAAACAATTCAATTCAATTCAATTCTAATTTTAATTTGTTGTGTTGTTCCTTTTTCTTTAATTCTTAACAAATGGGAATTCAACTTCCATTGGTTAGATTAGAGCATAAATATGTATATATATATATGATCTAAATCCCATACTTGAATTATATTTAATGTCTAAATAAACTATTGGTTCAAACTTCAACTATTTGAAGATTAAATTATTGAAGATCAAACTCCAACTTGGGCAAAATATTTTCCCTTAGAAATTTATAAAACCAAAAATATTTTGGTGTTTGTTCATAATCTTATGTTAAATGAGGATTACCATCCTTGATCTCCCATCTCACAAAAATAAAGAAAATAAAATAGTTTTTTTTTTTTTTTAAACAAAAGAAGTCGTAGCCAAATTCAAATCTCAAATCTATTAGATGCCATATTTTAAAAATGGTTACATGAACCATTTAGACAAAAATGCTATATATTCAAATTAGCTTGCATTTACAAGAGTCTAGGAAGAAGAAATATATATATATATGATTTTGCTAATGAGTGTTTTAAGGGCACTCTTTAGGGTTACTATATATATTAATAGCTTCATCCAATGCATTGAAAATGATAAATAAAATTGTTAACATATGCATTTATATATATATATATATAAATATATGAAAATGTTGATCAGTGCCTAATGACATTGGTGAAAATGATATATAAAAATAAAGGGTTTGCTTAACCGATGTCTATATGTTTATTTATTTACCTTTTTAAGAAAGTTTTTTGCATTTAATACATTATTTTTACTGAATTTAATAAAAAATGATGTATTAATTACACCTTTTTTACTATATATCACCTTAACTATGCCACTAGGCACCAGTTAACATTTTTCAAAAAGAAAAATATAATTAATACGTCACTTTTTCTTAAATTCAGTAAAAATAATATATTAAATGTAAAAAAATATTCCGAAATGATAAATGAATAATCTTTAACTGGTGCCTATAAGCGTCGGTTATGCAGATCCATATATATATATATATATATATATATGGGTTTTGCTAATGATTGCCCTAAGGGTACTCGTTAAGGTTAGTTAATATGCTATTTATAGTAAAAATATTGTATTAAATACAAAAGCTGATAACTTTATTCATCATTTTCAATATATTGAATGAAGATATTGCTATATATAGTAACATTAAAGAGTGCCTTAGGGCACTTGATATTTAAAGTTTAGCTTAATCATTTGTTTGATTTTAATGCAAAAGAAGTGCTGAAACGTGTTGACCCTTTCATTTACAACCTTGTCTCTCTCAAAGGCAAGATGCATGCTTTATTCTATGTGTAACCATTGACTATTAGATTTAGGTATCTCACATAAGGTTGCTTCATGAAATAAAAAATAAAAAAAAATAAAACATAGTCCAAAAGTTTTCCTCTATTATTTTTCTAAGATAAGATTTGATTATTTAAGTAATTAAACTTAGTAGAATTTCCTAACCATATATAAGTCAAAGCTCCATTAAATGATCAACTTAATTGGCTAAAAAATAATAATTCTGGTAACAATAATATTTGTATATATAATACTTTTGACAGCCCTTAAATAGGACCCAGATATTTTATTTGATAAAGGGTAATAAATCTTATTTGAGTAGCTGAGATTGCCAACTGTATATAATTAAACCTTGAGAAATTAATCATGCATCTAAAATAATATTATTTAGTTTGAGTCTTGAGATATGTTAAACAATATCATAAGAACTTATAAATTAAGAAACACATAGTACGCATGATTATTTTTGAATAATAATCCAAACCATAGTCTTATGTTGAATTTTACTAAATTAACTAAATGTCAAATGGATGATGTTAATTGTGAATATATTAATTGATAAATTTCAGAAGAAAATTATATAATTATTACAAGTTGCAGAAATTTAATCCCAAGATGTATAATAATTTCATGTTGCCGCAAGAATTGAAACTACTATCAAATGCCAATAACTGCTTGACATCTAGGTAAAATATTGAATTTTGGATTCGAGATTTAGTCTATTTGATTTATTTAGTTATTTATAGAAGGTAACGTCTAGTAAAAAATTTAAATCTGAATTCGAATTTTAAAATTTGCAATCTCTTTTTATTTTTATTTTTAAACTAAGATAATTTTTCTATAAAAAAATATTAGATTCTTAATTTCAGTAATCAAAATTCAATCTCTAATGTAGGTAAAATACTGAGCTTTGGATTCTAGGTTTAGTCTATTTGATTTATTCAATTATTTATAAAAGGTAACATCCAGTAAAAAAATCTGAATTCGAATTTCAACATTTATAATCCTCTTTTTTATTCTTAAACTACGATATCTTTTCTATAAATATAATATTGAGTTCTTAATTTCAGTAATCAAAATTTAATCTCTAACTATGCCAATTATAAAAAAAAGAAACTACAATAAGAAAAAATAATCATCAACCAAAGTAAATTGTAATAATTAACAATGTTGTTTTAAACGTTTTAAATGATGTACAATAAAGGTAAGATTTCAAAGAAGCTTTTTGAACTTTTGCCAACTTATGTCGATCGGCATATGCATGCATAATGTGTAATCTTATTCAATATGTTGAAATATTTGGGACATGTCCCAATATCCCGGAATTGAATTTTCAAACCTCGAATTACATTACCGATAATGAGGCTGGTTTTATCTTCTTTTTTTTGCTTATACAATTAGGAATTTTCAGCAATCCACGTATAATAAAAAGGTTAATAAGATAATCCAAAAGAGATTGATTCAATCAACTAGTTTATCATATTACATGAGATGACAATTGGTTGAGTCAGTTGGATTTGGATTAAGTCATTTTGGATGAGATTATTTTGGATTCTAAAAAATATATCATTTCGGGTTTGGATGATTTCGAATTCTAGTTTTTCGGGGGTGATATTCAAAATTATTCGAATTTTGATTATTTCGTAGTCAAATTGTTTAGTTTTAAAATTAAATCAATTTAATTGCATTTTGTTTCGGATTAATGTTATGAGTCTCTTAAGTTTGGATTATTTTAAATTCGACTTCAAAGTCATCATTTCGCAAATTTAAGTTGTTTAATTTTTTATTATTAAATCGAATTAAATCAAGTTGAATTCAAGCAAAATCATATGTGTTTTCAAATTAGAGTCAATTTAATCGGCTCTAATTGATACTATCAATATAAAATTCTACTTTTTGTTCTACGTTAAAGATAAATATTTTTACAGGGTCAAGTTACACTAAAGAAAATTCTGAAAAATTCAATAGCCAACCGTAACAACTAAATCATGATCAAGTTGAAGTTGCTATATAAAAATACTTATATAGTTTGATAAAAAAAAAAAAAAAAAAAAAAGCAAAATGGTCAAAATGGCAAATGCAGGATCACTCCGTGTTAAGCAAGCGTATTGACCGGAAACTTGACAACGAAAACAAAGGCCATAGCCAGGCTAGAACCCGTTGAAACTGACCCTTCCATGAAAGCTCACCGGCCAAAATCCATGGCTACCTAAAGAGTAAACTTTGACTGTTATCCCCATGTGACGTCGTCTCAATCTTAGTCGTCCAAAATGAAGCTTCAAAGCTACATCTAATATATATATATATATATATATATATATATATATACATATATATATGTGTGTGTGTGTGTGTGTGTGTGGGTATTGGCCGCAAATTTAGCTCTCTTTCTTCATTTTCAAAATCATTTCTCTATGTCTAAATTGTGAAACGTTGAAGTTGAATTTATTTCAAATAGTTTACTCTTCTTTTCTTTTTTTCTTTTTTTAAAGAGAATAAAATACTCTTCGAACTGTGATTGGGGTGTTGACATTTTATGCTTTGAAGAAACCCAAACTGTGTTTTGGATGTATTATAAGAAGGGGGTGCATGGAAAGGTTTTCATAAGGAAAATATATTGAGAGTTAAAGGGAAAACTTTTTTCTCCTAAAACAATGGAGGGTTTGTTTAGGAAAATGCCAAGGGCAGATGCTGCTGCTGTCAAACAAGAAAAAAGTTTTACTCAATCTGTTGGCTATGAAGAAAGTTGCAGTCCAGATCAAGCTAGGAAGGTATATAGATATATCCATTGACCCTTATTGCACTGGTTTGATTTGTTCTTTTCTTCATAATATTAACATTTCTTAAGATTATTTGATCTATTGAGTGTCAAATTCTCCTACAAATACTTAGCCAAAAAAAAAAAAAACTCCTACAAACATTGATAGTAACCAATGGATGCAATATCTCAAGAGATTGTTGCAATTTTAATGCACAAAAAATGTCAACAAATAACAAAATTACATGTCAGGGTTTAGTTTTTGGTTGCTGAAGTGTTAGAGAATTTGCTAATGGATTCTTCTTTGTGTTTTAGACTGATATTGGAAGAAAACTTCATAAAAATGCTGATCTGAACTCATCATCACCCAGCTATGAGGACTTGGTGGATAGCAAAGAGGTATATTTTGTTCTTAGTTCTAACATAAAATGTTTGTTGACCTCTTAATCTTTACAATTTTGGGTACATCAGATCTCTCTCTTTTTTAGTGTTTTTTAATACCATTTTGCAAAACTTGGTGTTTAGATCTATCAAGTTAATAATAAAAATGTTGGGTAGTTGCAGGCAATTAATATTATGTCGAAAACTTGGGTTAATTTATGTAAAAATACATGAATTTTGCAATCAAAGAACCTGCTGGTTAATTAATGCAAATATATATATATATATATATATATATATATATTGATCAGGAGGATGAACTTGAATCTGCAAAGGCTGAGATGGGTGAGGTGAAGGAAGAAAATGAAAGATTAAAGATGATGTTAAAGCAGATCCAGGAGAATTACAAGTCTCTTCAATTACGCTTCTTTGAAATCCTTCAACAAGAAGCTGCCAAGAAATCTACAGACTCAGCTCCAGAACCTGAATTTGTTTCTCTTTCTCTTGGAATTAGAAGTCCAACTGATTGCAAAAAAGATGAGAAAACAACCAGCCATAGCAAAACTAAAGAAGATCAAGAGATCGAAGGCGGTTTAACTCTCGGATTAGACTCTAAATTTCAATTGTCTAAAGAGGTTTTGTCAAATCCAAGCCCTGAAAATGGTTCAGAAGAATCAAAGGAAGATGATGCAGGAGAAACATGGAAACCAAGAAAGATTCAAAAGACGACAAGTGGGGATGAAGAAGTTGCAGAAAAAAGCCATGTGAAGAGAGCTAGGGTTTCTGTAAGAGCTAGATGTGATGCACCAACGGTTAGTATATTGCAACTTAAAAAGCTTTTTTCTAGCTTTTGCTTATGGAAAATTTTGTTTGATTTGATCATTTTGATGACAATTTAGTAACAAGAAAAGCTTAAGTATTCACTTCTTTCCTTACAGATGTATGATGGATGCCAATGGAGGAAATATGGACAGAAAATTGCAAAAGGAAATCCATGTCCGAGAGCTTACTATCGTTGCACAGTTGCACCAGGTTGTCCAGTAAGAAAACAGGTAGATTTCTTGTTTAGTACTGTTTTTTAGAATACAGTAACGGGTATCCGTATGTACACGTAATACGGGTATGACATGATACGACACGTTAATATGAGAATTTTTAAAAAAATTA
The DNA here is from genome assembly GCA_030761205.1 of Fremontodendron californicum. Classification (NCBI taxonomy): domain Eukaryota; kingdom Viridiplantae; phylum Streptophyta; class Magnoliopsida; order Malvales; family Malvaceae; genus Fremontodendron; species Fremontodendron californicum. The sequence goes on from JAULJL010000011.1 coordinate 30,759,680, forward strand.
AGACATAGATACAACATGATAGATAATAAAAAATATTTTTTATATAATAAAAATGTAAAATTGATATTTTTTCAATCAAATATTAATATGCAAATAGTTTTTTAATTTTTAAAAAATTATTTTTGAATTTAAAACTTGAACCTTAAAAAACCCATTAGAATCAAATTGTTCATTGTTGATTTTATATTGAGGTAAAATGTCAACAAAAAAAAAAAAAATCACCGCGTGTCTAAACGTATCCAGCCGTGTCTTGACCATGTTTTGATTGTGTCCGATCTTTATTTTTATTTTTTTGATGTGTTCTCGCATACTTGATACATATTCAACCATATCAAAACCGTATTTGTGTCGAATACGTGTCCCATACTTGAACACTCACCTGACAAAAATATCCGTGCTTCATAGATCCTAATCCCCTCCCAAATTTTAATGGCAATCTCAAAAAAAAATTTTCTCCCCTTAAACTTGGTGATAGGTGCAAAGATATGCCGAGGATATTTCCATCTTAATCACAACTTATGAAGGGAACCACAACCACCCACTTCCAGTTTCAGCTACAGCCATGGCTTCCACCACCTCAGCAGCTGCTTCCATGCTGTTATCTGGTTCTTCAACATCTCAACCAGGCCTCAGTTCAACGGCCACAAGTACTCTTTCAACTGAAATCAATGGCTTAAATTTCAGCAGCCTTCATAATAATAATTCAAGAACAAGACAGTTCTACTTACCAAACTCTACCTCACCTTTGTTCCACCCAACAATTACTCTAGACCTTACCGGCTCGCCTTCCTCTTCATCTAATTATTTCAATAGATTCTCCACAAACTTCCCTACAACGGCAAGATTTCCTTCAACAAATCTCAACTTTTCTTCTTCATCAGCAGAATCCAATATTTTACCTACAGTTTGGGGCAATGGCGGCTACCCTGCTTATGGTGCAATACCCACTAATCAAACTCTCGCTGGGAACTTAAACCTTGGAAAAGAATCGACCCAAGAACAGTTTTATCAATCTTTCTTAACCAAAGCAATCACATCAGACCCAAGTTTCAGATCAGTAATAGCTGCTGCAATTTCATCAATGGCTGGTAGCAGTGCAAAACCTGGAGACCGAACTGATCAAACGGCTGAAAGTTTTGGTCAGAATTTGATGCAGGCCATTTCTCAAAATTTATTGACACAGAATATTGGGAAGGAATCTTCATGTTCATCAAGTTACTTTACAGGATTGACATCTTCAAGTTCTCAAACAGGAAGTTCACTTCAGTCTTCATTGCCTTTTTCTATTTTAAACTGTGCCTCTACACTTGCTTCTGATAATAAAGAACGCAAGAACTAAATTGATGGGAAAAAAGATATGGCCCTTTGAGATTGTTATACATAGTGTTTTGCCAGTAAGAATCAATTATTAAGTGTTTAGATCTTTTTGATCTCTTATTTTGATGTTTATATTGTTGAAAAGGTGGTGAGTAATCACAAAATTCACACAAAGAAGAAAAGGAAAGAGGAAGTCACTTAGTATGAGATAAGCTTCAATTACTGATTGACTTTCATAAACTAGTTGAATTATATAGTTATTTATACTACTCCATAGATAAATTTAGACTCAAAATAATACATTCTACCAGATGCATTAATTTATTTACTATTTATTAAGTTTATGGATACCATAGATTTATGAATAGATTCATGTAAATATTCAAGTTTACTATCCAAAATTTCTATTAAACTTGAAATTTTCGTACTCCTAGCATGAACTTTAATCGCTGAAAACTATCATACTTGAGGGATTTTATAAAAATATCAATAACTTGATCCATGGACTTCACATATTCTAACTCAACTTCTTCGTTGGTAATACATCTGCTTCAATAATGAACATATGGTTCTTTGCTAAAGCTTGAGTTAACATTCAATTGGTAGATCTTCCAATGATTCTCCTCATAATCAGCGCTTTGTTTTTGCTTGTATCCTTTAACAACGATTCTTGTTTATATATCGTCACTTTTCCTTTGGCATTTTTCTTGATCTTAAACACCCATTTGACTCAATAGTCTGATGATCACTTGAAAGAGATACTAACTTTTAAGTATCATTCCTCTCGATAGCTCGAATTTCCTTGTCCATCGCTTTAATCTATTTTTCCTCAGCTTTTTCAAAATTCAAAGGTTCGGCATCAGCTAATAAACAAAGTAAATTTGTATCTTTTAACCTTTGAGTTTTATTGTAAATATCATCAAGTCTTCGATATTTTGAGTTTTTTTATTTTATTTTTTTGTTTGAGAATGATCACGGTGAAGATGAAAGTGGTGATGCCGGTGGAGTAGCTTCCTCTTGAATATTTTGAATGGTTAATGTCACGCCAACCGTTCAAAGGAGTAGACAGGATATTTCAATCTCACATCGAAAAATAAAGAAAAGGTCTTGGACGCGCTTCAATTCAAAAGGTTTTGCGGAGAGAGGGTAATGATCCTGTGATAAGTGATATCAAAGCAAACCCTTGATTGCTCGACTTCATGCCAAGCACCCCAAGGAAGAGGTAGACAAACTGGGTCAGTGACACCACGTCAAACACCTCAAGGAATGGCAGGCAGGATGAGTTACCGTGCCCTAAAGGGATAGGCAAGGTACTTCAATCCCACATCAGAAAAGAAAGCAAGGTCTTGGGCTATATAAAAGTGGTCGCTGCACACCTCAATAAGTCGATTTTACATGAAGAGCGTAATGGCCCGTGACAAGGACTTCTTCCTCCTCAAATTATGGAAGGAAATCATTGGATCCTTCCTCTTTAGCACTCCAATTTCATGATGCATTCTCATCAAATTCCTTATCTCTTCTAACCACGACTCTTCCAATGAAACAACTTGTATCCTTTTAAATTTTAAAAGTTCCTGAAGAACTAGATTTTAAAAGTTCATATTTTTTTTTTGTCTTGATCTCTCTTGATTTATTCTTTTTATTTTATTTATAACAAAAAGTAAGCTCTTGGAGATAATTGGTTATATCAACAATTATATGTTAAAGTGAATAAAAAATAAATATATTTAATTAATGTTAATTATTGATACATAAATGTTGTGAATGATTTTAAGGTGTGTTGACATTATCATATCTTAAAATAAGCAAATATATATATATATATATATATATATATATATATATATATAAAAGTGAGTCCCCCTACACTACAATGCGTGAGCAAAAAGGGGAGGGAGAGATCGAGAGTGAGGAAACAAAGGTCAAAGGGTAAGCATTAAATACTATAAAACCAAAACCTTCATAATAGAGTAAATTAAAAAAAAAAAACTTATATTGGAAACAAAAAATTATTAATAATATTCAATGTTACTATTCTTTTAATGTGTTAGAATAACTAAATTTGTTTTTGTTTGACTTGGTTGCTCGCTTAATACCTCTTTCTTTTGCTTTTAAGGGTTTATTTGGATGGAGAGTTAAATTGAAAACAACAATGATGGTGAAAATAGTTAATGTAGCGGTAAGATTAAAAGTTGCAACGATGAGAATAAAATCAATGGTAGAAAATGAGTTTGGATTGCAAAAGCAAAAGTATCGATGAGATAAAATAGATGACCATTAAAGACATTAGATTAAAGTTCGTATATAATAAAATTTATAATATATAGGACATTTGTTAAGTTAATAAATAATTGAAAATTACTAAAATTAATTTTTATCGAATGATTCTTTAGTTAATAAATTGAAAATTACAAATTATTTTTATATCAAATAATATTTTTTAATAAATAATTAAAAATACTAAAAATGTAATATATCAAATAATTTTTTTTTAAAAATGGTAATAATATATTTACACATATTGAAACTTAACAAAATAATATTTTTCACTTAATTATTTAGGATTTATTTTTTATATACTTAATTATTTATTTTTCATTTATGTAATTTTTTGTTTAATAAATAGATTGAGTATATATTTTATTTTTATGTATTCAATTATTTATTAACTTTTTCATGTATTTATTTATATGATTATTTTTATATAAAAGTATTAATTCTTTTTTTAAAATTATAATAATACATTTACTCATATTAAAATAAAATTACTAATGTTTATTTACTTTATTATTTATGTAATTATCTATTTTAGTTAATTACTTAATTATGAAGATGTTTATATTCATTTACCAATAATTTATTTGATTACATAATTATTATTTATTTATATGTTTATTCAATTTTTAGTTATTTATATATCAATTAGTTTATTATATAATTACATAAATGCATTTATTATACAAATTTATTTGAAAATTTTAAATGAAAAAAAAAAAAAAAAAAACTCAAAAGTCAACTAGTCAAGACAAGGGCTAAGTTGCAATGGAATAAGTGGAACAGTTAATATATAATTAGAGTTAGAGCCATTAAAATTGGTTTGGTTCGGTTTGGTTTTGTTTAGGATGAATTTGTTTTTGCGATTATAAAATAAAAAGAAAGGTATATGAAGGGAAACATATTATCCTTCTAAATCCTTTAAAATCTTACTTTTACCGATTACCAATTTCTAAAGTTGTAAAAGTTTTTTTGCTAATTATACTATAAATTAAAGCTGTTCATGAGTCAATGAATATGTTTTTTTTTTTATAATTAAATTTAAATAAAAATATTTTTTATTAATTAAATAGTAATTCAAGTCGTATCAAATGGACCCAAATTGAAAATATTTTATTCTAAACCCAATCTAATTTGAACTGAACTTAATAAACTGAACAAATAATTTGATCCTTGAACAAATCTACTATCTTTCATATCCTTCATCTTAATTTGTTTTTTTAATATTTCATTTCATTGATGAAGGTGTATAATAGCATAATTATGAACTGACCATGTCCTTCCCTTTCCTTTCCTTTCCTTTCTTTTCCTTCCCTTCCCTTCCCTTCCCTTCCCTTCCCTTCCCTTCCCTTTACACCCACAGCCATAATTCCACTGTCCCTTCCACGATACACATGCCAAGTTGACTAAAATGTCATAAATGCAATTTGATATTACAGAAAATAACAAGCAGCAAAAGTTTTTCAGATAAAAATTCTACCAAATTCATCTGCCAATTGAGGGACCTAGGGCTCTAGCAAGCTATGCTTTTCTTCTTGATCTATCAGTTGCTTTCTCATTGGATTAGCAGTTACTAAAGGTTGATCAACAAAGAGTGGCCAACAACACCAATAGGAGGAATCAGCAGTTGTTCCAGAATTTAAATGAAATTGTGTGTTTGCTGGTTCATTACTTCTTGAATCAGAAACCATCTCAATCTTCTTATCGTATATAAAGGGTGGCTGCATCACTGAATTTTCAGCAGTGGCAGGCTCATTAATCCTTTGAAAGTTGCCTCCCAAGGTCGAGAATTCCTTACCTTGTAAGACCCTTGAAAAGCCACTTCCTGGTGAAGCCTGGAAAGTTATTCTTGATCCTGACCAGAGATAAATTGTTGTATAAACATAAACAGAATAACTCATTACTTAACATTAAAAAAATCGGGATTTAAGTAGTGGTTGCAACAACAATATTACGGTCGCTATTTTGTGGTTTCGGCTTTCGCTGATCGCGATAGTATTCGTTACGTCTGCAACTGCAATAAATATGATGCGATCAAATATACGTCGCAACCGCAATTTAAATCCCTCGATCGAACCTACCTTCCCGGGTATCGGTAAGGACAGAGGAATGAGGAGATAAGGGCACCGTATTTGATTCAGGGCAGGGCATAGGAAGAGGATTCAGTATAGGGTAAGTGAAAGCAAGTTCTATTTTCCAAGGTGAAACTCTTTCTGGAGGAGTTATGGTACAAGTTTCATCCCATCTCACCTAAAAGGAATATCAGAAGATAGTTTCAACATTCCTCAGAACTCTAAGACACAGCATTATTTGTTTTAGCATTATAAATAAACAGGAAGATCATTTAACACACTAATGAAAAACAAAATCTACCTTGAGGCATCTCCATTTGGAACCTGGCCATTTTATGGGATCTGCATCTTGAATTCCAACTATGGTTCCACTAAACTCACAACAAAAAAAGAAAAAAAAAATCAAATCAAATCGTATTTTCAGTAAAAATATGAAGAGAACATATAGAAATCAATAATACCTACAATTTTGATTTTATCCCAAAAGTTTAAGCTAATACGAAAGTCTCAACTACTATATTTAAGTTCCAACACTCCCCCTCACATGCAAGTGGAATGAATGATTAATGGGCATGTATGTGAACCCAAAGTATAAAATAAAGGTGCAACCTGAAGAAAGATTAGAGTAGCAACGCACAGTCCGCTGGGCAATAAGACACTAGGTGAAGAAATATTAAAGGGGAAAGCGGTTGTCCGGATTCCCAATTATCCCAAAAGTTTAAGCTGATAGAAATAACTCAACTATTATATTTAAGTTCCAACAGTCTTCTTGAAAATAGTAAACAAGCCATATGCCCATACCTCTTCTCTGGACGTCCTTCCCAGTTAAATTTCATTTGGAATCTCATCCCTACCAAGTAATTCTTCTTCATTGACTTCATGTACTGATCAAATGGAATGATGAACTCTGCGGGGCTTGTCCTATAGCAAAAAAGTTTTAGAATAGTACTTGGGATAAAGGATTAGAAATACAAGAAATTGCAATGACTTGGAGAAAGAGAAAGAACTACAAAACCTAGGTTTATAAGATATGGTGAACATAGTTTTCTTGCTAAGGCCTCCCATGCAGAAGTAAGCACTTCAAGATACATGCCAGGAATTGAAATTATGCCCTGTGGCTTCGTTGCACGTCGTACACCAACACATAGTTCTCCATTCTCAGCTCTAGAATTACATTACATAATCAATACAATGTATAAGTCCCCATCTTGAAACAGAATCCAATCAAAAACATTAAATTTCATCATAAGTTTTAGGAAAAAAGGCAAACCTTAGAAATACAAATACATCCCCAGCAACAAGCCTCTTGGAACTGACAAAATCCTTCCAACCACTCGTAAGCAAGTGCCTTCGTGGTTGACCTGTCATCGCCCAGACATAATGTGAAATCAAATATGAATGTAAGAGTTCCACTATTCAGTTATCAAGCATTACCGCTATAGATATGCCTGAATCACCATTGATTTCCTTGCAAATCCCTGGCAACCAACACCTGTGTAGGAGGAATTGACATGTCCTGTCAAACAACAAAGTAAAGAGTAAATTTCTTTGAAGGAAACCAAAAAGGGGTTGCATTGCATCCCAAGAAGATTCACACAAACCAATGGTGGTAAACATTGATCAGCATAACGCTCGGGCATTGAAAATCCGGCATGGAAGGTTGTATCCGAGGGGATCAAGGTTTTACAGAAGGAATGTACACTGAATTTGAGTAGCGGAAGAAGAAGAGGCTCCATCTCTGCAGCATTCTCATCTTGCTGGAATATATAATTAGATTGAGGACAATAAACTGTTAGAATCTCAATTCTTTTGTCATCATCAACCCTTTTAATCAAAGCAACAAAGAAGGAGAAGGATTTAAATAGCGGCCGCAACGCGACGTTACGGCCGTTATTTAACGGTTTTGACTTCTTCCGTTACCGATATTTATGGCCGATATTTACCGTAATTAAACGCGGTAACATTTATTAGTCTACAACCGCGATAAATGTGACGCGAAACACATCCGCAACCGCAATTTAAATCTCTTTACCTTTATTTCCGGTAGTAAAGTTACTTGTGCTAACACCTCATCAGTTTCTGGATCAGCCTATAATTTGCAGCAAAGCAAAATCAGGGGAAAGGTAAAAACCCATACAGCAAAAGTCTAGACAGTATATATTAAACACGCTAAAAAATCTACCTTTAATTGGACATTTATCACACGGCAAAGGATCTTGGATGGAAGATCGCAGCTTGTCAGGTCTATTACCCGATTAGTATATGCCTCAACCTGATTCAACAAAATTCATTTATAGTAGTGGAAGCAAGAAGATCAAAGGCTCTTGAAATCTAACAGGTTAGGAAAACAATAGGGTTTTAATTCCCTCCAAAATCTAGCAATGGAAACAAAGTCAAGAACAAATTGAAGAGCAGAAGCTTTGAAGCAAACCTGTTTCAAGTGTCCTTGAGGAAAGTAGAAGACTCGTTCTCCTGCACGAGGAACAGTCACTGAAGGACCAGCAAATGCATGCCATAGAGCTTCGTAGAGAGCCGTTTCAGAGTCTGATTCATACACAAAAAAGAAACAAAACTAAAACCCAAAGCACAAAAATCAAAACCAAAACCAAAAAAATATTCCATGGTTTTCATTAACAAGAAATTGAAAAACTGAATTTGTTTACCTCCGATGGTATTTAGATATGTGAAATGGCTGTTTTGAAACTCCATAGGGAAGCTGTAACATGAAGAAGTAGCTGAGAGACAGTGACTTTCTTTCTCTTTAGTGAATCAAAGACTTAAAACAAACGGATGGTGGAAGGTGCGAGCAATCTGATTGGCTGGTAAGGGTTAGTGCAAATGAGTTTTTTTTTTTTCCTTCCTGCAAAACAAACAAAAATGTCTACTCATAGTTAATATCTTTAAGTGATCATAACATTTTTCCAAGAAAAACTTGGCACCTTTTTGTAAGATTATCATATATATATATATATATATATATATATATATTTGGATGGAATGTAATCATCAGGTTAATATTATGAATTTGATATAATTGTCATTATTATCATCAATAAAAATGAATAAATCTTAACCTTTGTTATCCAAAACTTTGTTTATAAATGTTATATGAAAGGAATTTTACCAAATAGGAACTAAGTGGAAGTGAAAAAGGCTTTTTTTCCTTTTTTATTTTAATGAGAAATGGAAATTATTAACTCTGTGGAAAATTTGTGGGTTAAGGAATAATATTTACATAATTAAAATTAGAAAGACCCTTTTTCAAATTTTTGGTTTCTAATCATGAATTCATGAAATGTACTACAATTTTCATCACTTTCTTTTTATGTTTTATTTACTTGGTTTCATTCTTTCATCTCATTCTCAAGTCTCATCTCTCACTTATATTATCCGAGTTTGAGTAAATGTCAGATACGGATATGTATCCAACACAAATATATTTAATTTTTTTAATGTTTTTTTTTATATTTAAAAATTATATTTTCATATTCATGTCCGAATAATCGTTGGACAAAAATGCTCAACACGAACACTTTAAAGAAAATGAAAAATCCGATAAGCATAGTCTCTCACTCTTGCTTCTAGCTACTGAAGAAGCAGCTCTCTTTGATTTTCTCTTTTGCTAAACTCAACTGTGATCTCTACAACTAGTTCCTCAACTTTGTGATGGCAATGCTAAGGTTCTTTTAATGTGTCGCGTAAAATCTCAAGATAAGTTTTCCTTTTTTGGGATGGGGAGGGGGCGAAAAAAATCTCAAAATAAGTTTACACTGTAAAAAAATTATTAGCAAATAAAAGAATTCTAAAATTACTAATAATCTTACATTGCAAATTGAAACATCCTGTTTAAGGATGGAAATTTGTGTTGCAATCCAACTAAGGCATTTTATTGGAAAACCTACAGGACAGTTGAGCCAATGCATCTTTAGTGCATGGGATTTACCAACTGGCTCTGTTAGCAGGTATCCTGAAAACAATGCTGTTAACCTTTCTTTTATGGATTTTGCTAACAAGTGTCCTAAGGGCACTCTTTAAGGTTATTAAATATAATAATATTTTCAATCAATGCATTGAAAATGATGAATAAAGTTATCAACTTTTACATTTAATACAATATTATTACTAAAAATAGTATATTAACTAATCTTAAAAAGTGTCCTACGGACACTTGTTAGCAAAACCCTTCTTTTATAGCTAAAATCTTGAAAGAAAGAAAAAAAGAAAAAAAAGGGCAATTAGAGAGGCTTATTTTCTGTTATATTGCATGCAAGAAATCTAAGTTGGTTGAATCATTATTATAAGAAATAAGTTAGACCATCTGGCATTCCCTGAAAACAATGTTTTCTTCCAGGCTTGGCATTGGAAGAGGATTCGAGGCATGGGGGAGCCAAAGCAGGTTCTATTTTTCCAAGGTGAAACTCTCTCGGGACAATTTGTGGTTGCATCTCACCTAAAAGGAAAATTAGAAAATTGTTTTCACAACTTTGTTCTCAGTTCTCAACTCTGTTCCTCCTATATATAATATCTTATGGGAATGTCGAAAAGTGTCTTTTAATGTCCATAAATTTGTTATTTTGGATTAATTTCACATAAAACCTCATAACAAGTGAACAATGATGCGTTTAAATAATTTTGGAAACATGACATAAACATAACACGATTAATAAATATAAAAACAGTGTAATAAATACAACACGATACATTTAAATACGATTAACACAATACGTTTAATACATGTATTATATTCGTGTTTAAGATTTTGACACATTTAATAATTTATAGGGTTAATATATAAATTAGTTCCTGTACTTTATGCCTTTTGTCCGTTTGGTAGATGAATTTTTTTTTTGTCACTTTAGTACTAGAACTTTCATGCCGTCATTCATATTAGCCTTTTGCCCTAATACCGTTAGTTAATGGCTAATTAGGCAAAAAAAACTCAATCAGAGTCTAAAACGTGGTAAAACTGCCAAATCATTAGTACCATTTCAGCATGAAAGAAAAAAATTCAAAAAATATATAAAAATTAAAAAAAAATCATAAAAATTATAAAAATCAAAATAATTTTTTTTTTAAAAAAAATCAAAAATCAAAAATTAAAATTTAAAAATCTCATTTAAAAAAAATTATAAAAATCAAAATCAAAAATCAAAATAAATTATAAAAATTGAAAACTTTATATATATTTAAAAATCTGTAAAAAAATTTAAAAAATAAGAAAAAAATGAATTTTTTAATAAAAATAAAAAAAAAAAAAAAGAAAAGAAAGGAGAGAAAAGAAACGGGGAGAGAGAAGGGAGAGGGGCGGCGCCGATCTGCCTAGTACGGGGCAGGTCGGCGCCTGGATTGGCCACCCCTCCCCCTCCCCCTTCTCTACTCTTCTACTTCTCCTCTTTCTTCCCCTTCTCTCTCCCGATTTTTCATCTATTTCTCTTTCTTCTTTTTTTAAAAAATTTAAAATTTTTATTTTTTTAATTTTGAATTTTCATATATATTTTTTAAATTTGAAATTTTTATATTTTAAAAAATTATTTTTTTTATTTTTCTTTCTAATTTTGAATTTTTCAGATTTATCTTTTGAATTTTTATTATTTTTTTTGTCATTTTTATAATTTCTAAATTTTTTTTTTAATTTTTAAATTTTGATTTTTTTAAAAAAAAAAAATCAATTTTTTATTTTAATTTTTATAATTTTTTATCTTTTTTATTTTAATTTTTATATTTTTTTGAATTTTTTTTTCATGATAAAGTGACACTAATGATGTGGTAGTTTTGCCACGTGTCAAGTTCTGATTGGATTTTTTTGGCCTAATCAGCCATTAATTAACGGTGTTAAGGCAAAAGGCCAATGTGAATGACGACATGAAAGTTCGAGTACTAAAGTGACAAAAAAATTTCTTCAAGTACCAAACGAACAAAAAGCATAAAGTACAAAGGCTAATTTATATATTAACCCTAATTTGTATTGTGTTTATGTTTACACAACTGATAAGATAGAAAAAAAAAAATGAGAGATGACCTATATTACTTCAACTCTTCATTTTTTCCATATATTTGGACATGGGCATAAAGATAAGATCCTCCAAATATATGAAATTTTTTTAAAAAAATTAAGTATATCCTTATCCGACACTTACCCTCGAATCCGAATAACATAAGACACGACAAGCGTATATAGATTGTCTAAGTCTAATTTACTATTCACAAAACTTATTCAGTAAATGAAAGAAATCTATAACAAATAATATGGAGACTTGTAACCAATAAAACCACTACAACATCATAGTAGCAATTACTATAATCTTACATTGCTGTGAAAAAAAAAAAAAAAAAATCCTCTTTAAGGATGAAAAGGTTAATGGATAAAATTATGATCCCTACCAAAAAATAAGACAGTTTATTGGAAGGTATATAGAACAATAGAGCCAATGCATCTTTACTGCTTCAGATTTTCCAACAGCTTCTGCTACCAGGTATCCTGACATTGAGTAATGTATGCTGTGGACCATTCTTTAGCTAAAATCCTGAAAAAGAGGAATTCGGAGCTTACTTCAGTTATACATGCATGCAACAAATTCCTACTCTGAAGTTATTAAGTGGCTGAGCCTCTGAGGCATAACTTAAGTAGTAGCTACTTATGTTGCTCCGACTCTTCATTTTTCTTGAAATACTCGTGTCCGACATTCGTGTTCGACGCATATCCGGACATGGGTATGGGAATATGATTCTCCAAAGATCCTCCAAATACATGAAAATCTTTGAAAAAATTGAACATAACCGTGTCCGATACTCACACCCGAGTCCGAGTAACATAGATAGCTACAACTATCCTAAAACAGTTTAAATGCCCTCTCCGCCAAATTATTGACAAATGAGGTTGAAAGGAAAATTCCCTTTCTAATTCATTTAGTATCTTAGCAGAACAGTGAAAACCACAGACAAAAAGATCTTAGCTGCCATTGGCACAAGAGAATACATGCACTACAAAGTTTGGGTTGAATTTAACCGAGTAACTAAATACATTGGAACTTACCGGCATCCTTGCTGACATAGTCTACACTATGAAACCTTCAGTAGTTGATGAAAAGCTTCTTGAGGTATATCAACAGAACCAACTCGCTTCATTCGCTTCTTTCCTTCTTTTTGTTTCTCCAGAAGCTTCTTCTTTCGAGTAATATCCCCACCATAACACTTTGCGAGGACATTCTTTCTCATTGCTGAGATTCTGAATCCAGCACAGAAAGGCTTAGCTAAGCAATGAACATTACACAGTAGTTAACCTTTCAAGGAACCTTAAGGAAATATAAAAATGAGACACGTTACTTACGTCTCCCTTGCAATAACCTTTGATCCAATTGCAGCTTGTATGATTATCTCAAACATTTGCCTGATTAGATTAGGAGCATCTGCGTTAACTATAATTTAATTCATATGAAGCTCATATTAGACTTTAAACAACAGACCTGTCAATGAATTTTTTTAGCTTGTCCACCAGTTCACGACCAACACGTTGTGCCTTCAAATTGTGAACAATTGTGGCCATGGCATCAACTGGCTGTCCATTTAGGAGGATATCAAGTTTCACCAAATCAGATTGTTGGTATCTGTAAACAACATCAACAATAACAGGCAGTATGAGGTTCCTCTTTTGTGGAGGCACAGGAAAACGACATCAGCAAAGGTTTCATGTCATCAATAAAGAACATTGAATGTCCAATCAGGAGTAAGTATATAAAATGCCAGAAGACTAGCACTTCCACGGTTCCACCAAGGATTTCACTGAAAATTTAGGCCAGATCAAATGGCATTATTCATTGGTAGCAATCCCAGGGAATCAGGTAATCTATCTAGTTGAAACCAGTTGTTTAAATTAGTTACACCACTTGCTCCCCCAATGCGTTATTATAGGACATTAAACAGCATATTGCAGCCTTCTATATGCATCAGCCCCTATGATGCTGGGCCCTATGCCCATGCATGAGGGGTGTGTGTGTGTGTGTGTGTGTGTCTGTGTCAGAGAGAGAGAGGGAAGGAAAGGAGCTTACTCTGAATCCTCATAATCAAAGGAGGCATATCCAGATGTTATACTCTTCAACTCGTTGTAAAAGTCGACAACAATCTCCCTCAAAGGTAGCCGATACTTCATAAAAGCCCGTTGACTGCAGTAAAAAGAATGACTGTGCGTAAGTACAGAACAGTTTATGACATGGTACTTTTACAGATGTACAAATTACAATTTTTGAATCTAATGAACAAAAATGTCCGCAATTGGATGCCATAGTAACATTATATGGAATATCTAACTTGCTAAATTGATGGATGATGGAGAACAAAGACAAAAGAAAGTTTCAGAATCATGGTCAAAAGCACAACTACTTCTAAGACTATGGAACCTGAATTTCCACATCATATATTTTAATTTTTCATTGATTAACTCAACAATGAGAACTAGCCAGCAGATTTTTCTGCATCAAAACAAGACAAATAGAAACTATTTCACTGAAGATTACCACTGATGAGTCATGAGTCTAAAAAGCAAAGATTAAAGAACAGTAATGGCATAAATCACCTGTCCATGAATGAGTACTCCAGCTGTTGGCCTCTCCGCTCCGAGCAAAGGGTAATAACAGGCCCCACATACCTACAAGTAAGCAGAAAGACCTAAAAGAATAAAACCTTTGCATGCTGCAGAAAATAGATAGCAAAGGGGTATGGGAGCTTACTCACTAGGAATAATAATAGTTGCTAATACTGTAGGTTCCCAACAAGCTGTAACTCGTTTCTTGGGATTTGAGAGCAATGCAGCAGGATTCTGAACTTCTACTTTGCTACACAAGATCAAGATTCATAAAACATGTCAAAAGCAACTTTACAAAGCCCACTTTTCTCCAAATAAAGATTGACAAAAGGCCACTGTAACATGTACCTTCCATCAGAATACTCAAAAATATATGGAACAGTTGGAACAGTGGAAATGACATGAGCTCCATGCTCCTACATCCATAATACAGACAAACTGTTATGACTTGCAAACAAAGAAAGAATATTTTGGTAATGGACAAAATGGAATAAAAAATCACCTGTTCAAGTCTTTGATGAAAAACATCCATGTGAAGTAAGCCTAAGAACCCACACCTGCAGGAGGAATACAGGACACACTATAGATTATTCCATTATAACAATGCAAAAGCCTCCATAATTAAATAGTAGGAGACCTTTGGTACTTAGAGATGAAGTCATAAAATATAAGACAGCACACCTAAAACCCAGTCCAAGTGCTGTGCTACTCTCCTTAGTAATAGAGACACTGGCATCATTGCACGTTAGTCTCTCTATAGCATGGTTAAGTGCATCAAAATCAGATCCATCTGCAGGGTAGAGACCAGAAAACACCATATGTTTTGCGGGTTTGAAACCTGCAATTTAGAAGCATAGCACATATAAAAAGGGTGTCAATTTGGATAAAAAACTAGGAATTACAGTGCATCAAACAATAAAGAAGAAATAAAGCCTGATGATATACCAGGAAGGGGCTCTACAGTTGTTCGAGTGTGATATAGCGTGTCTCCAACACGTGCCTCTTTTGTGGAACGCATGCCAGTCACCACATATCCAACTTGTCCACTTAGAAGGACTCCAGTGGGAGTAAGTTCAGGATGCATGATCCCAACATCCAACACTTCATAAGCTTGACCAGTTGCTGCAGATGAAATCTTATCACCTTTACGCAATGCACCATCAACAATGGCAACATGGCAAATTACACCTTTATACTCATCATAATAGGAATCCAACATAAGCATACGCAAAGGTGAACTGCTGCTTCCAGGAGGGGGAGGAATCCTCTCTATGACTGCTGGAAGGACATGCTCAAGCCCCTGCCCTGTTTTAGCGGACGTTAAAAGGGCATCACTAGGCTCAAGATCAAACATTGATTTTAATTGAGCTTTGACGCGATCAGGGTCAGCAGTTAGCTGGTCAATCTTGTTTATGATAGGTATTATAGTCAGGTTAGATTCAAAAGCAAGATAAAAGTTTGCAACTGTTTGCGCTTGAACACCTTGGGCTGCATCAACAATCAAAAGAGCACCTTGGCACGCTGCCAGAGATCTAGACACCTCATAACTGAAGTCCACATGACCAGGCGTGTCGATCAGATTCAGCAGAAACGTTGATGGTTCATCGGTATCACCAACATTGCATCCATGGAACTTGTGTTTGTGGAACATAGTCGCTGTTTGAGCTTTAACAGTTATTCCCCTTTCCCTCTCTACCTAATAACGTCAGAAACAATGTTTACACCTTTAAACAAAAGCTAAACTCAATATATCATTCTTTTTTTCCATTTTAAACCAAATTTAACGTTTATATGAAAAAAATAACAAATACCCAATTCTAGTTTTCTTTAAACCACCTATTGCCAATACCTTCGCTTCCATCAATTTGTCAATTTAAGCACCATTTTAAAAGCAATACAAAATCTAAAAAAACCCAGTTCAGGTCTCAATCCAAATAAAGAAAAAACACTAAAAAGACATGTTTTGCACCTACAATTTGTCAACTAAGCACCGTTTCCAAAGTAAAAAAAAAATATATATATATATATATAAAAGTACCCAGTTCAAGTTTCAATCCAAACAATAAAACTACAACAACAAAAAAAGACCTTTTCTTTTCTTTTTACCTGCAATTTGTCAAGATACTGAGGCTGACCATGCCCTCTCTTAATGGTTCCAGTAAGCTCCAAAAGCCTATCAGCTAAAGTAGACTTTCCATGATCAACATGAGCTATAATTGAAAAGTTCCTTATTTTTTCGATTGGGTATCGACTCAAATCTATTGGAGCAGTTTCTTTACTGTTTTGGCGAGAATGTGAGCAAAATCTTTGACTTAAGCCAAAAGCATCAAATGGGTTGTTGATTGAAGAAAATGGAGATAAGTATTTTCGAGGTTTAAAGGATTTTGAAGCTCTGAATAAGGAACCCATTTGAGGGTTTTAGGGAGCTTTCGTAAATGAGACAAGACCGGTGCTACTACCACACCTTGAAGAAAAATTCGGTTCACTATACCAAAACTTGGTCGTTTTATTTTGGGTTAAATACTGATTTAGCCCTGTACTATAGTACTTCTGTTAAATTGAGTATTTTTTAGTTGTCTTAAACCAACATTATTAGTTAAATAATTGGCGTGTCAATAACATTCAATAAAATTAAATTTTCATACATGATAAAAATTCGTTAATATTTAATTTAATAAAAAAAACTTGCTTTAACAAAGAAATAAATAAAAATTAATCAATATTTTAATTTAAATATTTAATAAAGGGTTAAAGGTAAATTTGTTACTCTATTATAGATGGATATTGAAATTTGTCATTATATTTTATTTTAATTAATATTTATCATTATACTTTTGATATTAAGAACAAATTTACTATTATACTTTATTTTAATATTGAATTTTGCCACTCATAATAATTGATAACAAAAAATTAATTAATAAAAATATCAAAATTATAAAACTAACAAATAAAAAATTGAAGTTTTTTTTTTCTTTTTGGTATTTTATTATTCAAGTTTTTGATGATCGATGATGACATTGGTTAGTAGTGATATTCAAAAGCGAAATTTGACCGTCAAACATCAAATCCGATATATCTATATCATTTTTCTAATATTTTAATGTTGGTATTTTTTTTTGTCATACCATTTTTTTTTTGGATAAATGGTTGTTTTTATTTATCCGAAAAGCAATAAATATTGCTACAAGAAACATTCCCGCCAATGAAAATGACCGGGGAACAGAATTAACAACTACTTGTCAAAATAGAAAATTCAAGCAGATTCCATCCAAATCAGTGTGAGAACATTGAGGCATTTAAACCCCAGCTGCTCCTAAGGTTTGTGCTAACAACATCCAAGGAAATATCCTCCATCCAGCTAGCCGCATTTTGATGATGTCTTTTACACGACCAATGATCTCTTCACTAGAGGAATGAGCCTGGTTGAAGCATCGTCCATTCCTTTCCCTCAAGATCAAAAATAGATGCTTACACTCCAGGCAAGACGCATAATTGTTGAAATAAGGGACTTACCCCGCAGTCTATTGGCAACCCATTGAAATCCAGAACCCCAATCCCCAACTTGTTTTTGCAGCTGGCATAGTTGTAAGATTTCTTGCCATATTTTTTTTGTGAAGGAGCATTCGAAAAAAATGTGATTTCTGGATTTAGGCTCAGCTTGGCATAGGACACAACTTCCATCAATTGCTAATCCCCAGGAAAATAGTCTGTCTTTGGTAGGCAATTTATTAAGTATTGCCATCCAAGCCACCATTGAGTGCCTAGGAACATGACCAGGGAACCAGATGAGTTTGTCTTATCTTGTCTTCTCCTGGTGTGATCTCAGATCATTCCATACTTTAGTCACAACATATTTGTTTTCAGGAAATTTCCAAGATGTAGATCCATCTTGGGTTATGATAAATTTCCTAGCTAATTCCTCATCTACAAAAATTTTCTCCATGTCCAACTACTGCCTTGCATTACAGAGACCTGCCATATAGTTATGCCCTTGAGCATATAAGCTCTAATCCAGGCTATCCATAATGAACCTGCCTGGATTATGATAGACCAGAAATGCTGTAATATGCAGGCTTTGTTCCATGTCAGGAGGTATTTCAATCCCAATCCACCTTCTGATTTTGAACTGCAAATATTGCTCCATTTCACCCTTGCCCGTCTAGCTAAGCATTCTTTCCCTTTCTAGAAGAAACTGGAGCAAAACTTGTTGATTTTCCTAATTACAGATTTAGGAAGTACAAAATTTCTGCACCAGTAATTTTGAACATTGAAGATGACAGATTGAATAAGCTGGAACCTGCCAACATAAGATAGTTGCTTAACTGCCCATCCATGGATTCTGTTTGAAATCTTCTCAACCAAGGAGGAGCAGTCCTTATCCGTGAGTCTCCTGGTAAGGAGAGGTGCTCCAAGATATCTGACAGGGAGTAGGCCTAGTTTGAAGCCAGTTACCTGATGAATCTCCTGTAGTTCAGTGATAACAATGCCAAAGAAACAAATCTCACTTTTCTCAGTGTTGAGTTACAACCCAAAAAAGTAATAAATTTACTCCAGAATACTTTGAATTCCAGCTATGGAGCTCAAGTTGCCTTTGGAGAAAATTAATAGGTCGTCCGCAAAGCTAAGATACGTTAGTTTGATTTTGTGGCATTTGGAGTGGTATCCAAATACACCATACTAAGCACCAGCATTCAACATTTTTGAAAGAACATCCATGGCAATCACAAAAAGGAAGGGGGATAATCTCCTTGCCTAATCCCCTTAGCTCCATTGAAATATCCAAAAAGTCCTCCATTAAGGGAGATGGAAAACTTTGGAGTTGTGACACAAACTCTTATCCAATCAACAAAGTCTTGTGAAAATCCCAGAATTGACAAAACTATAAGAAGAAAATCCCAGTTCAAGGAATCAAATGCCTTCTGAAGGTCGATTTTGATGGCACATGTAGGAGATAGTGTTGATCTACTATACCCTCGTACCAGTTCTTGGGCCATGAGTATATTATCTGTGATGCTTCTACACTTGATGAATGCACTCTGGTTGATGGAGATCAAATTAGGAAGGAACTATGTTATCCTATTAGCTAGTATACTAGTTATACTTTTGTATACTATCGAGCAGCATGAGATAAGTCGATAGTCTTTTATGCTACTATGACTTGGACTTTTAGGAACTAATGCCACAATGGTAGCATTAAAGGTAGGCAGCAGCTTCTTTGTATGAAAAAAATGGAGAACAACATCAATTACCTCCTCTCTAACAATAGGCCAAGCAGTTTTGAAGAAGTGGCTAGTGAAGCATGAAATATTTTTAATTTAATACAAACATAATAGTTGACATTTTTTTCCTTGTCAAATTATTTTTTTTAATTTTAAATTTGATGCAAATGAAATATTTTATTCTTGTTAAATTTTCGAAAATTACTAATATGAAAAAAGTTTTAAAAAATTATATTGTGGAAGAGATACGTCGGATTTGATGTCCAATGATCAAATTTGATTTTACAGCATTACTAGTAGTACTAACTAATGTCGGCAAATTTATTTGAATATTGATAAAAAAAATCAAATTACCGAATTTTTTTTATTATTTACCAAAATACGTCAATTTTTTATGGATTTAAAAAAAAAAAAAAAGGAAGTCGCCATATCATATGGCGACTTCCCTTCATGATATATAAAAAAATTGAAAAAAAAATAGAAGAGAAGACTTATCTTATGTTTTTTTCAATGTTTTTTAAAATGCTAGTTTCGAAAGTCACCATATGATATAGCGACTTCCGAACAAATTTTTTTAAAATTTTAAATTTTTTGACCGTTTGAAACGGAAAAAAAAAATTAGGTCAAGTGACCGTTGCCTTCAAATTTTCACCCACCACCCACCCCAAATTTCACCTATAAATACCCCCTCAAATTCATTTTTTCATGCATAAACTCTCAAATTCTCTTCTCTTCCTCTTATTTCATATAAAAAAAATATCAAATTTTCTCTTAGTGTTGATTTAAAAACAACTTCATCATTATTGAGGTTGCAAGATAATCACATATTCGTAATTATATGTCAAGAGGTTAGTAAATTTTTTATAATTTAATTAATTATAATTATAAATTTAATTAATTTTTATTATAATTTTATAATAATTTTTATAATCAATTATCATTATATGTCAAGATAAGGGTGTTCAAACGGTTAATTCAGTTAATAACCGAACCGAATTACCATTAACCAAATTTGTTTTTTATTAACCTTTAACCGAACCGAAATGTTAAAACGGTGAATTAATCGAACCGAAATTATTTCGGTTAATTCGGTCGATTTTTGAATTAACCGAAATAAAAACCTAATTTATTTTGTAACCTATTTTAATACATGATTTTATATCCAAATAATCTATTCAACCAACCAAAATCCAAAAGCAAAGCATAATAAAACTATTATAAAATCCAAATATCAAACATACTAAACAACTAAGAAAGCATGATAAAACATAATGAACATTACATAAGTCTCAAAGCAAAGAAGCACTGCCAGACTAAGCAGTTATATGTTATTATTATTATTTTTATGCTTTTATTTATATTTTATTTATTTATAAATTAATTTAAAAAAAATAAGACTTAAACTGGAAAAGGGATTGCCATTGACTATAATTTCGGTTAATTCGTGTAATTCGATTATTTTCGCTTAACTGAACCGAATTAACCAATAACCAAAATATTTCAAAAGCATTAACCGTTAACCGAACCGAACTTTGTTCGGTTAACCGATTAACCGAACCGAAAAAAATTTCGGCCGATTAATTCGGTTAAAACCGAATAGTGAACAACACCCCTATGTCAAGAGGTTGCATTATTAATTTTTTATGATTTTATAATTATTTAATTTAATTAATTATCAACATGATACCGTGGGTGGCGATTTCCCAATATAAAAAATTGAAAAATTTTAAAATTGTAGCTGGGAAATCGCCATGGCCCATGGTGATTTCCCAACTGGTATTTTAAAAAAAATTAAAATTTTCAATTGAGAAATCGCCATGGGCCATGGCGATTTTCCAACTGGTTTAAAAAAAGCGGATTTTGGGAATTAATCTGAAAAGAACGGTATTTTGATAAATAATTTTTTTTAGCTATATTTTGATAATAAAAAAAACCACAAAATGACTTATGACATCATATTTTTTAGTTTTCTTGGCATTTGTTTTAAAGAAATTATCGTTTTTATGATTGACAAAGTTTTAAGATTTTATAAAGTGAGGTTAGCAATATGACACATATCCTTTAGATTATATTTAAAAATTTTAAAAAAATTAAAAAATAAAATATATGTCTCTTAATCTCGCTTATAAAATTAAATTTTTTTACTATTAATATATAAAAAACTAACTCTTCTTTTTGTTTCTAATTATGGTCATATTTTCTTTGGTCTCTTCAAAGGGGAAATGATTATGAATCCCATATTTTCAATTGCATGGTTAAGTTAGTTGAAGTAATTTTTGACACTTTGATCAATCTATTCATTAAATATCTAACAAGTTAGGTATATATTATAGTACTATGACTAAATGTAAATTGAATAAATGTTCATATATAGTAAACGTTTTAATCAAAATAAGTAAAATTGATCAACTTAAATGATTTTGTTTTTTTTTTTTTTTAATTCAAAGCCAAACAAGGAGAAATGACAAATGAGTATTTAAGTTCTTCGATTATTCTCATTAAGAGATTCATTATGACCTGTTAAAAATCAAGTGACAAAATGTTTCCTTTAAAACCTTCTCATTTAAGTAAAATTTTATATTTTTATTACACTCAAATAAATTTTTAATCTTTAATTTGTACTTAAATTAGTTTTTAACCTTTAATTTATACATAAATAAGCCATTACATAAATTAATATTTCATTTGAAATAATGGTTTATTTCGATACAATCTAAGGATATGAGTTTATTTGAGAATAATAAAAATATAAAAACTTACTTAAAAAAATAAAATAATTCATGAGTTTTTTTTTTAGTATTTTAACTTTTAATTATTTTCCTTTTCCTTTTCTAGATTAACTTTCCTTCAAAGACAGTTATTAAAATTTTAAAATTTTTATCCTTATTTTATTTATAGACTCTATAAAAATCTAAAATGAAAAAAAAATGTTAAAGAATATCATAATAATTATAATGATTATTATTTAATTTGATCCTCTCATATATTTCACGCATTATTGTTATTTATATAAATAGCGGTAAATCATCTTTACTAATATAGAATTTTTTTATTATGTTTGATGTCATGAGTCAAGTGACACCAACATAATTGAAAAAATTATATAAAAATCAAAAAATAAAATAAAAATATATGTTTATAAGGATATTTAAATTTTTTGCTATTTTTAAAATTAAAAATCAATATTTTTAAAAAATACCCACTTCCTTTTAATCAATAACTACCAAATAAGTTATAATCTTTTATTTAATTTTAACATTTTTTTCTTTCTTTCAGCCACATGATAGGTATGCCTAGTCTAGTGTATTCTAATGTGTATAATTTTCTTCTTCATCTAGTACAATTAATCCCTACCAGACTTGTACTTACACTTTGAAATTAATAATTATACTTTTGCATTGATTTTGCTTCACTTTCAACTAAAATCATCAATGTCTCCGAAAACATGTAAAATTTCAATTGAAATTTTCTCATGACTTAATTTGAAAAACCTATAAACTTATAGTAGAACTAATTCATCATTTATTTCTTAGCTTGTCCACTTTTAAATTTTCTCCTTTTTCAGTCTTTTTCCCAAATTCCACACTTTTTCTAAAAGTCTACCAATTTATTTGAAGAAATACCTTAATGGAAGACCATCTCTATCATCTTTTTATTGGTCTAAACATTGACAAGGTTTTGTAGAAACAACTTTTAGACAAATGTTTGGGGGAAAATTTTGCATCTAGGTAAAAAAATAATGGCCTAAAACAAAAATCAATTTAAGCTTTGAACAATTAATTTAGTGATAGTTTCATATTTTCAAAAAAGTAAAGAAACTAAAATGCTTTTATCCTTGACCTTAATGGTATCACTTCCCTTTCAATTGTATGGTTTAAAAATTAATGGATGGTTAGGATTAATTAGACTTGTTTATGGGTTAAATTGAGTTAGTTTTTTTATAGTAAAAAATTTGCTTGCCTTAGATCCGATTTGACCCGTTGAGTTCGAAAAATCTATTTAAAATATTTTAAAATATTATTTTGTATTAATATATATTTTTATAATTAAATTTAAATAAAAATAATTTTTTTATTAATTAAATAATAATGTGAACCAAACTAAATCGACTTTAGATTGTCTTATCTTACGCTCGATCCTTTGATAGGTTTAGAATTAACTTGCCTAGTTGATTGGTAGGTGAATAACATTTAAGTTAGGGTCCACCTTCTTGTTTAAATATTATTGATGATTTAAAATTATTAAAAGGAAAAACTCATAGGTGTTGAATCTTAATTTAATGTTTTTGTACATGTTTAGGTATCAATCCCATTAAACAATCCATTGCTAAGCCAAAATGATCTAATTAACAATGGAAATTTGTATATTGAAGTTTGGCTTAATCAAATAAAAAAACGTTATATGTAAGTATAATTATAATTATATATATATATATATATAAATGAGGGATTGTAACTAATTCTTTGAGTAAGAAAAGTATGTATCAAATATTAAGCTAAATGTTTGGATACATCATAAAATCCGCATATTTTATTGGTACTAAATATGCTTTGATTCTAACATTTTTTTTTTCAAAATTTTAAGCTCATATATGTATATAATTTTTAATAAAATTTTGATTAAAAGAAAAAAAAATTATCAACTAATTAAACCGAAAAAAGAATATATATATATATATACTATTGAAATAGAAAGACAAAAATCTATTTGCCATAGTAATTAGATTTGTTCAGAATTATTATTTATTAAATAAAAAATATTAATTATAAAATATAAAAATATTTTTTAAATATTTTTTTTAATAATAAAATAAAATTTCGAATTAACCTGAACCCAACTCAAACCAAATTTGAATAAAAAAAAAAATTCGAACAATGATTCAACTCAGTCATGGAAAGATCTAGTAAAAATTCACCATCCTCTTAAATTAGCAAGAGGTTATTCTAACTATACCATAATAAAATATAAATTCATTTACCATATAAATTTTATTTCTTACATTATCCATCTAAATTAAATTTATATTCTCATAAACTTAGAAAAACTTCCAAAAAAAATAATTCCAAAAAATTGACAAAAAAAAAAAAATCAAAACATCTTTTCTCTTATTCAAAAAATTAACCCCTTAACATAAAATTTAACCTAATTAATTTATATAATCATTTTAAAAATTGACATTCCACAAAAAGTAACCCTTAATTAATCTTGCCTAAATTCCCCCTCTTTTCACGGCGAAATACTTTCCTTCCCCGTATCTAACAAGTACCAAGAAAAGGAAACCTCTTTTAAATTTCACTACCAAAGCAGCAAATTTAACTCTCTTAGATCAGCTCTCAATTTTCTCTAATTCTTTCCTTTAATCCAAACAAGAGAAAAGGAGAGAATGAAAGAAGAAATGAAGAGGTTAAGAACCTATTACACGCAATTTCGTCACAACAATAATCAAGCAGTGGAGCGTAAATGGATCTTCCCATTAGCTGTTGGCTCCGTTGTTTCCTTATTTTTACTCTCCTTAACAACCTTAACCTCTTTTGATGGCTCCCCATTTCTTTTCTTATACCGTTCCTCCGCCGTAATCGGCGGCTCATCCCCGTTCGTGGAGAACCAACTAAAACCCATCCCTATCTCCACTGTCCCTCCACCTCCCCGCTTCGCCTACCTCATTTCCGGCTCCGTCGGCGACGGTCGGATGCTGAAAAGGACCCTTTTGGCCCTTTACCACCCCTTGAATCAATACGTAGTTCATCTTGACCGGGCAGCTAGCTCTGAAGAGAGGCTCGATCTGGAGAAGTTTGTGAAAGATCATCAAGTGTTTAACAAAGTTGGGAATGTTAGGATGATTGTGAAAGCTAATTTGGTTACTTATAGAGGTCCTACTATGGTTGCTAATACGCTTCATGCTGCTGCAATTTTGTTGAAAGAAGGTGGAGATTGGGATTGGTTTATTAATCTTAGTGCTTCTGATTATCCCCTTGTTACCCAAGATGGTGAGTTGGATCTTCCAAAAATTATTTTCCCCCATTTTTTTTTGGCAGAAAATGGATTTTTGTCTTTGATTTTTCCAAGTTGGGTATTGAAAAAAGGGCTTTC
Source organism: Fremontodendron californicum (assembly GCA_030761205.1). NCBI lineage: Eukaryota > Viridiplantae > Streptophyta > Magnoliopsida > Malvales > Malvaceae > Fremontodendron > Fremontodendron californicum. Next base: position 30,785,233 of record JAULJL010000011.1, read on the forward strand.
CCCCCATTTTTAGTACAAATTGCCTTTTTTTCCTTTGTTTTTTGGAATTGGGTATTGGAAGAAAACGTTTCTTTGTGTTTTTAGCTTTTCTCTTCTTGACATTGGCTTTGCGATTTTGGGTATCTTTCAGATTTGTTGCACACATTTTCATACTTGCCAAGGGATCTGAATTTCATTGATCATTCAAGCAATATTGGGTGGAAAGAGTGAGTACATTTTTTAGAGCTTTTAAATTTTACTTTTCCTCTAAGTTTCCTTTTTTGGGTATCTTTTATTTCAAGAAATTGAGTCATTGTTGGGGTTTTGTTGTTGTAATGGCAGGTTTCAGAGGGCTAAGCCAATTATTATAGATCCAGGGTTGTATAGTACCAAAAAAGCTGACGTGTTTTGGGTTACACAGAAAAGAAGTGTGGCTACTGCATTCAAACTCTTTACAGGTAAAGATGCTGAAAGCTTCAAATTTTAAAGTGTTGTGTTAGCTACTATATATAGTTGTGGGAATTTTGGTGGTGCTGTTATTTGCCTTTTTTAGATAAGTTCTGTTTAGATAGACACTCTATTTAGTCTTTTCTATGCATCAAGCTGAACCTGTTTCATTTTTGTGAGACAGTTGTTGGATATAATGATCTTTGGGAGATTTGAATAATCCTTTTAGATAATATTTCACTGAATAAATTTGTTTATATTGTTATAATAGTAGAATTGAGGTTGAAATTTGAAACTGGAACCTAGTTTTGACTTAATGATTCTTCTGTGATTAAATTAGAGGTCAAAGTTAAACTACACAAATCTGATTGTTATGTTTTCTTGTCTGGGTTTCTAAGAACAATAGATTTGAATTAAGGTCAATTGGGTGCTATATTACTCGGACTCGGGTGTGATTGTCGGACCAAGGTATGTGTCCGACACGGGTATGTTCAATTTTTTCCAAGATTTTCATGTATTTGGAGGGTTCTTGGAGGATCATATCCCCATACCCATGTCCGGATATGCGTCGGACACGGGTACTTCAAGAAAAATGAAGAGTCAAAGCAAAATAGATTGGGTGGACTGTGGAGAACAAACAACTTTCCTGTTCATTTTCGCTCTGCTTTCTGATTGTGTAAAAGCAGCTTATTGATGTGATTATTTAAAGGAAAATTGATTATTTTTCTTTTAATGCTTCTCATAGTATCACAAGATATTTCGGAATTTCTGATTCAAAGGAACTGGACAAATATGTAGAGTAGAATGACATGTCTACACTGCTCACTTGTTTAAGTGGCTAGTTGCAGCATATAGATGCACACAAAGAAAGCTTTGCTGCTGGGCACAAGGGATTGTTTGTGAGAAATATTCAGGAAATTGGTACAATAGGCAGAAATGTCAGTTAGGATTCTAAGTTATTTTTACTTATATCTTTTATTTGTTCCCGAATAGCCTTGAAACATGTTTGATCTGGGGGTTTTTGATGGCGTCCCTGTCAATTAGACGGTGAAACCCATGGTTTCTGCCAACTCTCTCGCTTCCCCTTAAAACAAAGAAATTGAAAGTTATTTTAGGAGAAATATGCATCTTGTACATTTGCCTATCCATTTAACATTGTTTTTAATGATATTGCCAAAGCCTTTATTGAAGCTTGGATGCTAAAAGGATAATTTTATGTGTACTCGTCTTCACTCATTTTCTCCTGTGTTCACTTTTTCTAGAGAAGAAGTTAAAGTAGCGAGTTCATTCAAGTTTCCCTTGAACCCAGCCTAGTTCCTCTGTGACTTTACCTATAGGCTATTATTTTTGAGTGTGGTTTATTTTTATTTTAAATTTAAATGTCATATTGGACGTTTAATGGTTGACACTGAATGCTAGCAGGTCCTTGAAGTTTGTCATCTCTTTGATGAGAAAATAGAAGTCAGAACTGCTTCTTAGCATAGAATAAACTTCACATAACTCTCAAAATATGGAAAGCTTAATTTTAAGCAAGAACAGTGACTTTGTTAACCAAATATTGCCTTATTCTTGTTCTATTTCATGTTGCTAGCACTAATGTGATCATTTAGTTTTTGCTTCCAAGTTTAGCTGACAAAACTTCTTTATTTCTTTATTTCTTTTCTTATTTTTCTATTATTTTTAACCTTTCCAAATTTATTTTCTGATTCAAGCCATGTGATTTTGCAGTGCTATAATGCTAGATGCTATATCATTTGATTTCCTTTTCATGTAGGATATTATATAATAATGAACATAGAAGTTAAAGGCTCAAAAGTAATTCTGTTCTTTGAAACTTTCTAATCAACAATTTAAGACAAAACAGTATAGATTTGATGTTCCAATTAGCTTCAGATATCTAAACGACTAAACCATGCATGTATATTATGTTATATTTGACTTGTAAGTTGTAATTTCATTGAATTTTCATTATGTTTATAATTGTGACTACCAATGCTTTTGCATAAGGTTCATCATGATGTTTTGAATAATCTGATTTTTGATCAGTCGTATGGTTATACCGATCGAGGCTTTTTGCAGTAGAGAAAATATATTGTAATTTAGTGTCCTTAGCGGCAAGAAACATAAGTGTTATGCAGTCTAAATGTTGGAACATTCTCATGAAGTAGTGGAATTACATCTGGAATTGGCTGTTGTATCATATGCATGCTACTCTGATAGGAAAATGTGTTCTTTCGTATTTTAGCAAAATGTTTTTTAAGCTCCTTGTTGCCAGAATCTATTAGGCAGCCATAAAATGTCCACAATTATCTGCAGAAGCTGGTATCTCAGACAAGTATATCATTTCTGTAATAGGTTCTGCTTGGATGGCACTTTCTCGCCCTTTTATCGACTATTGCATTTGGGGATGGGACAACCTACCTCGAACAGTCCTCATGTACTATGCAAACTTTTTATCTTCTCCAGAAGGTTACTTCCATACTGTCATTTGTAATGCTGAAGAATTCCGTAACACTACAGTAAACAGTGATCTCCATTTTATATCATGGGATAACCCTCCTAAGCAGCATCCTCATCACCTCAGTCTTGCTGACATGCAACAGATGATTGATAGCAATGCCCCTTTTGCTAGAAAGTTCCCTAGGGATGACCCAGTGCTTGACAAAATCGACTCTGAGCTCTTGTCTCGGCGTCCAGATATGTTTACTCCTGGTGGTTGGTGTGTAGGAAGTGGACAAAATGGGACTGATCCTTGTTCTATTGTTGGTAATACAACAGTCATCAGGCCTGGCCCCGGCGCGAAAAGGTTGGAAACTTTGATCGGCTCTCTTCTATCTAACGACAAGTTTAGACCGCGGCAATGCAAATAATACGAATGGAAACTTGCTAAGGGAGGCACTCATGCTGATTGAGGTAAGGTTATACTTATATCAGAAGATGGAGATGTTGCAATCCTGTATTCAATGTTCCTTCTGGTAGGGGTTGAATAGAATAATGAAAGTATGCATGATCTTTCTGGTTTTAGATAGTATCACCATGATTTAGATGGATTCACTGATGAACTAGTCAAATTACATATAGCTTGTGATGAGAGATGGATTTACAATGTTGGAAATGGGGGCAGTTGCCCCCACTGAAATCTTATATCTTTTTTTTTTTTTTTTGTGTAACTATTACATATTGAAGAAAAGTTTTAGTTTTACTCCCATTGAAATTTACTATTATTTCAAATTAAATAAATTACCATTTATACATCATTTTATAAAAAGAATATTCCTGTTTGGACTTCAATGATAAAGTTCATGTTTAGCAAAATTCCAAATTTAATGAATTTATGGTTTAATTTAGTTGGTTCATGCAGTTACTTTTAAAACGTGATATTCAGTAAATTTGGAGTTTGAATTTCAGCATATACAATCCTTTTTGTTATGCCTATGCTAAACATGGACTAAAAAGGCTAAGCTTCTGCTAGATTTGGTAATTTGTATATTCGTATTGTATTTATGTTATTTTTTTGTGTCATAATCGTGTTTATAATAAATTGACATGTTAATAATTCGTGTTATATAGATTTTGACACGTTTGTATTCCTATCGTGCTCATTTATTTTTTCTTGTTTTTTAATTTTTCCCCCATCTCGTGTTCGTATCGCGTAATTATGTTGTTTTCGAAATTGCCAGGCCTACCTTTTGCTTTCACAATATTTATCTGGTCTGATTTTCTCTATAGGTACCATGTAAAATTCATGGCTTGATTTTGGGGGGTGTTAAACTCATTTTCAGATTCAGTTGCCATCTGAATGAACCCATTTCCTGCTTCCTTTGTTGGTCTTGACAATGGACATTTTCCTTGAATTTGCTATGTTAAAAGTTCAACTGAAGACCTTAGCAGACAAGAAAAGATATGAGAGGGAGGTTGGAAATGACTTCAATGACTTCAACTGGCAAGATTGATTGGAAGAAAAAATAATGAAAAGATAAAAAATTAGAAGAAGAGAAAATTGTGAAAAAGATGAGAATTTTTTTTTTTACAATGTATTTAGTAAGAAAGACAAAAAAGTAAAAGGAAAAAATATTTTTTTTTCTCTTATTTTTTTTTTTAGGATTGAAATTGAAATATTTGTAAGTTAAAATAAAAAGATAAAATCTAAAAAATAATGAATACTCTTATCTTATAAATAGGCATACTTGACTCGTATTTTTTTAAGTTTTCTTCTCATATTTTTTTCAATTTGAAAGATTTATTTATTTTACTAAGGATTCATATTTTCTTTTTTTTTTTCTCACTTTTTTTTATTACCAAATATACAATTTTTTTTCCTTTCACTTTTTTATTTTTTTTCTGTCCATCTTTTTATTTTTCTACTGTACCAAACATATCCTAAAAGATAAAATCAATAAAGAGTTACTTAAAAAATAGAGTATATATTAAACAAATTAATGAGTTTCTTGTCATAAATGAAGAGGAACTTACCTACCGGGTTGGAAAATTACCACAACAAAGAATTCTCTATTGGGTAGTGTAATTTATGCTCATAAATATATATATATTTTTTTTCATTGCATTAGGCCTCAATTTTATCTCTATCTTGCAAGTATAATGTGTAATAACCTAAAGCATTCACCTTAATTGAAAAGGTGGCTGAGCTGAGACAAGGCAAAATCTCACATGTTTAATACTTTGTTTTTTAAAAAATAAAATAAAATTAATCCTTACTTATTATGTAGTATCTATAATTTTATTGGTAGAGCTGACAAAGTCGATTCAAATCCAAAATTTCATTTAACTCGTTTGAATTTAAACTCGATTTATTTTATTTGACTAGAAAAAATTAATAAAATTGAATGTGCTTAACCTAAATTTGAAATAATTTAAACTCGAATTAACTATAACTTTGAACTCAAAAGTTTAATCCAAAATAATCTAATTTTAAATTGATGTGACTTTAAAACTTAATAATTTAAACTTGAAACAACTGGAATTTCGTTTCTAATAAAATGATTCAATCTAAACCCTACTTAACCTAACAGTGCCCAATTGCCACCGGATCAATGGATGATATTTGCTTTTTTTATTTATTTTATCATACACTTATTTGTGAAATATAATACACATATACTCCTTATTTATTCAAGTAGTTTTTGGTCATAAAACCAATTAAGATCTCACCTAAGAGACATGATTGTCTTCAACAGGACATCTCAATGGTTAGGATTTGGAATGTTAACTTTGAAGATTTTAGATTGAAACTCAAGAGATGGATGAGATGAAACTAGACCTGCTTAAGGGTTAGATAATCCGTTCGGTTTAAATTGAGAGAACTTGAGTAAAGATTTTTGTAATTTGAACCGGCCTGAATTACTATTCATTAAATAAAAATAATTTTTTTATTTAAATTTAATCATAATATGTATAAATATTAATATAAAAATATTTTTTTAATAATTTATGAACAGTAAAATGAATTTACGGACCGGCCCAATCCAAAACGGGTTTGGATAAAGAAAAAAATTTCGAGTCACGGCCCAGCCCGGCCCATGAACAGGACTAGATTAAATTTTATGAATGGAAGAGGATTACCTACGTTTTTCATGATTTAATTATATCAGACAACGATATTGAAGCTGACACCACCTTGCCAAGAGCCATGGTTTTGAGAAACAACAATTTGCCCTATAAATGACACTTTAAAATCAAACTCGAAAGAAAAGAAAAGAAAAGAAAAATTTATATTTGATATACTGTCAGCCAGTGAATAGGTTTATACACTGACAGTGCATCTTACGATGTTACCTGTCGGGTTAGTGGTTAGAGTTAGGAATTAATTTTTTAATGAGGTATCATTGTAGGGTTCACTGTCAATGTATAAACCTATACACTAACAATGCATCAAATAAAAAAAATAAAAAAAAAAACTTTCAAAAACACTGTCTTTGCAACTTCATCATGAGCATGAATAATTGGTATATAAACTTTGAAATAGCTGAAGTGGGATCGTTGCTCTGGCTCTAGAGATTGGATGATGGAGTCCTGCGAGATGGCACATGCATGCATGCATGCAATAGCTAGAGTGCTATACGCTTAGGCATACATGGATGAGCCATCTCCCCTGCGACAGGAGCCCACCTAAACCTCACTTTTTCTTCCCCTTTCACTCGCTCAACTCATAAGGCCATCCCCATTTGAGATACCCTACACATTGTACAAAAACAATTACATATATATAGGGAGATGATAATACTATTTATAATAAAAGATAATAATTTTTTTTCTTTTTACAAAAGATATCGTAGTCTGGAGATGAGGAAAAAATTTGTAAATATTGAGATTCAAACTTCAGACCTGCTAGTAGAGATGTCCAATGGGTTGGGCTGGGCCACCACCCGGAAAAAAATATTTTTCCTTGCCCATGCCCATTTCAAGCCGAGCCCTGCAGACCCGTAAACCCGTTTTACTATTCATAAATTATTAAAATACTAAAAAAAAATTATATTAATATTAATATATATTAAATTAAATTAAAATTTTTTTATTTAATAAATAGTAATTCGGGCCGGTCCAAATTATAAAAAATCTTGTCCAGGCCCAATCCAATACTGGCCGGACGGGCTATCCGGCCCGTGAACTGGTCTACCTGCTAGATGCCATTTTTTAAGAGTATAGCTGCATAAACCAATTAGGTTAAGATTTGGTTAATAATAATTCTTATTTTAATGATAGTTTGTGGTTGAAAATAAAAGGGTGATATGAAAAGTGGATAGATGACTATAATATGGAGATACGGAGAAATATGCAAGACAGAATAAATCTTTATATTCGTCCAAAAAGAGAGATCAATTCATTTTCATGGGATTGGTATAGAATTTTGGAGGGCTTTGTGGGTCTAAATTTTTTCTTTTGTTGGCCAAAAGTGAGCATATCTACTGCTTTAACTAACCAATTACACTTCACCACTAAATAAACAATTAGTGCAATTACATGACCATAAAAGCCTGATTTATTTATCTGGGAACAAAAAATAGTCTATAATAGTTAACACTGATTTTGGACTCTCATAATCTAACCGGTATATGTCAAATTACTAATAGTGAATGACTTGAGTTTCTTATACAAGACAATCATCAATTACATTTATATTATGGGCCGGGCCGGGTCAGGCCGAACCAGACATGGATAGTAATAAATTTTGCTTGACCCGAGTCAAAGTATCAAACGGAATCTTAATAAATAAAAAATATTCTTAAATATGCTTGTTTAATATTACATAACTTTAGAAATACTATATGGTTTTATGAATTTTGATAGATATAAAGTTAAATTTAACAGGGAACAAAATTAAATTAAAATAAGATTTATTATATGTTAAGTGATCCAAATTTTGAATGTCGACTATAATCCTTAATTACTTTGATGTTTTAAACTTCAATTTACAGATCTTAACCTTCCAATGGCAATTGAGTATTGACCCACTAAAGTTGAATTAATAATAATATTAATGAAGAGAAATGTTGAATAGTTCAAAAAACTTTTTCACTTTTCTTATTGATTGAGCATGTATGTACAATTAATTAATGGAACTAATTGATAGAAATCCCATCTTCATGAGGTGTATCTTCTCGTCTCCTTAATGACAAAGCTGAAATTTCAAAAATTTGATTCTTTTTTTGTCATCAACAAGCATTCTTCAATTATTGTTTTCCCGACATGGATGATTGAACCTTGATGAAATTTCAAAAACTTCTGACTTCAGATTTAACGTTTCGTTTGGTAGGAAGGATTATAAGAGGAAAATAATAATAAAAATTTACTAAGGAGACTAAAGCTTCGGAGAAGGAAATTTTGTAAGTGTTGGAGATCGAAATTCACTTCTAAAAAAAATGATGAATCATTTAGGTTAAACCCAAATTCAAAAAAAAAAAAAAAAAAAATTTAAGATGATAATTGAGCTACAAATAGCATCACATGTTACCATATGAATCTTAATCATTAAATTAAAAACTTTCCAGATGGGATGAGAACATAACAAATATATATAGAGGAGGGATCCACTTACATTAATATAAAATAAAATTAGTTTTACATAATTTAATAACTTTTTATACGATTTATATTTGTTTAATCTGACCGTCGTATTTCATGCTCTATTCACGTAGATCATGCAAGTCGAGTGTTGAATAAAGTAAAAATATCTAACTAATTATTCGATGTAAAAAAATTTCAATCTTTAAATATATATTGAAAAAGATAATATTCTCGATCGATATGATAGAGATATCGGATCGATTTGAAACTTTACGTGCACGATGAGTACAATTATATTGTTAAATCCAACGGTAGGTTTGTTAAATTATAAATCGTATAAAAAGTTATGGAAGTGTGTAAACTAATATAGTTTTACACTAGTATAAGTGGATCCCTTCTCATATATATATATATACATAGGATTATTATCTGGTACACCGCCAGTGGAGTTTTTAGACTCCACAAGCAAGGTTAATAGGGTGACACATACTTTTAGAGTATAATAAATAAAAAAAATTTAATTAAAAAATGAAGTGAGACATGTGGCAACTTCTTAATCCGTTTGTGAAATTAAAAAGTTTACACTGCCGGTGTACCAAAAATAAACTCAATAACGAGATATGGCAAAAATATTAATTACAATCCCAAAATTTGTCAACAGAAGTGTGATCTTTTGATAAAATACTAAAATCTTAATTTCAATGATCAAGATTCATTCCATAACTATCTCAAATACCAACAAAAAAAAAAAATCCCAAAATTTAGTCAAGTAGAAGAAAACACATAAATGGTTAGAAATTAAAACTTTTAATTCAAAGGTTTTATGTAAGATACGTTTGTAGAAAACCATAGAGCTACACATCTAACTAGCTATCTTTTTTTTAATATATATTTGAAACGGTTAGGAACTGAATCTTGGTTAAGAGCCCAACTCTTTATCAACAAATCAAAACATTATTGGCCTTACTAATGCAGAAATCATAATTTGTTAAGAAACGAAAAAATTATTGTGCATATGAGGAGAATTATTGTGGAAAGAATGAAATATATATCAACCAAAAAGAATGAATTTTTGGAAATTAAACCAAAATATATTCAAGTCTCATCTCATACAACAAATTAACATTAATGCAGAAACTTCGTTGGAGATCAAGAGATAGATAGTGCAACAAACCTTGACTACATTGCAGATAATTAGCAAGAAAGTCCAAGAAAACCCTGATATATAACATCAGAGATTACCTAAAATCCTGACGCAGAGAGATGATGTCTATCTCAAAACATTGCCTGAAACTACCCAGATCGAGAGACCATAGTTTCAGACATAAAAATGAAATATACACCATCTCCCTTGCGACAGGATCCCCATGCAACTCTTTCAGACAAGCTTTAATCTCCAGTATATACATGTGTTTTCACAATCTGATATAATATGGTCTTTAGAATTGCAGAGAGATTAAGAAAACCCTTTATTTATAGATACAAGATTTGTGCATATACACGTGCATGTGAAAGAAAGACTTGATTACTTTCTGTTTGGGTAAATTGCCCTTCAATTAAAGCAAGTTTGAAAAGTTCTTTAGTCCATATAACACGAACCTTGAAAATAATGTTTTGTTAAAAGACTAGGGCTGAATTATGGGGTTGTTAATTGTTCTAATCAGTCAAAGCAACAATTGCACAGTTGTTTTCAGAGTTCAGACAGGGCAATGATGCGGTCACCGTCAATGATGGCATAAATACGTTGCATCATAAGTTAGCTTAAGGTTCAGCTGATCGAGTCTATGTTATTTACATTGAAGAATAAATATCGGTCCGATATATTTGATATTATTTGAATTCAAAAATGAATATCGAATATGAATATATTTATATATGTCCGATATAAATATGTTCAATTTATCGAAATTTTTTTATCGGACGACATGCCTACCTTGGATTCAGATGTAAGTAAAACCAAGTCAAAGACTAATAATTGTATGCATCACGTCACTTAATATGAATATAAGTGCTAGAGATAAAATAATCAAATAACACAGCTTGCTTCGATCGGTATGTTGGGAAACATATATATATATATATATATAATATTGTATTTATTCCAAGATCATCTACAGCTCTCATCTACATGAAAAACATTTGCCACAGAGAATGGAATCAGTCTATTAATCACAATTAGGTTATTCAATGTTCACACTTCAAAGAAACTGAGACATTCTTTTTGAATTCTTTATTTTTTAAAAAAAATATTTGTATTTAACATTTGTAATCTTCTGAACAAAAGATGAAAAATTGAGACATTCTTTCGCTAGGTTACTTGAATTTTTTTTTTTTAAATATTTGTGTTTGATATATATTCGGACACGAGTATGAAAGTATAATCCTACAAATATATAAAAAAAAAATTAAAAAATTGAATATACTTGTATCGAATATATAACCGTATTCGACACTTATCGTCGAATTTGAATCACATAACCTGATCAATTAGACACAATAATTAATATATATAAATATATATATCTTCAGAAGCACATTCAGAAAGGAAACAGTAGTTCATACATTTTTGTTCATATTTCTTTTCTTTGCCAATGTTTAGCATGATGTTACAAATGCTTAGTGATTCTATTGGATACCACTTTTATTAGCATTGTTGAAGCCATCAAAACAAGGTATAATTACAATGAAGTTAATCAAAAGGGAAGATAAAGGTACTCTGTTTGCTTGATGGCACAGACTAGTAATCATATGACAAAAAAGAAGATTAGTTACTTAGCCATCGGGAAGGGGACCCAATAAACAACAAACAAGACATGTTAAAAGCATTTGAACTAGAAAACAACTTTAAAAATCAAATTCAACCTTTGAATAAGAGGAAAAGAAAACAAGCCTGCTGGCTGGCTACTTTTAAAATATTTGAATTTATTCATTAATTTGGCAATTTTCATGAGTATGAATAAAAAAAATTTAATTATAGTCATATATCTTTTCTATGTCATAAAAAAATAACACGAACACAAGAATATAGAAACATATCAAAATTTATATAACACGAATTATTTATATATCAAAATTTATATAAACATATAATATCTTAAACATGATTAATTATAATACAAATATAATACAAATACTCGAATTATAATTTTATTTTTTCTCCTATAGCTAGACCTGCTCACGGACCGGGCTTGGGCTTCAATATTTGTGATCCGGACCGGGCACTGCTCATATATTAAAAAAATATTATTTTTAAAAATTTTTATTATAAAAATATAAAATATATATTTTTTATTAAAGGATGAATAGTAATTTAACCTGCAGGCTGGACTTGGATAAGAAAAATAAAAAAGTCTGCCGCGACTCGACCCATGAGCACCTCTACCTACAACTACTAATACTAGATTATTTTTGGTTTGAACTATGACAACAAGAAATCCTCTTGTTGTCAATAGCCATGTGATCTATTAGTAGAGTATTGGACTCTTAATTTTAATAGTCAGAAATCAAATCCTGATAACTTTAAATATAAAAAAAAAAATCCTCTTGTTACCCTCACAACTTGACAAAAAGCTTTTCTCTATAAGAATAAATTAGGAAATTTCTCTCCTAAAAGCAAAAGAAAAAGTTTCCAATAATATTTTATTTTGTGAATCAATCAGCATAAATAATGCATTTCTCATTGCTATATGCTCAACTGGCATTGTCTCTAACCAAGAAGCTGGCAAATTAAAAAATGGCAGCGAAAGATGCTTAAATTCCTACCATGATACAGACAACATCGGACTCTTTTATACACGTGCGTTAATATTATTTATTTTATTATATATAATTTATTATTAAATATTTTTTATATTTTTGATAAATTTATATATTAGATGATTTTTTGTTTTGATATAAAATTTTATCGAAGTTTAACAAAATTATTATCAAAATTATATCAAAGGTTACTAAAACTATTACAAAATTATATTAAAAATTATTAAAATTATCTCAAAGGTTATCAAAAATTATATAAAACGTTACAAAAATTATATCAAAGGTTACTAAAAGTATATCAAGAGTTACCAAAACTATGTCAAGAGTTATCGAAATTATATTAAAGATTACGAAAAAAGTTATCAAAATTATATCAAAAATTAAACAAAATTATATCAAATGTCAACAAAATTATATTAAAGATTATCAAAATTATATCAAAGAATATTAAAGGTTACCAAAATCTTATCAAACGTTATCAAAATCATATCAAAGCTTACCAAAATTATATTAAATATTGTCAACATCATATCAAACGTTATCAAAACTATATAAAAAATTATAGAATTATTACAAATGTTATCAAAATTATATCAAATATTACCAAAGCTATTACAAATATTGTCAAAATTATTAAAAAAGTTATCAAAATTTTTACAAAGATTATCAAAATTATATCAAAGATTATCACAATTATATCGAGGGTTACCCAAAATTATATTAGAAGTTACCAAAATTATAAAGATTTATATCATGTTATTAAAATTATATTTAAGGTTATCAAAACTGTTACAAAGTTTACCAAAATTACCAAAACTATTACAAAGGTTATCAAAATTTTATTAAAGGTTATCAAAATTATATTAAAAGTTATCAAAATCATGTTAGAATTATTACAAATGTTATCAAAATTATTACAAAAGTTATCAAAATTTTTACAGAAATTATCAAAATTATATCAAAGATTATCACAATTATATCGAATGTTACCCAAAATTATATTAGAAATTACCAAAATTATAAAGATTATCGAAATTATATCAAATGTTATTAAAATTATATTTAAGGTTATCAAAATTACCCAAACTATTACAAAGGTTATCAAAATTTATATTAAAGGTTATCAAAATTATATTAAAATTTACCAAAATCATGTTATAGGGTATCAAAATCATATCAAAGGTTATTAAAATTATATCAAAGATTATCAAAATTATATCAACAGTTATCAAACTTATATCGAACGTTACCAAAATTATATCAAAAATTACCAAAACCAAAAGGCTAAATGCCCAATTTAGGACTCAACCTATGACCGGTTGAGTGAATCAGGATTAAACCTTTCAAATCAGTTTATTAAGGATGCAACCTTTTCGATCTGTCACAATTAAGGACTTTTGGCATCCTACACTTGCGTTTGATTGCGACGCGCCTAATATGTGACTGATGTTCAGAAATAATGCTGACATGTAATTGTTTTTTCCATGTGGCAATTGACAAAAAAAAAATCCCCAATTTTTATGAAACATAAAAATCGAGAAAAGGAAAGAAAAAAAACCTAACAACCCTTCAACCCTCCCTCTTCTGATTTGGGTTTAAGGTAACGCCATTGTTCTTCAGCTTGGATTTTTTTGTCTTTAGTTCTTATCTCTTGCCGGCCGATTTAGTAAAGTCAATGTCTCAAAAATCTTCAATCCATTCTTCTTCAGCTGGGTATTCAAAGTGGTTTGTTCTTCACCCCATCTCAATTTTTTTCAATACCGTCTCTCTCTCTGCCAATCGGTAATATGCTGGTTATTTCGATTTGTTTATTTATTTTATTGCTATTTTGCAGTAAAATCAGGGATAGGTATAGGCTCATAACATCCAGTTACCCGATTGAATGGGATTATGAAGGAGATCCCGTTTATTGTGATTGCAATCAGAAGGCACCCAGGTGGACTTCTTGGACAAACACAAATCCAGGAAGAAGATTTTATGGATGTCCACAATACCCAGTAAATATATCATGAATTAGTGCTATTTTTTTTTGGTTATTTAAATTCTGATTAAAATATTTAATTTTTATTTAAATTCTAATTATAACATGTATTTTATTTGTAGGACCATGTTTGTGGATTTCATGCATGGCATGACCCGAGATTTTGTTAAAGAGCAAGAGAGATTATTTTGGAGTTGAAAAGAAGGGAAAATTCTTATATGATAAAACTAAGAAACTGCAGAATCAAGTTTCATATTTGAAAGATAATGCAATAGATTGTGTTGAAGAAGAAATCATTGAAGAAAATTTTCAACTAAAGAATGAAGTTTCTACTTTAAAGTTAAAACTTAAGGAAGCCAATCACTCCAAAAGAGGTTAAGATGGCGACAACAACTGAAAATGGATTATGGTCATCTCAAGTTTTGTTGTAATTATGTTGTATTTGTTTAGTTTCAATGGTGCAAAACAATGTAGGCTTCATGCTTTACCTAAGATTAAAACACTGACAGCAACATTGTATGTATTGTGATTTTGATCAATAAAAAACATAACCCATTTGCACAATTTGTGTCATCAAACACCATTTCGTTCATAACTTTCATCTTGTACAGAATCCAAAACATTGGAAAAAGACACGGCCATACAAGAAATTACTTATGCCGTCTAACATTAACTAAAAACAAATGTTTCCATGCTAACATAAATAATAGTTTTCAACAGACTAATATAGTAGAAAAAAACAACAGCAATTATCAGACATTATTTCTCTTGCTTCGTTTGGAAGAAGCACTCTGACTTTCTTGAGTACCAGTCACATCATCAATTTTCTTTATGGCTTTGGAGCATCCAAGATTGTAGGCTGAGGGTTGTCTTTTCTTAGTTGTTGTTGAATTGGAAGTTGTCTTTGACAGTGGACTTGTTCTTCCACCAGTCATGCCATACAATCTTCTATTAGAATCTGCAAAACATCTCCCAGTACTATTGGGTGCCGGTCTACTGGCAAGGGCATTCAGTTCTGCAGTAGTTGAGGCAGAGTTAGAGGCAAAGGCAGAGGTAGATCCTTGTGCTGAAGCAGATGCAGAAGCTAAACCTGAAACACATGTAGATGCAGAAGCAGATCCACCACCAGCAGAAGCAGAGGCAGAACCAGATCCTTGTGCTGAAGCAGAGGCAGACATATTCCTTGTTTTTTGTTTCTTTTTTGGGTTTAGATTTATAACTTCAGTTGGATTCTGACTTGAGCTTCCAGCCATTTTCGTTTGAGATTGTTGCTGACAAAGACATAAGAAAAAAGAGTAATGTTTAGGGTTTTGAAAGTACCCAAAAGATAGAATGAATAAAATTGAATAAGACAAAAAAAAAATTTACCTCTCTACCTTTGAATGGATAGCCTCTTTTTTTGTGGCCTTCTTTATGACATAACTGGCATGTCATTATCATGCCCTTCCTTGTATGCTTGTATTGGTTCTTGTTTGTTTTTTTGGGCTCATCAGGGTCTTTCCTCCTATTTGTTTTGGGCCTTCCTGGAATTTTCCTAAACTCTAGTGGCAGAACTGGATCTTCACCAACTGATATTGGCCAATCCTTCATTCCTAGCATGGGCTGCAATGCATTACCATAAGCCAACAAATATACATCCTTATGGTACCAACTAGACACAAAGTCTTCAACATTTCCCCTTAGATCTCTGATTGCACAAATGGAATGAGCACAGGGGATACCAGACAAAGTATACATTCTGCAAGTACAGGTTTCGTTAGCCAAATTGACTATGAACCTGTCTTCACCCAAATCTATTCCATATCCTCCATCTCCAATAAACCTAACAATACAATGTGAAGCAATGGCTGCATTTTTTTCAATGATCTTCCATACATTATATCCAAGAGTACCTCTCCATTTAGATCCTTGTGTTGAAGCAGATGTAGAAGCTAAACCTGAAACACATGTAGATGTAGAAGCAGATCCACCACCAGCAGAAGCAGAGGCAGAACCAGATCCTTGTGCTGAAGCAGAGGCAGACACATTCCTTGTTTTTTGTTTCTTTTTTGGGTTTAGATTTATAACTTCAGTTGGATTCTGACTTGAGCTTCCAGCCATTTTCGTTTGAGATTGTTGCTGACAAAGACATAAGAAAAAAGAGTAATGTTTAGGGTTTTGAAAGTACCCAAAAGATAGAATAAATGAAATTGAATAAGACAAAAAAAATTTACCTCTCTACCTTTGAATGGACAGCCTCTTTTTTTGTGGCCTTCTTTATGACATAACTGGCATGTCATTATCGTGCCCTTTCTTTTATGCTTGTATTGGTTCTTGTTTGCTTTTTTGGGCTCATCAGGGTCTTTCCTCCTATTTGTCTTGGGCCTTCCTGGCATTTTCCTAAACTCTAGTGGCAGAACTGGATCTTCACCAACTGATATTGGCCAATCCTTCATTCCTAGCATGGGCTGCAATGCATTACCATAAGCCAACAAATATACATCCTAATGGTACCAACTAGACACAAAGTCTTCAACATTTCCCCTTAGATCTCTGATTGCACAAATGGAATGAGCACAGGGGATACCAGACAAAGTATACATTCTGCAAGTACAGTTTTGTTAGCCAAATTGACTATGAACCTTTCTTCACCCAAATCTATTTCATATCCTCTATCTCCATTAAACCTAACAATACGATGTGAAGCAATGGCTGCATTTTTTTCAATGATCTTCCATACATTATATCCAAGAGTACCTCTCCATTTAGAATATTCTCTTCTCTTCCTCACAATTCTTAACATCATATTTTTCCTAATGTCTTCAAATAACAGAATCACAGGTTTCCTTCTTGACTCCAACAAAGTCCCATTGAATGCTTCACACAAGTTGTTGTTAATCAATTCACACCTCGAATCTACATTGAAGAATGCTCTACACCATCTCCTAGGAGGGACTTTAACAATGTCAGTAGCTGCCTCTTCATTCTTCTCATGTAACTTTCTCATATTTTCTTCAAATTCCCTAGGTGTGGAAGATTTAGCAATCCTCCAAAACCATTGTTTCAGCTCTTCACCTTTATGTTCCCTTTTGCACCAATTAACATAAACATGCCTAGCACAATATGTGTGCTCTACATCTGGAAATAAGCATTCAATTGCATTCTCAAGGCCCTGCATAAAATGAAAAGCGCAATATAACCATAATTGGTTTCGAAAACATAATAAAAATGCATAATTATATCCAATATACTTGCTGAAGTTGAAAAGTATTAAAGGCTGTTAACTTACCTTTTGCTAGTCTGACATCATTGTCCATCCTATGCCACTTCCAATTTTTAAATTTGACTTCAATAGTTCAAGAAACCATTTCCAAGAAGCAGTGCATTCAACTTCCACTAATGCCCAAGCCACTGGAAACATTTGATTGTTTCCATCTCTGCCAACAGCACATAGCAGCTCACCTTTAGTCAAACTTTTGAGCCAACATCCATCCAGCCCCAAAAAACGCCTACAACCATTTTCGAAGCCAAGTTTAAGTGCTTCAAAGCATATATAATACCTCTCAAAAACAGGTGGAGATGTTGGCATCTGTCTATGAACTTTATCTTCATTGTGCTTCCAGGATTAGTCTCCACAATTGCTTTTGCATAATTCCTCAATTGACCAAACTGCTCCTTATAGTTGCTAATAACTTTATCAACCACCTCTTTCTTAGCCCTTCTTATCATACTAATATTGACACTAAGGCCATGATCCTTCCTTATAGCTTCTTGGATCTCAACATTCTTAATGAAATGATACTTCTTAAATTTATCCATGTACAATTCTGCCAAAACAGATTGTGTCCAACTTGGATTTTAAAATACCTTATTGCAATCATAACTGTCCTTGAAAGTCTTCACTTGAAATGATTGCAATCTTTTATCATATGCCCCATAAATTACCCAAGGACAATTCTCTGCTCGACACGTCCCTCTCACAAATTTACAATTGTTTTTAGCCCAAGTAATTGTCCTATTTGTTTTAAGGGATAATAATGTCATAGCATGTTTAAATTGCTTTGCTTTCTCAAAGAACATCCCTAGTTCAATATAAAGGCTAGCTGCAATAGGATCATATGACGAATACATGTTCTTCCTCTTAGTACAATCATCTACCTATTCTCCTTCATCACTAACAGGATCCCCAAACTCATTAGACTCATAATACTCACTATCATTTCCATTTTCCTCCTCATTACTCTGTTCTTTATCAAATGAGGTTGAATATGGCTCATCTGGTCTGAGGGTATCAAATTTATCAGCAACCTCATCTACACTGATGTTCACTCCCTTCCCCATTCTCTTTTTCCTACTGTTAGATCTAGTAGTAACTAGTTATTCATCATCATTATCACATAATTCTTCTTCTTCTATCTCTTGCTCAACAGACTCATTCACTTCAGGATGGTTTACTACCCTTTCACTTCCCACTG
Organism: Fremontodendron californicum; assembly: GCA_030761205.1. Lineage (NCBI taxonomy): Eukaryota > Viridiplantae > Streptophyta > Magnoliopsida > Malvales > Malvaceae > Fremontodendron > Fremontodendron californicum. Next base: position 30,803,872 of record JAULJL010000011.1, read on the forward strand.
CCTCATTCACAACCTCATCAGTCCCCATTGCCTCATTCCCCACTGCCTCATTCCCCACTTCTTCATTTCCCCATTCCTCATTCACAACCTCATCAGTCCCCATTGCCTCATTCCCCACTTCCTCATTTCTTACTGTCTCATTGCCTTGAATTAATTCTGTTACAACTACTTGAGGGTCATCTATGCCATGCTCTATATAGACATCAATCTCACCAGATCTACCATATACCTAATCATGTTTAAAGTGCTATTATCATCACAAACTACCTTAAGCCCTTCACCAAGGCTTCTACCAGGTATTAAATAAAATATATTACAAATATTGTGAAAACCAGCTTCCTTGCAAATGTTTAATAACTCAAAATAACTCAACTTATCAGGATCAAAGGTAAGGTCCTCAACTATCTCATTAATATACCTAACATTACGACCCTCACCAATAAATGTTCCAGCATAATGAAACCTAATGATACATAATTCACAACTCATTCTGTCATAAACAAAGAAACAAAAGCAAAATAATTGTCACTATATCAAGATTAAACTCATAACAACATTCATACACATAAACTATAACAATATTCAACAAAATAAACTAATAACCCTATCAACAATACTAAATCAATAACCAACATAAAACATATTATAACTCACCAGGAAACCACCCTTTTGCATTCAAAATTACGCAGTCACCTTTGAAATTCCAAAACCCTAAACCGTGTTTATAAAATTGGAGAGTTACCCAAATTAATATTGAGCTATATAATCTTAATTGAAAACAAATTAAAATAATCAATACTTACCGAAATTATGATTTCTGAGTTCGATTTTTAATGATTCCCGAAGATTAATATAATGGTTCTGAAATAGGGATTCTCGATTTCAAAGAAAGAACGAATTTGGGGCTCAAATCATAACAAAGGATTAAACAATAGATTCGATTTAGATTCAGAACTAGGGTTTCCGATTCAAATGAGGGATTCAAATGAGAACGGGAATGGGAATGGTTTCAGATTCAAATGAGGGATTTTTCGATTAGGGTTTTTTGGGCAAGTTTCGGGGATATAGGATATTTGAGTTTTCAGACTTTTTTTACGAAATAAATTTGATGTTTAAAGTTAATGGAATTTCAGGCCAAAAAAAAATTAAAGGAATTTGTTATTGCCACATGGAATTTGTTATTTATTTTTCAGATTTTTATATTGCCAAATGGGAAAAACAATTACATGTCAGCATTTATGATTGATACATTAGTTGCATTGCATTCAAACGCAAATGTAGGATGTCAAAAGTCCTTAATTGTGACAAATCGAAAAGGTTGCATCCTTAATAGACTGATTTGAAAGGTTTAGTCCTGATTCACTCAACCGATCATAGGTTGAGTTATAAATTGGGCATTTAGCCAAACCAAAATTATACCAAAGGTTAACAAAATCATATAAAAGGTTATCAAAATTATATCAAAAGTTGTCAAAATTTTATATCAAAATTTACCAAACTTAAATAAAAAGTTATCAAAATTATATCTGTAATAACCAATTTTCGTCCGGGTCGGATTCGAATCCGACCCGGGCCAAGTACGAACCGGGCCTGCTATTCAGCAGGCCCAATCTGCTATCCAGGCCCATTGGCCCATTTCTGGCCCAACCCCTCAACCCCCAAACCGGGCCACCAGTGGGCCCAAACCCATCAGCCCAGCCGACCCATTTCCCCTAACCCTAACCAGAAACCCTAACCCTAACCAGAAACCCTAACCCTAAACCAAACCCTAATCCCCTAACCAGACCTCTGCCACCAGCCTCCCTGCCAACCCAGCCCTACCTCTGCCACCCTGACCAACCCCCCTGCCACACGCCAAAACCTACCCCTGACCACCGACCCTTGCCCTGCCACAGCCACCCCCACACGGCAGCCCCTCCCCACACGCAACCCAAGCCCCCACGCAACCCCTCCATAAAACAAACCCCAGATGAGCGCCAGAAAAAAAAGAGAGGAGGAGGAGGAGGAAGGAGACCTCGGATTGGGATCCCACCAGACTCGAACCCCCCAAAAAAAACCAAAGGGGAGGAGACCCCTCCCTCTCCAAAAACCCCAGATCTGGGGTCCGATGCTTTGTCCTGAAAACAGTTCCATAGGAGCTTGCATTCGAGTCCTTTTCTTTATATATGATGTCACTTCTTTCCCCTGCTTTTAGTTCAGTTCCGAGCCTTAGTTCAATCCCAAAACCAAAAGTCCATCCCAGCTGTAAAAAGATCTACGTGCGGATAAGGGGCGAAGAGGTTTTATGCTGAAAATACCGGTTCTTGCACCCTGCAAAAGAAAGAAAACATACCAAAACAAACCAAAACAGCCAAAACAGCAAACCAAAGAAAAAAAAGTTTTTTTTTTAAAAAAGAAAATCCTAGATCTACGAAATTCGGTGGGGATACGGGCTAAACGGAGCCCGGATCCGTAACGACGGCGTACGACGACCGGCGCGGTGGCCGGCCGTCGGATTCTGGGTTTCTGGGGAGGTTCTGGGCTGAGAGAGAAAAAGAGAGAGAGAGGGAGAGAAGAAAAAAAAAAAAAGAAGAAGAAATGAAGAGAAAAAAAAAAAAGGGGGCTTATATAGCCCCCCTGAGCCGGGTCAAGGTGACCCGCGCCTGGACCCGCGGGTCGACCCGGGGTCCGCGCGGGTCACCCATTTTTTAAAAAAATTTTAAACGGCGTCAAAACGACGCCGTTTTGGACCCAGGGTCCGCGCGTGGACCCGCGGGTCGACCCGGGGTCCGCGCGCCCGACCCGAAAAAAAAAAAGAAAAAAAGAGAGAAATGCGCCGAAACGGCGCCGTTTTGTAAGCGCCGAAACGGCGCCGTTTTGCCCGAGGAGGATCCGCGCCTGGACCCGGATCTGACCCGGGGTCCGCGCGGGTCCCCCTTTGCAAAAAAAAAAAAGAAAAAAGCTGGGCCAGGCCTGGCCTAGCAGGCCAGGCCAGAACCAGGCCTGGCCCAGCAGGCCAGGCCAGAACCAGGCCTGGCTCAGCAGGCCTGGTTCTGGGCCAAAGAAAAAAGAAAAGAAAAAAAAAAAAAAAAAAGAAAGAAGAAAAATTAAAATAAAAACTAATAATAATAAATTTAAAATAATAATAAAAATATAAAAAATATATATACATAAAAAAATTAAAAAATCAAAAAAAAAATAAAAAAAAAAATCAAAAAAATTAAAAATAAAAAAAGGGAAAAAAATTAAAAAAAATTCACGATTATCGATTTTGAAGTTTTTGACTTTTTTTATTTTTGACATTTTCAGGTGATTTTACGAAGATCAAGTCCGGCATTTTGATTTTTCAGATTCTCGACATTCGTCAAGTATGATTTTCTTATTTATTTTCATTTACTATTTGTATTTATTTATTTTGTCCGGCATTCGATATATTTTTGTTATTCGATTTCGATTTTAAAATATTAAAATAATAATTTTTAATTAATACATGTTTTTTAAAATTATTTTCGGTAAATAAAATTCTCTAAAAACGGATCTCTTTCTCGGATGGTCGGAGTATCGATCGTTTTTCGAAAAGGTTCGAGTGAGAATAATAATCGAGACACTATCGAAAGTATCGGAGTGATTCGGGAATTACTCTTACATAGATAATTTCTTTTATTTCGGAAATAATTATTAAAAGCATTTTAATTTACCTTTCAAAAAAAAAAGTTTTTAATAAATACGAATTACCGACGACGGAATTCGAAGGATGTCACGGTAGTGATTCCTAAGATATCTTGAGGTGAGAGAGTTTCGTTAAATATCACCACGAGTGGTGGGAATATTTGGCGACATGCTCGATACGAAAATTCTTTTTCGTTAAAAAAATGGAAATAATCAACAAAAAAAAAGTGAATAAAGAGCGAATGTTTATTGCGCTCGATATTTTGCCATGCTCGTGTTTTTAATATTACGATTCGCATGTTTAATTTTATAGTTATGTGTTAAGCCGTATGCATCCGATATTTAAATATTCGCATCATACGCATTTAGATAAAAAAAATGGATGTAAATTGCCGACGACGGAATTCGAAGGATATCACGGTTGTGATTCCTAAGATGTCTTGAGGTGAGAAGATCTCGTTAAATACCATCGAGAGTATCGGGAATATTTAATGTGTATTTTCGATAACAAATTTACGTTCACTTTCGATTTTAAAAAAAAATAAAAATAGTTCAAAAATTCAAAAAATAATAAACATGTTTTTTTTTAAATAAAATAAAATGAAAATAAAAGAGGATTATTTTTAAATAGTGATGTCAAGTCCATTAAATCGAGATTTAAGATAACACGTGATCAAGTGGTACCGTTTTCTAAACGGGCGTTGCGGGGGTGCTAATCCTTCCCCGCACGTAACCGACTCCCGAACCCGATTTTGTTTTCCCTCTGGTTCAAAGCGCGGACTTTGAAATTGGTTTTACAAAATGTTTTAATTAATTTTGAAATATTTTTCTAAAATCGGTTTTAATAGGTGGCCAATCACACCTAGCAAAAAAGATTGGTGGCGACTCCATTATTTTGTGTTTTCATCAAAATCGTCGTAGCGGTCCGAAAAAATCGTTATGACAGCTTGGCGACTCCACTGGGGAACCTTTGAGAGTCGAGCCACAAATTGATCATGTGTTGTTTTAAAATCTCGAATTAATGGATTTAATCGTTATTTAATTTTAATTCTCTTTACTTTCTTTCTTTCTTTATTTTTATTTTGCTTGCAATTACACTTTGATATTCGTTAAATCTTGATTCATATTTTTTTTATGTCGTTTATTTTTTTTAAAATCGTGGAATGTTTATAATAAAGAGTCGTAGACAAATAGTCGAAGGTTTGCTTGTTCCTTCTCACACACGAGCACATACATTTCATACATAAGCTCTATACCCGAGCTTTATCCCTTTAGGTGAAAGTAAAGTACCTACGCTCTCGTGAGGCAATAACCTCCGCATGGGCTAGCGAAACACTTTCAGAGTATAAAGTACCTACGCTTTCGTGAGGCAATAACCTCCGCATAAGCCTGGAAAATATACTCCAACAAATTGAACCCGTTTTAAATCGGGATGCCTTACTAGCCTTCACGGGCAACAGTAAGGAGCAATTTGGAGCCTTTTAGAACCTAACTCAACCTCATGTAGTGAACTTGAGTAGAGCCATATCGAATTTCCGATCGGATATCCTCAAAATTTGGAAGGAACATGGTGATCTTTCGCTATTTGTTTACACTCCGAACAAGAACTGTAAATCGGGTAATGATGAACGCACATCGTGCTACCCGCAATAAGTTTCATTTTTCGCTCCGAAGGCATCGTGATGCTCAATAAGTCGATACTGTCGGAGCAAATGTTCGTTAACTTTTTGAGTTTGTAAATATGAAAATTCTTTCTTTTCGTACATCACGTACATTTCATGCACTAATGCACTTGTAAATAAAGCATGTACATTTATAGTTGTATTTTTGATTTCACAGTGATAATAATCTCATTTGATAAACCACATAGACACTTGTTGTTGATTAAATGAGGATTGCAAACCGGTAGTGTTGAATAAATACTCGGACATTTGTGTCGTAATAAGACCCACTACCACAAAAGTTTTTGATAGAAATTGGTTTGTGAAAATAATATTTTGATTTTTACGGAAAAAAATATCTTTCAAAAAAACAAAAAAAACAAAAAAACATTTTGCGGATTGAATTTGGGGGTAAAGTTTGTGCAATAAAATTGTTGAATAATCAAGTTCAGTCCGAATCATGAATAGTTTTCTGTATATATTCGTGCATTAATTTGTTTATTCTTTAGACAAATCAAAATTAGCATCATATTGCACTCATAACATGCATGGTCATTCATTGTAGAATACGTTAGTGACATCCATGATCGTTCTCTGTATATACCAGTACATCATTTTATTTATTCTGCACATGCATCATATCGACATCGTGATTGCATTCATTACAATAAGGTCTTGCATTCGTGACATACATGGTCACTCATTGTACATACTCATGCATTAACTTGTTTATTCTTTACATGCATTATATGGGCATCGTGTTACATTCACGGCATTCATAGCTCATGCATCATGAAACACACTTGGAGAATAAAAAAGGAAGTCGGTTTAGCTTTGCAAGGATTCCTCTTCCGAATCAGAGGTATAAGAATCACTGCATACCTCCATGACACAGGCCGGAACCATGGAGGATGAACAAAATAGACTGGATAGAGTAGAAAGAGCACAGAGAGAATTACAAGAACAGTTAGCCAGATCTCAGCAAGAAATACGAGAACAGATAGCAAAATCTCGAGAGGAGTCACGCGAGCAAATAGACAAGATGATTGAAATGATGACTAGGCTGACCCGAGGAAAATGGGTTGCTGAAGAATCGATCATAAGGGGAGAACCTCGACCTCGAGTAAATGGCAACGAAGATCCGATTTACCTAGCGAGTCAACAAGGCCAAAGACAATTTCAAGTGAACTCGGAATTTCACCACTCAGACTCAGTTGTCATTCCAAACCAAGATGGTTCACCAGAACAAGAAAAGATGAAAAAACGTGTGGCAAAGCAAGTGGAAGACACAGAGGTGCAACAGAAGTATGATCTGTTTGAAAGGAGACTTAAAGCCATAGAAAGAATAGACGTTTTCGGGAATACGAATCCAAATGAGCTCAGCTTGGTCCCGGATTTGTTGATTCCGCCAAAATTCAAGGTCCCTCAATTTGAAAAGTATGACGGATCGAAATGTCCATCAATCCACATCATGATGTTTTGTCGGAGAATGGCTGGCTACACCAACAATAACAAGCTGTTAATCCACTGCTTCCAAGACAGTCTAACAGGGCCAGCTGCAAGATGGTATAATCAGTTGGATCGGGACCATATCCGTTCTTGGAAAGATCTGGCAAAAGCTTTCAAGACTCAGTATAAGCACATGATCGACATGGCACCAGATAGGTTGACCTTGCAAAATATGGAGAAAGAGGCCACTGAGAGCTTCAAAGAATATGCTCAGAGGTGGATGGACATGGCCACCCAAGTACGACCGGCTCTGACTCAAAAGGAAATTACTGTCCTTTTTGTGAGTACACTGCATGTTCCGTACTATGATAGACTCGTTGGAAATGCCACAAAGAATTTTGCAGATATGGTGGCCTCAGGAGAGATGATTGAGAATGCTATTAAGAACGGAAAACTCGAAAGAGATGAGACATCCAATGCCGAGGGAAACGAGACACTTGAAAAGAAAGAGGAGCATGTCCAGGCTATGGGAGAATTCACTCCGTATCGCCGGGTCTCTCCATATCAATCGTGTTACTTTACCAATGTCTCTTCAGGTCATTATCCTTACTTTCCAGATATTCAAACACATCATTCTATGCCAGCCCTTGCAACTAGGCATGTTTCCCAGAAACGATCGAGGGGCAACCAAGAGAAATTTTCAGTCCCAATCTCTGACCTGTTGCAATTACTAATAAGAAACCGATATCTCACCCCTGTGCCTTTGAAAACAGTTCCAAATCCATCAGCAAGGAGTTATGACCCGAACAGCAAGTGTGAGTATCACATGGGGGCAATTGGACATTCAACTGAAAAATGCAGACGACTGAAGAAAAAGATTGAAGCTTTGGTCCACGATGGCATTTTGACTCCAGAGCTAGTCGAACGATGGAAATCCGCATTGCCATAAATCGGTTTCTTCGACACGGATTTGGAAGATGAGAATGGTTACCTTTAAAAGCATGTCAACAAGCATTGAGGAATATGCATGTAGCTCTATGCCTCATCATGAAAGCACTTGTCTTATGTTGGCATCCACATGAAATAAATAAATTTTAAATTTCAAAGGCTTTGTGTTTATTGTGCTCTAAGTTGAATTTGCAAAAATAAACGTTAAAGAGATCCTTGACTTTTGAAGAGCGCGTTCTTAAAAGAAAAAAATCTTTCTTCACGTTAAGAAATGATGAGATATCTTGAGATTTTTGATGATCAATGTTAGAAATGACCCAACATCCTTCCATCTCTCTTTCGGACTTGCCCATGCTTGAATCTTTTGAGATTGGAAAAACCAATGCTTCCAGGAACATATTGTTGAATTTCAAAAACCATAGTCAGTGCAATAAGAAAAATGCAGATCCTAATTTAAATTATGAGCAATGGAACAAACTTTTTGAAAAAAAAAATCCGAGCTTTTTGGTGTCTCAAACAAGTGAAACCTCTTTCAAGAATCTAGATCATGGTAAATTGATGTGTGTCAAGGTTATGCCAAAACCATTCACATCCCTTCCCGTAACCACAAAACAAGAGTTGCCCAAACGTCACTTCATGATTAACGTCTCGGGTAACAATGATTAAACCTGATTTTCTCGTGTTCTTAGAAAAAAGCTGTTTTCGAGCCATATTCTTTCTTATCCCTTCGGAGAGCAAAAAGACTCGAGGTATTCCTCGTTATGATACGAAGTCTCATTTGTATGACCAATCAAATGGTGCATCATTTGTAGATACGAAAGACGCGTGGTGGATAAAGATGGAGTAATTTTCGGAGCATGCAAAAAAAAATGAAAAAATGAAAAAAAAAGAAAAGAAAAAATGAAAAAAGAAAAATGAGTGTGACATCATGCATTTATGAAATTCAAGACGGTTTCAAGAAAGAAAAAAAAACTTTTTCATTATTTTCCTCTAAGGAATGACTCTTCGATTTACGTGCTTGTGTTCGAGATGAAAAATGGCCATCTTTCATCATCCTTTCACAAAATAGAAAATATCCTTTTGCTACCCCTTTTGAGCCTAGTGAATACTTTTGTTCTTTCAACCCCGATCAAGGATCACCCTCCACACTAGGGGGGCAAATTCGAGGAAGGATCTTTTCAAAGGTCACGGATAGTGAAGTCTTGGTTCAAAAACGAAAAAGAATGTCGTGAATCAAAGAGAAATCTGAGCTTCCAAATGACTACGGGCTCACCTTGTCAAAATAGAGATGCGAAAAAAAAGGAGATAAAAAGAAAGATGAAAGCAAAAACATAAAAGGAAGAAAAGAACGGATGAAAATCATCGAATAAAGAGAAAAGCTCAGAAAAGACAAGTGTTTCAAAGAGAATCCTCCTCATGAAATGATCCTTGATTTGATCACCTTAAACACATGTTTGGGCCTACCTATCTTTCTTTCAGTACCTCAAACCTCGGCCTACATTACATACCTGAAAAAGACCATTTCGATCGAGCATGGTCATTTAAATTGATGAGTCTATTCTTAGAAAAACGCATGAGACTTCGGTCTCCTTTCTGGTTAAAAATCCTTTTTGGATAAGTCTTGATTTCTTGAATGCATGGTGAAACACTTAATGAAAAAATGGAAAGAATGAGACTCTAGGGTGAAAACCCGACATGGGCAGTCTAGAGTAAAATGGGAGAATTTCGGTGCTGCTTATGGTATTGTCGAGGCCATAACAAAAGAAGAGGTCATTTTTGAAGAAGTTAAGGAACATCTGAGAATTCCAAAATATCCCAAAACTGTCAACGCTCGTTTGGAGGTTTGACTTTAAAAGCTGAGACCGTTTTCCTTTCCAGAATCAATTCTCCAGTTTGAATATCCCAGCTAGTCTTGACGTTTGTCAAAATGCCATAATTTGGAAACTAAAAGAAGGTAGAATTTGTTTGAGTCCAAAAAAATCATGTTCTATAAAATCTGTTCTATTTGTGAATCTAGAAAGGATATACATTTTTCCTGTTGCGAAGTCTCCTTGGATCGACCAAAATCTTGTGGTATCAAGCCTTCCGACTCAATTTGAAAAAAATCCGAATCGACACTCAGAAAAACTTCTAACAGTGATCATCAATCTTCAAGAGATCTGGATATCAGGCGATGACATTTTTAGCTCAAGAGTTTTTAGCAAATAAGCAAACATTTTTTAAAAAAAGCAAGCAAAAGCAGATAAATGAAAATATTTTTGGAAGAAACCATTTCCGATGTTGGCATAAGACGAAGGTTCTTCTGGCCTAGAGGTATGGAACTATTGAGGTAGAAGAAATGAACACTCGGATTCCAGTTGATCTTGAAAAACTATCGGGGCAAAGGGATAGTTCCAAAGTGAAGAAAAAGGTTGATCTCTTACGAGGCACGAGCGTTGCAGGATACACTCTGTTTCGAAGAGGAAAAATGATTTGGAAAAGCTAAACCGAGATCAAGAAAAAACAATCGGGAACATTCGTATATTTATTAAGTTTTGCATCTACATCGTGTCGTAAAATGTGCACAGTATCCGAAGGTACTTGCACATGCATCATCAGGGGCATACGCATTGACATCGCATGACATTCACATTTCATGCATGGCATTGATTATTTGAAATTTTGACATTTGAATTCGAACATTCAGTGAGATTTTCTTCCAAGATATGATCTTCAGGTATGATCACCAAGACCTCCGGGCACCTCTTTTAAAACCTCCGGGGCATTTCTCTTTTAAGTCCTCCGGGCACAGGAAAAGAATTTATTTTCAAAGTTGTGGAGCCTCTGATGAGAGGAGCAATTTATTTCCAAAGTTGTGGAGCCTCTGATGAGAGGAGCAATTTAAATTTCAAAGTTGTGGAGCCTCTGATTAGAGGAGCAATTTATTTTTCAAAGTGATAGAAAATTAAAAAAAAGAAGACCTCCGGGCATCTGTTTTAAGACCTCCGGGCACAACAAAAGAAAAAGGAAATTAGAAAAAAGAAGACCTCCGGGCATCTATTTTAAAGACCTCCGGGCAACTGTTTCAAGACCTCCGGGCACAGGAAAATAATTTAAATTTCAAAGTTGTAGAGCCTCTGATGAGAGGAGCAATTTATTTCCAAAGTTGTAGAGCCTCTGATTAGAGGAGCAATTTATTTTCAAAGTGATAGAAAATTAAAAAAGAAGACCTCCGGGCATCCATTTTAAAACCTCCGAGTTACATTTTCAAGACCTCCGGGCACAATAAAAGAGAAGAAAAGTTAGGAAGAAAGAAGACCTTCGGGCACCTATTCTAAGACCTCCGGGCACCTCTTTCAAGACCTCCGGGCACTATTCTCGAAAAGCATGGATAAGACCTCCGGGCACCATTTTCAAAGAAAAGACATTTTTAAAGACCTCCGGGCACCTGTTTCAAGACCTCCGGGCACTATTCTCAAAAATCACGGATAAGACCTCCGGGCACCATTTTCAAAGAAAAGTCATGTTTTCAAGACCTCGGGGCATCATTCTCAACGTCTAGAATAAGACCTCCGGGCACCACTTTCAAAGAAGTAACATTTTCAGACCTCCAAGTATCTGTATCCAAAAACCTTCGGGTAGCATCTTTCAAAATGACATTTTTCAAAACCTCCGGGTACCATTTTCAATTTTTGCAAAGTCAATTTCGTTACTTTAAGAAAGGTCGAGCCTCGGTAGGATTAGTCGAGTGGCGATATCTGAAGAATCTGACAAGGAATTTCAAGACTAAATGAGAAAGAAATGGGGATATCCAGAATGAGTCTTCACTTTCGTAAGACTAAGGTAGTAAGTGAGGTGATGATCTAAGTTGTGTTCAAGCTCATTGTCAAAAAAAAAAAATTCGAAGTTCATTTAATTTCAAAGTCGTGGAGCCTCTGATGAGAGGAGCAATTTAAATTTCAAAGTTGTGGAGCCTCTGATGAGAGGAGCAATTTATTTTCAAAGTTGTGGAGCCTCTGATTAGAGGAGCAATTTATTTTCAAAGTTGTGGAGCCTCTGATGAGAGGAGCAATTTATTTTCCAAGTGATAGAGCCTCTGATGAGAGGAGCAATTTATTTTTTCAAAGTTGTGGAGCCTCTGATTAGAGGAGCAATTTATTTTCAAAGTCGTAGAGCCTCTGATTAGAGGAGCAATTTATTTTTCCAAGTGATAGAGCCTCTGATGAGAGGAGCAATTTATTTTTTCAAAGTCGTGGAGCCTCTGATGAGAGGAGCAATTTATTTTCAAAGTCGTAGAGCCTCTGATTAGAGGAGCAATTTATTTTCCAAGTGATGGAGCCTCTGATTAGAGGAGCAATTTATTTTCAAAGTTGTGGAGCCTCTGATGAGAGAAGCAATTTATTTTCAAAGTCGTAGAGCCTCTGATGAAAGGAGCAATTTATTTTTTCAAGTGATAGAGCCTCTGATTAGAGGAGCAATTTATTTTCCAAATGATAACAGCATCGCTAAAAATAGATCTCAATAACCGGACAAAATTGGTTATACTATCTTTGCCCTATTCCTGATTCTCAGCAATGTGCAAAGAGGGGCAGCTGTAATAACCAATTTTCGTCCGGGTCAGATTCGAATCCGACCCAGGCCAAGTACGAACCGGGCCTGCTATTCAGCAGGCCCAATCTGCTATCCAGGCCCATTTCTGGCCCAACCCCTCAACCCCCAAACCGGGCCACCAGTGGGCCCAAACCCATCAGCCCAGCCGACCCATTTCCCCTAACCCTAACCAGAAACCCTAACCCTAACCAGAAACCCTAACCCTAAACCAAACCCTAATCCCCTAACCAGACCTCTGCCACCAGCCTCCCTGCCAACCCAGCCCTACCTCTGCCACCCTGACCAACCCCCCTGCCACACGCCAAAACCTACCCCTGACCACCGACCCTTGCCCTGCCACAGCCACCCCCACACGGCAGCCCCTCCCCACACGCAACCCAAGCCCCCACGCAACCCCTCCATAAAATAAACCCCAGATGAGCGCCAGAAAAAAAAGAGAGGAGGAGGAGGAGGAAGGAGACCCCGGATTGGGATCCCACCAGACTCGAACCCCCCAAAAAAAACCAAAGGGGAGGAGACCCCTCCCTCTCCAAAAACCCCAGATCTGGGGTCCGAACCCCAGATCTGGACCCCCTTTCGAAACAGCCCCGACCACCCTCTCCTCCAAAACCGAAAAACCCTGCAAAAGAAAGAAAACATACCAAAACAAACCAAAACAGCCAAAACAGCAAACCAAAGAAAAAAAAAGTTTTTTTTTTAAAAAAGAAAATCCTAGATCTACGAAATTCGGTGGGGATACGGGCTAAACGGAGCCCGGATCCGTAACGAGGGGGTCGAAAACCCCTCGGATGTTAGATTTTGGAGAAAACCGGCCGCCGTTCGACGGCGTACGACGGCCGGCGCGGTGGTCGGCCGTCGGATTCTGGGTTTCTGGGGAGGTTCTGGGCTGAGAGAGAAAAAGAGAGAGAGAGGGAGAGAAGAAAAAAAAAAAAAAGAAGAAATGAAGAGAAAAAAAAAAGGGGGCTTATATAGCCCCCCTGAGCCGGGTCAAGGTGACCCGCGCCTGGACCCGCGGGTCGACCCGGGGTCCGCGCGGGTCACCCATTTTTTAAAAAATTTTAAACGGCGTCAAAACGACGCCGTTTTGGACCCAGGGTCCGCGCGTGGACCCGCGGGTCGACCCGGGGTCCGCGCGCCCGACCCGAAAAAAAAAAGAAAAAAAGAGAGAAATGCGCCGAAACGGTGCCGTTTTGTAAGCGCCGAAACGACGCCGTTTTGCCCGAGGAGGATCCGCGCCTGGACCCGGATCCGACCCGGGGTCCGCGCGGGTCCCCCTTTGCAAAAAAAAAAAAAGAAAAAAGCTGGGCCAGGCCTGGCCTAGCAGGCCAGGCCAGAACCAGGCCTGGCCCAGCAGGCCAGGCCAGAACCAGGCCTGGCTCAGCAGGCCTGGTTCTGGGCCAAAGAAAAAAGAAAAAAAAAAAAAAAAAAAAAAAAGAAAGAAGAAAAATTAAAATAAAAACTAATAATAATAAATTTAAAATAATAATAAAAATATAAAAAATATATATACATAAAAAAATTAAAAATAAAAAAAAATCAAAAAAATTAAAAATAAAAAAAAGGGAAAAAAATTAAAAAAAATTCACGATTATCGATTTTGAAGTTTTTGACTTTTTTTATTTTTGACATTTTCAGGTGATTTTACGAAGATCAAGTCCGGCATTTTGATTTTTCAGATTCTCGACATTCGTCAAGTATGATTTTCTTATTTATTTTCATTTACTATTTGTATTTATTTATTTTGTCCGGCATTCGATATATTTTTGTTATTCGATTTCGATTTTAAAATATTAAAATAATAATTTTTAATTAATACATGTTTTTTAAAATTATTTTCGGTAAATAAAATTCTCTAAAAACGGATCTCTTTCTCGGATGGTCGGAGTATCGATCGTTTTTCGAAAAGGTTCGAGTGAGAATAATAATCGAGACACTATCGAAAGTATCGGAGTGATTCGGGAATTACTCTTACATAGATAATTTCTTTTATTTCGGAAATAATTATTAAAAGCATTTTAATTTACCTTTCAAAAAAAAAAAGTTTTTAATAAATACGAATTACCGACGACGGAATTCGAAGGATGTCACGGTAGTGATTCCTAAGATATCTTGAGGTGAGAGAGTTTCGTTAAATATCACCACGAGTGGTGGGAATATTTGGCGACATGCTCGATACGAAAATTCTTTTTCGTTAAAAAAAATGGAAATAATCAACAAAAAAAAAGTGAATAAAGAGCGAATGTTTATTGCGCTCGATATTTTGCCATGCTCGTGTTTTTAATATTACGATTCGCATGTTTAATTTTATAGTTATGTGTTAAGCCGTATGCATCCGATATTTAAATATTCGCATCATACGCATTTAGATAAAAAAAATGGATGTAAATTGCCGACGACGGAATTCGAAGGATATCACGGTTGTGATTCCTAAGATGTCTTGAGGTGAGAAGATCTCGTTAAATACCACCGAGAGTATCGGGAATATTTAATGTGTATTTTCGATAACAAATTTACGTTCACTTTCGATTTTAAAAAAAATAAAAATAGTTCAAAAATTCAAAAAATAATAAACATGTTTTTTTTTAAATAAAATAAAATGAAAATAAAAGAGGATTATTTTTAAATAGTGATGTCAAGTCCATTAAATCGAGATTTAAGATAACACGTGATCAAGTGGTACCGTTTTCTAAACGGGCGTTGCGGGGGTGCTAATCCTTCCCCGCACGTAACCGACTCCCGAACCCGATTTTGTTTTCTCTCTGGTTCAAAGCGCGGACTTCGAAATTGGTTTTACAAAATGTTTTAATTAATTTTGAAATATTTTTCTAAAATCGGTTTTAATAGGTGGCCAATCACACCTAGCAAAAAAGATTGGTGGCGACTCCATTATTTTGTGTTTTCATCAAAATCGTCGTAGCGGTCCGAAAAAATCGTTATGACAATATCAAAGTTACTAAAATTACATCAAAGGTTATCAAAATATCAAGTCTATCAAAATTATATCAAAGGTTATCAAAATCATATCGAAAGTTACGATCATTATATCAAAGGTTAATATAATTATTTCAAAATCATATTAAAGGTTACTAAATCATATAAAAGGTTACTAAAATTGTATCAAAGGTTATCAAAATCACATCAAATGTTATTAAAATTACATTAAAAGTTATCAAAATTATATTAAACGTTTTCAGAATCATATTAAAAGTTATCAAATCATATCAAATACCATTAAAATCATATTAAAGACTATCAAAATCATATCTAAGGCTACTAAAGTCATATCAAAGATTACTAAAATGTTATGTATTTATTGTTACTTATTACATATTTATGTCAAAAATCATTCTCGTCTAATCTCATATGGTAAACATATTATTGTAGTTTAATAATAATTTTATGATCCAAGTCATGTCCTACCATACTACCAATTTGGACTTAATCATCATCTTTGATTATATCTTCTCATTTCGATTCTCATCAAGTAAATAGTATTTTAAGGTTTTCCGTAACCTAATAGCTAGATAAATAAAATCTTGATTCTTAACTAATAAATGTTTTTCTAATATTCTTTTAAAACTTTATAATTATTGTTTTTAAAAATAAATTTGAAAGTGTTCTTCTCATAAAAAAAATAAGAAAATAGATAAAAAAATTAATCAATATTTAATTTAAATTAGAAATTAGAAATTGAAAGTTATTCCAATAACGACGTTAATGTTTAAAAAATAGTGAATATTTTATTAATTTTAATAAGAAAATCAATAATTAAAGATAAAATAATTAATTTAATAAATTATCAAGTGTATATATACCGTTTACTATTTGCACTTTTAGAATTGATACTTTCAACCATTGAAAGATATCAAGATAATAAGTCTACATATATAGATTCAAATGAAGAAAGCCTGCTGCTTGATTTCTGCTATTAATATTAGCGTAAGTACCAACTCTCCCAATATATTCTGGCTAAAAAGAAAACCTTTTATCATATACAAGAGAATTGAGAGTAATATTAATACTTATTGCTGATAATTTGCTTCTTCCTATAAGTATCTTGATTAGACTTAATCTTGTACTACTGCATAAAGTTATTTCAATTGCTCCAAAATTATGTTTGAATTTGAAACATATGCATGGTTGATGTAAACCTATAAGAGAGCTATTTCAACCACATCTTTTTGATATACTAGTACATTTGATATTCAATTATGAGTTTGTTTTTGTACACTGATAGTATAAAATTCTTACTCCACAAACGGGTTAAAAGTTTATCACATGTCTCACTTCTTTTTTTAATTAATTTTTTTTTTTTACTATACCCTACCACAACGTGTTACTCTGATAACCCTGCTTGTAGAGTCTAAATATTCCACTAACAGTGTACCAAATAATTTTCCTTCAATTATTATCCAACAAAAAAAAGACATTGAATATATGGAAACTTATGATAATTTGTCTATGTACTATTGTTAATTAATTAAGAGAATCTTTGCTAAAGGCTAGAGTATGAGAGAGAAAGTATATATCATCAAAAGATATTTTCCTTTCTTATCCCGTCATGTTCATCGTAAAATGGTATACTATATTATTCGAACTCTTCATTTTTAAAAAAATATTTGTATTTAAAATTTATATTTAACACGTACATATTCGGACGTGAATATGAGATATAATCCTTCAAATATATGAAAAACTTAAAAAAAATTAAATTAAACATACTCGTATCAGATATATACTCATATTTGACACTCATATCAAATTCGGGTAACATAGATGCTATATAACTTTTAAAATTGACTTGAATAGTTAACTTTTTCAAAGAATAGTGAAAATCATGTATTATATAACAGTGAATAATTATATAGCATCCCTCCTTCATCCTCTCTGTCATGAATAATTGAATATAGCTCCATACCTCTTGCTAATGTATAAGTACACAGCCGTATGTATTTCTAGATCAAGCTATATATTTCTTTTTCAAACAGGCTGAGCCTCCCTCTGTTTAGTCATTATAATGTTTTATCTGTAGTTAAGAACATTTGGGATAGGGTTCTGTCATTGAAGGACCTTAATGGAATGTGGGGTAGATGACAAGTGACCACAAATTTTTTTTTTTTTTTTAGTAAATTATAATAATCTAAGGTAGAGATTTAAATTACGGTTGTAAATGTGTTTTCAGTTGCTTTGTGTTTATCATAATTACAAATATAATAAATGCTATAATGATTAATTGAGATAAATATCAATTGAGGAAAAAATCACATCGTATTGGGATCGCTATTTAAATCGGATCAATATTAAAAGTTTCGACCTTTACGATGGCCTAGAGGAAATAGTATTGGAAATGCAGCTAGAAATGGTGTGTATATATATATATATATATATATATATATATATATATATATATATACTTCCCAGTTTGAAGACTACTGGTTCATCATTTAATTGATTTCATCTCAAATATACAACTTTAATTGAGTAGGAAAACAGCCCAAAGAACAATAATTGAACTTTGATTACAAAAGATATATAGACTTCTATTGAGTCTCTTATAGTGCTGATCTGTATTCAACTTGAAATAAACAAGGCCTTGATGTTGCTACAATATAATATTATCGCTGATAAAGGTTTTTATTTGATCATTTTTCAATACAATATGTCTTGATGGGATCATTTAATGTCGGTAAGAAATAAGAATGGAGATGGTTTGAATCATGATAAGCATCCGACTGAAAAATTAAAGTGAGTGTTTAAAAACCAGAATCCCAAGGTTAAGTAAGATCCAAACTAAAATCACTCCATGATTACAAAAATTTGTCAATTAAAGTTTAAGACATTAAGCTTCGATAGAGTTGATGTCCGGTTTTAGAGTGTAAACGAGATATTTGTGCTCAAAAGTTTTTTGGGTTCGGCTCGAAAAAAATCCAAATTTGGTTTGGTCATTGTCGAGCCGAATTTGAGTATCCTAATGCTTGACTCGAGTAGTTCGTGAGATTAATCGAGTTTTTTTTTTTAATACATATATATATATATTTAATTAGTATTGAAAAAAATCTCAATTCAAATTCGAACTCGAGCTTGAACACAAATAATTGAGTTTGACATCGAGCATGAGAATCGAGCTCATTTTTTATTAAATAAACGAGCCTAATCGAGCGATCTCGAACAGTTTGATTTTTATCTTGAATCGCGAGCTCGAGTTTTAAAAATGAAACTTAATCGAGCTCGAATTTCGATTGAGCTTGAACTTGAACTCAAACTTCTTATTGTTTGAGCTCGACTCGACTCGATTACACCCTTAATCGGGGGTCCAACTCCCATAGCTAGGTTTTTTATCATGTTCCTAGCCATGAACCTATATAAGATGGTGACAGATAATTTGTGGTCTATACATTTTTGGATTGAAAAATAGTTGGAGAGGAAACTTTAATGGGAAATGATGATGCAATTTCCACCTCATAGATTGATGTCATTCAGATGCAATACGTTCAATTGTTTGGGTTTGGCTCGTACTACTGCACCAAAATTTAATTATCATCCTTACCTTAAAAAAAACCCAAGAAAAATTAATACCTTTTTCTTCTTCAAAATCCCAGTTCTATATTATTGGAAACTCCTCCAAATTTAGCAATGTCAAAGATCGAGTTGCTTTAGCCTTTAGCTGAGATAAACATATATAGGCTCCAGGATTAGGATGTTTGTCAAACATAGAGTAATTTTTGTAAGAAAATTTATTGCAAATTTAGAAATGGATCTAGCGTTTACATACCTGTGGAGAACTAAGGAAAACCTTGGAGAGGAAGAAGATGAGCAAAGAAATTGTAGGGTTATGTTACCGGACTTTTTATTTTTTAAAAATATTCATGTTCGACACCTGTCAAAAATACATAGTCGGAAATAAGTATAAGGATATAATCTTTTAAATATATGAAAAAATTTAAAAAAATTTGAATATCGACAAATCGGGTATGATGAAGGTGTTGGTAGTTTAGGATCTTATTGGTGTTTTCTGATGCAATCAATGTAGAAGAAAAAAAAAATTAGGCAACGTTTTCTCAAAAATAATAGGCACTTCCAGGAAGGAATCGATTGGGCTGAATGCAGCTTGATTCGTGGAGTTGATGTTACTGTGAAAATCCTTTACTGGGCTGATTGTGGTCACTTGGTGGTTGCCATTGATACATCTTCCTACGTCCTAAACTTCTCCAAATTTATAGCAATTTCAAAGAGTTGGTTTAACTGAGATAAACATAGCCTACAAAATTATATTATCGGACTTTCTTTTTTTTTTTTTTTTTAATTTGTATTCGACATCTATGTGTCTGGCACATATGATCCTCTAAATATATGAAAAAAAATAAAATATACTCGTATAGGTCACATACTCGTATTTGATACTTATTCTCGAATCCGGGTAACATAGCTCCAAAGTTAAGAAGTTTGTAAACAAATAACAAGAAAGAAAAAGGAAATGAATGATCCATAGAGCAATTTGTGTAAGAAAAATAATTGCAAAGAAATGGAAGCTAGCTAGCTAGCAAGCTTTGCATACCTGTGAAGAACTAAAGGAAAACGTGAAGAAGAAGAAGAAGAAGATGATGATGAGCAAAGAAATTGTAGGTATCTTGTCACAAGGCGACGGCACTAATTTCTGGGTTGCTTTGCTATGCCTGGCCATGGGAATCTAGCAAAGCTAGGAAAAGCAACCATATATATATATATATATATATATATATATATATATATATATATATATAAGCCAGTGCCATCTCTCCTGCGACAAGACTCCCCCAATCTCTTTTTTTTTTTTTTTTTCCTTTTAGATCTCTTGCTTTTGCTTTTCTCTACATATTCTCAATGGTTTTGCCATGCTTGATTAGCAATCTTCATATCTGTATTTATAGGCCTGGAGTGGAGACTAAGGGTCCATCCTTCTCTCTCTTTGTATTCTGGAAGATGGTTAATTGCCGATATTTAAATTACGGTGGCAGACGAGTTTTCGAATTTATCAAATTTATTACGATTGTAAATATAACGAATGCTATCATGATTAATTACGATAAATATCAACAATAAATATAAACGAAAAAAATTAAAATCACAAAATAACGATTGTAAACGAATCACAATACAATATTTTTTTTAAGTATTTTGTAGGATACATTGCATTTCAACAGCTATTTAAATCTTTCACCATTGATATGCATGGAAATTGCCTTTGGAAGAGGGCTGTTTTAATTTGCCGGTAAAGGAAGCAAGTGATAAAAGTCTTGAAAGACTTTGTTATTTATTCACATGTGTTCAAAAATGTTGAAAGTCTCATTTAGATGCTTCCCGCCCCCACTTTTCTTATTTTAAAGAATTAGATTTGACGAATAAACACCACCTTATTAATTAATTGGAAAATTATCTGATAAGTGATGTTTTTAAACTTTATATCAGTAAAATTAATAAGATACATATCACTGTAAAATATATTAAAAATATATATTTATTAATCTTTTAAACCAATAGATTATATATAAAAAAATGTAAAATTACCAAGAAAAATGTAATGTTTCAATATATATGTAAAATTCTGTGTGATTCTAAATCTACAATATATTTTTTTTAAATGTCAGACGCATCATTGGTCTTTACAAAAATAAAATAAAATAAAGAAAAAATTTGAGATTGGAGAAAAATATAATGTCAACAACTTTTTATGAAATTGTCTATCATGAACCCCACATAATTCCTAGTTTTATGGGCAGTATTGCTATAAATTAGTTCTTGCAAAAAGATGCTTTTTGCTCATGCTGGGTAATGAAGAAGCGCCTCAATTTATATTTTCTGGTTGTCCCGGTTATAAAAATGTTTCCTTAAATTATTTGCAGTCTTTTTCTTTAAATTTTGTTGGGTCAGTATCATATAGTAATCTTGCTCATGGGTCGGACCGGATCACGGCCCGAATTTTTTTTATTTTTCCTTATCCAGGCTCAATCTTAGGCCGAATTTTTTTTACTTTTCCTTATCCAGGCTCAATCTTAGGCCGGGTCATTTCGGCCTGTCGACCCATACCTACTGTTAATATATATTAAAAATTTATTTTTATAATTAAATTTTAAAAAATAATATTTTTTATTGTGTGAACAGTGATTCGGACCGAGCCGATTCGGATAACTAAAATACTTGTCCAGACCCGATCCAATATGAGTCAGACCTGTCGAGCTGAACGAGCTGCCCGACCCTTGAGTAGGTCTACCAGATAATATATATATATATATATATATATATATATATATATATAAATGGTCCCTAAACTTCACAGCTTTCATGAATTTCATAATTAAAAACTAAGGGGGATATTGCTCTTTCATTAATTTTATTTTCTAGATTACTAGCCAGCCGCTACAGAATTTTCAACAGATTAAGCCATATTGCTAGAACTGGTGAAGATATTGTAAGGAAATAAACTTTTCGAGGAATCCTTCATCAATGGTCTTGGAACCAAGCCAATTTTGGGGCCGCTTTGTATTTTTTTTTCTAAGAGAAAAAAAAGTAATAATAGAGAAGAAAATACTAAAAAGAAATCAAGATATAAAAATTACTTGATTCGGTCAATTATGTTTATGTTTATAGAGCTGTAAAAATTTCACTATTTTCAGAGAGTTTACATGATTTTTAACCAAAACTACTAAATCCTAAAAAAATATACCTTGAGCCAATGAAAAAAAAATTAAAAAGGTTCAAAAATAGCTAGAAATGAAAATAATTGTCACAACTCACAATGACTTAAGGAAATATATAGAGTAGAAATGAATAATATTAAGATGATCA
Source organism: Fremontodendron californicum (assembly GCA_030761205.1). Taxonomy (NCBI): domain Eukaryota; kingdom Viridiplantae; phylum Streptophyta; class Magnoliopsida; order Malvales; family Malvaceae; genus Fremontodendron; species Fremontodendron californicum. Next base: position 30,825,990 of record JAULJL010000011.1, read on the forward strand.
TGAAATCCCAATAAAATACTTCAACGTTAAAAATCTAATTCTCAACTCTACCTATAAATTTATAAATTATATGTTTATATATGAGTTCATGCCAATTAATATTATTTAGATAAGCTCAATATCAGACCTAGCCATTGATCCAATTCATGTCCAACACTCAATTCTACTGTATACAATCAATATGATATATTCGTATACTCATATTATATTTATATTATTTTTTTATATTATTTTGTATTCGTGTAATGCAATCATGTCGTGTTTAAAAATGCTTATTTAGGTCCATTTAAATTGACAGTAAAATTAATTTCGATAAAATTAAAAATAATCGTGTTCATTTTTAATATCACCGAAATCAATTTAACTGTTCACCTAAATAAATTTTTAAACATTTTTAACCATAGATGTACAGATTTATATCCCAGCCTTCCACGAGTTCAAAGCATATATAAATATATATATATATATATATATCATGATAATTTTGGTTCATCAGAATCGTACCGTCCATTATATATACATGCCAAACAAAAAGTACATGAAATTTTAGGGGCATTAAAAGGCTGTGGGGTTCACATAAATAATGCCTTTCACTATATTTTTGTTAAATGGATCAAACAAGTTGACAGCAATGGCCGCAATAATGGACTCTTCAAAGCTATTTATTTCTGACGTGCATCAAAGATTAATTTCATGAGGAACCAAAGTTTTCAACTTACAAGAACGTTTGGGGAGGAGCCAAAATTTTAGTTTTTGGCCCCCCACCTCCACTGCTTTCCCCTATTTGTGAGAATAAAGTTTAGCACATGGTTTCTTTTCGTTAATGTACTATATGGTGTCAGAAGTATTGAAATTTTTTTAATGTGGTATTTGTATTAAAAAAATATTTAATTATATATTTAAAGTTTTAATAATTTATCTATCAAGTAATCCAATCTTTAACATCGTTAATAAATAATGTTGACATAATCATCAATCAATAAAAATTTGACAAGTAATTATCACGTATCAAATATATTTAAACATTTTGAAATTTAAAAAAAAAAAAAAAAATTCTTTCTTTCTTCCCTTTTTTCTTTAGAGGCTAGTTAGAAAATTTTAAAATTACTAAGTGGATTCCGATCTATTCAAGCCATTTTCAACCGACAGACCATTTTGACTCTAGGGTTTGATCTCGACTGACTAGAATCGATCGAATAATGAACGGATCCAACCATGAAAGGTGGGGAATCCAGAGAGAAAAAAAAAAAACACTTTTTAAATTATGACAAGTGGCATAATTAAAAAGCAACATGTTAAAATTTAATTGAATAAAAATACTTTTTAACGGTGTTAAGCTAACATGATAAAAGAACTCAAAATTTAGGTATCTGATTAAATATTTTTATAGTACAAAGTATTTTTCCAATACTATGGGAATCTCTTAGGATATTATCCCTTTTCTTTTATATACTTAATTGATTAATTGTTTTTCTTAAAAAAAAAAAAAAAAAACCTCTATTGATATAATAAAACAGAATTAAGTAAAGATTTACAATGAAAATTACCACTTATATAAAAAAAGGAAAATTTATAAAGATAATTTGGAGGGAGATGAACAAAGTTATACATTCCTTAATCTATAGATCCCTTTAAAACTCCCTTTTCTTTTCGTTTTGTCTTTTTCAATTAATTTTATAATAAGTTTTTGCCCATACATATACACGTATATATTTACACTTAAGAGATTATTTAGAAGTAGTACTATAGTATGTATTTAATAATATAATACTAATACTTTTTTAAATGTTTAAATTAGAGATTTTCTATATAGTTTCTTATAAATATAAAGAAAGTTCAAATATCAACTCTTAACCTTATGAAAGACAACTAAATACAGCTAGCTAGATCAAATATTCATTAACTTTTCGACTTTTTTACTTAAAGAGATAATAAATTTTTGAACTGTTGATTTCGGTGAAATTTTATTAGTTGAAGAATTATATGGTGATTAAGTTTATTTAAAGGATAAATATATTTAATTGGTTGAGATTCTTAATGAATAGGAATTTTTGATGATAAAGTAATGAAGATTTATAATATGAAGTGGGTCTTAACCTTTAGAATTATAAAATTGATGTAATCATTATGTGATCTTTATGTGAGAGATAGGTCTTTTATAAGGGTTTCACATAATTGTAAGGATGTGAGGAATAGTTAAAGAAAACATCAAGTATTGAGACGTGAAAATTAGGTTTGTTTCGGAGCTTGAAATTAGTGTTTATTTATTTTTTTTTGGATGTTTTGTGCTTTTTATAATCTCTACGTTTATAGTAGATTTTTCTCTTTCTTCCGTGAATATAGACAACTGGGGTAGAATCATGTTATATATTTTTTCTTGTGGGTGTGATTTATTTCATGTTGAACTCGTTGTGAAATGTGTTCCTACTCGAAAATCCCAACAAGTGATATCAGAGTCAAGTTCGAGAATTATCATGATGTGATCATGAGCAGTGATATAAAGATGATGGTTCGGTTTTAAGGGATTTGCTATTGCAGACTATATTCGTTAGATCGAAGACATGCATGGAATGATTATTTGCAACAAGTTGTTAGTTGCAGGTAATTCTCAAACTGATCCAGTGATGTTCTGACAAATTTTATGATCTGAATGAGAATTAGTGTTATTCAAGCTTTGAAGGCAGGAAGTGCAAATCTTAGATTAATAGGAATAGAGCACATTGGATATCTAGGAAAACTTCTCACTACTCTAGAGGTATTGACATTTTTCTTGTGATATTATACTCTTGCACAAGGTGAGTGGTATACAATTTTTGGATGGTGTGACATGTCCTAAAAATATGTGAAGTATAATATTGGTTTGCCAAGGAAATCACATATAACATGGTTCTTGACGGGAAGAAAAGTGCGATAATTTCATATGTGGGAGATTGGTAGAGAAACAAAATATTTCGATGCTGCTGGCTGAATGCAGATGATAGTGAGAGAATTGCTGATGAGAGAGGTTCAATCGAGGTTCCTCTTTGAAGTCAATTACGTAAATTTGATTTTGTTGCACACATGTATTAAACATGTTGTGTGAATCAAGTGAAGTTAGGATTGATTCGATTATGTGTAATCGAGATTTCGTGAAAGCTAATAGATTTCTTGAAAGCTAATGTAATGGAAAGTGAAGATTTATTAGATATTTAATCCAAATTTTAATTGAATATCAGTTCGAGTTTCTATAGAATTTTATTGGTTAAAGAATTACTTTATGATTAAATTTATTTAAGGAATAAATAATAGCAGTGGTTTTCCGTAATGACACCCAATAATGGTATGTATGATTTATTTATAGGTGCTTTTGTTCTAGTTTAGGTTTTATATTGTTCAACATTTTTAGTAGAAATTGAATCTTTCTTTCCTTCTATAATAATAAAATAAGACAATCTAGTTAAATATGATGCGTTAGGTACGTAGAGTGGAGTGGGCCTGAGCTAGTGATCTAGAAGTCCTTTGGGTTGCTTCCTGTAAATAGCCAAAATTAATGACTAAGACAAATACTTAAATATTGAGTAAGATTAGTTTTATGTAGTTTTTATTTGGATTATTATCTTATACGTGAAATTTTTTAATTTCATAAGTGAAAATAAAAAATTATTACATATTTTTAATCTATATTTTAAAAAATAAAATATATGAGTTTTTTAATCTCTCTTGTGAAGTTAAAAACTCCATTACCAATGTAAAAGATAATATTTTTTTTTTCCTTTTCTTTTGTTATTGTAAAGAAGTTTAGCATCTAAATAAACAATTAAATTTTAAATACTTTACCAAATAGGATTCTTATTGAACCCTAATACCTAAATTCTATATATCCTTTCTATCTTATTGTAATTTGAAAAGTAAAAAAGAAATTTTAAGTGGGAAAAAGAGTATACTAGTGAGAACATGGCCACTTCTTTTGGAATGAATCAAGCAATGATGGTTAAAAGTTAAAACCTAGCAATTTCCTAAATAGCTTTTTGGCCAATTCCCCTATAGTTGAAAACACATGGTTTATTTCTAGAACTTCTTGAAATAGAATAAAAAAAAAAAGATTACTTAAGTTCACATTCTTTTTCCAATCTGACAAGACAATATTCATGAATATGGTTGATTTTTAAACTTGAAAGCTGCCTAATTAATTAATCAATATATTTTTTTTTCCTGATGTTTCACTAACTGAGAGCCCAGAAACTTACAGTGAAGTTGCTTATTGTTCAACCTTTTTCAATGAAAGAAAAAGAAAGAGAAATATATATATATATATATATATATATATATATCTTGATAGCATGAATAAATTCTTTTTGGACCATTTTTTCTTTCATACAAAATATAGCTTTCAAAGAAGAAAGATGGAGGAAAGAAACAAGATCTTCGGGTAGTGGCTGATTCATGGGACTTATACAATAGTATGATTGTAACCATTTTCTTAAAAGTCAGAATTAGCCACCACCCATTTTTCCTTTAAAAAAATAATAATAATAATGTCATGAATGATCCCTGAATTTTATTAAATTTATCAATGTGGTACTTGTATTTTAAAAATGTTCAATGTAATACATGTACTATCAAACCGTGTATCAATATACCTTGATCTAACACCGTAAAATATAGATGATGATGTTGCATTGACCAATCAGATGATAACACGTGACAGCACTTATTTTTTAGAAATTAATATCTGAATTTTTGTAAAAAAAAAAAATTTTGAAAAAAAAGGAAAAATATTTAAAAAAAGGAAAAAATATTTTTAAAATATTTATATTTATATTTTAAAAATCAATAACTAATTTTTTAAAAAATATATATTAAAAATATAAAATTATATTTTTAAAAATTAATTTATGTTTTTTAAAAAAATTATAAAATTATTTTAAAAATTATAAAATTAAAATATTTAACTAAAATTATTTTTAAAATATAAAATATTTTTAAAATTACTTGTTAAAAAAATTATAATATCTGAAATTTTAAAAAAAAAAAATTATTTTTAAAAATTACAAAATTACAAAAATCAAAATATAAAATATAAAATTTTTTATTTTATTCTTTTAATTTTTAAAAAAATATTTATTAAAAAAGTAAAATTATTAAAATTAAATTATTTTATTATTTTAGTTTTTGTTAAAAAATTTTATTAAAATTAAAAGGTGGAGAGAAAAAAAAATTTAATTAAAATAATAATTTTTTTTGTTAATACACGTGACATCACTATGTGGTGTCACGTAGGGGTGTAAATGAGACACTGGTGCTCGCAAGCTATTCGAGTTCGGCTCGAAAAAAACTCGAATTCGATTCGGTCATTATCGAGCCGAGCTCGAGCTCGAGCAGCTCGAGCTATCGAGCGAGCCGAATTCGAGTATCTCAATACTCGATTCGAGCGGCTCGCGAGCCTAATCGAGCTTTTGATTTTATAATATATATTTTTATAATAATTTACTATATTACCCTACTGTATAGTGGTGAAACGAGCTCGAGTACATAAATTGAGTAAACGAGCTTTATCGAGCCGAGCTCGAATAGTTCGATTATATCTCGAGCCGAGCTCGAGCTTGAAAAATGGTATTCGGTCGAGCTCGAGCTCGAGCTCGAGCAGCGAGTTTCGAGTCGAGCTCGAGCTCGAGCAGCTCACTATTCGAGCTCGGCTCGACTCGATTACAGCCCTAGTGTCACGTGTAAAGAAAATAAATTTTTTGTTAGTACACGTGGCATCATTATATGGTGCCATGTGTCAAGTTTTTATTGGATATAAAAGCCACATCATCAATATTTAACGGTGTTATTGATAGGTACTACAATAACTTACGGAGTGAAAACTTTAGGTATCAAAATAGACATTTTTAAAGTACATGTATCATATTAACAAATTTGATAAGTTTTAGAAGTTATTTATGATATTATCCCAAAAAAGAAGAAGAAAAATGATATAAGTGAGATTTATGACATGAAGAAAGATATCTTAATAATTCATAGTGTATTAAAAAATTTAATGAAATTTCATATATATTTTTTATTTTAAATGGAAAAAACTAATTAACATCAATCAAGAATAAAATATTGCTAAAGTGTATGTCCCTATTCAATTTTTTTTTTCTTTAAGAAGGAATAAATCATGATATTCATGAATCAAATAGATACATATTTTGGAAGAATGACCAAGTATTGCTGAAGTGACCAAAGATTTGATATTAAATAAGATTGCAAGATGCATATGCATGGGGGATTTCTTTTTCTTTCTTTTGTTTTTTTGGTTAAAATATTAATCAAAGAAAAAGTGAAAATATTGGATATGTATTTTTTGGTCTAGGTTTATGTAACAATAGATAAGCTTCCCATAGTTCCTTTCTTCTAAGCTTACAGCTCTTACCAATTTAGTACTTTCATTAATTTTTTAAATATATTTAATATTTATAGAAAAATTATCACATCCATGACCAATGAAGTTTTTAAAATCCACAAATATGATTAACAGGATTAGAGGTGAACATTTAGTCGGTTTGATATCAAAATTTTTAAAACCGATTAAACCGAATAAATTTGCAAAACTGATCGAAATAATATTCCAAAACCGAAATAATCGAAATAAACTTAATCGATTTGGTTCAGTTGGTTTTTTGGGTTTTAAATTGTTTGGGTTATGGGTTTTGATTTGTTTTAGTTACGAGTTTTTTATTTGTTTGGGTTATGGGTTGTTGGGTTGGGTTAGTTTAATTTTGGATTAGATTGAACTAAGTTGAGTTAAATTGTTAATTGGATTTGGGTCTAAATAAAAAATATATATTTTAAATTAAGTGTCGGTTTGTTCGACCGGTTCGATTTAGAAATAAAAAATCGCAAACCGATCGAATAAACACTTTTAAACCGAATAAATTAACCAACCTAAACCGAAACCGAATAAACCGAATTGCTTCGATTTTGATCGGTTTATTCGATTATCCGATTTTTGCTCACCCCTAAATAGGGTGAAACATACCCCTTATGATATATTTTAAAAAAAAAAAACTAATTTAAAAAAAAAAGAGTTATGTGATAGTCTTTTAATTTCACTTTTATAAGTAAAAAAAATTTCACTGTCAGCGTATAAAAAAAGCGAACTCATATATATATATATATTTTAAAATCATTTCTTTTTAATGGCTTGATAATTTGTTTTAGGCCCAAACCCTAATCAAAGGATTGGAAAAACAATCACTGCCTACAAATCTTAGGCTATTAGCATGGGCTATGCCCATATCCTAATCTAGGATTGGATGAAGACAAAATAATTATTGGTTAATGTCCAGAAAACTTAGGCCCAAAATATGACATCCAAGTAAAATTTTAGGCAAGATTGAGCTTTGAAAGGTCTAGTCAAAAGAACTTCAAGATCATTTCTGATCAAACTTAATAAACTTGAATTAAGAAAATTTTGTGCCATAGACACAGTGAAAACCATCTTTGCTCAGATTCAGATATGATATAGAGGAAAATAGGTAAACAACAAATGAAGATCAAAGACTCTAATAAATGTACAGTAGCTTTAACTTCTTTTTCTACTTCCTGAGAAAATTAATATCTGTAATTGGTTAAATTATCCGGACTTTTTATTTTTTAAAAAATATTTATTTTTGACACTTATGTCCGACATATATTCGAACATGGGTATGGAGTATGATCTTCCAAATCATATAAACAAACTTAGAAAAAAATTGAATATATCCATATCGAACACATACTCGTAGCCGACACCTGCCTCAAGTCCGGATAATATAATCTTTGTTGGTGCCTGCCTTTCTGACTAGATAAGATAATAAAAAGATGCAACACTGAGCTGTCAACGACTTCAGTTCCCCGAAAGAGCTCAAATTTTTAAGTATAATGGAAACAAAAAGGAAATAATAGAAAATTACAGAAACTAAAAAAAAAAAAAAACACAGTAATGCTTTTATATGTAGCATGAAGGTGATGAGTGATGTTAAGTATGTCGATTACCACTAATATCTACCTATATAGCACCGAAAGCAGGCAAAAAAAAAAGTGAAACTTGATGATTTTATATACTAAAATTTGATCTGATAACAACAACAATGATAATAACAGGCATTTGTTATCATCTGTTGGCTACTGAAAGAGAAAGATTTTGTTGTATTGCACTCCTGAATACTTTAATTAAAGCAAGATTCCAGAAATTTTGTTTTCTTGCACTAACATAATTAAGAATTGACTTGCATTTTGATTAGGTCCTTAGAAAGAAAAGCTTTTTAGGCACTCTTACAGAACTTCATTGATAAAATCTAATTGGTTTTTTTAGCAATGGCACCACTTCCCTGGATAATGAATTGGCAATTTGTCTAATACTTATTGCCTCAAAGTTGCATAAGCTCTAGACTAGCAAGAACTAGAAATTGGATCTGAAAGGAACTTGATGCAGATTCAGAAAGAGCTAGGACTTTGGGGTTAAACAAGGTTGAAATCGAATCGAATTCTGAAACTTCATTGTAGATGATTAAGCTTGGGGCACCTGAATGTCACCCCTATCTCAATTTAATTACAGCCATTAGAAGTATGCAAGGTTACCTTTTGGACTAAATATAGACTGAAATTGCATGGTTATTACTCAAGGCACAGAAGAATCAAATTCAATCTGAGTCCACTGTTAACCTATCTTATCCGGATTCGGGAGTAAATATCGGATACGGGTATGTGTCCAATACTAGTATATTTAATTTTTCATAGTTTTTCTATATACCCATATCCGAATATGTATCTGATACAGGAGACACGATACTTTAAGGAAAATGAAGAGTCCGGATAACGTAGCTGTCAACTAGTTTTCTTGATGCCAAGGTTACCTTCGGGAAAAAATAGATCCAACACATATGGATAGATTTACTGAATTATAGCAGAGACATAATATACAAATAGGAAGAAAATTGGTGGAAAATGATATTTTGGTGCTGAAGTAACCTAATGGTTCTTAATATTTCATAGGGGAAATTCAGAACAATAATGAAAATGGCCAAATATATTGCAATTAATCCTAATATCCAATCAGTTAATGAATGACTCCATTCTCTTTCACTTCTTTGGCTGATATTGCAGCTTTTTTGACATCCTCTTTAACAGATTGTTCCTTTTCCTTCTCTTCTATCTCCACCTTTAGACGAGCTTCTTCCTCAGCTTTCTTTCTTGTTTCCTCCTTTGCAGCCATAAGAGCTTCAATCAAATTCTTCAAACAAGTCTCATCTTCTTCATCATCATCTGATTTCAGCATCAAATTCTCTGCAACATCAGCTGGAGACATGTCTGTTTCCTCCAACAATTTGCCAATTTCTTCGAAAAGTAGATGAGAATCAATGTCCAAATAGTTCTTTGCTAGAACCTTGAATGCTTCAAATCGACAATAAGACATTTCAATGTGCTTGTCCATTCTTCCTCTCCTTATTAAAGCTGGATCAAGCTTCTCAACATGGTTGGTAGTAAAAACAATGATTCTTTCACCCCCACAAGCTGACCAAAGTCCATCAATGAAATTCAAAAGCCCTGATAAAGTTACCTCACTGTCTTTTTTCTCTTCTTCTTTTGCCTTCTTACTAATTGGATCATTCATCTCTTCTTCTTTCTCATCTTTCTTCTTCGTTTTTTCTCTTTGGCCTGTAAGATCAAGAGAACAATCAATATCCTCTATCACTATGATAGATTTATTTGATGTCTCAATCAAAAGCCTTCTCAGCTCTACATTATTCTTAACTGTAGTAAGCTCAAGATCATAAACATCATAATTCAAAAAGTTAGCCATGGCTGCAATCATGGTTGATTTGCCAGTTCCTGGAGGACCATAAAGTAGATAACCACGTTTCCAAGCTTTTCCAATCTTAGCATAATACTGTTTTCCTTTACTAAACTTGACAAGATCCTTCTTGATTTCCTCTTTCTTTTTTGCTTCCATTGCCAAAGTATCAAATGTTGCAGGATGTTCAAAAACTACATGCGTCCATCTGGTGTTTTTGAAACCAGACCAGCCTTGGCCTGCACTGTTGGAGTAAAGCTTCCTTTGCCGGTTATCTGCTGCAATGGCTTTTCCTTGTTTCAAAACATGAATGAGATAAGTTCCGGTAATAAATTCCCGGTCACTTTTATGGAACTTAAGAATGTAAAACCTTTTCTCATCGGAAGCTGGATAAAATGAAAACTGTTGGGTTTTTGGAGTACTTCTACTTGCAGCCCACCAAACCTTGACGCCATTAAACTCATCAGTGATTTCCTCGTTATAATCCATGCTAAGAACTAAAGACTGACTATCTGTAACAACATCAGCCTTAAGTCGCTTAGCATAGGCGGAGGATTTGCCACTGAGATAGTTTTGAATTGCTGAGAAAGCTTCACTTCGTTTGATTCTTTCGCCGGTGAATTCATCGAAAGTTACATGAATGTAAGGATACATAAAATTCGACAACTTTTTACTATATCGAAAGATATAGTCCTGAAGTTGAGGAGGGAAGTATTGTCGGAACATGGCATACATGAACATTATGGCTGCCATTGTTGAGCCTAGATTAGACCACATTTCTCCCTTCATCATCATCATTTTTGCTCTAATCTCTCTTTTTTTTTTTTTTTTGCTAAGGATTACTGAAATTTTGTGATGTAAAAGTGTGTCAAGTGTTAAAATATATATAGAAAATATGATTTGCTTGTGACTTGGTGATTAAGTTATAAATTTTTCCCACTGTGGCCATTGAAACTTCTGACTAGCTTCCAACGTCGGAAGAAAGAAACAACAATGAATTCTTTGATTTTGCAGGCCAGAAAAAGTCTTTTAGTGGGGTAATGAAAAATGACAGCCACCAACTTGGACTTCTATCTTTATTTTCCCTGCGCAATTGTAACCATTGATGAAAAATTTATTACGGATCGATCGAGATCAGATCGGTTTATAAAAAAAATTAGTGGTATGTTTAATTTGATTTATATTAAAAACTCGAAAATTTAGTGAATTGATAGAAAAACTAATTTAGTTGATAAAAGTTTAATTAAAAAATCAGATTAAATCGATAAAAATTGATTTTTTTATTAATTTTATTTGTAAATGATAAGATTTAAATTTTTAATTTCTTAATTATCATGTTACATACCATATTATTAAATCAAATATATATTTTTATTAATTAATTATTATATTTAATATTTAATTTATATTTTAATTGAACAAGTCAATTCAATCGATTAAATTAATTAAATCAGTGATCCAAAAATTTTATCGATTTAAATTCTATTCGATTTTATATTAATTGCGAGTAACATTCCACCTACAGAACAAAACAGTAAGGCTAGGAGATTTTTTTGTCTGATTCTTGAAAATTAGTGTGGACAAGTATTATTTTCATGTAATAACATGAGATTTAAATTTTTAATCTCTTAATTATTATGTTATATATAATATTATTAAATTAAATATATATTTTTATTAATTAATTATTATATTTAATACCAAAATTTATATTTAATATTTAATTTATTTTTTAACTAAATATTCAATTCAACTAATTAGATTAATAGAACCTATTAATTTATGGTTCAAAAATTTTATTAATTTAACTTTCAATTTAATTTTTTATCCGTTGCATGTAACATTCCACCTACAGGGAGGAGGGAAAAAAAAAAACTAAGCTAGAAAATTAATCTGTTCATTTAAGTTAAAGTATACGATTGAAAAATGATAAATTTAAAAAACATACCGTCAGTAATACAAATAATTGTTAAATGATATAATAAATAAAAATTACTTATAAAAAAAAATAAAAAATTGTTATGAAAAAAAATTATAAAAATAAAATTACCTTTGATAAAAAAAAATTCTTCCCTTTTTTTTTATTCGTTAATATACATTTTTAATTAAAAAATAAATTTATTTGAAAATAAATATTTTTAATTTTAGAAAATAAATATTTTTAATTTAATTTTTTAATTAAAAAATTTTTAAAAATTATTTTTTATTTTTTAAAATTTTAAAGAAATAAATATTTTTTTGAAAATTTTTTTAATTAAAATTTTTAAAAAAATAATATGTTTTTAATAAAAGAAAATTGAGATTTTTTTTAGGACAATCTGTTCTTACAATATTTATAATTTATAATTTTTTAATTTTTTAAAAATAATTTGTATCCATTAAATTATTTAATAATTATTTGTTTAATGGGAGATTTTTTTTTAGATTTACCCATCGAAAAATCAAAAAGTTGGTTCAAAATCTACCTTTCACAATTAATAAAAAAGGCTCGAAGTTCGATGCTTGACCTTTCGAACTCTAACTGGTCGAGCGGCCTTAGATTTGGTCCACATGATGTAAGGGGAATGACGTCACAATGTGTGAAAATGGACAACGCCTCTTGGTTGTCTTTCTTTCACATGTGTAAAACAATATGAAGCCTTTACCCTTTATGCTGCATTAAAAAGATCTGCAATTTTTTGATGATAAAATATATCTGTTTTTCTTGAAAATTGAAAGAAAAAAAAAATCAAGGAATTTAGGTTTAATTCAATTACTTTATGCAATATTTTTATTAGATAAATTTTAATATGTATAAATTTTTTATTTTAAATTATGATTTTTTTATTAAAAAGAATATTTAACAAAGAAAACATGGTTTAAGCCTATTTGATCCTAATAAATATTTGTGGCAAAGGTCAAGATTTTTACAAGATTCTCTATTTGTTATTACTCTCTTATGGCTAAACATAGACTCTATATTGTAGATGTTGATTAAGATTTGACTACCAAAAGCTAACACATTTTAAAGCATGGTTTTATTATTATTATTATTGACAAGAGAATCAGATTATAGATTTGATATGATATGATTAATTAAGTTAAAAACCTTTACAATTTGCTTGCTCTCTCTCTCTCTCTGAGCAAAACACCTTAAGCTAAGCTGTGGTTTTTGCACTTTTACTGGACCCAATTAGCAGAAAAGATTTGCTAAGCTTAGTTGAATACAGATGTGATTTGAATAATTTGATGTAAGATACTCACATTTTCAGCTGTGGGACATTGTAAATTGACCTGTAAGGCAAAAAGATAGACCCATTTTTAAGAGTTACTAGAAAAAGACCTCCGTTTCGTCGGGGAGTTTTAATTTTTTTATATAAATTTTTAATTAATTAATAATAATAATTTAATTTTAAATTATATTTTTTTGAATAATAATTATTTTTTTATTTTTTTAAAATTTTAAAATTATAATAATCTTAATATAATTATATTTTGTTAATTATAAAAATTAATTTTATAATAATTATTTATTTATAAATTACTTAATATAAATGTATTTTCAAATGTTATTTATATATATATTTTAAAAAATATTTAAATTTTATTATACACTGTGTATTTTTATATATGAATAGTAATTTTAAGTTCCCGAGTCCATCTAGGACAAGGCTTGAAAAAAACAAAAATTAAATCATGATTCGATCCAATTCATGAACAAATCTAATCGCATGATATGATAGATTTGATGTTTGTTTTTATTTACAAAACTTTATAATTCAAAACTAATTCAAAGTGTCTTAATGGGTCTTTTTAATGTTATTTTATATAATAATATTTTTATTTAATATATTAAAAATAATAAATAAAATTATTAATTATTATATTTAATATTATATTATTATTATAAAAAATATTAATTAATTTTAAAAAATATTTTAAAAATATTTATTAACAAAATCCAATCTTATTTTACTGATTTGCAAGATTTATTGACCCTATAAAAAACCCTTTACAAAGTTATGATGAATTATGGTGACTAGGCAAGAAAAAGCTGAAGCAATATTCAACACTAAACAGGGAATGCTATGCAAAGCAGACAAAAAGGAAAATTACATTTATGACTATTTGGACTAATGGTTGAAGCTCAATTTCTAGATTTAAAGTCTCCTTTTCCTTTGTCCTTTCGGCTTTTAGTTTTGTCCAAATCTTAAAAGAAAAGGGACAAAAATGATACACTTTTGATAGTAAAACTTGGGCCAGATTTAGGTTATAATTAGGCTTAGTCCATTATAACCAGGTTAACTCAAACTTGGGGCAATAGAAGATCTTAACTAAGGTTTAATCTATCTTTAAGCCAAGTCCTTTGCACATTTCAGCATCTTTCTTCCCTCCTGGTTTTAATTGATAACAAAAATTCCATTTTTTGGATTTGATGTATCAGACCCACAGCAATGAATTTGTTGAACTCTGTCAACACATATGTTGCAGAAAATTGGACGAAAACAAGAAAATAACTGAACTTATATTTCAATAACTAGCATTGGGATCTTACAGCAAGAAGTAATCAGCTAACTGTAATTATTTCAGAAAGAAAATTCAGGATATGTAAATAGCAAAACATAGAGGAGGAGGAGCTTCCAACAGGATTTAAATAACGGCCGCGGATAATATGATGTTATGGTTATTATTTTATAGTTTGGGTTCTTTTCGTCATCAATATTTATCATAATTGATTACGATAGCATCCATTACATCTGCAATCACGATAAACATGAGATTGATCGAAAACACTTCCGTCACCATAATTTAAATCCATGGCTTCCAAGAGGCTTTTACCTAATGGATTAATGCACCATTCTCTTTCACTTCTTTGGCTGTTGTTTCATCATTTTTCACATCTTCAGCAGATTGTAGCTTCTCTTTCTCTTCTTTCTCAGCTTTTAGACGAGCTTCTTCCTCATCCTTCTTTCTATTTGCTTCCTCCTTTGCAGCAGCCTCAAGAGCTTCAATCAGTCTCTTCAAACAAGACTCTTCCTTCTCCTCATCTGACTTTGGCATCAGATTCTCAGCAACATCAGCAGGAGTTATCTTGGTTTCCCCAAGCAATGTCCCAATTTCCCCAAAGAGTGAATGGGAATCAATCTCCAAATAATTCTTTGCTAACACCTTGAATGCATCAAAGCAACAATAGGACATTTCAATGTGTTTATCCATTCTTCCTCTCCTTATTAAAGCTGGATCAAGCTTCTCAACATGGTTGGTAGTAAAAACAATGATTCTTTCACCCCCACAAGCTGACCAAAGTCCATCAATGAAATTCAAAAGCCCTGATAAAGTAACCTTGCTATCTTTTGATTCCTCTTCTGTTGCCTTCTTGCTGATTGGATCTTTCTCTTCATCATCATCTTTTTCCTTCTTCTTCTTCTTCTCTCTTTGGCCTGTAAGATCAATAGAACAGTCAATGTCCTCGATCACTATGATTGATTTATTCGATGTCTCAATCAAAAGCCTCCTCAACTCTGTGTTATCTTTGACTGCAGTAAGTTCAAGATCATAAACATCATAATCCAAAAGATTAGCCATGGCAGCAATCATGGTAGATTTTCCAGTTCCTGGAGGACCATAAAGGAGATAACCACGCTTCCAAGCTTTTCCAACCCTTGCGTAGTAATCTTTCCCTTTGCTAAACTTAATGAGATCGTTCTTGATTTCCTCTTTCTTCTTTGCCTCCATTGCCAAAGTATCAAATGATGCAGGATGCTCAAAAACAACGTGGCTCCACTTGGTACTTTTGTATCCATACCAGTTATTACTAGGATTATTACAGTAGAGCTTTCGCTGACGATTCTTTGTTTCAATCGCTTTTCCTTGCTCTAACACATGACTAAGATAAGACTTAGTGATGAGTTCTCTATGGCTGTTATGAACTGTGAGCTTGTAAAACCTCTTCTCATCCGAGGCAGGATAAAACGAAAATTGCTGTGTTTTTGGAATATTTCTGCTTGCAGCCCACCAAATCTTAACACCTTGAAACTCATCAATGACTTCCTCATTATAATCCATGCTAAGAACTATAGACTGGCTATCCTTGACAACATCAGCCTTTAGCCGCTTAGCAGATGCGGAGGATTTGCCACTGAGATAGTTTCGAATTGCAGAGAATGCTTCACTACGCTTCATGCGTTCCCCGGTGAATTCATCGAAGGTAATTTGTGTATAAGGATAGGCAAAAGTCACCAGTTTTCTGCCATACTTTTCAAGATGATCGCGAAGCTGATAAGGGAAGTATTGTTGAAACATGGCATATATGAACATCAAAGTTGCCATGGCTGATCCTACATGAGACCACATTTCTCCCATCATCACCATTTTCTGTTTTTTTCTTTTTCTTTTTTCCTTCTCAGAACTCTTTATAATTAATAACTATTTGAAGTTTTGAGCTGCTGAACTGAGTTATTATTAACTGTTATATAGAGGGGAGATGAGTGCTTGTTACTTGCTGTAGAAGTTTGAACTTTTCATACTGACATTTTTTTCTACCCAAAATCTCCGGTGTCCTTCGAGGAAACTAATTATGGTGATCAAAATTACAATTGAGGTCTTGCTTGACTCAGTCTTGGTCTTCCCTGGAATATTAATTCATTTGTTCACTTATTTTTTACCCTAAAAAGACTCCAACTTGCTTGTTTTAGTCAGCAATATTGCATAAATCTATTATCAATATGAACAAAATGATAATTTTCTATCAGTTTTGTGCCCATTAGCCAAAACGGACCAGACGCCCAAGTCAGGCCTAGCGTCAGATAGGTAGGGCCGACAAATTAAAAAGAGAAAAGATTTCAATAATTGTCAATTAGACATAATTTATTGAGTTAAGGACAGTAAATCTTAGATTATGATTTAATATTTTCTTTGTTCTTTATCTTACTCTCACTTTCTTTTATATTTTATTGATTTAAATATAGAAATACCAACTCTTGACAGTTTTTTTTTTTTTTTTTATCTTTTGCAGACCCAGAAACCTTTCCTGTCAGAATACCATCAACAATCAGGTCTTCCAAGAGTCCAAATAAACACATTTTCTCTTATCCCTGAAAATTTTGATGGCTTGACATTCAACTTCGGAGCTTCTAAAACCTCTCCCTTAACAGGAAATAAGAGCTTTGATTACTTCAAATTCGACTTCGGAGTCTATAAGGCTCACAGCGATTTATTTATTTATTTATTTATTTTTGTAAAAGCATTAGAATTTCATTGAACAGAAATTACAGAAGTTCCCAAAAACAGGAAATCCCGAAATACACTAGGAAGAAACTGCCTGATAGACACTACACCAGGCATTAGAAACTACCATGATGTAACATGACAAATATGTCATAATGGCTGGACATGGACATGGACATGGTAAGAATTTTCTTTTACATATGGTTTGAAAAGTAGCCATGTTCATTGAACGGTAGTTGAAGAAGACAATGATTTAAATAATAGCTACAACGTGATGTTACAGTTAATATTTTATGATTTCAACTTTTTTATTATTGATATTCACAATTTATATTTATCGTAATTAATAATGATAGCATTTATTACGTCCAACAATCACTATAAATGTGAACCGAAAACTTAGAAGGTATTTATTCCTGCCATATTAATCGTTCTTTTGGAAAAGTTTTAGCAAAGGTCTGGTCTTCAATGGAAGTTTGTCAGAATTTTCTTTTACATTTATGGTTTGAAAAGTAGCCACGTTTCAATGAAGGGTTGTTGAGGAAGGTACTGATATCTCTGGCATAATAAACAGGGAAAAGTTTTTTGCAAGTATATATTCCATGGAAGTTTGTCTTGACTCTTGATCAAAGCTGGAAATAATTAACTTCTTAAAACGTAAATAAAGTAACAGTTAGTAATTATTTCTAACGACGGGGCCAGGAAAGGAATGGGTTTTGTTAAATTCTACCAAAACCATGGAAAAAACTTTTAAAACTTTTAATATTTAAATAATAAATTTAATTTAATCAAAAATAAAAAAAAAAATCTTTTTAACTAAGATTATTTTAAAATAATATAAAACTTTAATTGATATCATTTTTGGAGGGATGTTGTGAGATGCTTATATATTTTATACACGTAATCAATTTCTAAATCTTATTAAACTAGAACGAATGTTAATTAAATTAATTTTTTTTTTAAGAATAAACTCCTTTTTGTATTTAACAATTTAAATTTTTTATCTTGCACGTTATGACAAAAAATGCTCTCGAAACAAGGCATAAAAAGTTGCCGTGGAATAGAAGAGAGTAAAAGTTAACATGGCTGAGTCTGGATTAGACTTTTCTTCTATCTTTTTCTCTTTTGAGAATTCTAAATTTGTAGATCTAATAAATTTCAACATTATACGATTACATAATATAAATATAATATAAAAAAATTAAATACAATAAAAATATAATGTAAAATAACATAAATAAGATATAAATATACGAACGGATCAAAATTTATTTAACATGAATTATTAATATGTATCAAAATTTATATAAATATATAAATCTTAAATACGATTACAATACGTAAAAATACACGAATATGATACAAATATACGAATTAACTGATCTAAAATTTTGTAGTTTCTACCAAATTTCAAAGTCATAGATGAAACAGATACACACTTAATTTGATCACATTCAATAAAGGTCTTTCTTTATTCAGTTTTGGTCTTCTTGGAGTAGTTAATTTCCTTTGCATATGAAACTTTGAGGAAGGTCCCGACTTGCTATTTTTTACATTTTAGTCACCACAAAAAACAATGTATACATACGTAATCAGTTCTTAAATATTAAATTTTTAGGATCAAGAAAAGGTATAAAGATTCGAAATCGAGATCAACAAGTCAAACAAAAATTAAGTTATTGAAACTTTTTCATTTTTTAAAATATTAGTATTCGACATATATTCGGATATGAGTATAAAGTATAATTTTTCAAATATATGAAAAAAATTAAAGAAAATTGAATACACCCGTATCATACACATACATGTATCCAACACTTACTCCCAAATTCAGATAATATAACTTAAAAGCTTAGCTTAACCTAAATTTTTTGGTTCAAACTTATAAGAACTGTAAGTTTAGGTGTTTTGAAAGGTCAATTACCTTGCATATGGATTTCACTATAACTTGCCATATCTTGAACATAACTGTAGATTGGAGGTGTCCATGGCCGGACATGTCGAGGCCTGAAATTTTTTTTATTTCTCTTGTTCAAATCTATTTCGGGTCTGGTCCGGACCGAAAGCACGTTTCATTATTTAAAAATATTAAAATATTAAAAAAATATTTTATAATAATATTTATATATTTTTTATAATTAAATTTAAATAATTTTTTTATTTAATAAATATTAATTCGGGCTATGTCGGTCCGAATTACAAAAACACTTGTCCAAACTCGACCCAATATGGATCGGACCTGTCAGACCGGACGGCTACCGACCCGTGGACAGGTATACTGTAGATAGGTAAACAATCCTTTGGAAAACTAGCTTTGATTGGATAGTGTTGTAAATGAAGTTTGTCTTGATTAAAGCTGGAAACATCAAATTTTTATTTACCAAGTAAATAAAGTAAAGCAGTAAGAATTTGTTTGTTATTATATTTCTAAATCATAGGCTCATCAGATTTTACTATATTTAGTTACATTTATGTCATTAAATTGATACTTGAGATTTTCCTTTAGTCCCAACGTCTTAATATCTGATAATAACTCTAGTTTATTGTATTTTACTTTTAAATCTTTGAGAATGTTAGCATCTATGTTACTCGAATTAGAAAGTGAATATCGGATATGAGTATACCTCTCTAACATGGATATATTCATTTTTTTTTTTTAGTTTTTAATATTTGGAAGATCATGTCCCAATATTTTTATCTCAATATGTGTCGGACGTAAATGTTGGATACGAACTCTTTAAGGAAAATGAAGAGTTCGAATAACATAGATTAACATACTCTAATTTCTCAACACTACCAAAAGTTTCTAGTTTTTCATTTTTTTTCCTTTCCTCAATTGATTTTGAGTCCATTTAATTTATCTAAACTCAAGTTTCATATGAGAAAAAACTCTGCATGGAGGTCTATTGAGCAAATATGTACTTGAATAGTGGTAAGGTACTGTGTTGCTGAAGAAGTAAAATTTTAGCCTTTTGAATTGCTATTTTGGTTCCAAAACATAGAAGGGAAATTGGGGTGGTTGCCATGAATTAACTTGGAAAGATTGAAATTCTTTCCACCAATTATTAATCTTAAAAACAACTAAAGATTCCACATTGCACTTTTCTATTAACTTAGATCTTTGACAAAAAAAGGTTAATCCGTATCATCTTGACTTAGATTTTAATTTCTCTATTTTTTTTTAAACTACGGATTTTCTTACCCGTATCGAATAGAACATGCTGATGAAACAGTAGATATACAATTTCCCAGTATAACTAGCAGTATTGACTTACAATAAGAAATGATGGGAAATTACCAAATTAAATCTTTGTACAAATCAAATTGTAATTCTTATTTTAAATCAAATTCAAGACACTATACAGCAGTACCTAATTACAATACAAATAGCAACATGAACAGCACAAACAACACAAATCAATACAAATAGCAATATAAACAGTGATCAATATGCAATCCTGATATCCTAGTAGCTTCAAATTCAGACAGATATGTACTTCATAGATTAATGGGTGACACCATTTTCCTTCACTTCTTTGGCTGCTGCAACACCATTTTCTTTCACTTCTTTGGCTGCTGCAACACCATTTTCCTTCACTTCTTTGGCTGCCACACAATTTTCTTTCACTTCTTCAGCTGCAACACCATCCGCCTTTGCACGACCTTCTTCCTCGGCCTTTTTAATTGCTTCCTCCTTTGCAGCCTTAAGAGCTTCAATCAATCTCTCCAAACAAGTCTCCTCCTTGTCATAATCTGATTTTGGCATCAAATTCTCTGCAACATCAGCAGGAGTCGTTTTCGTTTCCCCCAACAATCTTTCAATTTCTCCAAACAATGAATGAGATTCAATCTCCAAATAATTCTTTGCCAACACTTTGAATGCATCAAAGCAACAATAAGACATTTCTATGTGTTTATCCATTCTTCCTCTCCTTATTAAAGCTGGATCAAGCTTCTCCACATGATTGGTAGTAAAAACAATGATTCTTTCACCCCCACAAGCTGACCAAAGTCCATCAATACAATTCAAAAGCCCTGATAATGTAACCTTGCTCTCATTTTTCTCCTCTTCTTTTACCTTTTTGGCAACCGGATGGAGCTCTTCTTCATTGCTGTCTTTCTCCTTCTTCTTCTCTCTTTGGCCAGTAAGATCAATAGAGCAATCAATATCCTCGATCACTACAATTGACTTGTTCGAGGTATCAATCAAAAGCCTTCTTAACTCTGTGTTTTCCTTGACTGCAGTAAGTTCAAGATCATATACATCATAGTCGAGAAAATTTGCCATGGCTGCAATCATGGATGATTTGCCAGTTCCTGGAGGACCATAAAGGAGATAACCACGCTTCCAAGCTTTTCCAATTCTAGCATAGTAATCTTTCCCTTTGCTAAACTTGATGAGATCGTTCTTGATTTCCTCTTTCTCTTTTGCATCCATTGCCAAAGTATCAAATGTTGCAGGATGCTCAAACACAACATTGCTCCACTTGCTACTTCTATATCCATGCCAGTTCTGACTAGGATTGTTCGAATAAAGCTTTCGTTGCCGATTCTTTGTCGCAATCGCTTTTCCTTCCTTTAAAACATGGCTAACATAAGACTGAGTGATGAGTTCCCTATGGCGTTTGTGGACCGTCAGCTTGTAAAATTTCTTTTCATCATCATCAGGATACCATGAAATCCGCTGTGTCCTTGGAGGAGTTTTCATTGCAGACCACCAAATCTTGACGCCTTGAAATTCATCGGTAACTTCCTCGTTATAATCCATGCTAAGGACTACAGATTGACTATCTTTGACAACATCAGCCTTGAGCCGCTTAGCAGACGCGGAGGACTTGTCACTGAGATAAGTTTTAATGGCGGAGTAGGCTTCACTGCGTTTCATGCGTTCCCCAGTGAATTCATCGAAGGTGATTTCAACATAAGGATATGCAAAACTCACCAGTTTTTTGAAATACTTTTCAAAATAGTCTTGAAGGTTATGAGGGAAGAACTGTTTAAATATGGTATAAACAAGCATCAAAGCCCCCATGGATGAGCCTACATGAGACCATATTTCTCCCATCATCATTTTCTGCAACTCTTGTTTTCCCCCTCAGAACTCTTTTAAGTTCTGTAAAATAAATGTTTTTTTAGTGTTTCTGAACTTTGTTAACTGCTCTTTATATAGAGAGAAAAGAGATAGGAGTACTGTTTGTGACTTGGTGTTCAAGTTACAGAAAGTTTCTACATAATTTCCAATGCCTAGAATAAAGACAGTACATTGTGATGAAAAGCAGTACACCGGCCGTTGTTTGGTTATTCATTATTTTAATAGTATTAAATTTGATTTGTTTGTCTCTATGTAGGCCGCCATTAATGACCACTGGCTTATTATGGTAAAATATTAGATAAAGAAAAATGATGGAAGCTAGCAGGCAAGCACCCTTTAGCAATATAGTAAAGTCAGGAAGATTTCCTTTGCTACAAAACTAGAGCAACAAAAAAGGCAACAGAAATCAATCTGATTCTTCAGTATCAGATACAAATACATGTAATTCACTTGGAAAGTGAAAAGATTCAAATCCTTAATCTTTAAGTTTAAGCTGATAAATTTAAGCCAAAATTGTTCTAGCATGGCTCTTGGGTGGGAAGTTATCAGATTCTAGATTTTGAGCCTAAGAAATTTTCCTGTCACTAGCAAGCATTGATGTAATCATGTGTGAACATGGAAAATGGAAGATTTGATATAATCCAACAATTCCAGGAGTCCACTTAGACTTGTAGTCTTTCACGTGTCTTTGAAAGGTACAATTTTGGTTTGGGCAAGTACTGTAAAGAATCCAGGAGGAAAGGACAGCAATATGCAACCACGTTCCTTGGGCAGTAGTTGAGACTTGAAAAGGAACCTTTTCTATGTCATTTCTTGAATTTAAATTAGGTGTAAATTAAATATATGTGTTCACAAGTTATTCAGGTTCGATTCAAGAAAAATTTAAATTGGTTTGATTATTGTAAAGTTGAGCTCGAGCTAGAACAGCTCAAATTATCGAACGAATCACGTTCGAATATCTTAATATCCGATTTGAATAGCTCACAAACCTAATCTAACTCTTTTTATTTTTAATTAGTATTGATAAAAATTAAAAACTTAATTCGAACTCGAGCTCATATACAAGTAATAGAGTTTGAACTTAAGTATGAAAATCAAGCTTATTTTTACTAAATAAACGAGTCTAATCAAGTGAGTTTGATTAATTCGATTTTTATCTCAAATCAAACTCGAATTTTGAACCATAAATTTCGAGTCAAGCTCAAATTCAAACTTTTTGCTTTGAAACTGTAAAAATTGATCGAATTAGTTTCACTAAAGTATTTATTTAATTCGGTTTTTCTTACCAAGATAAATAAAATAAGTTTTATAGTTTTACATTGTTTTAGGCCTTGTTTAGCCTTACTTCTGACACAGCTTTTGAGGTCAAAAGTTGTTTTTCACCGTAAAGGCAATGATAAACAGATAAAAAAATTGACTTTTGCTGTTGAAACCATGATTTGAAAAGCCAAACCAAAAAACAAAAAAAAAATAGTTTTTAGGCTTTAAAAGCTGGCTTTTGAATAAAATAACTTTATTATCCTCACATTTCTACACTTCTATTATTTTAAACATATCTTTTTTTTATATTTCAATTTTCTACAATACTTTTTCATAATAATATTAAATATTTAAAAAATTTCAAACCACCGTTTTTTCACTATAGTTTTTAAACATATTTTTTTCAACTTAAATTTTTTTAACTCAAATTTTTTTCAACAGCATTAAACTAACCTTAATCCCATTGGCTATATAAAACATGTCAGAAGTTCAAACCTTGGATTCTCTTTTTGTTTTTAGTTGCCTGGAAATATTTAACTTGACTGCCTTGAAGCACCAAAAGGCAGTTGACCTTAGTTCAAAAGCAGAATAAATTCTTCATTTTACAATTTTTCACCTACAAGATAGATTTACTTCCAAACTCAGATTCAATTCAACTTTTTTCTTAGCTTTTTTTCTTTATGGTCATTTTTTCATTCCAAATTAGCAAAATCAATTTTGAGTAAAATAAAAAGCTAAGTTCGCTTGATAATAAACTTGATAATTGATATATTCGTGTTCTTGTATATTTTGGTATAAATTCTAGTAGCATGGCTCCAAAATTCCATCCTACGAAAAAGCTAAGTTGGCTAACCTATTTTATCTCCAAAATTTTTGGGAGAATCTAAAAGACATCCATTCAACAGTAGAATAATTGTTAGCTGATCTAATAACTTAAAATAATTTGAATAAAAGAAATAAAAAAATTATTATTGTTAAAAAAATTGTAATAACCTAAATACCCTTAATAAAATAAACACCTTTCCTTTTATCAGATTTTCTCTCCCTTTCCCCGTTCCTCCCTCATCTGTCTGTTCCTTACCTCCCTAACCTTCCCGTTCTATTTTTCTTTTTTCTTTTTTTTTACAAATTAAATTTTTTTTATTGTCAATTTGTTTCATTTTCAAACAAAAAGAAAGAAAGACCTTGGGTTTTTTATTAAAGCTTTATAAAGATAAGTCAAAAAAATTCAGATTCCAAGATAAAAATTGCTTAAAGGTTGGAACCCTGGGTTTTACAGAAATGAGAGATTCAAGCCCTTTACATTTCAACAACTTCAATAGAGTGGAGGAGGATGTAAAAATTACTTTGTATTTGTCATTCATTTTGGCACCAGTTTCATAGTAAGACCTCAAAAGTAGGGCTGTGCATAATTCGGTTAAAACCGAATTAACCGACCGAATTTTAATTCGGTTCGGTTAATCGGTTAACCGAATAAAATTCGGTTCGGTTAACGGTTAATGGTTTTGGGAAATTTCGGTTTTCGGTTAATTCGGTTCGGTTAAGCGGAAATAACCGAATTACACGAATTAACCGAAATTCCCTAAAACGACAACATTTTATGCGTTTTGATATATATATATTTTAATTAATTTATATATTAAAAACTAAAAACCCTAAAAATTAATAACCTTTCCTAACCCTAACTCATCTCCCAACCCATTCAGCCACCGTTCTCACTTCTCACTTCTCACCTCTCGATCTCACTTCTCACCTCACCTCTCGATCTCACCTGACCTTCCCCTCTCGATCTCACCACCTCTCTCAGGCTCGATATCTCTCAGAAGTCAGATCTCAGTGGCTCGATACCTCTCTCTCTCTGTCTCTCAGTCTCGACTCACCTCTCTCAGATCTCAGAGGCTCGATCTCACCTCTCTCAGATCTCAGGCTCGATCTCTGTCTCAGGCTCAACGTTGTCCTTTTTTGTTATTGTAAGTTCTTGAATCTAGTGGGAATGAGAGGTGGTTTTAGTTAGTAACCAATTTTGTTGAGATTAATGTTGATTATTTTTTTAAAACATTGGTGATTAATACGGTGGAGTCGGATGCACCGAAAATTGTTTTTATGATAAGTGTAAGTAGGGAAAAGTAATTTGTGGCTTTGTGCATATCTGTTTTATTTATTTATTTTTGTTGTTGTTAAGTAGGATAAGTTGATTGGTAGGCTGGTAGCAATGAAAAAGTTGAAATCTTATGTTTACAATTCAATTGCAGCCAAATCTAGAAAGGGTTTTCCTGGAAGCCTAAGAGGAAACTTGTTCATGTTTCAAAGGAAAAGAAAATTTGTGGTTATTACCAAATAAATAAATAAATTACTTATGATCAACAAACTGAATGTGACAGCTTTGATTACAAAATGTTGGGTAGGCTGAATTTGAGATAGTTTGCAGCCATAAGATTTAACACAAGAAAATATCAGAGTGGTAAGCTGGTATTCGTGAACCAAAATAAATGAATTAGTCGTTTATTTCTTTTTCCTTTGATGAATCGGATTGGACATTTCCATAACCAAGAATGTGAAGTTCCATTCTCAGCAATGTGAAGAACTTATGCTATTTCTTCACGCATCCTTCTTTCTATATACTTTTCTAGTTGTAAATGGATAAGGAATTGCCACCTTTATGAACCCTTTTTGCAGAAAAATATTCGTGACATTAATGAACAAGCATATTACAATGAAAAGGTTATATGTTTCTTGAATCTTGCTGCAGAATTCAAGTGCTATATCATTCTCACATGTTTGCAAATAATGGAATTTTCTTCGCTCTGTTCTGAGAGTTAACCCTAACTATTGTTTTCTTGTATCTTTGTAGATGTCCACTGAAGTAGACTCTCTTGAGGCTAGTGTTACTCCTAGTCCTCTTAACACAGAACATGACGGAAGTTCAGCAGCTGAAGCTTCAAGTCAAGCAAAACAGCAAACTGGGACTGCTCAAGGGAGGAAAAGAAAAGCCATGCCCCCAAGGTCAGAAGTATGGTCTCATTTTACTAAATTTGTTACTAGTGAGTGTGATATAAAGAGTAGATGTAATCATTGTGATAAGGAATTTTGTTGTGATGTAAAGAGAAATGGCACTGGATCACTAAAATATCACATGAACCAATGCAAGCAAAATCCTGCTAATGTTGACACTGCACAAGCCCAACTAGTTTTACCTAGTCATAGGGGTCTTGAAGGGGAAGGGCATATTACAACTTGGAAATTTGATCAAGATGGAATTAGGAAAGGTTTAGCAGAAATGATTGTGATTGATGAGTTACCTTTTAGGTTTGTAGAAAGTGAAGGCTTTAGAAAATTTATGTCTAGGGCATGTCCTAGGTTTCATATTCCTCCACGAACTACTGTGACTAGGGATGTTTATCAGCTTTACTTAGATGAGAGGATAAAAATGAAGCAATTTTTGAAAAATTCATGTACAAGAGTTTGTCTAACTACGGACACATGGACATCTTTGCAAAGAGTTAATTATTTGTGTCTTACGGCTCACTTTATTGATAATGATTGGAAGTTGAATAAGAAAATCATAAACTTTTGTCCAATTTCTAGTCATAAAGGTGAGGCCATAGGCATGTTGGTAGAGAAATGTTTACTTAGTTGGGGGATTGATAAATTGTTCACTATAACACTTGATAATGCAAGTGCAAATGATGTTGCTATTGGTTATTTGAGAAAAAAGTTTGGGCAGCGGGGGGGTTGTATTTTAAATGGTAAATATCTTCATATGAGATGCATTGCACACATTGTGAATTTGATTGTGGTTGAAGGTTTGAAAGAAATGAATAAATCTGTTGCACGTGTCAGGGGGGCTGTAAGATATGTGAGGCAATCTCCAGCTAGATTTAAAAAATTTAAGGAGTGTGTTGAGATGGAAAAAATAGAAAGCAAAAAGTTGTTGTGTCTAGATGTTAGTACTAGGTGGAACTCTACCTACTTGATGTTAGATAGCGCTCAAAAATTTGAAAGAGCTTTTGAGAGATTCGAAGAGCAAGATAACAATTTTAGAGTTGAACTTGAGTTGGGGGAAGGTTAGCCTTCTGAGGAGGATTGGACTACTGTTAGAAACTTGAGAGACTTCTTAGAACACTTCTATGAACTCACTGTGCGAGTTTCTGGCAGTTTGTATGTCACATCCAACATTTTTTTTTGATGAACTTGCTGAAATGGATTGTCTTTTGCGAGAGTCTCAATTAAATGAAAATATTGAATTTGGTGTGATGGCCATGAGGATGAAAGATAAATATGATAAATACTGGGGCAACATTGAAAAGATTAATATGCTTGTTTTTGTTGCTGTTGTTCTAGATCCTAGGCATAAATTTAAATATGCAGATTTTGCAATTCGAGATATGTATGAGGGTGAAAAAGGTTTGAGCATGGTGCAAAGGTTGAAGGAAGTTTTATATGAATTGTATGATGAGTATTTACCTCCACTTCCAAATGATAATGGCAAATCAAGTGTGACACCACATACTTCTGTAGAACCACAACAAAAACTAAAGAAGCGTATGAAATCAAAGTATCATAAGCATGTAGTTGAATCTGGTGATGGGGATCAAAAATCAGAATTGGATAAGTATTTAAATGAGGCTAATGAGGCAGATGTTGATGATTTTGATATTTTAGGATGGTGGAAACTCAATAGCCCTAGGTTTCCTATCCTTTCACACTTGGCCAAAGATGTTTTAGCTGTTCCAATTTCTATTGTTGCTTCTGAGTCCGCATTTAGTACCGGGGGACGTGTGATTGATTCATTTAGGAGTTCTTTAACTCCTAGAGTTGTACAAGCCCTAGTGTGTACTCAAGATTGGATTCGGAAATCAACAAATGAAGACATCAACAATGAAGAATAGTTACAAGATCTTGACAAAATTGAAAATAGTATAATTATTACTTTCCTTTTATAATTTATTCTATGAACTACAAATATTTTTGTTCATGTTTATCTTCTTTTTTTTTTTCTTTTGGGTGTTTAGATTTATCTTGGAATGCATTAGAGCCTACCGTTAATTCATGAGCTAGTGTTAGTTGAAGGGTAAGATTATGTAATATAGTTTATTTAATTATGCTATTTGATTTATTTTTAAAATTCTAATAATAATATTATTTTCTATTTTTACATATATTTTGTAGGACAATTGGATACACCTGGATTGGACTTGACAGTGTAGCATTTGCATTTCTGTTGGTTGTTGGCTACTTGGCTTGTTGCTCCCTTTGAAGATGTTTGTAATGATTCTATTGAAGACAAAAGTATTTATTAAGTTTGTTATTGTATGTTATGTTTTAAGTCTCTGAATGTTTTACTGCGGTACTGCCTTTGGTTTGTAATGATTCTATTGTATGTTAGTACTTAGTACTAGTAGGGATGTTTGTTAATTGTTAGTAGGCTGTTTGAACTTTGAATGTTTGTTTCAGCTCAGTTATTGCGGTACTGCCTTTGGTTTATGGGTTAGTAGGCTGTTTGAACTTTGAATGTTTGTTTGAGCTTAGTTATTGGCTTATTGCTATGACTGTATTGTAGTGTTTAGTTGTGGCAGAGGTGTTATTCTCTGTTTAAACATGTCATTTTAGCAAAATTTGATTCATTTATATGTTGTTGATATTCTCTGTTTAAACATGTCATTTTAGCAAAATTTGATTCATTTATATGTTGTTGATAGTTGTGGCAGAGGTGTGATCTCATATTTTTCTTCCACTGATTCTCTTGTCATGAATTATTGGCACTGCATGTAAGAATCTCAGAAATAATTTCGGTCATAATTTTTTTTACTTATTTCGGTTAATTCGGAAACCGACCGAATTAACCGAAATAATTTCGATTCGGTTAATTAACCGAAATAATTATTCGGTTCGGTTAACGGTTAATTGGAAAAAAATTTCGGTTAATTCTGTTTTGGTTAATTCGGTTCGGTTATTAACCGAATGAACACCCCTACTCAAAAGCATTTCTTGTGACTCCAATTATTTTTGAGTTGTTTGATACTATTATTGTTTTCTTGTATATTGATGGTAAGTGCTTTGAATCATAATAAAACATGAGAACTTTGATCTTTGGAACTGGACAGGCTCATAGACATGCCGAGGGAGGAATTTTTAAGGGAAAAAAAAAAAAAAAAACTGAAACTTTGAGATTTAACAGAAACGTAAGCAACAGGGAAGAAAGGAAGTTTCTTTTTGTTTTAAACTCAATATTCATTAAGAATAAATAAGTCATTCTCGTTTCCTTTCTAATAATTTCATAACTTGTTATTTCTTTTTCAACAATTTTGCTTTTACATGTTTGAATCTACCGATTATTTTTCAAATTTACTCAAAATTCTTGTCTCTTGGGGAGTTATCAGATTCTAGATTATGAGCCTACGAATTTTCCTGTCACTAGCAATTAAGCATATGATGTAATCATGTGTGAACATGAACAGTGGACAATGGAAGATTTGATATATCCAACAATTCCAGGAGTCAACTTAGGCTGTATTCGGATTTCTCCAAATCTCCAGTGTAATGCATCAAACGAAGTTAAATACATCGCAGAATGTATTTAGATAGTATTTTATGATATAAATATTTTAATTGAACACTGTTTGGGGGTAAAGTTATACTTTACATTTTTTTTTTCAATATTTTATTAATTTAAATTTTTTAATTATTTAAAAATATATATTAATATAATAAATAAATTTATATGATTATAAAATAATTAGATAATTAATGAAAATATTTAAATAAATATATAAAATAACATGTATTAAAATTTTAAATATTAATATTATTAAAATATATAAAAAAATTATCAATATACTCTTACATCAATGTCCTCAATGATCATTTTTATTCTCATCTTAAAGTCACCGTTGCTTTTGAATCCAAACACATATTCACACTACTGATTTTAATCTTACCGTTACACTATCCAATTTCACAACTATAATAATTAATTTCACCATCATAATTATTTTTAATTTTATTAAAATTAATTTTATCATCCATCCAAATGAACCTATAGACTTATAGACTTGTAGTCTTTCACGAGTCTTTGAAACTTGAAAGGTACAGGATTGGATTGGGCAAAGCACTGTAAAGAAAGAAATACTAATGGAGATCCCGGAGGAAAGGACAGCAATATGCAACTACGTTCCTTGGGTAGTAGTTGAGACTTGAAATGAGCCATTTCTATGTCATTTCTTGAATTTAAACTAGATGTAAACTAGATATACGTGTTTACAAACTATTCAGGTTCGATTCAGAAAATTTTGAATCGGTTCGATCATTGTAAAATTAAGCTTGAGCTCGAATAGTTCAAGTTATTGAACAAGTCAAATTCGAGTATTTTAATATCCGATTCGAGTTAGCTCACGGACCAAATCTAGTTTTTTTTTTTAATATTTTTAATTAGTATTGATAAAAAATTAAAAACTCAATTAGAATTCGAGTTCAAACATAAATAATCAGTTTGAACTTAAGTATGAAAATCGAACTTATTTTTTACTAAATAAACGAGCCTAATCAATCGAGTTTGAATAATTTAATTTTTATTTCAAATTAAATACGAATTTTAAAAATAAAATTAGATCAAATTCAAATCGAATTTTGAATCATATATTTTGAGTGAAGCTCGAAATCAAACTTTTTATTTTTATTGCTTAAGCTTGACTCAACCCCTAACGAAACTGTGACAATGGGTCGAATTAGTTTCAGAAAAGTACTTTTTTTTTTATAAATAAACTGATGATGTTATTAATTACTCATGAAAACACTCAGATAAGACAATATGGTTGATTGTATCTGGACATTCTTCCACCCAAACCTTTTCCCCTTCCCTAGTTAACCCATGTTTGGCTAGCAGATGTGCAGCTTCGTTCCCCTTCCATGGTGTATGGGCAAAATGATAGGCCGAGAAAGAAATTGCCATGGCTTTTCCTTCCTCGATGATTGTTCCTATCAGGGATAAATCTTGGTCACAGGACTTCAGTTTCTTGATGATCCCCAGAGCATCACCTTCCAGCATTATGTGTCTTAAACCCAACTCTGCCGCAAGTTGTAAAGCTCGAAATGATGCCTTTGCTTCGGCCATGAAAGGATCTATTACATTGACAGCATTTGTAGAGCAAGCCCCCATTACCAGTCCATTTGAATCCCGAATTATCATACCCAGTCCCCCTTTTCTGCTACTTTGTGCAACGCCCTATAGAAATTTACCTTGTATAATCCTTGGGAAGGTGGTTTCCAACACTGAGCTCCCGTTTCTAGTGGTAGTTGTCTTCTAATCTGGGCACTGTCATACTCCTCGATGTACTTGGTAACATATCTTCCCAAGTCAGCCGTTGATCTCCTTCGTTCCCCACGTCACTCCCGATTTCTGTCTCCCTAAATTACCCATGCAGTGACAAGAAAGACTTTCAACCGATCTGGATTGTTCATCTGGCTTGCATGGGCAATGAATTCAGCAGGTTCGTCAGCATGAAGTCTGATTTCATCCCAATTAATACTTGTTTGATTTCAAACTTGCTTTGCGACAGGGCAATCTCTGATGGCATAAATTGTTGTTTCTTCGTCCAACTCGCATCTGAAATACTGCTTATCTTCAAGGATTTTCCGTTTGTGTAATTTCTCCAAAACAGGTAAGATATCATGATATATTTTCCAGCAAAGTATTTTGATCTTGTTTGGGATGTCTGCTGTCCAAAGTCGTTGGAGTGATAAGCGAATGTTGTTTTGTTATTGTTCTGATTGAGCCTATAGCTGTGGTTGATCCCTCATACATATAAGCTTGTAGGCACTTTTAACTGTGTACACACCTTGTTTGTCATAGTGCCAGACTAGGGTATCACTTCTTCCTAGCTTGCTGATATGTAGTGCATAGATATCTTTCGCCTCAGAGTCATTGAAAAGGCTATGGATAATCTCCCCTCTCCACTGCATTGTCTCCATATCAATTAGTTCAGCCACATAGGATTTTGTTTCCAACTAATGTCTTGGTGATTGAATATGGAAATTGTCAGTTGTTAGTAGCCACCCATCTTCCCAGATTCGAATGGACTACCCGTTTCCAACCCTCCATCTAGTGCCCTTTTTCAGGATCCCTTTGGCCCCCCAAATGCTTCTCCATGTCAGCGATGGGTTTCTACCTAAACTTGACTATAGAAAGTCTGTCCTCGGGAAATATTTTGCTTTAAGGACTTGATAGGCTAAGGTATTGGTGTGTTTCAACAACCTCCACCCCTGTTTGCCTAATAATGCCATGTTAAAACTCTACATATCACGGAATCCGATACCCCCCTGTTCTTGCTTAGGCACATTTTCTTCCATGCAATCCAGTATATACCTCTTTTCGTTGTGCTAGCTGACCACCAATAATTATTTATAATGCTGTTCAAATTTGAGCATAGTTATTTAGGAAGTTTGAAACAATTCATAGCATATGCTGGGATTGCCTGGATAACAGACTTGATGAAGACCTGTTTCCCTCCTTGAGACAGACATCTATTACTCCAGCCATTAAGCTTAGCCTTCATACGTTCTTTGAGGTCTCTGAATGCCCGCTTTCTTCCTCTTCCCACTATCGTAGGTAGACCGAAGTATTTTTCAAGGTTAAGGGTCGTCTGGATATCAAAATACTGCCGTATTAGGTCCTTTTGCCCATTCTCTGTATTGTTGCTGAAGAAAACTGAAGATTTTTCATAATTGATCCTTTGACCTGATCTTTGTTCGTACTTCTGAAGTATGTTCCTCACCTGATCACATTCACTAGTATTCGTCTTAGCAAATAGTAAGCTATCATCTGCGAAAAAAAGATGAGTGACTTTAGGACCGTTTCGGCTGGCTTGAAATCCCTGGATTGAGCCTTCTCTCTTTGCATTGGCTAGAAGCACCGATAACCCTTCACTGCAAATCAAAAACAAATACAGAGATAAAGGGTCTCTTTGTCGAAGCCCTCTCTGAGACTCAAATTTGTTAGTGATGTTACCCTTGATAATAATCGAGTAGGAAACAAATCTAATGCATGCCATAATAAGGGAGACCCATCTATCATGAAAACCTAGTCGTTCCATAGTGTTCCTCAAAAAGTGCCATTCTACCTGGTTGTAAGCTTTGCTCATGTCTAATTTGAGTGCAAAATAGCTATTTCGACCATTCCTTCTGTTCTTGACTGTGTGCAACATTTCATAGGCTACTAGGATATTATCCGTGATGAGTCTTCCTGGAACAAATGCATTCTGGGATTCATCTATGCAACCGGGTAATGCTTTTTTAAACCTATTGGCTAGTACTTTCTCAATTATTTTGTATATCACATTGCACAAACTAATAGGTCTAAAGTGTGACATGTTTTTAGGATCTTTTCTCTTGGGTATCAACGCAATATGTGTATGATTTACACTAGTAATATCACCATGCCCATTAAGGAAAGAAATACAAAAAGAATAACATCTGGACCTATTATGTGCCAGTGTTTTTGGAAGAAAAAAGCAAGCATACCATCAGATCCAGGTGCTTTTTTTTTTTGGATAAGTAGATTTTCATTTATCCAAGAAAGCAGCAGTGCTGCTACATGTTACAAAGCTAGCTTAGCCTAGCTAAATAAATCAGAAAACCAATGCCATTAGACAAACATGTCTGCATTTAACCTCCAAGAATTACATAAAAACGTATTAACTGAATCTCTTTTAATCTTCCTAAGATCACTTAACCTGGTCGAGATCATGTCTCTCACTTGCTCAGTGAGGTGCTCCTCCTTTTGCTCAGTTGAGTTGAACAAACGATTGTTTCTTTCCTTCCAAACTAGGTAGATAACTGCGTTCCAAGCTAGCCTCAATATCGTTGTGATTAGAGCTTTACCTCTGAGGTTGACAGAGGCCCATTGAAGCTCTACATTCCAACATGCAACCTGCCTTTTTAACCTACAAAGTACCATCACTCTCTGCCATATCTGTTTCGAGTAGGAGCAAGTGAAGAATAGATGATCCCTGGTTTCCCTCTCTTGTTTGCACAGCAAACATTTATCATCCACTGCCATTCCCCAGGAGATAAGTCAATCCTTTGTGGCCAATCTATTTAGGATTGCCATCCAGGAGAGCATAGAATGCCTAGGAATATTAAAATTACACCATACCAACTTATACCAAGCCACTTTCCCAGCTGAAGGTCTGATCTTGTTCCACACTGCTGACACTTGGTACTTTCCCTCAGGGAAAGGCCATTTGCAGCTTCCATCAGTAGTTGTGAGAACTATTCTGGCAGCCACCTCTCTCAATTGCATGATCTTCCTCCAATTCCAACTGCTCCCACTCTGGATAGAGATGTGCCATGGATCTCTATCCTTCAACACATAAGTCTTGATCCAGGCTATCCATAGGGAGCCTGCTTCAATCAGTACAGCCCAAAAATTTCTTAGAATACATGCCTGATTCCAAGTGACAGTGTCCTTTACACCAAGTCCCCCTTCTGATTTTGGCAGGCAAATAGACTTCCAGCTAACTTTAGCTCCCTTAGCTTGGCCTTCCTTCCCTTTCCATAAGAAGCTTGAGCATATCTGCATCAACTTCCTTATGCACTGCTTGGGCAGAACAAAATGTCTGCACCAGAAGTTTTGCAGGTGAAACAGAACTGATTGGATAAGCTGAAGCCTTCCAGCATAAGACAAGAACTTTGTTGCCCATCCTCTAACCCTTGCTGTCACCTTCTCCAAAAGTGGCTCACAGTCTGTCATGGTTAATCTTCTAGTGACTAATGGTACCCCCAGGTATCTGACAGGCAGTGTGCCTGTTTTGAACCCTGTGGACTCTCTGATGAGCCTTAATTCTTCTCTGTCAATTCCTGAGGAGAAGAACTCACTTTTGGTGCTATTAAGTTGGAGCCCTGAGTAGGTGTAGAATTGACTTAGCACTAGCTGAATACCCTTCACTGAATCAAGATTGCCCTTGGCAAAGATTAGCAGATCATCAGCAAAACTCAGGTGAGTTAAATGAAGCTTTTTGCACTTTGGATGATAAGAGAAGACCCCATACTGTGCTGCTGAGTCCAGCAACTTGGACAGGACATTGATAGCAATCACAAAGAGGTAGGGGAAAGAGGATCACCTTGCCTGACACCTCTTGCCCCCTTAAAGAAGCCCATAAGTCCTCCATTAACAGATATAGAGAAGTAGCTGGTGGATAGGCAACTTTCAATCCAATCTAGGAACTGCTGAGGGACCCGCATTGCCTTCAAGACTGCAGAGATGAATTCCCAGCTGATAGTATCAAATGCCTTCTGCAAATCCACTTTTATGGCACATCTTGGGGACAGAGTATTCCTACCATAGCCTCTAACTAACTCTTGAGCAAGCAGGACATTGTCTGTGATACTCCTGCCTGGAATGAAGACACTCTGATTGGGACAGATCACCAATGGAAGACTGCTCTTGAGTCTGTTAGTCAGAATCTTGCTGATGCATTTGTAAAAAACTGTGCAACAGGAAATTGGTCTGAAATCTCTCATTGTGCTTGGATTAGGGCATTTTGGAATGAGAGCTACACTAGTTGAATTGAAGGCTCTGTGCATCACTCCTGTCCTGAAAAAGAACATTGCAGCCTCTGTGACATCCTCACCAACAACTTGCCAAGCTGTTTTGAAGAAGTGAGCTGTGAATCCATCTGGCCCTGGACTTTTGTCACTATGAATCGAAAACATTGCTTCTTTTATCTCTGCAGGAGTTACCCTTTTAACCAGTTCAGCTTGGTGCTCTTCAGTGATGGAAGTCTGAAGAAGTTCAGCAAGCAAATCCTGATTACAGCCCTTGACCATATGGTCTTTGGATCCCAACAAGTTCTGGAAGTAGGAGACAGCTTCTGTAGCAATCTGATCAAAGTTTTCAAGTCTGTTTCCTTGTGCATCCGTCAAAGAATGTATGGTATTTTTGCTCAACTTTGCCCTCACCATCCTATGGAAGAAGCCTGTATTTTGGTCTCCTTCCTTTAGCCATTGAATTCTGGATTTCTGCTTGTAAAAGCTTTCCTCATCTTTGAGAAGATTATTGAAATCCCTGGAAAGGATATCTTTCTTTGCTGCCAGTTCAACATCTGCAGGCTTCCTTAGTAGTTGGAGCTGCACTTCTGCTAATTCCCTTCTTTTGGCTTGTACCTTCTCAGTAATAGCTCCATACTTCTTGAAATTGAAGTTCTTTAGCTTCTGCTTCACTCTCTTCAATTTGATATGCAAATTGGACATAGGATCACCTCTGGTAGGTTCCTGCCATGAGCTCTCAACTATATCCATGAACTCTGCATCCCTAGTCCAGTAATTGAAAAACTTGAATGGTTTGGGAGGGGAGTGATTCTCCAAGCTGGTTTTGATTAGTGCAGCACAGTGATCAGAGGTTTCAGGTGCAATAAATTCCACATAGGAATGTGGGAAAGAGAGGAGCCATTGATCATTGATCATGACCCTATCAAGCTTCTTGGCAAGATGATTCTCTTGATGATTTGACCAGGTAAAGATTGGACCAACAAATTGGTGATCCATCAATGCATTCTGTTCAATGCAAAGTTGGAAATCTTTCATATCTGAGGTACTGTGTTGGGATCCATTAAAGCATGAGCTTTCTGATGGATGAGCTACCACATTATAATCTCCTGCCAAAATCCATGGCGCACCTTGAGTAGTTCCACTGAGGGAATGCAAGTGTGACCAAAGCAATTTCCGTCTGCTTCCTTCATTACTTCCATAAATAGCACTCAAATAAAACCTCAGAGAGTTCAGTTTAATCTGGCATGTGATGGACTGTTCTGTTGAGTCCTTCATATCTACATCCAGGTGAACCTTACTAAGGATCCAAATTCTTCCATTTGAAGCTTCAGAGTAGTTATGATGGAGGTTCCATCCCTTAAAATGCATGTCAACAATCTTCTGCACTTTAGGTAACTTTACTCTAGTCTCAATAAGACAGACAACATCAATCTGCAACTTAGAAATTCTACTGACTACCTGTTTCTGCCTTAGAGGACAATTGAGTCCTCTAACATTCCAAACAAGGAAGTTCATTAATGAAGAGTTGGAGAGTGACTCCCCAAGGCAGAAGCCTTACCTCGAGCCTTTCCTTTGTCAATAGGCCCCTTCCTTCTCTTCAAGTTCTTCATCAGGTCTGCCACTCCTGCTGCAGCAGCCCTAGGCTTTCTTGTTTCTTCTGAAAAAACAACCTGATGAGAGTGGCTTACAGTCCTATCCTCCATAAGTGACTCTGTGTTACCATTATCCTCCTCATTTTCAGGAACAGATTCCAATATTGCAAATCTGTTGTCTGAGCCCATAGCTCCTGTGGCTGAGGTGGATCCTCGTTCTGTCCCAGATGGAACTGGCCTTTCCAATTGCTCTATGATGACCTGAGCAGGTAATTCTATCTGCTTTTCAGAGATCCTTGGAATCGTCTGCTCATCAGGAATCCTCAACTCTGTCTGCTCATTCTGATCCTTCTGCTTAGGAATCCATTTTTTGGTTGGAATTTCCTTCGGCAGGCGAGGACAACTTTTGTTATTGTGACCAAAAATACCACAATGAGTACACTTCTGAGGCATCCATGGTGCCTCAACTGTGATAAGGATCACTGAGCCATTTCTGAGCTCCACTGCAATCGAATTGGGCAATTCTTGAGCCACATCTATCTCAACACAAACTTTAGCATATGCTAGCCTTTGCTTGTTTGCAGTTATTTTGTCCATATAGAGAGGGGTGCCAATGGCGCTAGCTATATAGCTCAGACCTCTCATTGTGAATAATTCCAATGGGACATTGCTCAGATGAATCCAGATAGGAAGCTTTTCCATGTTGAATTCTAAGGTGTTCAGGTCTGGTTCCCATTTCCTCAAGATGATTGGGCTGTTTTGGATGTGCCAAGGTCCATGTTCAAGCACCCAATCCCTTGTCTCTACATTATGAAACTGAAGAACATAAAGATTCTTTCCTACTGGCTTAATTTGGAGATCTCCATCCTTTCCCCATAGCATATTAGCCAGCTTATTGAACAAACTGAAATTTGGAGGTTTCCCTATAAATTGCGCAATCAGTGAGTTCTTCCATTGGAGAATTCCTTCTTCAAATACTTCATCTGGTGGTTTTACAGTAACTTTCCCATCCATCTTCAGCGGAGGAAAGAATCTCAAAGTTTGATTTTCAGCTGCAGCAAACAATTTCCTCCAATCAGGAGTTGCCACGTCAGCAGAGTTAGATACAACTGACTCTGTTCTTCGTTCTTCTCCAATCTCCCTTGATCGTTCCACCAATTTATCACGATCCATTCCAGCTGCAATGGAGGGATAATCTCCAGTAACAACGTGTTTAAAGCTTCTTTGCTGGGAGTCCTCACCTTCCAATCTTTGATTAGCTGTCTTCTCCCATGGAGTTATCATAAGGTTCACCCCCAATCTATTGTGAGTTGAGAGCTTTTTCCCCAATCTTCCAAATCAAAAAATTGTGAATTTGCATTTCTCTCAAGGTCGCAGTATTGCTCACAGTTTAAAGCTCCACCGCCACTGCCACCGTCATCTGTGCCGCAGGTGCGAAAAGGCCGTCGTGGGTCTGCTTTCAACAGGATCTGAAAAAAAAAAAAAAAAAAAAAAAAAAACAGCGGCTGACCCTGGATCTAGTGATTATGGTGGAGGTGGATACGGTGGAGGAGGAAGGAGATGGAGGGGGTGGATACGGTGGTGGTGGTGGAAATGGAGGGGGTGGATCTGGTCGTGAAGACTTTGTTTTTGGTTTTCTATGGAGGGGGTGGTGGTGGATCTGGTGGATATTATAAACGTATTTCTCTGGATTGAGCTAATTATTTTTTTTTTTTTTTTGTATGAACCGAAGAAGGGACAGCTAAAACTGCGAAGGATCTAATCGAATCGGTAGATCCAAAGAACTACTCAATCACTTATAGAGTGCTAGAAGGAGACCTGATGGAGGAGTTCAAGAGCTTTGTAGCCACCTGTCAAGCTACTCCGTCTGCTAACGGAGAGGGCTGCGTAGTTCACTGGGTTGTTGAATACGAGAAGCTGAACGAGGATGTTGCACATCCAGAGACAACACTGGAGATGCTGGTCGTTGTCTCCATCGACTAGGGACTTTGCCTCCGACTACTCGGCGGTTAGTTTCTTCGAGTTTCTGACTCAGCGTCGAGCTAACGATCTGCGCGTGTTCACATTCGCGGAGCTGAAATCAGCCACCCGCGGGTTCAGTAGAGCTCTTTTGATTGGTGAAGAACAAACAAAATTCTGGGTTTATGATGACATTCTGCTCATAGGTTCTGCATTACGAGCATCTTGTGCTGAACCATCGCCTGTTAAGAACTTCGTTCCAAACCCTCAGTTATGAAACAAAATTTTAAAATATCCAGGTGCTTTTGTTGGATGCATGTATTTGATAGTTTGGGTTATCTTCTCAGCTGTAAATTTCGACATAACATAAGTCGTCCGTCTGTGACCTAAGTGTTAACCCCACTGAGAATCTCGATGCAACTATTATTCCCCATAGATTGAAAGAGTTGTTCAAAATAACTAGTGGCTATCTCCTGTAATTCCTGTTCTCCGTCACACCAAACCCTATCAATATTTTTTGTTTTTAGTTGCCTGGAAATATTTAACTTACTGCCTTGAAGCACCAAAAGGCAGTTCACCTTAGTTCAAAAGCAGAATAAATTCTTCATTTTACAGTTTTTCACCTACAAGATAGATTTACTTCCAAACTCAGATTCAATTCAACTTTTATCTCAGCCTTTTCTTTTTATGGGCATTTTTTCATTCCAAATTAGCAAAATCAATTTTGAGTAAAAGAAAAGGTTAAGTTCTTGGCTTGATAGTTGATTTATAATTCGTTTATTCAAATTGTTTTTGTATATATTTTTTTATTATAATCATATTTAAAATATTTTTTATTTATATAAATTTTAATATTTTAATAATTTATATCATATTAGTATTTTTTTAATATCATATTTTTTTTTCATATTTTGTAATGTCCAATATTATCTTGACACTTGATAGAGACCAAGGGTTTACTCAATCTAAGTTCTTGCATTGAGAGATCAAATGTTCCCTCAAGCAATTCTTGTAAAACTCTAAATCCCAATTGTTCTAAATTTTTAATAAGTTAAATTTAAAATAAAATATTTTAAATCCAAATTAATCCATTTCAATCAAAATTAATATTTATTAAATAAAAATTATTTTTATTAAATTTAAATATAAAATATAAAAATAAATATTTTAATATTTTTTAATCGATAAGACAAGATTTGACGAACTAGACCGAGCAAATTTTTACTAAACCGAACCGATAAAGCCCGACAAAAAGCTTGCACTTTTAAGTTTTCACCCACTTTTTTATCATTAAATGATTGAATATAATCTGAATTTACAATATTTTATAAACATACCATGAAAATTAATAAAAACTGTTTTAAAAAAGGAAAGATTATCAAAAACAAATCAAACTTCTGCTCAGAAGACATGATTTTTCTTCTCATAGATCTTTAAAAAAAATCTCTGAAGTCTGACATGTGAAAATTTTCCATAATTCATCATAGCAGAAGCTTAAAAAAAGAATCAATTTCACAAAAAAATTAAAAAACTATTTAAAAATAAAATTGAAAATAAATAATTAGCTCTCATTCTTTCTCTCAAAGAGTTTTCTGCTCATTTCTTATGCATATCGGAATAGCGTATATTGCCTAAATTAGGCTAAGTAATCACAGAGCTAGTTCCATTAAAATAATTAAAACTTTGAAAACATTTTACGAATTTTTGAGATCAGAGTTTGGTAAAAAAAAATGTCGGTCACGGTTAAATCAGAAACACGGACCAATTTAAACCTCATCATATCTCAAAATAAAGAAATTTACTACGTCACAAAAAGAAAAGGATAATTTTTGAAGAAATTTCAATAAAAAAAAAAATAAAAAGAACGATCATCAGAGACTTAAATACAAGTAATCATGGAATAAATCCAATCATATTGTTGCAGTTTTCTTTTTTCTCATCAATTGATCGATGAAAAAACATGAAATTACAAACAAAACAAAAAAAAATCAACTTTTCGAAAAAATAAACACTAACCCTGGATTTCAAAGCGAAGAAAAGGAAACGCAATAAACCCTAAATGCGAAGAAGAGGGAAAGGGGGCGGTGGTGAGGAATTCGGGTTTTTTTCTGTTATTTATAGATCTAATTGGGGAGGCTTCAATAAACCCTAGATGGAAACAACGGCGTATTATTTTGGGCCTTGGGAGAGTAGTGGGCTGAGTTGCTGGATAATTGAAAATAGGTCGAACAGTTTTATTAGGCTTTCAAATTTCAGCTTATTCCTTTTTCGGCTATTTTTTCGGTTTTGATTTTTTTTTTCTTCCTTTAATTTTATATTTGATTAAAATGAGAAAAGCAAAAATATAACTGATATTAAAAAAAAAATTGTTTCATAATATAAATTAAAATCGTGGATTTTTTATTCATTAAATTTGTTTATATGTATTAGTTAGTAAATTATTTTTCAACTTTTAATTATTTTTCAACATTAAAGTATTCACTTTTTAGTTTCAAAAGTATAAAACAAACAGGAAAAAAACCCAAATGGAACCTAAAAAGTCTTAGAAATTAAATTTTTAAACAATTTTCCAATCTTAAAATTTTATGTTTTTTTTTTTTTAGCTTAATAATCTAATGATGTTATTATCATTCCAATGAAAAAACACCTAAAAAAAGTTTAAAAATAGCACAAGAATTTGCTTGTCCTGACTTGATTCAAAAGCTCGTTTTACTATTTGAATTATATTAATATTTTTATTTTTTATAATTAAATTTAAATAAAAATATTGTTTTTATTAATTAAATAATAATCCGTATCAAACCGACTTGAATTACAAAAATTATATCTCATGTTCGACCCAATTCAGATCGGATCAGGCAGATACACAATCCGTGGACAGATATAAGCCTCTCTCTAGCCTTATTCAATTAACCAAAAAATAAAACACAGATTTTAAGTGTATCCTCTCGAAAAATACATGCAAAATCTTGCTGGAATTACAATTTGGAGAGGAAAAAAATCATATAATGTATAAAAGGGTATAATAATTCTTATTAGAGAAAGCAATGAATTAAGGTTTAGAAATCAAATGGTAGCAACTGCTTATTTAAAAGGGGCATAAAAACTCTATATGGAAGCAATGAATTAAGGACAGAAAGTTATTACATACTCTTTTAATGCACATAAGAAAGGCAAGCATGTCAAAGACATGGCTATAATAAGAAGGGCAAGAATCCTTGAACATCTTTGAATATATGCTTGGTTTGCATTTTTCAAGGGTCCCATACTCATTTCTGCAACAAAATGAATCAAGATTGAAAGCCAAGCAAGCACTTTTGCAAGGACTTCAAGTTCTTGAGGGCACAAGTTTTTCAGATTTTTCGAGCAACTTACTCGGACTCGGCTGTGAGTGTCAGATACGGGTATGTGTCCGATACGGATATGTTCAGTTCTTTTTTTTAAGTTTTACCATGTATTTGGAGGATCATATCTTCATACTCATGTCCGGATATATGTCTGACACGAGTATTTCAAGAAAAATAAATAGTCGAAACAACATAGCTCACAATGATGCATTTAGGCGAAAAAGGTCGTGTAGCAACTGAAACAGGAAGATTGTAGCCATCAACAAGGCTAACATCATAGAATTTTGGCTGCAATTTTGGACTAATTGTTAGCAATTTTGTAAGCACTTAGTAATCTCATTATTGCATAAAATATACGAACATAATATATAAAAAATATTAAAATACGAATTACTCATAGTTTCGGTAGAACCAAAAAGTTGATGTACACATACACCTACAGATTTAATACGAATAGAAAAATAATTTCGAGTCAAGGTAGAAACTCTGACCTTAAGACGATTATTGTCTGTCTATCAGTTACTTACAGTATATTGCAACTCGTCTCCCAGGCCTCCTCGATAACGTTGCTGTCGAAAGCACACTCGAAACAACACGGCGAACCAGAAAAGATATCGGTCTCTCACAAGACAGAATTTATAAAACCGAGAAGGAAGAAAAACGTTTCTTGTGTGTTTTAAAACAGGCACAGCCTCTGATTATTTATAGGAATGCAGGAGATTGTTCGGACAAGACACATTTGTTGGTAAACAGT
This sequence comes from Fremontodendron californicum, assembly GCA_030761205.1. Lineage (NCBI taxonomy): Eukaryota > Viridiplantae > Streptophyta > Magnoliopsida > Malvales > Malvaceae > Fremontodendron > Fremontodendron californicum. Next base: position 30,869,542 of record JAULJL010000011.1, read on the forward strand.
TTTATTCGGACAGGCACATCCTTTGAGATAAAATTGGTCCGAACAGATATGTAATGATCAGATTTCTTCCTCTTTAAGTGGGTACCATGAGATTAATTTCTCATTCAAACATGATATCAATTGTGTACATAAATTATACACCGTGTATCTACTTACGACAACCTACGTATTGATATACATATTTCGTATTTATACACACAAATAAACCATTGATATCCAACAATAATGTGGCTGGAGGTGTGCCTATTAGTCCATTGCATTGGAGCCTTCCATCACAGCCACCAGTTTTCACAACCTGGTTGCCAATTGGAGCTGAAGTTGCAACCTGTCCGTGCCCAAAAATCCGCCCGTTCCATGCCCAAGGTGCCTCAACGCGCGGCGTCTGGCCTGGCCGGAGGTAGAATCCGCCATTTGCTATCACTAGATGGCCGGTGTTGGGGGCAGTTGCAGGCCATATAGGAAAAGACCATTTGTTATGTAAATAAAATGTGACTGTATGAGTTAGTGAATGCCCTGCAACATTTATTTGCTTCCATTAAATTAACAATGGCACTGCTATTCCTATTTTAATACACTCACTTTGAAATATGTAACAAAAATTAGATAATAAATGTTATGACATTACCAGAAAACAGGAGCAGAAGGAAAGCAGCAGCAATAGATTGAAATTATTGAAGTAGTAGTGAAGTAATAATTTGTTGCTTCTACTGATCAGAACATAAATACAAATTCAAAAACCTTGTTCCAGCAAATTTATGGCCCAAGCTGCCTTGCCTTCCCCAAATTATTGTATTGGGAAATGGATACCAATTTGTATAGCTCTCTGGTCTCACTCCATTTCTTACTTTCAAGTTTCAATGCCTGCATATATATATATATATATATATATATATATATATATATATAGTACTACCGGGAGTTTAAAGATTATTGGAAGGCAACCTTGAACCTTATTTTTTAGATAAAAAAAAATGCAAATGTTAAAATTTGAATTCCAAATTTATTGAGTGCCATCTCTTAAGAGAGATTACATGAATCAATTAGATTAAATCTAACTTCATCTTGAATCTCAATTTACTATATACAAAACTATAATTTAAATAGTTAATTACTGTTATATTTAATCTGAATTACTACAAACTATGAAGCGTTTACCAAGAAAGAAAACTACCATTGAAAATTTTCTAGTCCACCAACTTGGGGAAAGTAAAAAAGCATATTCAAATCCAATGGAATCAATACTTTCTACTACTAGCCATTTCCATTGTTTTATACCCAACAAGACAGCAAAGAGTCAAGAATTACCCACATTTATCTAACCTGACAAATACCCACCATTAATCCAATTCTTTGAAAGTTGAAACCCCACCCCCCAATCACACCCTCCCCCCCCCCCCCTTCCAAAAAAAAAAAAGCCACCTACCACCAGGCAAGCACCAAGTTACCAGTTTCACCAACCTGCCTTATTATTAACCCCAACTGCACCTTTTTTCCCTGTAAAAAACAAAAGCCCCCAGTGTAACGGTATTGGCTATTGGTGTTTCAAATGTCTTCTTTTTTTATGTTTTAGAAAATCTGAATAGCTTTTGTCCTCCTCGTGAATTGGGTCTTCCCCAACCCCTCCCTCTCTCTCTCTTTCTCTTTGTTTTTGTCTGTAAGCTGTAACATATTCTGGGACACTGTAAGAAAAAGACTCAAAAACCCAACTCAACCTTGGGTTTATCAAAAAAAAAAAAAAAACCTTACTAGTTAGTAGTTAGCAGGTTATCTTATTGTTACCCTTGCTGTTTCAAATTTGAAAACCGTTTTAACCCTCCTTCCTTCCATTTCCAGCTCCCCATGTTAAGTTAAGCCCGCGTCTTACTCTTTCTTTGACTACCTCGGCCACACCCCAAATTTCCCTTGACCAACGACCTCCATATTTTTAACCCTGTTTTCTTTCAGACATTTCATCAAGCAGGTTCCTCATTTTTTTGTTTCTCTCAAACATGGATAAACAACCCCAAAAAAATGTAAAGCTTGAAACTTTTCCTGTCACCAACAATCTCAAAGACCTTTGTTTGAATAATAACAATGTTAGCATTTCTGGGTCTGATTCTAGTGTTAGTTCTAGCAATAATGGAAGTAGTAGTAGCAGTAGTAGTAGTTTTCAAGATGTTCACTTCAGTAAGAATAGTGCTAGCATTAGTTTATGTAGTAGTATTTCTGAACCAGCTAATAAAATTAGTGTTAGTAGGAATGCTGATTCTGTTACTAGTGAGTGTGAAGAGAGTGAAAAGAGTAGTCTTGATGCAAATGAGTGTAGTAGTTTTAGAAGTTTTTGTCCATCAAAACCTCATAAAGGAAATGATATTAGATGGGATGCAATACAGTATGTTAAAGGTAAAGATGGGGACTTGGGGTTAGCTCAGTTTAGGTTGTTGAAGAAGTTGGGGTGTGGAGATATAGGGAGTGTCTATTTAGCTGAGTTAAGAGGGATGGGATGTTTGTTTGCAATGAAGGTTATGGATAAAGGGATATTAGCTGGGAGGAAGAAATTGATGAGAGCACAAACTGAGAGAGAAATATTGAGTTTGTTAGATCATCCATTTTTACCAACTCTTTATTCACATTTTGAGACTGAGAAGTTCTCTTGCTTGTTGATGGAGTTTTGCAGTGGTGGGGATCTTCATATTCTCCGGCAAAGACAGCCGGGCAAGCATTTTTTGGAACCAGCAGCACGGTTAGTTTCTAACCTTTCAAGGTTTAATATGTTTTATTTTAGGCTAGTTTGGCCATCTTTTGTCCTCAGTTTGGCTGCTTCTTGTTCTTGACCAAAAAAGTAATAGTACTAGTTAATTAGGGAAAAGTTATCAAGGTATTGGCTTGAAAATAGGAGAAGTGAAACTGAATTTCTTCTTGATTATGTCTTGGTATTCAGGACTTTTGATATAAAGGGATTTGGATAAATTTTTTTCTGAACCAGAGTTTAGAGAGGATTATTCATGGGATAGAAAAAAAGTTTGCTTCAATTGTTAATTCAGCTTTTGTACTTCATGATAGTTGTTATGCAGATGCAAGATCAATCTACCTCCTTCCATCCTCACTCTAGAGTGTACCCTTTTCTCTGGAGAAGTTGCATCAGAAGTATGATGCTAATGTACTTTTCAAACCATCTTCTTGCTTTTAGTACTGACAGCTATGTTGCTCCGACTCTTTATTTTTCTTGAAGTACCCATGTCCGACACATATTCAGACATGGGTATGGGGATATGATCCCACAAGGACCCTCCAAATACATGGAAAAACTTTAGAATAAATCAAACATACCCGTGTCCGACACTCACACCCGAGTCCGAGTAACATAGACTGGCAGTGTACTTCGGAATATTCAAGACTGATTTCTGTTCTCATGAAATCTAAGGGATTCAGTTGTCAATTCAAATTTCTAAATGTTCAGCATGCTTGATTAATGTCATTATCTGTCAATGTGCTTAGAATTATCTCTATGGAATGTACTACGAGGTTTGGTAAGTTTTCTGATAGAATTTCTATATATGCTCTTGCAGGTTTTATGCTTCAGAAGTCCTTCTAGCCCTTGAGTATCTACACATGATGGGGGTGGTGTATAGGGATTTAAAGCCTGAAAATGTATTGGTGAGGGAAGATGGTCACATCATGCTATCTGATTTTGATTTGTCATTGCGATGTTTTGTCAATCCTACTCTTGTGCAGTCCAGTTCCGAGCCATCATGTAGAATCGCTTCATACTGTATTCAGCCAGCCTGCAAACTATCGGTATGCGTAGAGCCTGCTTGTTTGCAGCCATCTTGCTTTAAGCCTGGGTTTCTCAGTTCCAAAACGGCGAAGGTGAAAAGTGAAAGAACAAAATTGGTGAATTCCGATTCATTGCCTGTACTTATTGCAGAGCCAACTAATGCCCGTTCCATGTCATTTGTCGGTACCCATGAATATTTAGCCCCTGAGATAATAAGAGGAGATGGTCATGGAAGTGCTGTTGATTGGTGGACATTTGGTATTTTCTTGTACGAGTTATTGCTGGGAAGGACTCCATTTAAAGGCAATGGTAATCGGGAGACATTATTCAATGTGGTTGGTCAGTCCCTTAAATTTCCTGAGGGATCTTCAATCAGTTTTGCTGCAAAGGATTTAATCCGCGGTCTGCTTGCGAAGGACCCCCAAAAGAGATTAGGTTTCAAAAGAGGTGCCACAGAGATCAAGCAGCACCCTTTCTTTGAAAGTGTTAATTGGGCTCTTATTCGCAGTACACATCCTCCGGAAATCCCGAAAGCTATTGATATCTCATTCCTAAATCAAGCATTTAAGTCATCCTTGCCTCCAAATGATAAAGGAGCCACAGACTCAGACAGGTCATCTGGTCCTTACTTAGAGTTTGAATTTTTCTGAATTTTGGCAGTAAGCTAGTTTGGTTACTGATTAGTTAGATTCTTTTTATGTTTATTCATGTTCTCAATGAAATATTATCTCCTTTGCCAGATGACTTGCCTTTGTCATCAAAAGTAAATGTCTTACTGTTGTGATTCATTCCTATAGTTGCTATCCGGCAACAATTGGCGTATAATGGGGACGATGAACCCACTTGAAACATGAATTCCTTTTTAGTTACATTAAAGAGAGGACAAAAATTGAAGCAACTTTTGCTGTGAGTTGTCTTTCATTCCCCTCATTTGTGTCTTTACTATGGGTGGAAGAGTATCATATAGCTATGTTGCTCCGACTCTTTATTTTTCTTGAAGTACCCGTGTTCGACATCTGTATCCGACACATATCCGGATATGGGTATGGGGATATGATCCTCCAAGACCCTCCAAATACATGGAAAATTTAGAAAAAATTGAACATACCCATGTCGGACACATACCCGTATCCGACACTCACACCCGAGTCCGAGTAACATAGTCATATAGTGGACCTCCAACGTTGGGGACTTGAGCACTTTCCATATTCTCCTTTTTTCCATATTCACTCCTTGTCTGAAATCTGGACTCACCCAGTTATTCTCTAAAACTTTATCTGCAAATGAACCTTTTGCTAAAGAAACTGAAACTAGACAAGTCATAGTAAAGGCTTGGTTGTGCAAAACTGTTGATGCATCTAGCAATTGATGAAATGTACTTTGTCTCACTTTCCTATTGATATTTTGTTTCTTTTATTTGCTTTTCAACTTTATTTGCCTCTCCCTTGCTTGAATTGCTCCCAGTATTGCTTTATTTTTACCCAGGAAAAGAAAAGAAAAGAAAGGCAGGAGGGTGAGGTGCACTTTATTCTTTTGCAGTCACCAGGCTTTTCTTTTTTCTTGTAGATGATCCTCTTGCACTTTCATCTTTGTGTTTTTTCCAAAGTAATCGGTATTATATCGGTGGACGTACTACTTTTGTTTAGGTAATGTACATACTAGTATCGGTGTGTTTCAATTTATAGTTTCGGGTTTCCGATATATTTTAATATTTTTGTTTATAAAATGTATATATACATAAATTTTTGTTTATAAAATGTATATATACATAAAAATATATCTCCATTACATATGTTTATATACAAATATAGATTTTAAATATTATAAAGGTTTAATATTTAAAATTTTCAAATCTTAAATAAATGAAATAAATATAAAAATATTAAGAAATATAATATATTATTTTTAAATAATCTAATTTAAAAAACATATTTTATTTTTAGATGAAATTACGAAAAAAATAAAATAAAAATGATCATTAGAGAAAGCATAAAAAATAAAGTAAGTGAAAATATTAAAAGAAAAGTAAAAATAAAATAAAATTTTGTACCAACCAATATGATTAGTACGAAGTGGTACGATTAGTATATGTTGATATAAATCGATACGATCGATATTCAGACCAAAATATTATTTAAAATTAACTGTACTGATTTATAATAAAAATGGTACGTATCGACCGATACCGATAACACTGATTTTTTCTCAGTTTACTGTTTCTTTACAGAGATTTTTGATTGTGATTACAGAAGAATGAGAGAATGATTCCTGACATGATTTTAACTGTTTTTTTTTTTTCTGAATTTTATTCTCAATTTTGCAAAATCAAACTCTGCAAAATCTCCTTGTTCTTGTTCTCAGGTAATTTAAACCATGCCTTTCCAAAAAAAAAATATATATATTATTAACTACAGAGTAGAGACTTAAATATCCATATCTGAGTAAAAAAAAAGGGTTTTGAATTGTTCTCAAGATTTGAAGCCCTAAATCATGGGGGCACATTAAAGAAATGCTCTTAGAGCCCTTAAAAGTTGTTTACTATCAATTTTATAAATTGGTTTTAACTTTTAGCAAGCACATGTTCATCAAAGCATACCCTAATGACTTCTAGGGTACATTTATCCATAAAAATACATACCAAAAGTATTTGGTGGTCCATGAAATTAATTAGTTTACTATATCAATTTGTTAAGTTGGGATTGATTATCTTCAATATTTAAATCGATAAGAAAATATTAAATATTATATTTAAGTTTTAACATTATAGTTTATATGAATTGAATGAATTATTAATAGAACTCAAGTGTAAAAAAAAAAAATTGCAAGTCAAAAAAATTTAAAAAAACATTACAAAGGTTAATAAGCAATTATATAAACACGAGGTAAAAAAATATTAAAAAGAGTAAACGTTTTTAAACTTTACAAGTAGAATTAGTAAAATAAAACATATATCATAAGATATATTTAAAAAATGAGATATATAATAGTTTTTTAATCTTTCACTATCAATATATCAGAAACGAATTTTAATATTTATATTTTTGTTCGTTGTATCTATCGTATTCATTTAATCTCAAAATATTTAAATTCTAACCTTTAAAATTGTTAATTTAATAAATTATTTTTGCACCATAATGTCACAAACCGTTTCTACTTATCCATTAATTCCATGCAGATTTCATAACTTATTTAAAAAAAAACAAAAAAAAACAAATTGGTGTTGAGATTATTTAGATTTAAGCATTGTTTTTATTAAACATCAATAAAAAGCATATATTCCAAGATATATAATTCCACTTGACATCACCCCCAATTTCATGGTTTAGCATTTTACTTTCTCTAGTAATTTTCCATCAAGTCCCTCTCCTTTCATTTTCATACAACAACATTTTTTTTCCCTAGAAAGTGATGGAAAATACCCCACGTGGCAACATTGTACTGAATAATTCTCTGCTGTCTTTTTCAATCAAAAATCTAAAAAAATGATGTAAAACAAATTAGGGAAAATATGAAAAACATGCAATCTACAGTAGAATTATTGTGAAATGGTATAATGAATAAAAGTTATTTGAAAAAGAAAAATGAATAATTAAAAATTATTATAAAGGATATTGTAAAGACAAAATTACCCTTCATGAAAAAACTTACTTTTCCTTTTTCTTTCATTAAAGAAATATTATTTATTAAAATTTTAATTGAAAATAAATTTAAAAAATAAAATATTTAAATATATATTTTTTTAAAAATTTAAAAAAATTTAAAAAAATAAAGAAAAATTAATTTTAGGCATATTATTTTTAATTTTTAATTTTTAAAATTTTTTAATTAAAAAAAGTAAATAAAAAATTTAAAAATTTATTTTTTAAAATTAAAAAGTTTTTATTTTCAGAATATTTATTTTTTAATTAAAAATTAAATTAAAAAATAAAAGAAAAAGAGAGAAGAAAGTTTTTTTATCAAGATAATTTTGTCTTTACAATATCCTTTTTAACAATTTTTAATTATTCATTTCTCTTTTTCAAATAACTTTTATTCATTATACCATTTCACAATAATTCTACTGTTGACTGCATGTTTTTCATATTTTCCCAACAAATTATTAATATTGCATGATAAATAGCAACTATCCCATTTCTTTTATGGGTATGCTAAACTGCTTAATTGGTATCTATAAGCATTATTTAAGAATTATTTTTTTTATTTTTTTTAAAATTATATTTAATACATTATATTTATTGAATTCAAGGAAAATTTATACATTAATTACAGTTTTCTTTCTATATATATATATATATCACCTTAACCAGTTCCACTATACAATGGTTAACAGTTTTTTTTTTTATATAGATTAACTATGTCTGACTCATGATTGGTATTACATTTTAATTAATTATATATTTTTATTAATTTTTAATTTTGCTTAATAGACAAATTTTCAAAAATAGAAGGAAAAAAAAAAGTAAGCAACAAAATTATAAATCAAATGAAACTTTTTAGTGCATTAGAATTGATGATACATCTACTTAGTCGGAAGGTGAATGTAAAAAAAAAAAAAAAAAGTAATTATTAGGAAGTTCTTTTTATGTTAAAGTAGGTAATTTTTTTAAATAAAAATGATGTTTTATAAAAAATTTAAAAGATATAAATATTCTTTATTTCACATTTATTATAATATTTTATTAAAATTTTTGATAACTTTTTTAATTGAATTGGTGTCATTTAATTCGTGACACCAAAATCAATCAAGAATTTTAATATAAGTATAGATAAAAATGAATTAACCACTTTAATTAACACTAGCTTTTGTGACATATGCGAGTGCATGTGAAATTTTGTTTCCAACATCGAAAAAAATAAAAGTAAATGAAAAGAAGAAAAATAAAAAATAATGGAGAACAACTACACATCAATCATATTAGAGGTGGCAAAATGAATCCGAACCCGAAAATTCGTCCAGAAAAATCCGAACTCGAACCCGCCCAAACACGATTTGATCAAAAAGTCAAAAACCTGAACCTGAAAAAATCCGAACCCGAAATGGCCTAAGCCCGAAAGAGCCCGAACCTGAAAAGACCCGAACCCGAAAAAGCCAGAACCAAAAAAACTCGAACCCGAGAATACCCGAACCCGAGCCCAGCCTGAACCCGAACCCGAATTTAATACTAAAAATAAAAATTATCAAATTGTAATGAAATAATTTTTTTATATAGTAATAACTTTATTTATCAATTTTATTCTAATATCTTTTTTAATAATTTAATTAAAATTTAATTTAATTTATATTATATATATATATGATAAAATAATAATTTTATCAAAAATACAATTATATTTTGTGCTTATAACTTTAATGTCCCATATCTTGATCAATCCACTATCTAAAAAATTCTAAACTCATGAAAATTTTAGAAATGTAAATTTTTTTTGACATAAAATATTACTTATCCTTTATTTATGTTATTTTAAGAGCACCCTTATAATAGTATAATAGTATTTTCTATATATTAAAATTAATTAATAGCAATTCATTCATTTTAACTTATATCTAGTATAATAGTATTTCTTATATTAAAAATAGATAAAAACTACTTTTAAAAAAATGTGTTGCTCTTTGCAACATATATATATAGTTTTCTTAGGCATATTATTAAATTAAGTCATCAACACCATATTCACTTGCCCAAAGCCCGGATCGATCCGAAATATAGGCCTCAAATTCTGTCAAAACCCGCCCATATTTGTAAATGGATAGTCCAAGCCCGTTTAGACCTCAAAGTTGAATGCCAGGGTTCGTCCCTAAAAATCTCTTATTTTGTAGTGAATATAAATTATAATGTATTTACATATTGAAATTCGAGTTCATCAAATCAATTATTTTAAATATTAATATGATTAATTAATAATATATCATATTTTTTATAATAAATTATTTTAAAATTTTATTTTATATAAAAAATTAATTTTATATTCTTTTGGTGCTAACAAATATTGGTTTTAATAAATAAATATAATTAAAAATATCATATTATAATAAAAGATTATTTTTAAAAATAATTATAAAATTATTTTTAAAAGTAAATATTTAAATTATTTAAAAATAATTACATCTAACATAAAATAAAAATGATGTAAAACAAACTCGAACCCGAACCGAACCCGAGTGGGCCCGAACCCGAACCTGGACGGACCCGAACCCGAACGGGCCCGAACCCGATTGAACCCAAACCCGAATGGGCCCGAACCCGAATAAACTCAACCAGAATGAGCCCGACCTCGCCCAATTGCCACCTCTAAATGATATCATGAACATAAAGTTAAAAACGGTTTGTAACAGAAATAAGTCTACGGTTAACATACATGACATCAGCGAGTTTTGAAAAAAAAAAAAAAAAAAACTTAGTTTACTTAATATAATATGCGAGTTGGAAGTGACACCAAATTTAATCACTCCCATTATATATTAACTTTTATGACACATGCAAATGCATATAATATTTCCTCTTCAATATTAAAAAAAAAAAAAAACATAAACGGTAAAAATAATGCTATAGTGGAGAAAAGGAAAGTTGAAAACTGTTTTTATGAAAACTAAATTTACGTTAATGGATATCAGAGGAGTTTTGCAAAATATAAAATCAGACATAAATGTTTTGTTTCTTATTTTTTGTTATTACTTTAATTTTGATTTTTTTTTTATAGTTTCTTTGACTAAGTTGGTGTATTGTTAACTCATGACACCAACTCAGTCACTTCTTTTAATGTTAGTATAGACTAGATATTGCGCACCCACAATGTGGGTGAAAAACTAAAAAAAAATGAGTTTAAAAAATATATTTTGAAATAAATAATTTAATAATATAAGATGTAGGTATTTTTTTAAATAAAAAATTATTTGATGATGTCATGTGAGCTTTTTAAATAAAAAAGTTATCTAATGAGATCATGTGAGTTAGTTTTTTTTAAAAGAAATTAAATTATGTAAAATATATATATATTTTGTTTTATATCATTCCTTTTAATGTTAGTATAGATAGTATAGATTAACGAATAGAAATCCTCTGCTTCTACCCGTGCCCGAACTCTCGTAACGAGCCATGAGTTTATTTTTTCGATGTCGCTTTCTTCTTCGTTTGTTTCCAACTGTTTAACGGGAACTACGAAATATAAATACGAACGATTGGTATTTTATCGGTGATTGAATATGTGAATTCCACGAACCATTTCCTTTATTTGCATTGTCTTTGTATCCTTTTTTTTTCCAAGCGAAATCTGTTTTTTTATTAGATAAAAAATCGTATCAAACATTAAAAACGAACAGGTATAAAAAAAAAAAAAAAAGAACGCCCAACTCATTACTAGAGTGGAGACACGGATAATTACAGGAAAATAGGAACAAAGTATTTGGACTTTAGATTAACTTACTTAAATACACTCAATAAATCTCTTGCAAATGCTGAACTAACTCACCGTATTTATAATTTTAACGTCAAACTGTCCTAAGTTTGAGTACATATAGGTCCAAGAAAACAGGGGCTGGGCTAGTATCACCCCATGGCCCATGGCCTGGTGGGTTGTGGCAAAGCCCAAAGCCCATGGACCCACCGTACCGGGATGAGGCTCTTAAGCTGGCAAGGTGGGCCGCAAGTGGGCAGATATAGCAATAGCACAACTCTTTAATTAAAGTTTAAATGTTAATTTAATGTTTTGCCTAATCTAATTAATGAATAACTAACCTATGGCCATAATGTTGATGTGTTAGACTAATCCAGGTGAATTATCAGAAGGTGGATTATGTAAAGACTAATGTTTTTTGGTTTCACAAGTAAGCTTTGTTTTGGGAACATTATTAAAGTTGAACTTTATGCTATTCATACATGATTAAGTTTAGCTTGAGAACATAAATGTATCACGCTAAACATTTCAAGAGAATAGGAAAGATGTTTCAATTCCACGTGGGAAAAAAAAATAATAAATTCTTTAGTCGCAAATAAACGTGAGTGTTGCAACTCAATAAACCGATTTTATGATAAGAGAATAATAATTACGTGATAAACGTAAACAAAGATATTTGTTTTGATCTTTTAGCTGGTTGGACGTATGATTATGCATTTGAGGTGATTAAACTTAGATTTGGTAATTCATATATTCGTATTATGTACGTATTTTTTTTTGTTTTATAATTGTGTTTAAAGTGTTTTGTATTTTTATAAATTTTGACGTGTTAATAATTTGTGTTATATAGATTTTAATATGTTCGTGTATTCATATTGTGTCCGTGTTTATTTTTCGTGTCATGTCGTATTTTCTATTGTATTTTTTATTCATATCGTGTTCGTGTTGTATCTATATTGTCAAATCTAAATTTAAAAGAGTTGGTTAGGAATGTAACTAGACCTGCTCACGGGCCGGGCAGCCCGCCGGCCCCGCCCAATACGGGCCGGGCCTGGGCAGGCAAATTTATGTTCCAGGCCGGCCCGGTCCGAAACAGTATTTTTTATTATTATAATATTATTATATTTAATTTTAATTAAAAAAAATAAAAAAAATATTTTTTTATTCTAATGAACAGTGATTCGGGCTAAACGGGCGGGCCTGGGCAGAAAAAAAAAAAGGGCCGCGGCCCGGCCCATGAGCACCTTTAAATGTAACTAAGCCTAATACTATTGTTAGTTAAACGATTAATCCGCTCTTATGTATTAAAAAAAAACTTATGGCAATAATAAGCTTATAATACTTTATTGTATTATTTATTAATTAATACCTAGTTTCCAATATTCTACTTCATACTTCGTAACATTTGTCTATATCCTTTTTCTTTTTCCAAAAATTAGTCGATCTCTATTTTCGATGTTGTAAGATATAATATTCATAGTTATATTACAACAGAATGAGAGAATTTAAATTTAATTAAAAATGATTGAATCAAAAGCAAAAGTGAAAATATATTTTCTTTTGACCCAAAAAAATTAAAAATTAAAATTCTAATGGTTGAAGTATCCATTTAAAACACTAATTGGATTTATTTCTAAACATAACTCAATTTGTTTCAAAATTTACAAAAAAAGTAAAAACAAATAACATTGACTTGAATTTGATTATAATTAACTTACAAATTAAAATAAAAGGCAAAATTTTATTAAAACTTAAAAAAGCAAATCTAAAACTTAATTTAACCAAATTGAAATTAACCCAAATGTAAATCCAAAATTGAAAAAAGAGAGAAGAAAAACAAAAGGTAATCTAAAATATTAAAATCCAAACTAATAATTCGTGTATATATATTGTGTTTTATTTTTTATTCAATTATGTCAATATAAATAAGATTTCATATTTATTATATTAATTTAATATTTTTTAAACATATCATATTTATATCATATTTTCGTAACATATCAAAAATTATCAAATTTAAATAATCCTAAGTCCTAAAAACTAATTTGATTTTTATAAAATAATAAATAAATATTCTTGCACTTTGTTTTGAGGGGGGGGGGAACCCATTGGCTGGAAAGTGAAAAACGCATCGTTTTCCTTTATGGTCTTCTGCCAGAAAATTGTCTGAAGCTTCCGTCCGGAAACATTCATTTTTTGGCTTTTTGACATTTCCTCATAACAACAAAAACTTCCACCAAACCCATGGCCGACCATTAAATTCCCTCTTAAATAGAAAATAAATAAAATAAAAATAAAAACAAACAAACAAACAAGGCAAAGTCTTCGCAGTCGTCTCCCCTCTGTAATTCTATTACAGATTGGAGCCAAACAAAGAATTTTCCTCTTCTTATGGATTCTCGGTATTTTCTCGGATTCTTTTTTCTTATTTTTCTTCATTTCTGTTTGGCTTCAGCTGAGATTAATGGATCGGTGCTTAAAATGAAAAGAGGAACTTCTTCTGTTCTATTTGATCCGACTTGTGTTACTCAACTCTCATGGCACCCTAGGTAACTTTAATTTCTCTTTTTTTTGCATTTTTTTTTTTTTTTTTGCAGTTTAATTTAGTCAAAACTGTGAAATTTATGATTTTTTTTTTTTTGCAGGGCTTTTATTTGCAAAGGATTTTTATCAAGTGAGGAATGTGATCACCTTATTATTCTGGTAAGCAACAATTTTGTTTTTTGTTTTTTTTCTAATTTGTTGAAGAATTTCGACTTATGATTTTAACTTCTTCTTTTTTTTTAAAAAAAAAAAATTGTGTTCATTTCAGGCTAAGGATAAGTTAGAGAAGTCAATGGTGGCAGATAATGAATCAGGTCAAAGCATTGCAAGTGAAGTTCGAACCAGTTCTGGCATGTTTCTTCAGAAAGCTCAGGTATATAAATGAATTCCTTTCTTTTGTTTTCTTAGGTTAATAGCTGTGAAATTAGCTGGAATTCTGTTAATTTAAGAGAGAAATACTGTTAGTTTGTTTACGGTGTCTGCGTATGAATGCTGAACTAATGAGTAGAATTTAGAAGTAAAAAGAAATGATCTGTCCACGAGATTTTGTTTTCTGTGTATCTTTAATTTTGGCTAAATTGGAAGCATGTAATTTTATGCAATCTTATTGTAGTTTCTTAAGAAAGGATGAAGCATCTGGCTGTATAGAATTATGTATGATAGTGGATTATTAGTCTTACATGTTCCTTTTTTCTTCCATGGGATATTATAAAATTGGTCACAATGATTTGAGCGTGCTCTGTTTTTTGAGAACGTGCATTTGATATGGACTGATTTGATCATATTAACTAAAATTTGTGGAGTATCTATGAGTTTTGAACCAGTTAATGGCAGAATTGCCAGGCATTTCATGTTCTGTTAGAAGTTGTATTCCGAAATTGAAAGCAGTTTTTCTGTATTCTTCATAAATAACCAATTTTTGGATGGTAGTTTGTCACAGATGATGAATTGTGTGATTTTTCCCTCATGATTCATTCAAACTTAATCCGAGGGCCAGGTCTTTACCAAAAGAATCTGTTTCCTGATTGAATGAATGGTTGAAAACAATATTACTTACGAGTTAGTTACATTTTTTTTTGTGTGGATAAGTAGTGACTTTATTTATCCAAAAGAAGCAGCAGAGTACTGCTACATAAAACTTTCTAGCCGAATTGGCTTAGAAAACAAAAGCAAAGAAGAACTACAGTATAAGGATGAAAGAAAGTCAAAAAATCATATCAGTCAAGCCCCATGCTGTACACAAGTGCCTATTTACAAAATCTGCTGTGATATGTCTTAGCCCTGCTAACCATAGCCTGATGATCGTCTTCACATGATCAATAATCTGATTGGAAGTTTGCTGCAATGTTCCATATACTCTGTTGTTTCTCTCCCTCAAAATCTGGTAGATAAAAGCACTCCAAGCAATACGCATTACTATGGAGAGCAAGGATTTGCCCCTTAACTATCTAACTGCCCATCTCAGTTCCTCCTCCCAGCCTAGTGCAGCTCTTTTAAGCTGGCATAGATTTAGAATTTCTTTCCAGACAATCTTAGAGAAGGTACAATCAAAGAACAAGTGGTTTCTAGATTCTTGTTCTGAGTGACAAAACACACATTCACTGTTGGTTTCTATCCCCCAAGATTGCAAGCGATCCTTGGTTGGCAGCCTATCAAGTGTAGCCCGAGTTAGTTACATTGGTTTTGGCTAATTCAAGCTTTTTCAAATCCATGCCATATGATTATTGTCGTGGATGCAATCATGCTTAGGATTAGTTATGTGTTTCATTAAGTTTGGAGATTGTTTACTCTATGCTTACTGTTATGATTAGGATTGTTTATATTTATGGACCATGTTTGGAAAGCATTGCATATGCTGATTCGTGAACTTCAAAGGCTTATGTGGTATTCTTTGTTTCCCGTATGAAGGATGAAGTAGTTGCTGATATTGAAGCCAGGATTGCTGCATGGACCTTCCTTCCAGTAGGTATGTTTTTTTTACGTGTTTGTTGTTACTCTATAATTTCTTAATCCATGTGGAAGGACTTTTTTCTCATCTTCCTTGAACACGGCATTGCAAACAGAGAATGGGGAGTCCATGCAAATACTACACTATGAGCATGGTCAGAAGTATGAGCCGCATTTTGATTATTTTCATGACAAGGCTAACCAAGAGCTGGGTGGTCACCGTATTGCCACTGTACTGATGTATTTGTCTGACGTTGAGAGTGGTGGGGAAACTGTGTTTCCAAATTCAGAGGTAAGCATTTGCCTGTGAATCCAGTTTTCTGGCTGTCTTTTGTTTTCTTTTATTTATGTTTGCTTTCTTCCTATTCTGTCATTCTGTAGGAAAAACTTGCTCAGCCCAAGGACGAAAGCTGGTCAGATTGTGCAAAAAGTGGACATGCAGGTATTATGATTACCCTTGGAGATTTTAGGTGAAAAGCTTACTGTATTTTTTTTTTTTGTACTTTCTCAGATTTTAATATGCTAGGCCATATGAATCTCTTAATGGAACTTTCTTTTGATCCTAAATAATAAAATCTCAGTTAAAGAGCAAACAAGTATATGAATATAAAAAACCATTTGTTTAATTAGAAGTGTATTTTGATCTTCATCCTGTTGGACGCACCAGTGGAATTACGTTTGCCATTGTTTACTGTTGTATCTATGTTACTCGGACTCGGGTGTGAGTGTCGGGTACGGATATGTTCATTTCTTTCTAAGTTTTCCATGTATTTGGGGGGTTCTTGGAAGATCATATCCTCATAGCTATGTCAGGATATGCTTCGGACACGGATACTGCAAGAAAAATGAAGAGTCGGAGCAACATAGAGTTGTATATACTATATAGTCCCACTTCTATGATTGGCTAGTGATCTGTCATTCCAATGAATTCTGCAGATATTACTACAAAACTGCTGTATCATGTTCTTATTTAATTGTTCTCAGACAAATTGTTGCATTAGAAATCCCACCATATAGTCGTAAGTATCTGACGCAACTGTACTGCTCATACTTGCAGTGAAACCCAGAAAAGGTGATGCATTACTGTTCTTCAGTCTTCATCTTGATGCAACTACTGATTCCAACAGTTTGCATGGAAGTTGCCCAGTGATAAAGGGTGAGAAATGGTCTGCAACAAAGTGGATCCATGTCCGGTCCTTCGATAAACTGGAGAGGCGCGCTGGAAATGGAGATTGTGTTGATGGGGACGAGAACTGCCCTATCTGGGCTAAGGCCGGTGAGTGTGAAAAGAACCCTACTTACATGGTCGGTTCTGAAGGGTCGTCTGGATACTGTAGGAAGAGTTGTAAGGTATGCTCCTCCTAGAAAGTTATTTTTCCGGCTGTTTCCGGGCTTTTTAAAGAGCGATGGTTAACCATTTGAGTTCTGCTCAATGCACACACATGTTGCAGGATTTGAATCTTTTTACTGTGAAATGTCATATACTATCAAAGATGGTTATTGGTTACCATATATCATCTCTATTTTGTTTTACCATCTTATCATTTGAAATGAATCTCTTCTTCAGATCAGGAACACATTAAACATAATGATTAACTATTAGTAGATCTATGTTAGTCCAACTCTTAATTATTCTTGAATGACTCGTGTCCGACGCATAATCGGACATAGGTATGCAGATAATGACCCTCCAATAGGGATGGCAATGGAGCGGGGCGGGGGCGGATTTTGTAAAATCCGCCCCCGCCCCGCCAGTGACCTACTTTGCCCCGCCCCCCGCCCCGCTCCACCGTGGATGTTGGATTTTCAATACCACTACCACCTCCATGGATGTCGGTTACGCCCCGCCCCGCTCCGCCTCATCAGATTTTTATTATTTATTTCTAATTTTTTTCAAATAATAAAGTTCTCTTATGCAAGTATAGTTATTATATATTTTGGTATTCATTTACAGTATACTTGATTAACATTTTACTGCATATGTTGAGCTTCTTAGCAATCAGTGTATTCATTTCTCTCTTTATATAAAGTGTTAACTCTAAAAATGCTAATGGACTTAAATATCTTCAAAATTTTTATAAAATTATATCCTTATTGGATTCATTTATTATTATTATTTTGGTGATAAACTCCTATTCAAACACAGCTAATTGCCACGATAATTAGAATTTCACTTTCAATAATAATGAAACAATCGATAAAAAAAAGATAATAATCAAAATATAAAGTTTGAGAACATTAAAGATTAAGCCATTAGCCCTACACTGCAATGGCTTGCTTGCTTACATGATTTCAATTTAGATCTTCAGGATTTGTTTTATGGAACTGTTGTTTGATTTTCTTAAAAAGAATAAACAATACAAAGAAGGGAGCTTTATAATAATTAAACTACTCCTATTTACCTAAAAGATAAAGATAGGTAAGCTAAATGTTGAAAAGTAAGATAAATTGTAATAAAACTGAAAGATAAATATAATTGTATTATGTTTGTGGATTTTAGAATTTTTTTTTTTCATTTTCAAAACTCATATTTATACTTGCATGAAAGAAAACAAAAAATTTCAAGAAGTTCTTAAGGTAAATGAAAATTTATAGTTACACAAGGAAGATGAGGTGAACTCCCAGAGATTGAGGGCTTGGCAATGAAAAAGTTAAGCAGGAAAAGTTAAGAAGAAGGGAGAACTAAGGGGCAAGGGCTGGTTGGAGAGAAAAGGGGAAAGTAGAAGTAGAGGGGAAAGTAAAAGGAAAGGGCTAGCGGCGGTGGAGTTGTAGAGAAGAAGTAATTAGGTTAGGTTTTTAGAGAAGGGTAAAATAGTAATTTTACTAGTCGGGGCGGGGCGGATCAGGTAAATACTGCAACTGCTCCATACCCGCCTTTCAAACAAAAAAAACCGCCCCGCCCCGCCCCGCATCCATTGTTCAAAAAAAAAAAACCTCTCCATTCGGATCGGATCGGTTCGAAATCCATCGGACGGTTCGGGTTTTGCCATCCCTACCCTCCAAGGACCCTCTAAATACGTGAAAAAATTTAGAAAAATTGAATATACCCGTGTCGGACACATATCCGTATCCGACACTCACACTCGAGTTCGAGTAACATAGAGTTGACTAATTCCTTTTCTCTGATGAACATGCAAATGGTGTATGCATGTCGTGTCTCGTGATTTTTTTTTTCATGTTGTCGTGTAAATATAAACACTACAAAAATTATTAAATGTCAATTTTAAACACGAATACGATACATGTATTAAACATGTCGTGTTAATCGCATTAATCATATTTAAACATGTCGTATTGTGTTTATTACACTATTTTATATTTATTAAATATGTGATGTTTGTGTCGGGTTTTCGTATCGTGTTTAAAATTCTAGATCCTTTGGAGGCTAGGCTACACTCTGGAGCCGAGCGACAGAGAATACAACATAACCAAATAGACTATTTTTAATCAGATTTTCTAAAGCTTTATACTAAAGGACTTATCAATACCAAGAAAAAGGTCTTTTATAAAAAAAATTAGGTATGCCGTTTCACATCTTGCCAACAACATAAAATATTTGAGCAATATGATACCTAAATTACCAATTTCTCAGTTTGATGTGCTTATGTAAATCAAACATTTTAATTTGACAATTGTGTATATGTTCTGTATCTCGTGTTTTTTTTCATATCAACTGTTTAAAAATAAACACAATATAAATTATTAGATGTATCAAAATTTTAAACATAAATACAATATGTATATTAAATGTTTCGTGTTAATCGTGTTAATCGTGTTAATTGTGTTTAAACTTGTAGTGTAGTGTTTATTACACTATTTTTATATTTATTAAAATATTATGTTTATATCGTATTTTCATATCGTGTTCAAAATTAACAACTCTATCGTATTTTAACACAATGTTTTAGTTGCAAGGTATATCCCATGAACCCAAAAAACATTTTCAATCATCTCTTTCTCTCTCTCATGACAACAAAATCTGTTCTCATTAAGTACATAGTTATATATCTTAATGGAAAAAAAAAAAAAGTATTTGAGTTCTTTGAAAAACTTCAAAGAGAATTTTTTTTAAAGAAAAAATAAACAAAATAAAACTACTAAAAAGATTAAAAATTAAGTGATAATGAAATTTTTGGCTAATTATTAGCTTTTCAAATAACAAACTTATCACGAAAGAGATAAAAAAAACAACATTATTATATTTATATTTTCATGTTATCTTAACCACGAGAGTACATACTTTGATTTTATATTGAATTTCATATAAACATCCAACCTAAAATCAATTTGCAGTAAATAAAACAATCATTATTATATTTATATGCTCATATTATCTTAATTTTATTGATGTAAAATTTACTTTACCACCACTTTAATAAAAAAACTATACCATTTATTCATGACAATTATGAACTTATATTGATGACACAATAGATTCTCATAACTGGATAGAGAAAATATGATTTTGGCTTATGAAACAATTGAAAACAAAATGTGACATGCATCAACCAATCATATTTCTTAGCACCTATATTTTTATCATAATCAATTTACCATAAACATAATATTTATACTGATAACTCACTACAATAGAATAACTCAGTACAATAGAAAACGTTTTTAGCAACGGAAAAAATCAAATCCATCGAAAAAAATATTTTCAATAGAATTTTTATTTTTGACGAAAAATTATCAATGACTTGAGTATTTACGATAGAATTTGAGTTTTTTTTTTTTGGTTGGTAAAAGCCCTGTCTTTTGTAGTGACTAGTTCTCCCAAACCCTAAAAAAATTTGATTGTTATTGAGGCATTAAAATCCGAAGCTATTGTCAACAATCGTGTGATCTGTTGGTAGAATATTAGACTTTTAATTTTAATATCAAGAATAAAACCTTGACAATTTCATATATTAAAAAAAAAAAAACCCAAAACTGTTCATTCTAGCCTAACTACAGTGATCTAGCAACTTCAAATATATACCAGCCATAAATTTTAGAAAAGAAGAAAATAAACCCCAAATAGAAAACCGTTATGTTAGTTAAAAGAAAACAAGCCAAGAGAGTGACAGGCAGACAGACAAAAGAAGAGGAAAAACAAAAGAATTATCTGATCAAATGACAACATTGCAAAGATCATCGGTCTCATTCAGGCGACAAGGCTCATCAGGTCGTATATGGAATGATCGTCACGTCGTAATTGATCCAAAAACTGGGTTGCCTAATGAAGCAGCCGCAGCCGCAGCAGCGGCCGGGGAGACAAGGCATGATCGGGAAATCCTTTCAGGCAATAGGAGCCCTGAGGAATTTTTTTCTCGGCCGCAAGAGGAGATTCAAGCACATCCTAAACCAGAAAACAATGAAGGAAATAATGGTTCTACACAGAAAGTTCAAAGGTGTGGTATCTCTGTGCTTTTCGGACGATGCATGGGACCAACAGCATAGGATCTTTTAACATCCATTTCTTTTATCATCTTCTGTATGAATACACTGCACATACTTGGATTTTTTTCATTCATTTTTTTTTTTTCATTTAATCGTTTATTTTAGATCAATTTAATTAGGTGATACATTAAGATTGATGGGTGGTAGATAATTTGTGCAATATAAATTTTAACATATTCGTATGTTTATGTTATATTCATACTATTTTTTCGTGTCGTGTTTTATTTTTTAATCATCATTTTTGAAGGGGAAGACAACCAAAAAATGAATGTTTTAGAAATCTAATGTTTGGTATTTGCATTCAGTTATTGAAATGGTAAGAATTCAAGTTTTAACTATATTATGAACCAGAAAATTACTCACAAATTGTTTTATTCTTTTGGTCAGCCAGAAAACAAATCTTCTTGTTTATGGAATATTGTAAAATGAACCTTGATTCCAAATCCCATTCAAAGATTATAGTTTTGAGGAGGAGATGTCTTCTACTATCATTACTCTTCTATTCATTCATGCTGATATATGATGGAAATTTATTAGGCTATTATCAAGGGATTTAATGAAGTTATAGTCAATAAGCAAATGAAAATAAACAAATTTCAGAAATATACAAAACTCAGAAAAGAACCAAAAGGCTCTGAGAAGATGCAGAATGCTGTTGTTTTTGCATGTATGAGCCATCAAAGCATGCATGCTTTGACATGGCTTCTGATCAGGTGCTTTCGAACATAAACATCAAACCACGAAAGCATTATTCAAGCAGTCCGTAATACTGGATTGTGATTATAAGCTACGCTATTCGAACTCGGGTGTGAGTGTCTGATACGGGTATGTATCCGATACGGGCATGTTCAATTTTTTAAAAGTTCTTTCATGTATTTGAAAGGTCTTTGGAATGTCATATCCCCGTACTCATGTCCGAATATGTGTCAGACACGGATGTCGGGCACGGTACTTCAAGATTCGGAGCAACATAGATTATAGGTACTAGGATTGAACATCTCAGAACATTTTGCTCTCAAACAAGAATGTTGATCATGCTTCCAAATGTTTGCTAGGGGACACAGCAAATCCAACTGATGACCAACAATCTTGTCCCAGCATGAATGATAGATCAACTATCTTATTAAGGATCTTAACAGAGTAAAAACACAGCATTAAAGATTTCAATGTCAATAAATCCTGGCAATATAATTCAATGAATAAAGGGAAACATAGGAATGATGCTATCAAAGGGTCCAAAGTACCTCATTTATTGACAAACTTCAACAATGTTGATTGAAAGGTTAAAACAACAATCAAGGGCCATATATGAAATATATATATATATATATATTTCTGCCTTTTCTTTTATTCCTTTTTTTTCACCTTGGTGAGAACTTTACATCTGAATATTTCTATAAAAATGAAAAATGAAAGGATATAATCATCGTCAAAATTGAACGTTATAACTTACAAGATTTATTTTCAACCTCAACAAGGCGAAATCTAGGTTGTATTGGAATGAGGAATGAAGGTTTAAAAAACCTAAAAGAAAAAGGTAGAATTTATTGTATTCTTGATCAGCTTTTGCTTGATGGCAATAACATCATTTAAGCATTTGCCATAGTAAAGAGAATTCTTGCTTATAACTGCAGTTGATGATAATTACTATAGTTGATTTGATTCAAGCGTATGCAGCATAGCATATTCTCTGGTAAGTCTTCTGCTTTATTTCCCTGTTTAGAAGTTACAATTATATCAAGTGTAAGTAGGACTGTTCATTCGGTCGGTTCAGTTAAAACTGTAACCGAATAGGACTTAACCGAATTAACCGAAATGTTATTTTCTTTAACCGTTAACCAAACTGAACTATAAAAAAATCAATTTTAACCAACCGAAATTACTTCGGTTAATTCAGTTGGGTAATTCAGTTTTACCCGAATAGTGCACAGCCCTAAGTGTATGTCTGAGTAAAATCTTAAACCATAGAAAGCAGCCTTGTGTAATTAAGAGATTTACCTGAATTGTCAAGCCAAAATCCAGTATACACAGCTTATATCTGTCCTGAAATGCCTCCAAACCTTTTCTAGAGATGTAGCTAAATCTATGCAAATCCAAATCGATCTCAAAGTAGTTTTCTCCCTGAAAGAGTTTTAAGCCATCAGAATCATATGCATTGTAAAAAAATGAAACTATCACAATCCTTAGTACTTATCATGGAATAATCTCTTTCTAAAGAAAATAGAATCATACTGTTTATCTATTGAAATTACTGGAACAAATTGAGTAAGAACCATAGAAATATTACATATTGCTATGTTACTCGGATCCGGGTGTGAGTGTCGGACACGGGTATGTGTACGACACGGGGTATGTTAAATTTTTTCCAAGATTTTCATGTATTTGGAGGGTCCTTGGAGGATCAAATCCCCATTCCATGTCCGGATATGTGTCAGACATGGATACTTCAAGAAAAATGAATGAGTCGGAGCAACATAGACATATTGTGCAAAATAAGGTGATAAATTTTTTAAAACGAAAGATAATTATCCAATAGAAAGACTATGAGGAAAAAATTACCAAGTAAAACTCATGCTGAGGACGAGATAGAACAGGTTTTTCATTATAAGCATTCATAAGCTTCTTCTCAGCTGTGCTTAAATGAAGACCCTGCAAATTTGCCACTCGGCCAATTATTTTCAATCTTTCCCTAAAAGGTGCAATAGTATCTACAGGGAATCCTTTAACTCTCTCCACCTCGTCATTGATTAACCTCTGTTGATAAAAGAAAGAACAAGAAATATTAATGAATACGATATTCATTTTCAAACAAGAAGGAACATAAAAAGTACGCTTTAAGATAAACAATATCGAAACAATGTTCGAAACAAGGGACTTCCAATAGTTAAATGTCTAGCATAGAAGCAGAGAGCAATAGATGTATTTATCTTACTATAATATTTTCTCGGAACTGAAGTGGGAGCTCTTTCGAGTAACTTTCAGATAGTTTAAAGTACAACACCAAATTCATTCCTTCTCCATCATTTTCACTTTGAAAGATTGAAATAGGGTACAACGGAACCTGCAGGTCAAAAGAAAATGTCATTATTAGAAAAATTCAAAGAGACAAGGGCATGTTTCCAATGAAGAAATATATGTCCATGTCTGTGTGGACAAAGAGATTTGAACCTATAAACACATTGAGCATACTTCTGTTCGTATTTCGATTTCAAGCAAAGAATGTGAGCAGGGTATGATTGAACTACATGCTGATTACTTAGTTGAACAATAATAATTCTATTTTTCCGCCTCGTTCTACTAGTGTTGGACATAATTTAAAGTAAACCTTAGGAGGGAGGAAAAGTTTCGCATCAACATCTCTTGAAAAGGTCAGTCTTTAGTCGGGAAAACGTGCAGATAAACCATAAGGAGTGAACTCTAGGAGAAAAGAAGGTAAAGATGAAAAGGTACAAGCACCTGAATATTTACAACAAGAATAGCAGGAATTTCTTCAGATAAGTTAAAAACCGGAAGTTCCACAAAACGAGCAATGTGATCAATTTTGCGCTGAGATAAGAAGAGATCAACTCCAAAGGGATTAAATGCTGCAGAGTTTGAAGCAAATTCCTTCTTTTTGTCCCTGTCAAAATAGTAAATGGAAAGTATCACTGAATTCAGTTAGCCAGTTACAACAAAAATAATAAGGAAATGAATCCATAACTATGAAGTTAGAAGTGCCTAGATCATCCAAGTTGCATGTGTGTGCATTCAAGAAGAAAAGTTAAACCAATGAAGAAAATGTGCTCTCACCTAAAGTAGTTCTGGCCACGGACCTTGAAAGAACTTGGCTCGAGAGGAGACCAACAATCAATCATGTTCTTCTCTTTTGAACAGTATGGGACTAAGGTACCAGCTACCGGTCTTTGCAAAGGCACCATGGGAGAAACTGAGATGAAATAAGACCATGCAAACGTAAATATACAGCATATGATAAATATGGAAGATAATTGTGGATGATAAGGACAAAGCTGGTAGCACTCACCTAATGTCGGATTGGCATGTCCCTCCCTCCATTTAAAGGATAGTTTCAGAGGTGCTTTCTTCCTTGAACTAAGATTACCTCGGTTAAATGATCTCT
Organism: Fremontodendron californicum; assembly: GCA_030761205.1. Lineage (NCBI taxonomy): Eukaryota > Viridiplantae > Streptophyta > Magnoliopsida > Malvales > Malvaceae > Fremontodendron > Fremontodendron californicum. Next base: position 30,894,741 of record JAULJL010000011.1, read on the forward strand.
TTTTCTCAAGTGAAGGGGCAGTTAAAGGAATACAAGGCAAGCAAGTAATTGGAAGAAGTCCAACATGATGCACCACTTGCTTTTCATCCGCACGAGTACTTTCACAAGAAATATCATCCACAAATACAGGACACCCCTCAGCGGGATTATCATTCGCCTTCAATTGAGAATTAATATTGCTTATTAGACTCGAATCTCTAGGAGATGATACAGATACAATTTCAGAGCCGGTCACAGAGACTACATCTGCAAACAACAAGAAACGAGATTATGAATTTAAATCCTTATCAAGCTTAATTCTTTCAAACAAAATTAGATTCAAATGATGATATACTAAACATACCATCATGGAGACTATAAAAATCTTCATCCAATTCGGATTCAAACACCGAAAAACAATCACCCCATGGCAAGTCTGCACTTCCTGTCACTAGCAAGTAGCAACCAAACCAAAAATCAAGATCAACTTTACAGGCTATACTACATAAGATTGAAACCCAGTAAAATACAAGTAAAAAACTCCATCAATCATCAAAACCCAAAGCAGAGAATAACCCTTGCATAACTATAAAAACTACTTTCTGAAATACACCAATGCCCTATAATTTGAACTGAACTTTTTCCAAGCTCGTCTTCATTAGATCATAACAACTTCAAAACTATAACTTCATTTATTTAATCCAAAAAAAAAAAGCATGCAAATTTATGATTCAACCAAAAATTAAATTAAACAAGATTAAACTAATAAAATTAACCTTTTTTTTTCCTCAATCAGTCCAACCCAGAAATCCAAAACTAACAACAAGCTTCAATAATTCCAACCAAAAAAAAAAAGTGAAATGGGTTATAAAGAAAAACAAAGGGTTAACCTTGGATCGTAGAACTAGCACGAGAAAAGTCCTTAGAACCAGCACAAAATTCCCCATTCTCAAGCTTACGAGAAGAAACCCTCCTTTTAATGATCCTTCTTCTCCTCAAAATATTCCTTTTCTTCTTCTTTGCAAATCCCCCAAAGCTTCCTTGCTTTGAAACACAACTTCCCATTTTCCTTTTCTTTTAGTCAATTTCACAAAAACAACAGAAAGTTTGTAACTTTTTTATATTCCAAATCATTGGTTCAGAGTTTTTGACTGATAGAGTTAGTCTCAACTCTTAAAGTGAAAATTCCAAAAGAATAGTATTAATTACTAATCAATTCTTGAAAAAAAAAAAAAATTACTGTTTCAAGTCTTCAGCGACAGCGTAGAAGGCCAAAGGCTTGGGCTTTGAAAAGTCAACCTGTTTTTCCAGCTGGGGTCCATGTGGACCACACTCATGGTAGATAAACGGATCGGACGGTGATGATGTGACACGCGGACGATAAGCCAACTAAATGGCCTGTTGGCGAGCGTGTAGACAAAAGAGGGTTTGGTACTTTAGTTTTTACTCTTTTTTTTTCTTTTCACGTGAGGATAGATATATTTTTTTTTTATGAAGAAAACACGTGGCATTCATTGTTTGCACTAATATCACAGATTTTGCTGAGTGTCGGTTGAGTAACAATGATTTGGAGTTTAACGGCATGATTAGAGTTCATTTGGATTTGGATAAACAGTAAAATTAAAAATAACGGATGAAATTAAATATTATAACAGTAAGATTAAAATCAGTAATAAGATATTTGTTTGGATTTAAATAAAGAAGTGACGATGAGATGATTGATAGTGAAAAAAAAATGATTATTAAAGATATTAGATTAAAATATTTATATATATATAATAAATAATTAAAATTATATTTATATTAAATAATAAAATATATATTAAAATTATATTTATGTTAAATAATAATTAAAAATATTTAAATACATATATTTATGTTAAAAAATAAATTAATTAAAAAAATAAATGATTTTAATTTTTTTTAATAAAAAAAAAAAACAATGAAAGGGGGTAAAAGGAAAATTACCTCATCCACCGAAGCTCCAGTCCAATGAAACCCCTACTGGAGTGGCATCATATTTGCCACCCCAACCCCAAAATGCCTTTGCATCCCACCGGAGGTGCGGTGGGATCCAAAGGGACCCTAAACCAGTTACTTTAATGGTCGGATCTGGATCGAATTAATTTAAACATGATCAATTTAAATTTTAAAATTTTGGATTACATTTATATTTTTTTATTTTAGGTTTAAATTATTTTAGATTAAAAAGGTTTAAATTTGAGTCATTTCGAAATCGAATCATCTTGAATTCAAATTATTTCGAGTTTGAGCAATTTTGATTTGACACTCAATTTTTTTTAATTCAAATCATTTCGATTTAATTTATTAATTTTTAAAATTAAATAGATTAAATTTAAACAGATTAATTAATCGACTTAAATTTTATTAAAACTTTATTAAAAGATAAAAATATAATATTTTAAAAAATTTTATTTGTATACATTAAATTAAATATAATGCATCGGATACGGATACTTTAAGAAAAATGATAAGTCGGAACAACATAGATGACCAATGTAGTGGTAAATGCCTTTGTCTGCCTGATAAAAAAAACTTATTAAAAGTCTTGAGTTTGGACAGATGGATCCATGTTATAGTATTGATGGCATGAGTGTTTCAGCTTCAAAATCTGGTTGGATGTTTCTTTCATGTCATTTAGGAATTTCCATACCATAGAGGAGATAAAGCATGGACTTTGGGCTATGTCATTGTAGCTTCATATCAACACAGCAAATGCTAAGGTTCTCAAATGATCAAGAATCAATCAAAACCTGTGATTAGAATTCAAAACAAATACTGTACATATTGGCCTTATGATGATGTGCTGTTTTTTAGTAGCACTAATTAAGATTTGTCTGAACAGTTCATTAAGATCCTGTGAAGTGCATTTTGACCAATTTGCAGCTTGGTTGAAAGGATTTCAGGCAAAAGCCATTTGGGCCACATAAATAATCAACTTGTTGCTTTGCCAACAGTGTATAAACAAAAGGATGCCATGAATTAGTGGTTACGAGAGTCTATGTTACTCGGACTCAGGTGTGAGTGTTGGACATAGATATATGTCTGAAATGGATATGTTCAATTTTTTTTTTAAAGATTTTCATGTATTTGGAGGGTTTTTGGAGGATTATATCCCCATACTCATGTCCGAATATGCGTCGGACACGGATACTTCAAGAAAAACGAAGAGTCAGAACAACATAGATGAGAGTATGCGAGGCACTGCACTTGTTTGTCATCAGCCAATTGTTTTTTTTTTTCTTTTTTCTTTTTGATATAAAGGAGATCGCAGTTTGGGGATAGGAAAAATTGCAAATGCTAGAATTCAAATCCAGACATGCTAGATACTACCTCTCTAATGGGACAGTATGAAACAACTGAACTAAATCTCGGATTCGTCATCAGCAAATTGTTGCTATATATAAAAACAATTTATGGCATCACTGTCAATTAAACAACTGTGATGATGTATTAAATCATTAACAGCTATGGCACTGGATAAAGGATATCTACTCAGATCACTACCAGTCTCTAAAGAAAAAAAGATGGGAAAATGGATAAAACAGAGAAAACAAACATCATAACTCAGATGCTGCAATACTTGCTAATTAGGTCACAATGACAAAAAAGGGTTAAATTTTTCTCTTGATGTATTCCAAGTTTGGTTAGCATAATTAGGTCATACATTATATATTCCTTTTTCTCGGCTTTGCTTGGTAGGAAAGATGAAAAACTTGTTAATTTAATAGTTAAGCTACAAAGTAGGAAAGTCGTTATGAATCTTAATCATTGAATTAACAAGTTTGTCATCCTTCTTACCAAGCAAAGCCTATCTATGCTGCTCCGGCTCTTCATTTTTCTTGAAGTACCCATGTCCGACGCATATCCGGATATGGGAATAGGGATATGATCCTCCAAGAACTCTCCAAATACATGAAAATCTTGAAAAAAATTGAACATACCCATGTCGAACACATACCCGTGTTTGACACTCACACCGAGTCTGAGTTACATAGCCGCCTATTGCTTGGGCATGTAGAGCCAGCAACAGACAATTGCATAAGCATTTGTAGTCAAGTCAACCACACTGGTATCAAAGAAGTCCTTAAAAAATTTCTTTAGTGCTTTTGTAATACTGTTGCAGTAAGGCTTTTTTTACTTTCTTCTGCAATAAAAAATGTTGATACCTAAAACAAAATAAAGAAGAATTTTGAGTTCCTAAACCAGATAATGATCTCTTTGATAGCTAAACAGAACATATATGAATACTATGTTCAAGCATCAGTATTGATTTCATTGCAAAACAAGGAACAAACAAATAGATTTCTTGAAGATTAAAGAACCTACAGTTTAACAAATTTATTGTATTATACAACTATTTATAACAAACATAAAAATAAAAATAAAAAGCAACTGAAATGGAAATTTGCATCATCTGTATCAAAAGCCCTTGATAATTTCCACTTTTACTGTAAAGCTCTATGTTGCTCCGACTCTTTATTTTTCTTGATATATCCGTGTCTGACACATATCCGGACATGGTATAAGGATACGACACTTCAAGGACCCTCTAAATATATGGAAAATCTTTTTAAAAATTAAACATACCCGTGAAGGACAAATACCCGCATCCGACACTCACACCCGAGTCCGACTAACATAGATAAAGCTACCTTGATTCATTATCTTGCTTGGTGAAAATCAGAGGGAAATCATCGAACTGTTCTGAGAAACCATTTTCCTCAGCCATGCTTTTCAATGACTGATAAACCTGGTACATTGACCATCTGTCCTTTGGCCTAGCAACCACACAATTACATGCAATTTTGAGGAACCGCAAAATTTCTTCATCATGTCCCATTCCACACAGAGCTTTGTCAATGGCATCCTTGATTCTACCAGAGTTAAAGAGTTGATTTACCCAATCCACCAAATTGCCCTTGAATCCTTCTTCACCTGCATTAACTTCTAAGGGTTTTTGCCTAGTTACCAATTCCAAAAGCACTACGCCAAATCCATAAACATCCCCTTTAAGTGAAGCAACCATAGTGCTTGAATACTCTGGAGCTACATAACCAAATTCACCTAAATCACTTTTCAAAAAACTAGTCTCATTAACATCCGAGGAAGTCATTAGCCTTGCCAATCCAAAGTCCATTATCCTAGCATCAAAGTCCTCATCAACAAGAATCACATTGGAGCATACGTTTTGCTGCAGAAATGGAGGCCGGCATCCATGGTGCAGCCAAGCTAGACCCTTAGCTGCACCCAAACCAATCCTAAATCTAGTTGGCCAATCTATGGCTGCAACACTCGCATGTAGCAAGGAATACAGAGTCCCATTAGACATATGCTTATAAACTAGCAGCTTCTCTTCCTCGACAACACAAAATCCCAAAAGGGGTGCCAAATTTGGATGCTTAAGTTGGCCTAATCTATTCATCTCGCAACGAAACTGCTTCTCACCAAGCTTGCAAGTTGTTGCAAGCCTCTTGATTGCAAGGGCTGATCCATCAGGAAGCACTGCCTTATAGGTAGATCCTGTCCTAGTTGAAATTATGATTTTCTCTGCATTGAAATTGTTTGTTGCTGCCATTAAATCAGCCAACTTAACTTTCACAAGTGGCTTCTGAAACAATGAAACTTGAGTCAATTTATGAGCCTTCAACCTCTCAGCCCAATTACTGTCATCATCCCTTCCAATGTACCCTTTCTTCCTCCTCTTTATCCATCGCAAATGGTACCAGCACCAAACCCCAAATCCCAACAACATTGAAGCTGTAGCACCAAAAACCCCAGCTGCAATTATAATTGCTAAATTCTTCTTACTCAAACCCCCACATTTTCCAAGAGGAACCCCACAAAGACCACTATTCCCAGCAAAATCTACCTTATTATGATTCTTAAAAGATGAAGGTATAGCACCTGTGAGATCATTATTTGCTACAGAAAACTTCTTCAGCCTATTTAAACCGGATAATTGGTATGGAATTGACCCTGAAAGCCTATTATTTGACAGTATCAAATGATTCAGATAAGCACACTTTGACAATTCAGGTGGGATGGAACCTGACAGATCATTGCTAGACAGATCAAGGGTTACTAAATAAGGTAACCAAGTACATAACTGTGGAGGGATCTTACCAGAAAGATGGTTAGCTGACAGATCCAAACTCTGCAAACTCTGACAGTACTCTAAAGATTGAGGTAAATGTCCTGACAGTTTCATGTCACGAAGTTCAAGACTTAACAGGCGGTTTTCCCGTTCATTCCAACATGAAACTCCGACAAACTTGCATATAAAACCAACTGAATTGTTATTGAAAGTCCACGTGCTTAACTTCCCTTCTGGGTCTTTTAGAGAATTCTTGACACCTTCCAGACATTTCATATCATCTTCAGTTACAGCTGACAAAATAAGTCCTGGCAAAAACATCCATGCTAAAACAAAGCTGAAGATTTTTAACTTGCTGGAAAAAAATCCCTTCATAGCTTATCACAACAAAGAAACAAAATGAAAACACAAAAACCCAGAGTTTTATTTTGTGACTTAGATCACAAAAACAACACTGGAGTTCATGAGATAAATTTTGCCTTTTCTTTATGTTGGTGTTCTGCAATGACTTGGGAGGAAGCAAATTTGGGCGTAAAATGCGTGGAATGGTCTGTGAAGAGTCATTGACTTGGATATGTATTACCAAACAATTGCTTAAACAGTATGATTGATTTGATTATTTTCTCTAATACTACTAATATTTGCATTATTTTTTTCTTTCTTGTGAGTACTTTTTGGTGAAGGAAAATAATTTTTTTTATTAATTTGAAAGTATTGTGCTTTATATTATTTGAATTTGAATGAGTAAAGAATATAATTATATATTTAATGTGAATATATTTAATTTATTAATAAATATATTTTTATATATTTATATTTAAATATGTGTTGAATACATAATTATTATTTTTTAAATCCAAACAACATAAATTGTGCTATTGTTTGACTAGAAGATTAGTTTATTTAAAAGTATTAATTAAGAATTTGTTGACCAAAAAATTAAAGCCATGGTCCGTTAAAGGTGGGTGCCAAATAATAATACTCCTTACTTGTTACTTTTATTTAATTTAAGATAATATATTTTTATGTCAAGGATTTTCTCTTAATTAAATCTATCTTTTAAAAAAAAAATTAGAAACATCAATTACAAATTTCATGTTAGGAATTTTATTCAATTGCTATAGGGACAGGAAGATTCCATAGTGATTCTTAGTAGTTGTAAATATTTTGATAGTTGAATATAAAAGTGAGTATTACCTTTTTCTTTTAGTATTTTTTTTGTTTATGAGTAAATATTTATCCAAAGTGAAATCTCCTTTGCATACAACCAAACCAATCAAGTTGTTGGGATTTGGATCTGCCCAAATTTTAGTTGCTTCCATACATCATATTCTAATTATCTTTTATGAAAAGAAAGTGGAAGATATTGGTACTGTGTATTTATATTATATTCGTATTATTTTTATGTTATAATTGTATTTAAGGTGTTATATATTTATATAAATTTTGAAACGTTAATAAATCTTATTATATAAATTTTGACACGTTCATATAATCGTATCGTATTCATATTATTTTATGTATTATATTTCAATTATTTTTTTATATCGTATAATCATGTCATATCTAAAAATACAAGATCTATTCATGGCCATTATCAAATACTTTCTTGGTTGCCAAAGCCCAAGAAAAGAAAATTCCTACCTTTTTCCAAAAAAGTGAATTCTTCAATATTTTTACTTAATGGAATCACATAATTCAACTATATATAGTAATATGGGGTTGGTTTAAAATATTATAACTTAATAAAAGTTCAAATGATTGAGATTATTAAATCTAACCTAATTTTCATGTAGTGTGTTTCATCTTTAGTGATTGCCTACTACATAATGGATTTGCAAATTCCAACACTTTTTCTACACCACATCTTGGTATGCCAACAACACTTTGTGTGGCTATAATGCTAATTGGAGATATACCAAAAATTTAGAAGCTTTAAAGTCCAATAAGGAAATAGTCTTTGATTTTTACTACCAAGATGTTAAATTCACATTTTAAATGATTGGAAGCTTCCATCCTATTTGAAAGGTAAAGGTAACATCAATCTATGTGCTATTTTGATAAAATTAATTTAGAATGTAAATATATATATATAATCATTTCATCCTAAAATTTATCTGCATTTATCATTTGAATTGAGACATAATTGTAACTAAAGCTAGTAAAGTTGACTCAAAATCTAAAAATTAGGTTAATTTGTCTATACCCGATCTAACCAAATTTGATAAAAAAAAATTTTGAAGCCGCTCAATCCAAATCCGAAACGTTTTGAGTTTAAAGTGATTTAATTTTAAAAATCAATTATTTGAGTTCAATATGACTTAAACCTGAAAGGGTTCGAATTTTCTAAATGATTGTATTCAAAATGATTCAATTTGATCTGAAACGCCAAATTACCATTTGTAAATTATGACTTTCAATTAATTAAAAAAGATATTGAAATTTTAGAATGTTTAAACTTTAAAATGAGATAATATCTTGTAGGAATTAACCTAATAGTAAGAGTTGAATATGAAATAAAGACTATACTATTTGCATTTTCAAGAAAAGAAAAGAAAAAAGAAGACTGTTCTTTTTGTGTGAGATGTCTTTGGTATATCTTTTGTTTGCCAAAAGTTGATGTTATTTAAAGATCTAAGCTTGGTGTGATCAAACACCTTATAAAATAGAAGTAAAATGGAAGATATATTGGGCTCTTAACCAATTTTTTTTTTTCACCCATCTACTTGGTTTTTGTAGTTGATAACATCATCTACAAGGAAGCCATCAAATAATTCAGCAAAAACCTTGCAAAATCACAAATATGTGCCAAATATAAAAAAGAAATTAGGTCCAAGTCTAAAAGATCATGTCTAAGATCCGTTCAAGTTGAACTAAATTTACGAGTTTAGCAAGTAATTGTATCCATGAACAACTTCTTTATTTTTACTTTTTTGAAAATTGTCTTTTCTTTTGAATATGAGAAGACAATTCAAAAAAGATGCCTAATTTTTTTATTGATCAATAAGTTATTTTTTTGTCGACCATTCAAGTTTTTGATAAAAAAATATAAAATAAAGTTCAAAAATTAATTTATGTAAAATAATGGAAGCATATCACTTGCAATTATTGCAATACAATTAACTAAGTATAATCTTAAATTGTATAAGAACTATACAAAATTTACGTTAAATCCATATTTTTAAGTAATGAACTCCTATATAATTCTGTGTCGTGATTAAATAATTATAATATTGTAATAAAAAAATTGCTGATGAAATGCTCCTAAAACAAACGAGACTAAGTTTAGCTCTGTCCAAAATCTTGACCAAAAGCTTAGTTCCATGTTAAAGTTCGGCCCAATATCGAGTCTACCCGGCCCAAAACCATAGACACATTTACATTTTACTTAAAAAAGTTATCATTGGATCTAAAATTCTTCCTGCCGCCAAATTGATGAAATCAAACGGTCAAAACATAAAGAACATCTTCTTCTCCAAATCTTAACCCTCCATCTGGCAGAGAAGGACCCCACCAATAACCTCTTTTCCAAATTTCAAAAATCAAAAATACCCAATAAATAAATCTTTGCATTAAAAAGAAATCAAGGTTCCCCTATGGACCCCACCCTCTTTTCTCTGTGCCTTTAATGGAACACATAAACGCCATCGTTTTGGTCCTTTCAGCAGATATGTCATATGTCGTTCTCAAAAAATTCAAAAAGTGGGGTCCAAAGTTCCCCAACGAGCAACGACCCAATCTGTTACGCGTTAGCAGAGATTTTTTTTTTTTCCTTTTTCGTAATTCAAATTCAAAACTAAGGGCAATAACGTCCTTTAAATTCCCTTTCAGTTAACTTCCTCTTTTAGCTCCGTTTCACTACTAAAAAGACCGCCCAACGAGCACTCTGAACTCTGAGAACTCAGAAGAGCCTCAACTCCCAAATCGCCATGGGAGATTCGGATGTAAGTTATGAAACTACACTTGATTCTTATTTTCTATTTTTTTCTTCTATTATTTTAATTGTTTGATTTTTGAAATGTCATTTTTTTTTTTATGTAGAAAACGGTTGCGTTGAAGGTGGCGTACGCGGAGATAATACTGAACACGGCGAAGGAAGCGGCGGCGAGAGTGATAGTGTCGGAGAAAAGAGCGGCTTCGTTTCAGCACCAACTGAATTGTTCCAAGGAGGAGTCGCTTCGTTTGCTTCTTCGCTTGAAACACATGATCCACGTCAAGGTACATTCCTTTTTTTTTTTCCTTTTGATATATATATTTTTAATTTCTATAGCATATTAAAATAGCGTTCTGATACTAGCTTTTTAGTTAGAATATAATTTTATTTTATTTTGTTTAGATTTATGGATTTTTGAAATTTTAAATTGTCTAGATTATGAATTTTTAAAAATTTTGCTTGCAAAATAAGGAAACTGATTTGAAAATGCTGGTCGCTGAATTATTTGAAAGTGGTCAAAATGAAACCGATTGAGGTAAACAGTATATTTGTTTGAATCTTTTGTGAATGCGGTTAATTTTAGTGATCAAGTTTTTGAATATCAATTTTCTATTGACTCTTATGAAAGTAGTAAAAAGCTAAAAATTAAATTTGTTTTTGTTATCGATGAACTTCGGTTTCACTTTCCCTTTTAATTAGCTGGATTTGATTTTTCTGACCAAAATCTGAATCTCCAGTTTGATTTGTAATATTCTTTACTGATTGGGTGGTGTTGGAACTCTTTGAAATCACAGTAGGGATCTTAGTTTTTTTATTGATTGGGTGCTTGACGAACCCTTGGCACCTCAGTAAGTTAAAGATTTCTGTAGAATTGCTAGTATAAGGTTAAGCTTCATCTGGTTTCGAGAGGTGGTCGATACTTTCAAATGTCAAATTGGTTGAAAATTGATGCAATTTTGGACTCTTCATTTTCTCTAAAATCCTCATGGCTGGTACTTGCGTCCGACACATATTTAGATAGAGTATGCAAGTATGATTCTTCAAATATATGGAAAAACTTAAAAAAAAATTGAGCATACCCGTATCTGACACTCACCCGAGTCCGGATAACATAGGATGCAATGAATATATTTCGTAATCATAGAAGCTAGAGTCTTGTTGCTATCGATTTTTGTCCTACATGCTTCAACCCTAGGCTAATTAAAGATTTTGCATTTTGCTACTATGGGAGCACATTTAACATAAGTTTTTCTTGTTACATTCAAATAGTCACTCAGTATAAAGAAGCTGGAGATAAGCCGGCCTACATCCTAAGTAGTAGTTACTCGTTAGTTAATGGATGCTATCCACAACAACCCTATGTCCCAAGTAACGTAGAGCTCAAGTCTTTGACATGAATATTGTACTTGTTTTTTTAAACAAGCTAGAGAACAAATCAGGGAAATTAGTGTCTGAAAAGAACTTGGAATTCCACTTCCCCATTTTGGTTTATTTCTCATTTGTTTTGGCAATAAATACAGCACTCTCAAATGCTTGCTTCCTTACAGACAATTGAAGCAGAGACAACATCCTTCAATCAGAAGAGAAAGATTGATTTGCTTGAAGCACAGCTCCATGAAGCCGAGGATATCATAATAGATCTTAGAGTGGAATTAAATTGTCTACGGGATAAGCTGGAGAGAGCAAAGAACACTCAAGTGAAGCCTTTAAGTAGACAAATCAATAGTGAGGATGCATCTTCTCGAAAAGATCCAACACCCGAGCCCACTGTACAATCTCCATTAAATTCAGGATATATGACTGTTGCAGAATCTGACATGAGGAACAATGTATTGAATCAGGGATATCCTGATAATAGATGCTGCAATGCTGGAAAGCAAATTGATCGACCTAATATATCTCATGTTGAGAGTTGTTATCCTCATAACCCTGACTTGGTCACCGTACTTATGGCAAGCAAGAAGCCAGAGCTGTACAGAAATGGTTGCACACACAGAATTTGTGCTCTTGAAAAAAACTTGCTGGATGGTAAATTGACTCCTGGAGATCTGAATGGTCAACAATCCCTCTTGAGGAAAGAATTTAGCATGGAAATAAGTGCTGAAGATGAACGACAATGTACTCGATCCTCTTCTAAAACAAAGAACTTGAAGGAAATGGACATTTCTGGAGAAGAAACAAAGAAATCTGTCAAAGTCCGCTCAATAAGGAGGAAGAGAAAGACTCGATTTAATAGAATCAGAGCTGGATCACGTAGATTTCGTCATGGTCAGCGCATGAAACCTTGTCAATCATCTTCTGTTCTTTCCCGTTGCAGAACCTATACAATCAATGGAAATGTTAAACCTTGTGAAGCTTCTCGCACTATATCCTCTCTTGGGGTTGGTGGTAATGTTGATAGAACAGAAAATTCTATGGAATTGGAAGAAGAATTGCAGCATAAAAGCAGCATTCATGAAGATGTTGTGGCCATCTATAATGGAAAAAGAAACGAAAAAGTGAAAAGTAGCAATGATATTGCTACTTCATTCCCGTCTCTCCTGGATCAGCTCACCCAGCCTTGTCATTTGCCACCAGTTCTTAGCTGTTCTAAGACTTTGAATTCAGTCTGCTTTAATGTTAAATCAAATGAAGATGGATTGAAAACAGCTGAAACTGAGACCAAGATAAAGCCATTGGCCCGCTTGGATCCTGGGTTAACACTTATTAAATGTAATGTGGATCCTTTATCAGGATCAAAAAATGTCACTGTAAGTGTCAAGGCATACAATGACATGAAATTGGGAAATGAGTCTGTTTTGGTGAGACAAGAAGGCAACTCTGGGGAGATTTCAATACTTCCATCTTCAGAAATGAGCTCCAATATGGTCAATGTTTCCTTCGGGTGTTCTTACTTGAAAGGTACCAAAGCATCAAATGCAAGTAATGGATCTTCAGCTAAGGTGGATAACACCAATGATAGACTTCTTAAATACACCTTTCAGAGGAAGCGCAAGAAGGAATTCCTTAGTAACCCGGATGAAAAGACTTCTGAAGAGAGCAGTTTAAAGAAGAGGGCTGGGGAGAAAGAAAATAGTTTACAAGAAACTTCTAAGTCTAACTTGGTTAATGAATCTTCTAGGGAGAGTCGACGACTGGCTCAGGTTGCTCGCCAGGTTGGTTTTGCTTTCCTTCATATAACTTTTTTATTCATTGTGTTGCTATGATTTCTTATCTGTGTGAATGGCTTCAAGACTTGTGCCAAAGAATTTCAAGTGCATTATATTGCTGTATATCATTCTGACTTGAGCTTGTAGAACTAATAAGATCCACCTCCTGACCCATGCTATTCAGACTCGAGAATGAGTGTCGGATATGAGTATGTGTCCGACAGGAGTATTCTCAATATTTTTCGATTTTTTTCATATATTTGAAAGATCATACCCCATATTCGTGTCCGAATATGTATCAGACACAAATGTTAGACACTGATACTTTAAAAGAAATGAAGAGTCCGGATAACATAACTCGTGACATGTCTATAATCTATTATAATGATATATTGCTGTATATCGTTCTGACTTGAGCTTGTAGAACTAATAAGATCCACCTCGTGACTTATGTTATCCGGACTGATGAGTGTCGGATACGAGTATGTGTCCGACACATATATTCTCAATTTTTTTTATCATATATTTGGAGGATCATACTCTATACTCATGTCTCAATATGTGTCAAACAGAAATGTCAGACACAAATACTTAAAAAAAAAAAAAAAATGAAGAATCCGAAAACATAACTTGTGAAATATCTATTATAATTGTAGTTGTTCTACATGGGTTTTTATTTTTTTTTCGCACCTTGCACTGTCGAAGATGTAACCTGATGAGTGGTCTTTCTCTTCTTTCGTGCAGCTCATTTCTCTATCTGGCAAAACATGGTGGTAAAGGGTGGTTAATTTCACATTAATCTAACCAAACAAAGGAATGCTTGAAATGAAAGGTGTTTCTTGAGGAATCCTTTTTGAATGAAAGGTGAGTAAATGCTTTATATAGAGAGATCAAGTTCCTAATCTAAACAATATATTCAATAGTTTGTCTAAATGGCCAATAATCTCAAAAAGTAATGGAGTAGCCATTTTTTTCCTCCTTGATGAACTTTAAACTTTGGTCCCATTCTTTCTTATATGCATACAAGATTTTTAGATTACTCAAATGCTGTTTAAATTCTGCATTTTTCTTTGAGTTTGCTGTTTAAATCAATCAACCAAGATAAAATAGAATGAATAAGTGAGTTTTTGTTTAACTAACATTTTAAAATTAGTAGACACTAAAAAAAAATAGATAAGAGATGTGTATAGGGATAAAAATTATTTTTTTGACAATTTTGGACATAATACGAAAATAAGACATGAACACAGTATGTTTATTGAACACGAAAATAATATAATAAATAGTTTATAATACGTTTAATACACGTATCGTATTCATGTTTAAGATTTTGACATATTTAAGCCGATGACAAAAAAAAAAAAAGAAACACAAAATACGATACGTAGATATGAATTGTTAGATTTAATAAAAATAAAAATGGAAAATGTTAACCAGTGGCACTGTTAAGGTGATATTTATAGAAAGAAAAATGTATTGAATGCATTATTATTTTTTTTTTTTGAATTCAATAAAAATATAGTATTAAATGCAAAAAACTTTCTTGAAATAGTAAATAAATAATCTTTAACTTTTAAACATAAGATAAAAGTTAAAAATGTCAAAAAATTTATAAAAAAAAGAAAGCAAAACATGTGACAACTTTTTGAGTTTTTCTCTTGAAAAAGCTCTTTTTATAGCAAACATTCTTTTATTTTATTAAATAAAACAAACAAAAAATATATTTTAGAATAAGAAAAAGCAGCAAGGGAAGAGAATAAGGAATTTTTTTCTTTCTTTTAAATATCTAATTTCTTGTTTTAAATTATTATTGAGAAATGGGACATTTGGGGTCATTTTCCTATGATGTGGTCTTAAAAGGCAAGCGTGCTTAGGACCTTCACGTTTAAGATATATTGTTACTGTCATAAACCGGCAAAAATCTGCTCCCCATTTCTCCTTTTCAATCTCTTTGTCTTTGGTTAAAAGGGCATGCGGGGTTCAAACTCTTTTTTTGAGTGTGGCCATGGGACAATTCGATTTTTGATTTCTGCCTTTTGAAATGCACCACCATTTACCATGATCGAAAAAATCGAACCGATCAATTTAATCGATTTAATCGAAAATTGAAGATCTGCTTGGTTCAGTGTGATACATAAAATTGATAATTAATTGAATTGATAAAAAATCAATAAAAAATAAAAATTAATTTTTGATTTTTTTATATATAAATGATGAGATTTTAAATTTTATATTAAAGATTATATTATTAAAAAAAATGTATAATTTTATTAATTATTTATTATATTTATCTCTCATTTTAATATTAAAATTATTTATTTAATATTTAAATGTTTTTCATTAAATCGATCAATCTAATCAATGACAAAGATCACACCGATTTATCCTGCTGTTAAGTTATTTCATCCTTGCCATTCACTGCATTACCCCACATTTACCAACTTCTTTTCTTTAACCATCATTTTTGTTTGCCATTTCATTAGTAATGTGTTAGTAAAGTGCACGATGAGAGAGAAGGAATATTGGTTATGTTACTAAGTGTCGGACATAAGTACGTGTCTTGTGTCCGAGAAGAATATGTTTTCTTTATATCTATTTGAAAAAAAATGAAAATTTGAAACAATATAGGATAATGGAATGTTTCACAACTTCATTGATGGACTAGTTTAGCATTGCTGTTGAAAAAAGCTTGGGTTGAAAAAAGCTTGAGTTGGAAAAAATGTGTTTATAAAATGTAATAAAAAAGTATGGTTTAAAAACTTTTAAGTGTTTAGCATTGCTGTGAAAAAAGTGTTGTAGGAAATTGAAATGTCAAAAAAAAAATATGTTTAAAATAATAAAAGTGTAGAGATGTGAGAATAATAAAGTCATTTTATCCAAAAGCCAACTTTTAAAGCGCAAAAGCTATATTTTTTTACTTTTGATTTGGCTTTTCAAACCATTGTCTAAACAGCAGAAGCCAAAATTTTTTATCTGCTTAGCATTGCGTTTGAGGTGAAAAGCAGCTTTTAACCTCAAAAGCTGTGCCAAAAGCAATGCTAAATGAGACCATAGTCTTCCTCAAAAAAAAAAAAAAAATGCTGTAGGAAAAATGGTTTTAGGCCCACTGATCTGCACTCTAAAGTCTGCACGCCAAGCCCTAACAATCACAAACTTACATGACTAAATCCTAAATTGAAGCAATCATAAGATAACTTTATTGTTACTACTGCAAAGTTTATATCATGTTTTCTTGTCTCCCCTTCACAGTTGCACTCTCATTTCTTCACAGCCTTTTCCCATCCCATGTTTTGCCTCTAATTTTCACAGCTGGTGGAGCCAGTGATTCCCATGGCTTCCCACTAGTGGCATCTAGCCAAATTAACCCTAATTTTTTATATATATATCTCAATTTGGTCACCTTCAACATGTAAAAAGTTAAAAACCCAAGATTTTGAAGCAAAAAAAAAAAAAAAGAAACTATGGAGGAGAAGAAAGATTGTTACTACTGCCAAAGGGGAAATGGAAATGAGAATATGAACATAGCTTTGTTTACAGCAGGCATAGTTCTTTTACTGGTATGTTTGAAACGTGCTTTACTTTTGTTGCTTGTTGAACAATGGCGAGCTTGGGTTTTTCTTGTGTTAAACCTTGTGCTTTTGGCTATTTTTTTCACTTCCATGAACCCACCAAATTCAAGTCAAATTAGTCATCAAGAAATGACCAAGAAAAATGATGAAGAAATGAAGAAGGAAAGGGGAAATTGCAATGAAGTTGAAGCATGCAAAGAAGATTATCAAGTCCTCAAGTCAAAGAAAAGAAGCGAAAGTGAAGCTGAGGAAAAACTAGAAAAAGAGTTGGTGGTTGAAGAAGAAAATATTGAGCCTCCAAAGCTGTCAAAGGAGGAATTGAATGAGAGAGTGGAAGCTTTCATTGCCATGTTTAGGCAGCATTTGGCTTTAGATGCAAGAAAAGGAAGAAACAAATTTTATACAGAAAGAAAACAAGCTGATATGAAGAAGAAGAAGCACATGAACCTTTCATCTGATGAAGTAAATTGTTTTGTTTTAAAAGTTCATGGATAATTCAACATGAGGTTTAGCCGGTTAATTCGTGCAATTATTCTTAAGAGATTCTTAAGAGGTGTCATCTAGCAGATTTTGAATTTGAATTTCAACATATACAATTCTTTCCTCTTATCTTCAGATTTAAGTTGCGATGTCTTTTGTACCCAAAAAATAAAATTTAAGGGATATTTATCCCAATTTTTTTTATCTTCCAATTTAGAATTTAAATTGTTATTTGATTCAACATTTTTTTAACCAATGAACAATTTTCTATTATATAAACAACTTATCATGGCCAAAATACTAATAATAAAAAAAACTCATCATAATTTGCAATTTTCTTCCAATTTTTCAAGGAAAAAGTCAAGCCAAATTACAATATCAAGATAGAACAATGTAACATAGAACAAATCCTTCACAAATTTAATTTGTATCTTTTGTCACTTCATCTAGCATATGATAAAGAATATGGTTTTCTAATCGAGTTCGACTTTAAAAATATCAGTATGGCTGGTAAATTCGGATCGATCGACTTGATTTATGAACACTTTTAAAGGATTGTGCTTTCTTTTTTTATTTGAGTTGAAAAATATCACTCCTAAAATCTTAGTAAAATTAAATTTTGGTTGAGATAAATAAATTTTATGATAGTACATTTTATTTTTCATTTTAAATTAATAGAAGCTTTTTGGTCTTGGGCTGAGAGGAGTGGGCTATGGAGAAAAGGTTGGGGTCAATTCCTTTTTCCCCTTAATTAGCCCACCAAAGAAAACAAGCCCAATTATTGGAATTAGTTAATGAACTAAAAAAAAAAAAAAAAGCAAGCCCAAACTTTGATACAAAAAGGTGTATCACTTGAGCCATATTCACTTTTGGAAGGATCCTATTGGTGAAAATTATAATCTGCATCCAATCCAGTTCGTCTCAAAATTTATATTTATATATTTTTAGTAAAAAATTTTATTTTAAATATAAATTATATCTTAATTATTTTAAATATATTATATTATAATATTAATTATTTTAATTAAATATTAAATAATAAATTTGTTAATATAATATACATATATTTAATAATATAAAAATAATTTTATATATACCTAAGCAATGACGGGTCAAAAGATCTTAAACTCAACTCCAATTTGTCCTGATTTTAAATTTGATAATTTTGAATATGATACGATTACAAAATACAAATATAATTAAAAAAAATTAAAACACGATACAACACAACGCAAAATAAATAAATAATACAAACACGATTCTAATATACAAATATATCAAATTTATATAATATATATTATTAACGTATCAAAATCTATATAAATATATAATATCTTAAATATGATTATGACATATAAAATTACACGAATTATTAAATTTATCTGATCTAATCCTTGATTTTTTTAATAAAAAAATTACCCTTATTATCATCAAGTGGGAGCGAATTAAAATCCGTAAGAGACGGACTATTTTATCATCCCAAGATGGTCCCCGATGAATAAGGACAGGTAAAAACTCATTCATCAAAATAAATGAAATGAGATAGACAGATATCCAGAAGGAGCATAATATCATTTGCTTCTCGTTAGAATGTCGCAATCTTTGAAAGCTAGCGTGCCTCTGTCTCACCCCCAATATAAATATATATATATATATATATATATTCTAAAATCAAACTTAAATATATGCCTTCTCTCCTCTCAGAAAATTAGATAATTCTACACTTTTGCATGGTTAATCATTAATTCAAATCATAATCAACTAATATATAATATGAAAAATTATTTTAATAGAATTTTTAAAATTTATAAATAAATTAACAAGATAATATATATTTTTAAAATATATAAAAATTTTAAAAAATAAAATATATAATAATTTACAATCTCGTTTATAAAATTAAATTTCATATAAAAAATAATTTATATATATTATATTACATTTTCTTTATCTCAAGATTGAAGTGACTGTTACATCCATCTTGTTATAGCAATGTTTTGAATATCAATCTTTTTTTGTTTTTTTCTTTTGGTGGGTCTTTGTGGAAATTCCTATGGATGGCACTGCATGTTTTGGAATGATCGATGAAGTCCCTAATAAGGAAAACATGTAAGGATCAATTTTGAGTTAAACAATAAAAATACTCATACATTTTATTGGTTTATTCCAAAATCTAAATTTGAAATCTTTAAAATAAAATTTTAATGTTGAGTTTCACAAAATAAAAAAGCCATTTAAGAAAACAAGAGTCCAAAACTCAAAGAATTTTAAATCTCATTAGCATTACTATTGTCACACTTTTTGAAATCAAAAATTATGTTTCATCGCAAACTCAATGTTAAACGAATAAATTTTTTGATCTTTATAATTGAAATCATAGTTTGACAATCCAAACCAAAAAGCTAAGAAAATGAAATTTTTGAGTTTTAAAAGTTTTAGTTTTTGGATAAAATAACTTGATTATTCTCACATCTCGAAATTTTTATTATTTTAAAAATATTTTTTACATATATTTCAATTCCTCACAGCAATGCCAAACACTTAAAAGTTTTTAATCTATATTTTTTCGCCACACTTTTTAAACACACTTTTTTTTAACCCATTTTTTCCAACAGTAATGTTAAACTAGCTTTTAATGAAAAAGTCGTTACAAAAATATGGAAGATTAATTTAAATAATTTCCAATGAAATACTTGATGACTATGTTGCTTTGAATTTTTTTGTTTTTGTTTGAAGTATTCGTATAAAACATCGTTATCCAATGTATATTTGGATATGAATATGAAAATACGATCCTCCAAGAACCATCCATATACATGAATTTTTTTAAAAAAAAATCGAATATAAACATATACTCATATATAAAACTTACACCCAAATTCGAAAAACATAGCTTGATGGATAGTTGCTATAAATTAAAAGGAATAAAAAGACCAAAAAAATGGGTGAGTGAGGGGTGACAAAGCATAAATAACCATGATTTTTATGTTGACAAGAGGATGATATGATATCCAAAATAAACCACACAAGTGTGTGGTGTAGTCGTAACGTATATGGGCCAATGCTGTTCTTTTGGACTGATTGTGATTGAGACTCAATTTTTGATAGATTCGATAATCATATTGTGTTTTATATTTTTTATTAATTATATAAATATAAATACGATATAAATTATTAATAATTTTAAAATTTTAATACATAATTAAACATGTCGCATTAATTATATTTAAACATATTTTATCATACTTATAAGTATAACTTATTATATTATTTTCGTATTTATTAAATGTGTTTTGTTTGTATCATATTTTTTATTGGCATCGTAACTGCAAGTTCCCATCAATTGGTTGACTGAAAAACCAAGACATATAGTAAAAAAAAAAAAAAAAAAAAATAAACAAATTTAGGTTATTTATGGCAATCAATAGTTATCACAAATAAGTGGTCTGCACGAAAAGGAATGAATCTGATAACGAAAATAGATCATACAGCAGAGAGGATATGTAATGTTCAAGTTGCATAAATAAATGCGGAGAATCTAATTCTTACTTTAATCAAAGCCAATTATAAGAGTTAATGAAACATCAATGCATGCCATCTTTTCTTTTCTTAGTTGTTTTGTTTTTCTTTGTTCACGGGGATCAATCATCATCCATCTTAAAAAAAGACTAGCTAAGCTAAGCAAATTAAAAGAAATTAACTTGGGAATTGGAGACCTTCAAGATTACATTGCTTATGTCAATCATTCTATAAGGCATTTGTTCAAAAGGAATTTGATATTTGTTCAATTGATAAGTTCCTTTTTTTTTTTTTTTTTATTGATGTTAATCTTAAATGCATGGTTTTAATATGATATGATACTTTTGTTTTTATATAAAAACTAAACAATCTATCTATTTTAGATTTAGATTCGTTTGATACAGAGACATTAAAAACTTTTTAACGCGGATTAAGAAGTTACCACATGTCACTTTTTTTTAATAAATTTTTTTATTATATTTTAAAAATATGTATCATCTTATTAATCTTATTTAAATTCCACTGACAATGTATTAGATAATTTCTCTTTAGATTTTAGATATCCATAGATTATTTTAAAAAATGTTATTCATGAACATAAATTAAATTTCAAATGCAAATAAAAAAAAATAGAAAAGTTGACTTCAGAAAGAATAATGTGCATGGAATACTTAGTTCCCATTTTATTAAAATATTTATTTAAGAAATCGGCATTTTTGAATTTTTAAAATTATTTGAAAAAATAATTAAAATACGATACAAAATATTATATAATACAAAAAATAATATAAATATAACATGATTACACGAATTACGATCTTCCTTACTCTGTATCTTAGATATTATTTGGGTTGGCATGAAATAAACTTGTCACGTAACAAATACACAAGACATACGTGACCAGCACCACCTCCTAACAGTTCTAATAATCAAACAAAATTTTTTTGGAAAGAACATTGTGAGGTCCATTTTTTTTTTAATTTTTTTTTTTGGGTTTATTGAGATTAAGGAAATTCAATTATATACCCAAAGAATACAAGGTGAAGGAAGGTTCTCCTCATCCTTCAAAGTCTTGACTTTTCATTGTACTTTTCTTCTTTGTCCCTCTCTCATATACTTCAATCTCTTGGGATTATCACTTAAATTATATGTCTAAACTTCATGGGTTTGTCTCCTTGTTTTAAACTGTTTTTCAAGCTCATCTATTTGCTATACCAGGCGATGAACACAATGATATTCAACAGGGAAAACTACATTGTTTTAGTTTTATTATAGAGATTGATGAAACCAGCTGGAAGCCTGACAAAGAAGAAATCAGGAAGAAACTAATTGGAGAAGTTGCACTAAGCTTATAGTAATTTAATTACTATCCTTCCCATTTTTCTTGTAGTTTTTGATTTTTGGTATGGACTATGGACCTGATTTTGTTTAGGAGCTATAATGGATGACAAGAACCCAAAGTCAAGCTCTGGAAGATTTCGGAAATGGTTCAAAAGGAAGAAGAACAAGCACAAACAACCTGATCCTTGTTACTACCTGGATGAAATTTCAGGTTTTTAAGTTTTTTTTCTCCATTTTCATCATTGGTTTTACTTCTTTTTTGTGTGAGTTTTTCTATTGGTTTTTGACTGCTGGATATTTTTTCTTGCAGATGGAGGTGATGATTTCATGGAAGATGTTTATGTTAGTTCGTTTGAGATGGATCCATGCACTTCAACCAATGAGTTAAGGTGAGTTTTATAGGCTTAAAATAGTCAAGAAAAAAAAAGGGGTTGAAGGTCGATTTAACTAACCTTTCCTCCATGTTTCAGGATTTTTGTTGGAACTTGGAATGTTGCTGGAAGATCTCCTGTAGGAAATTTAGCTGTTGATTTAAATGAGTGGCTAAAACCCCAGGATGCTGCTGATATCTATGTTCTCGGGTATGAAATAATTCCAAAATTCATATAATGCTATAGTCTCTGTATCAGACAAAGAAATCATTAAATTGACATTAGAAAATTTAACCTGCAGATTTCAAGAGATTGTACCGTTGAAAACTCGAACCGTGATCGGAGCAGAAGATCCGACGGAAGCCACAAACTGGAACCTGCTAATAGGAAAAACACTAAATTTAAACTTTGGTTGCTCTTGGTTGACTCCCATGTTGAATCCAATCTCAAGTGATAACTACCATTATGTAAAAATTCCTGGTTCAGAAAAAAGAGCAAGTTTTAGTGCAGTAAGTGATAATACTCCAATGAGAGGGAGGCCAATAACTCGACATCGTCGTCATCAGCAACCATTCATTGGGGGCAGCAAATACAAGCTAATGGCAAGCAAGAAAATGGTTGGAGTTTTCATAAGTGTATGGATGAAGAAGGAATTGCTGAAGAAATACTGTGTTTCAAATGTGAAAGTTAGTTCAGTGGCTTGTGGAATCATGGGTTATTTGGGAAACAAAGGCTCAGTTTCAGTTAGCATGTCAATTGAAGGGACCAGCTTCTGCTTCATTGCTGCTCATTTGGCTTCTGGTGAGAAGCAGGGCGATGAAGGTCGAAGGAATCATCAAGTTTCGGAGATTTTTAAGCGAACTTGTTTTCCTCGATCAGCCAAAGATGATTACAATCTTCATCCTCTCACCATCTTAGGACATGAGTAAGTAATTCTTCTTCAAACTGAACATAAATTTAACCAAAATAAAGGATGAATGAGATTGGTCCCCAATGGATATTGATATTAACCAAAATTTTCAACAACATTAAATGCCCCCTAAAAATGCTATCATGAATTTTCTTCACCTTTTTCACACACAAAAAAAAAAAAAAAAAACTAGAGATTGTGACCTATATGTAGGCGGAATATGATATAGCAATTACCAATTAGTAATCTAAATCTTCTAGCACTCAAAACTATTCTAAATTCCAAACAAAAAAGTATTATCCAGTCACAACAATGAACATTAATGTTTGAAATATCATTAGGGATAGCAATAATCCAAATTTATGCAAATTAGTTGAATTAAAATCCAACTTCATGAAATAAAAATTTCATCATTTTTGTGGAGCAGTCGGATATTCTGGTTCGGGGATCTCAACTATAGGTTATACAACTTGGAAGACAATTTAGCTAGACATCTGATAAAGAAGCAAGACTGGAAAGCACTGCAGGAATTTGATCAGCTTCGAAGGGAACAAGAAGATGGAGGAGTGTTCCAAGGTTGGAGAGAAGGGAACATCGAATTTGCACCAACTTATAAGTATTCTTCATCAAATTGCAATCGCTACTCGGGTGGCCTTCCCAACAGATCAGGAGAGAAACAAAGGACTCCAGCATGGTATATTATGTAGTCAATTAACTTTTACAGAATCAAATTCTTATAGCTACAATAGGCAAATTAGATGCATAGCCACTATATACAGATCTGATTCTATGACAAACTTATTAGCATGATGCATGTGTCTGTTCGCAGGTGTGATAGAATTATGTGGTATGGGAAAGGAGTGAAACTTTTATCCTACTTTCGCAGTGAAATTAAGTTTTCCGATCATCGGCCAGTCTCTGCCCTATTCTCAACACAGATAGAAGTCATGAAGTCTACCAATCCAAGATTTTTCGCCAAGGATACCATAGTTCCTAACATTATGCCTCCGGAACAGATTGTAAGTTCTCTCATTCTAATTACCATAGCCTAACTTTAGCATGTCTTTCCTACAAATTAATACTGGTAAATGTACAGTCCAGCAAGTTTTGAATTCAGTTTGTGAAGTCTGTATATAATCATGGGCATGGCATGATAGACCCTATTTCCATTACAGGGGACGAGCAGAAACGATGAAGAGGGCAAATCTACATTGCTATCTTTGATTGTTAAGGATACAGAAGCATCTTCAATACACATGCAAAAACTGTAGATAAACCTTATGAGAGCGGATTCAGCTAATTTGTTTCACTGCACGCCGGCTTTGAGAAGGCACTATTATTTCATAATCTTCTTTCTTCTCTTTTCCCTCTTCCTTTTCTTTGGACAGGGTCCTATGACTGGTTATTAGTTAGATCCACAGATAATAACTAGTCTCTATAATTCAATAAATGTAAGTAACATTTATCAAGAATCGAACAGTGAGCAAGAACTGAGATACATAAAACCTCTTATTCAGTATGGTAAGAGATTTGCAAAACAGAACATTAAAAGTATGAGCATTGTAATTCTTTTCAAATTTTGTCAATAAGAAGCTGAAATATATATATATATTTATATATATATATATATATATATATATGAAATTTTGGCTGTAAAAAAATCCATTCAAACAATGGGAACATTCTTTCACACCTTGTGCATTAATGAGTAGAGATACTATGTCTTTATCCCTTATCTTGACTTTAGGGCACCAATTATTGCCATACCATACGATTAACTGCCATAAATGTAGTCCCAAAATTTCTCGTGCAATTTATATTTAAAGACATCAATACCATGGCAGAAATGTTAGTATCTAAAAGACTTACAAAAGATCAATTTGCCTCATTTGCCTGAAGAATTCCACTCAAGGCCTCCACATTAACTAATGACAACTGGGACAAATACACATCTTCTGCAACTCCTCGCTGAGGGAAGCACATATCTTTTCCAGTTCAGAAGTCTGCTTGTTTCCAGTCAAGGAGATATTTTACAAGTACTAGTTTTCATCACAAACGATGTTATCTGGAGCAGCACCTCCAAGGGAGGAAAAAAGATCATAAAAGCTAGCATAAATATTCAAATCTATACTTCTTTGCCAAACCAGGGCTGTATTCAGATTATTTTATTTTCCAGCAATGAAAAGATCAAAAGATTAATATTCGTTTTGACACCTAAGGCTATCAGCATAAAAATTCAATAGATGGTTTCAACTTCTAATAGTTATTGGCTTCCAGAATTTTGTTCTTTCCCTTCATTTTCTTGATAACGAAATTCAGAATTAACTAGTGAAGAAAACAGCTTGTACAGATAGATGGTATTTGAAGCAATCAACCTAATTTCTGTTTAGATGGGTTAGTCACATGTAGAGAAATGCTCTGAGATAATTAATTTTGATTTATTAGAATAATATGCACAAGACATTTTCTCTTTCACATCATACTTCTTTTTTATCAAAACTTTATGTTTAATTGATGATACTTCAATATGTAGTTCCAAATGCAAATTTGATTAGGATATCTTGTCAAGTCCTCTAATGCTTTTGTTTGTTGCATCATTGCCTCCATCAGACACACCTTCCTCTCAATGTCAATAAACTCCTGCTGAACCTGCGTCGTTCTCAGACCACTTGAGCATTCTCATCAGATTATTTTCTAGCAAAACTTTTGCCAGATTTCTTTCCAACACACATAGAGGGCATGAAGGAGGTTATAGAACTGAAGACTCAAATAATTTCAGCAACTAAGTTAAAAACATCTAAACTTTTGACAGTGCACTTATTAGTAATATTTCTAGTGCACAGAAGATAGTTACCTGCTTTTGGATATTCTGTTCTGCAAGGTATTCTTCCTCATCTTTAGCTATTTGAGATACAATGTGGGCAAGCTGATCCACAATAGTTCTAGAAGCAATTTCAGTAACTTCCTTCTTTA
This sequence comes from Fremontodendron californicum, assembly GCA_030761205.1. Taxonomy (NCBI): domain Eukaryota; kingdom Viridiplantae; phylum Streptophyta; class Magnoliopsida; order Malvales; family Malvaceae; genus Fremontodendron; species Fremontodendron californicum. The sequence goes on from JAULJL010000011.1 coordinate 30,921,084, forward strand.
CAAATTTATGGCCTTCTTCTGAAACTAAAGTAAGCATTCCTTCAGTCATTTATACCATGGAAAGAGAGGACAGTGAAAAAAAGGAAGAGACAAAAGTTGGAGGAATCAGTTAAAATTTGAGATACACTACTTGCTTTGTAGTAATTCTGCAATGAAAACCTTGTAGTTTTATGTTTACAGGATAAGTGACTATCTACAACATAGCCACTCTAGTAATTGTGAATTGCCAAGATAACCAATCTATATAAAGCACTTATTGTTTGACATAGCTGTGAAGACTAAATTTTGGCTTAAGCTTAACTGCCTTAAGAAGCAAGAGTTACTTGTATAAACTATTAGTAGAAAACAAGCTTTTGGGTAATACCTTGAGATAGGTCATGCAATACGAAGCCTAAAGTTATAGATTTGTGTAACTAACATAAAAGCTTACGATTATAAAGGGAAGATCAAAATGTTCAAGTAGAAGACACATAGTCATGAAGTAATATGATTTATTTCAATTAAAAAGTAGGTAGAACAAATCTGATGCCCTTAATAAGATCAGTATTGGTGGGAAAAAAATAAAAAGGAAACACCTTTTAAAATAGTCTGAAAATTTGAGAAGGGGAAAAACAGGATGGAATTTAAAGGCTACTTACCTGCTGCACTGCGAACAGTATTCTCGTTCTGAAAACCAGAAGCTATTGTCTCTTGGAATTTCCTGAGTAACAAGTAACATCTCATAAATAAGTCATTTTTAAGGAGTAAGAACTAGGAAACAAGGGTGCATACCAAAATATACTAGAATCCTTAGACTCGCAGCAAATCACAGATCATCGAATATTGGTGCAAAGAGTGAACAATTTAGTAATATCAATCCTCTAAGTCCCAACTAATAGTTTTTGCTATTAGGTTCTCCCCACCCTTGTTTTAAAGCTCCATTGATCTCTTTTCCATACCGGATGCAATAAGAAAACTATTTCACGAGTTCATTCGCATTTACGTCGATCAAAAGAGGCAGTTAAAACTAAAATTACATACTGGTCCATATGGTAAGAAAGAAATACATTCAAAACTATTGATTTAATAGGCGAAAACGAAAAACCTTATAATCCATTCATCAAACAGTTAGATCACAGTTACCGCGTATCTATGAAGAGAAGAATATAATAAGCTTATGCAAGGATTGAAGAATTTACAACAAACCTTATCTTAGCATTCAACTCAACCATTTGGCAAATAAACTCATCTCTGCATAAAATTAAAAAGACATGGAATCAGCCATTCTTCTTCTTCTTTTTTTAAGAATAAGAAAATTTTAAAAAAGGGTGATGTTTTTACCTTAATGTTGCTTCTTTATTCTTCAAATAATCCATGCAAAAATTTCAAATAAATATTTAATTACAAAAACAAAAAGTAATATTTGATTCAGATATATAAATCATAGAAACGAGGCCGTTTTAGTACCTTAACCTCCTCTACTTCAAATCCAACGGTGGATATTTCATCTTGAATCAGAGCAATTCTCGCCTGCAAACAATAATAATAAAAATTATATAATTAAAAAAAAAAAAAAAAAAAGAATTGTAAAAAGTTTTAAAATAAATCGAAAAACAACGAACCTCTAGGGCTTGAATCGAAGCTTCGTTCAAAGCTAATTCAACTTCGAAGCCTTTAAGCTCTTGCTCAGTTGTTTCTTTTAAATGTTTCGCTTCTTCAAGCTCAGAATTCGCTGCTTCAAGCTCTGATCGGAGCTCTTCAATTTGCTTCTTCAAGCCAACGACTCTTCTCTCTACACGCGTCCACTCCAACCATATCAAATAAAAATATCCCTTTATTTTGACAATGAAAATGGAGGAAAACAAAAAAGAGAAAAGAAAAGAAAGCTTTGCGGAAACTTCAATCCTGTTCTCTTTCATGTCCAGCAATTTCTCGGAAAACAAACAGAAACATATATGATGATATATGTAACTGTAAGGAAATGATTACCTGCTCTAGATTTCTCAGAAGCGAAGTCGCGGATTAGAGAAAGGAGGTTTTTTGGTGAATCAGTTCCCGCCATATTTGCTTTTGCTTCCTGTTTTTGTCTTTTGGCTAAAGAAATTTCTAATTTGAAGAAACGAAACGAAGAGCTTTTGAAAAGGAAAAGGACTATATAGCAAGAAAACTATTTTTTAAAAAATAATATAATTTATTGAAAATTAAGATTGGGCTTTAAATTTTAATGTGTACCTCTTGGGCCTAAATTAGGCCTAATTTGGGTGAAAATTAATCTTAGCCCAATATAGAAGGTTCATCAATCTTGGGCCTAAGCCTGAAATCCAGTGTATGTTTTAAATGTAAATAAAACTTAACGTTATTATATTATTATTATTATTATTATGATGAGAGATTCACTTACACTAGTGTAAAATTAAATTAGTTTTACACATATCCATAACTTTTTATATAATTTATATTTGTTTAATCCGTCCATCGTATTTCATGTTCTATTCACGTAAATCATGCACGTCGAGTTTTAAGTAAATTAAAAATGTTGAACTATTTGTTCGATTAAAAAAACTTTCAACCGTTAAAAATATATTGAAAAAGACAGTATTCTCTATCGATATGATAGAGATATTGGATCGATTCGAAATTTACGTGCACGACGAGTATAATTATATTGTTAAATCCAACGGTGAGTTTGTTAAAATATAAATCGTATAAAATGTTATGGAAATGTGTAAAACTAATTTAGTTTTACACTAGTGTAAGTGGATCCCTCCTTATTATTATTATTATTATTATTATTATTACTTTATAAAAATATTTTAAAAGTATATGCTAATAATATAATTTAATTTAATTTAGTTACTATTATTATTATTATTATTATTATTATTATTATTATTATTCAACCACATGATTAAATCATTAAACTTTTTTAATTTAGATAAAATATTTTTATATAATTATTAAAGGAATGAAGATTAAACCCGAGACTAGCCAATGCCAGAGTGCTGTAAGCAGAGGTTTTCCTGGATTGAGTGAGGCCAAGTTTGGATCTAAATAAAAAAAAATTTGCTTGCCAAAGCCTGAGTTGTGCTTGAAAATCCGTTTTACTATTTAAAATATAATTAAATATTAAAAATATTTTATATTAATATTTTTTATATTTTTCATAATTAAAATTAAATAAATTATTATTATTATTTAAATAGTAATTTGAACTGAATCATCCCGGATTACTAAAAACTTATCTCAGATCCTGTAAGATTCTTGTCGTCATTATTTTCTTAATAATCTTTGTCATGCCTAGCTAAATTGAGTAGTTTATGATTGGCTTCATATATTCGGAAGATCATACTCCCATAATCATGTTTGAATATATGTCGGATACAAATATTTTTAAAAAAATAAAAAATCTGGATAACATAATCTAGATCATTTAGGTGTCATCCCTTCCACATACTAGAGTTTGTTAAACAAGTGATAGATGTTCTTAGATTCTTCTACATTTTTAAAAAACATAAATTGAGTATTTTTCCTATAGGAACAATGTTACTGAACTGGAAGTACAATCTCCCCCGATGTTGGCAGGTGAGATCTTTGGTGGGTGATCGAATGTTTCTCCTTGTTCAAACCTTCTCTGCTGTAACCATAGCTTGCACCAACTGGGATTCATCCGATCCGATTTTTTAATCAAAGCTTGACAGTCAATCAGAAAAAATGATGAAAAGAGGCATTACAGCATGTAATGTTGGGCAGGACTAGTGTAGATGTTGCACATAGGTTAACTACACCATACAAGACTGTGACCAAATTTTGCTGTGTTGAATAAAGGGAAGGTGATAGAGAAAGGAACTCACCAATCTTTGTTGGCAAAGGGAGCTGCAGGGGCTTACTTCTCATTAGACCTGCTCAAGAGCTAAGCAATCCTCCCGGCCCGACAAGTCCGATTCTTATTGAGCCTGGCCTGGACAGGCATTTCTTATTTCGGCCCGGCTTGGAATAATGTTTTATGTATTATAATAATATTGTTTTTTTTTTTTAATTTAATTATAACAATATATAAATATTAATAAAAAATATTATATATATATATATGTGATGAACAGTATTTCGAGCCGACTTGAACAAAGATGTTGAAAAAAATCTGAGTCGCAGCCTGGCCCATGAGCAAGTCTACTTCTCATTAGTCAACCTCCAATGGAATCCCAACACATAATCTACTAATTAAATGATTGTGAAAGGCCTAGCTTTGTTAGAAAACTACTATCCCTCTTTCTTTTGGTTTTTTCCTACTCATTTGTTCATTTTCAGCAGGGAATCTGAAATGGTAGATGCCATTTCTTTTATTTAATTGCAACTATTAGGGTTATTTTTTTACCATTATATTGAAATGTAAAGAGAAGAATTACTATTGATCATGCATGACATCATTCTTTCTAGACTTAAACTGTACCATACATATATATTGTTAATATTAATTTATTTCATTTGTTCTAGAAGGCAGAAAAACTAGAACAAGTTAGCATCACCCATTATAATACTCATTAAAATAGAACATCTGAATCAACTTTTATCATAATCAAATGCCAAATATCAGATTTGATGCTATTCTCAAGAAGTAAACCTAATATAAAACCAATTAAAGTAGCTGATTGATGAAAACATTTTTTTTAATGGCTAATTAACAATAATTTCTTATTAGATTAGTAGTATCTAATTAATTGGAAAAGGCTATGTTACTCGGATTTGAGTATGAGTGTCGGATACGGATATATTCAATTTTTAAAGTTTTTCATGTATTTGAAGGATCATATCTTCATATCCATGTCCGGACATATGCGTCGGACACGAGTGTTTAATACAAATATTTAAAATAAAATAATAAAAAAAAAAAAACCCGGAGCAAAAGATATGTAAATTTTTCATCTAAGCAAAGGTAGGAAATATTACAAGTTTCCAGTAAGTGTCATATTTTAAAATAACGATATTGATTTTGTTTAAAATCTGTTATGAGTTTTGACAGCCCTTTATCCAATGGAAGTCAAACATCTTGCTTAGCACTTCCCTTACGTTTTCTTCTTTTTTTTTTTTTTTTAATTATAACACATCCTGCAACATATATAATTCCAAATCCACAGCGCATGATTTGTGCCTTTATTTTCGTTTATTTCCTGGTTGTCAAGGTATCATTTGTCCGGCTGAGAATCTTGCTGCAGCAACTTTTAATATCTACTTATAGCTAGCTAACTGAAGGAAAAAAAATCGAAAAGGAATCGCCATGGCAGATGAGAAAAAGAGTAGTAAAGAGGCCGTTGGAAGCAGCCCTGAGAAGAAGAAGAAAAATAAATCTATACGCTCCATATTCATGCATGCAGATGGTGTAGATAAGTGCTTGATGGCTGTAGGTTTCATTGGAGCTGTTGCTGATGGCACAGTTGCACCGTTGATTATATATTTGATGGGCCGTATGTTTAACAATTTTGGTGGAGCTAATTCAGCTCCATCTGCTGATATGTTCACACGCAACGTTCGCCAGGTACGTTATTACTTTGGATTTCAGGATTTCATATGACGTTACGTCTTAAAAAGTATAATTATTTATATTTATTTATCATCGTATGTTTTATTATTAGTGTATAAATTTATACATTTATAATGCATCAAATACAAATCTTATTACTTATTACTTACAAGCTTAATCAAGTAATTTTTTTTTTTTTGGTATTTGTTCTTCAACATTTTCATATCATATAACATAATTAAGTTTGTATGTAACCTGATAAGATTCTTTTGGTTTGTTTTTTTGGCTGACAGGTTGCACTGTATGTGATTTTGACGGCCTGTGGAGGATGGGTCGGGTCTTTCCTAGGTGAGTTTGAAGTGAATATTCATACAATAAATTTTATATTTTTTGCACTAAAATGATGCAGTCACGTTTCTTATTTTTTTTTTTTTTGGGTCTCACTTTTTTTTAGTTAATAGGGATAAAAAAAAAAAAAAAAAGAAAAAGAATATATAAGAAGGAAAGAGAAAAAAATGAGAACAATTTGTGTGTTCGTTTTTTTTTTTAAGTATTATAAATTTATATAAATTTTTAAACGTTAATAATTCGTTTTATATATATATTTAAACGTTCGTGTATCCGTATCGTGTTTGTATTGTTTTTCGTGTTGTGTTTTAATTATTTTTTCTATGTTGTGTTTGTGACGTGTTCGTATTCGTTTTATTTTTTTGTTTTACAAAGTATTATAAATTTATATATTTTGATAATTCATTTTATGTATATTTTTACACGTTCGTATATTCGTGTCTTGTTCATGTCATTTTTCGTCTTGTGTTTTAATTATTTTTTCATTTTTGTATTCATGTCGTGTCTTAATTTATCTCATATTTTATATAATTTGACATTTTGATTCAATTTAGAGAAAAATTTGTGTGTTCATGTCGTATCTCAATTTATGACATATTTTATATAATTTATCATAATTATTCAATTTAATGAAAAAATAGAAAATGAATCATTTTACCGCAGCGTAGCGCTGTTTTTTTTCCTAGTTGTACAGCTTCTTCTGCTAGTTAGCTGATTCAAAGTAAAGGGAACTAGCCATATATTAAACCTTCTTTTCCTCTCTAACTTTGGAACTTTTCAGAAGGATGTTGTTGGACAAGAACAGGTGGAAGACAAGCCACAAGAATGAGAAGTAGATATTTGAAAGCTGTGCTAAGGCAAGATGTAGGCTACTTTGATTTGAATGTAACTAGCACAGCTGAAGTAGTCACAAGCGTTTCCAACGACAGTCTCATAATTCAAGAAGTTATCAGTGAAAAGGTTGTCGATGCTTATGTTGCTCCGGCTATTTATTTATTTTTTAAAAGTATTCGTGTCCGATATATATTCATACATGGCTATGGGAAAATGATCCTCAAGAATCTTCCAAATATATAGAAAAACTTAAAATAAATCAAACATATCCGTGTCGGACATATACATGTGCCCGACACTCGCACCCGAATCCGAGTAACATAGGTCAATGCTTCTAAAATAATTTGTCTTATCATTGCTAGATGGTGATTATATATGCTTAAATCATTGTGTTTCTTTGGTTAATTAAACTAAAATCTTCAACATTCAAACACAAAAAGATTACTTTGATCTGAGTTGTATGTTGAATATTGACTTGTTTATTATGTATCAGGTCCCACACTTAATAGCAAGAAGTGTTTCATTTATTGGAGCTTACATAGCAGCTTTTCTGATACTATGGAGATTAGCTCTTGTGATTTTTCCTTTTCTTCTGCTACTGGTGATTCCTAGTTTAATATATGGAAAAGTTTTAATGAGTCTTGCAAGGAAGACTAGAATGGAGTATAATCTGGCCAGCGCAATCGCAGAGCAAGCAATATCTTCTATAAGAACCGTTTATGCCTTTGTTGGTGAAAACAAAACCTCCATTAAATTCTCTGAAGCTCTTCAAGGATCTGTTGAATTGGGGTTAAAGCAAGGCTTGGCTAAAGGCTTGGCCATTGGAAGCAATAGTATTACTTTTGCTATTTGGGCTTTCATTACTTACTATGGTAGTAGAATGGTTATGTACCATGGAGCTAAGGGTGGAACTGTTTTTATGGTGGGCTCCTGCATTGCTGTTGGTGGACAGTAAGAGTTTTATCCTTAAGTTCACTAAAAACTTTTAATCCCTAACCAAGATGCTATTTTAGATAGTGTCAATCTATGTTACTTGGATTCGTGGGTGAGTGTCGGATACGGATATGTGTCCGATACGGGTATACTTAATTTTTTTTTCTAAGTTTTTTCATATATTTGGATGATCATACTCTCATACCTTTGTCTGAATATGTGTCGAACATAAGTGTCGGACACGGGTACTTCAGGGAAATTGAAGAGTCTGGAGTAACATAGGTGCCAATAAATCATTTTTCCATTTGAATGCAACTAGTTTTGTCTCTTTCTGCATAGTTTTTCATTCAGATTTTTAATGTTATTTTTCCTTTTTTTTTTTTCTTTCTTATTGAACAGACAACTTGGTGCTTGTTTATCTAACCTGAAGCCCTTATTTGAAGCATGTTCAGCTGCAGAGCGTATAAATGAAGTGATAAAAAGAGTTCCAAAGATTGATTTAGACAATATGGAAGGGGAAATTTTGGATAATGTTTTAGGAGAAGTTGAATTCAAACAAGTTGAATTTGCATACCCTTCAAGGCCTGAGACCATAATTTTCAAAGATTTTTGTCTCAAAATTCCAGCAGGAAAAACTGTGGCCTTGGTAGGTAGTAGTGGATCAGGAAAATCCACTGTGATTTCACTGTTGCAAAGGTTTTATAACCCACTTGGAGGAGACATAGTTCTTGATGGGGTTCCTATTAATAAATTGCAGCTCAAGTGGTTAAGGTCACAAATGGGGTTGGTCAGTCAGGAGCCTACACTGTTTGCAACAACCATTAAAGAGAACATACTTTTTGGCAAGGAAGATGCTGGAATGGAAGAAGTTATTGAAGCTGCTAAAGCTTCCAATGCCCATAATTTCATATCCCAGTTGCCTCAAGGATATGACACCCAGGTTTGTCTGCTTATCTATTCTATTTTAGCTTATATCAGCATATCACTATAATACACACTTTTTTTTGGTACAAGGGCGATCGCAGAGGTTACAGATTTTGAGATTCGAACCCCAGACTTACTGAATACCACCTCTTAAAGGTGACTGCGTGAATCAACTGAATTAAGCCCTGGTTCATAATACACAAACTTTGCATATTGGCATTTATATGCTTGTTTTTTCAAAGTCACTTTATTATACATAACATAACATCCAAAAGGAGAAAATGATATGAGAATCCTGAGCAAAAAAGGTCTCCAGCATTGGAAAAAAAAAATAAAAGCAGGAGATCTCATCCAGCATGAAACCTGTCCTACACAGTGAAGGAAAAATTAATAGGTTTAAGTATTACCTATTCCAATACTAATCCGAAATCCGAATTTCCAAGATCAATTTATCGATACTTGCTTCAAGAACCTCCAAGGATCTAATCTTGTACAGCTTCTTGATCTTTCTCATCTACGGAGCAGTTACTAGCTATGTTGCTTCGACTCTTTATTTTTCTTGAATTACCCGTGTCCCACACATATTCGGACATGGGTATGGATATATGATCCTCCAAATACATGAAAAAACTTGGAAAAATTGAACATACCCATGTCGGACACATATATGTATCCGACATTCACACCCGAGTCCGAGTAACATAGGTTACTAGAGTTGTCCACAAGTTTTCGCACTCCAAGTCCTAGGATTCTAGATGGATACCAAGTGATGTATTAATGAGTTATTGTCCATTAATTATCTGTCATTGCCTTAGTATATTTTGATCAAAGACTAAGAATCACATAGATTCTAAAGATTAAATTTTTATATATAAACAGGTTGGGGAGAGAGGGGTTCAAATGTCCGGTGGACAGAAACAGAGAATTGCCATAGCAAGAGCCACAATAAAAGCACCCAAAATCCTTCTTCTTGATGAGGCAACAAGTGCATTAGACTCTGAATCTGAACGTATTGTGCAAGAAGCTCTGGATAAAGCCTCTGTTGGACGTACAACTATAATCATTGCCCATCGCCTTTCTACCATTAGACATGCAGATTTAATTGCTGTTGTTCAAGATGGCCAAGTCATGGAAACTGGATCACATGATGAATTAATGGAAAATGAAAATGGGTTTTACCCCATGCTAGTGCAACTTCAACAAACAGAACAAGAACAAGAACAAGTCCAGGAGAAAAGCGATAAAGATTTATCTAAGAATGCTAGCAGTCGCAGACTTTCTTTAGCTAGCCGGACAAGTTCATCCAATTCTATAGCACAAAATCATGCTTCACTAGCTGGAGAAATGAATATTGTTGAGGAACAAAAATTGCCTGCACCATCTTTTAAGAGATTGTTGGCCATGAATTTACCAGAGTGGAAACAAGCAACCCTGGGATGCTTAGGTGCAATATTATATGGTGCAGTGTCACCACTTTCATCTTTCACAATGGGGTCAATGATTTCAATATTTTTTCTCACAGATCATGGTGAAATTAAAGAAAAAACAAAGGTTTATGCTTTCAGTTTCCTTGGGTTTGCTTTCTTTTCACTGATAATTAATGTTATTCAGCATTATAATTTTGCTTACATGGGGGAGCACTTGACAAAGAGGATTAGAGAGAGGATGTTTTCAAGGTTACTGACTTTTGAAGTTGGGTGGTTTGACCAAGATGAGAATTCTAGTGGCACTGTTTGCTCTAGATTAGCAAAAGATGCCAGTGTGGTATGTTCTTCTTTCCATTTTCCTACCTTTTTTTATTTTATTTTATGTTAATCATGTTTAATTAGCATGTTTCTATAATTGCTTAGCTTAGCAACCTTGGTTAAACATCTGGTTCTAGGTTGTATGAATCTTAAAAACAAGATAGAAAAACCTATGTTAACCGGATTCTTCATTTTTCTTAAAGTATCTATGTCCGACATATATTTGGATATGGGTATGAGAGTATAATCCTCCAAATATTAAAAAAACTTAGAAAAAAATAAATATACTTATGTAGGATACATACCCGTATACAAAACTCACCCGAGTTCGGATAACATACGGAAAAACTTGATTTCGAAACTCGGGTAACATATGATCCCTTGCAATACATATCTCTATCTGATCTAAAAATTTACTGCATAACTAAGAAAACTGTTAGTAGGTTAAATCTCTTGTAATCGACCTTGAACTACAGAAATTTAACATTGTTGCTTTGCATGCAGTAATTAGGAAATCACTTTGAGTGTTCAGTACAAAAATTAGTTGCAGCTCTTTAGAAGTAATGGCTACTTCCAAACTTTTTACTTTGTTTCTTCCTCTGGTTTGTGGCTGAAAAACAGCCTTCTTTAGTTTTTCTTTTGTATCTAAACCTTAACAAGAAGTAGATAAAATGGTAATTTTTCTTCTTGCTGAAACAAAAAAGTTAATATCTTTTATTACCAGTTACAAATTAGTAAGAGAATTCGGTTAAAGTATTCAAACAAGTCCTTGTACTATAGTTAAAAGTGTAATTTAATCACTGTATCATAGAAGTCAGTAATTTAATTCTTGTATGTTTGAAATTGGTGCAAAAAAATAAAATTAATATCAGTGTTAATAGGAAACCGTCTATATGCTGACATTGACATGTGAAACTGACAGAAAATATGACTTGAAAAAAAAAATGATAACATATCAAATTTTTTTACTCAAGTGGAATTTAGAAAAACATAATTTTTTTTATCCAAATCCCTCCTAACACGTAAAAACATGTCATCATTTTTTTTCGAAGTCATCTATTCTGTCAGTTTCTAAATTCTACTTGAGCAAAAAAATTTGACACATGATTAAATCATTAAACTTTTTTAATTTAGATAAAATATTTTTATATAATTATTAAAGGAATGAAGATTAAACTTGAGACTAGCCAATGCTAGAGTGCAGTAAGCAGAGGTTTTCATGGATTGAGTTGGGTCAAGTTTGGGCCTAAATGAAAAAAAATTTGCTTGCCCAAGCTTGAGTCGTGCTTGAAAATCCGTTTTACTATTTAAAATATAATTAAATAGTAAAAGTATTTTATATTAATATTTTTTTATTTTTCATAATTAAAATTAAATAAAATTTTATTATTATTTAAACAGTAATCTGAATTGAATCATCCCGGTTACTAAAAACTTATCTCAGATCCTGTAAGATTCTTGTCTTCATTATTTTCTTAATAATCTTTGTCATGCCTAGCTAATTTGAGTAGTTTATGACTGGCTTCATATATTTGGAGGATCATACTCCCATAATCATGTTTGAATATATGTCGGATACAAATATTTTTAAAAAAATAAAATATCCGGATAACATAATCCTGATCATTTAGGTGTAATCCCTTCCACATTCTAGAGTTTGTTAAACAAGTGATAGATGTTCTTAGATTCTTCTACTTTTTTAAGAAACATAAATTGAGTATTTTTCCTATATGAACAATGTTACTTAACTGCAAATAAGTATTTTTCCAAGTCATCTATTATGTCAGTTTCACATATCCACGTCAGCATTTAGACGGTTTTGCATTAACACTATTAGTAATTTTACTTATTTGCACCAATTTCAAACGTACAAGGATTAAATTACTCGCTTCTATAATACAGGGATTAAAATGCACTTTTGACTATAATACAATGACTATCTAGATACTTTAACAAAGAGAATTCACTTGTGAACATGCTTGGTTACAGACTTTGCATCTATGTTGCTCCGACTTTTTATTTTTCTTGAAGTACCCGCATCCGACACCCGTATCCAACATATAATTGGACATGTGTATTTGGATATGGCCCTCCAAGAACCCTCCAAATACATGAAAAAACTTTTAAAAAAATATATTGAACATACCCGTGTCGGACACATACTCATATCCGACACTCACATCCAAGTCCAAGTAACATACTTTGCATAACTATATGGTCTTGGATATTTGCAGGTGAGATCTTTGGTGGGTGATCGAATGTCTCTTCTTTTGCAAACCGTCTCAGGTGTAACTCTAGCTTGTGTCATGGGCCTATTCATTGCTTGGAGACTTGCCATTGTGATGATAGCAATCCAACCCCTCATCATCCTCAGCATGTACACTCGAAAAGTCTTATTAAAAAGCATGTCCAGAAAAGCCATTAAAGCACAACAAGATAGCAGCAAGCTTGCTGCTGAGGCAGTGTTCAACCACCGTACAATCACTGCCTTTTCGTCTCAAGATCGAATTCTGAAAATGCTGGAAAAGGCTCAAGAAGGTCCAAGAAAAGAGAATGTTAAACAATCTTGGTTTACAGGTCTTGGACTTGGATCAGCTCAACTTCTAACAGCATCCATTATGGCCTTTGATTTTTGGTATGGTGGCAAACTCATCTCTCAAGGATATATCAGTTCGAAAGCCCTCATTGAAACATTCCTCATTTTGGTTACCACTGGTGTTGTCATAGCTGAAGCTGCAAGCATGACATCGGACTTGGCCAAAAGTTCTGAAGTTGTTGCATCTTTGTTTGCTATATTAGACCGATGTACAAGAATTGAGCCTGATGACTCAAATGGTTACCTTGCTGAAGAAATTACAGGACGTGTAGAAATTTGTGACATCGATTTCGCGTATCCGGCTAGGCCTAATGTGATCATCCTGAAACACTTCTCATTCACCATTGAAACCGGGAGATCAACAGCAATTGTAGGACAAAGTGGTTCTGGCAAATCAACAATCATTAGTTTAATCGAAAGATTTTATGATCCTGTCAAAGGAGTAGTGAAGATTGATGGTCGAGATATAAAGTCATACAACCTAAGGACATTGAGGAAACACATAGCACTTGTTAGCCAAGAACCAACATTATTTGCTGGCACAATAAGGGAAAACATTTCATATGGAGCATCTGATGAAACTGATGAATCTGAAATCATTGAAGCTGCTAAAGCAGCCAATGCACATGATTTCATTGCAGGCTTAACAGATGGTTATGAAACATGGTGTGGAGATAGAGGAGTGCAGCTATCTGGGGGCCAAAAGCAACGAATTGCCATAGCCCGAGCCATATTGAAAAATCCAACAATCTTATTGTTAGATGAGGCAACCAGTGCACTTGACAGTAAATCTGAGAAAGTGGTCCAAGAAGCATTAGAACGAGTAATGGTGGGGAGAACTAGTGTGGTTGTGGCACATAGGCTAAGTACAATCCAAAATTGTGATCTTATTGCTGTGTTAGACCAAGGGAAAGTGGTGGAGAAAGGTAACCATTCATCTTTGTTGGCCAAGGGGCCAACAGGAGCTTACTACTCTTTGGTTAATCTCCAAAGAAGAACATATAATTCTACTCAATCATTCAAATAAGTTTTGGGTATTTTAGATGAAAATTTGAGTTAAGAACTTTTGATACCATGAAAATCATCAGTGTAAGAGATATAATGTATAGTTTTTGTGCCTAATTATTAACTAAATTAAGTACCCATTTCTTTTTCAGCAATGTTTATTTTAAACTTTATATTATAATAATATGCATGTTTCAGCAATAAAAGAGGGTGATTCTGATTTATTTTAACTTTACTCTATATTTGTATTGAAGTTAGGAAAGAAAAGGAAAAGAAATAAAAAAAAAAAAATCTTTGTTTGGATAGTTAGAATAAATAAAGGAAATGAAAGGAATGGATTATGAATTTTTGTTTGTTTGTTTAAAGTATGGAAAAGAAAGGAATGAGTATATTATTTCGATTATATCTTTTTTAAATTAAATGTTTAATTAATTTATTATATTAATAATGAAATTAATTGTTATAATTACATTTGAAATGTTAGGGAAAAAAAAGGAAAAAGAATTTCAATTAAAGAGATGTATTATAAATTTATAAAAAAATGTAAGGATTATTTTTAGATAACGATATAATTTTTTGAAATTTAATTCCAATGAAAAAATTCAGGAACCTAAATATTTCTTATTAAGATAAAATTTATTATAAACTTGTACAAGTATTATTAGTATTTTATTATAAATTTTAAAAGTTTCATTATTATAGATATTAATTTTAAAAGTCTTATTCTTTATCTTCTTTTTAAAAAAAAATTGTGAAGTAATAATCAAATGAGACAAAATTAAGACCCAAGCACAAAATAAAAAAAAAAGTTGTTGAATGACTTACAAGGATAATAGATTATAATATCTTGGAAAATTTATTAATATAAAAAAATTAATTTTTTTCCATCATTTTTTCCAATTTGAAGTAAATGAAAAGCAGAACATTTAAAGGAAAAAAGGACATGCTCAACTCCTCTCAATTTCTTTTATTTTATCTAAAAATTTATCTAAACAATAAAAAGATTTTTATGTTTTTCTTATTTTCTTTTTATCCAAACACAATGTTAATATGTCAAGATTATTTGTCAAATTTTTTTCCTTTACCTAAGGTTGGCTACTGCAAAAATAGTTTAAGCTTATCCAAAGCTAGGGGATGAGAAAGATGGCAAATAGATAAGCTTGTCCTGTTCATGTCATCTAATTTACAATGGGAGAATAAAAGATTCTTCAACCAATTTTCCTTTTTAGTAATGCTCCAATAATTTAAGAGAAAACCCTTTGTTTGAAAAAGTATATAAAAACATAACAAGAGGAAAACCTTAGACACTTCAAATCATCTAAATTAGTATTTAGTAGGTACCTTTACTGCTTTAACAGGGAATATTTAGGATTTCATTTATAGTTATATTATAAATAAAAATTTTATTATGAGTCAAATGATACAAATTCAATAAATATAATTATAAAATATTAAATTAAATCTTAATATCAAATAATAAAATAAAGATATGCATGTATTTTGATTTTTATTTAATAATTTTGAAAATATTTACTTTTTTTTAAAAAAAAATTGACCACTACTTTTTTAAAAAATTTACTCATCTTTTTTTTTTCTTTAAAAAAAATTATTTTCTTTCATGATTTTTTTTCTTCCATTAGTGTACAAATTTCTAGTAATGATAAAACAACGGTTATACATTGTTAGAATTTTATTATTAAGTCCAAAAGATAATTTTTTGTGTTGTGATTACTATTAGATCTATTCATGGGTTCAATTGGATTCAGACCGATCTCATGCATGGTATTAAAAAGTTTGTCGATATCCATGTCCAACCTGGTGCGAAATATGGATAAAATTTTATGCTCGGATCAAGTTCGGTTATATAAGAACACTGCACTGCATATGCTCGCACAGGTTGTCTAAAATTTTACACAAAATGATCGATCCTTTTTAAAAATGATTAATTCCTCTAAAAAATTTATATAACTAACGGTAAAACGGACCAAATTGGGTCAGGCTTAGGAACAAATGTTATGCTCAAGGCTTAGCCCGTTTTTAAATGGGTCTTATTTTTTGCTCCAACTCAATTTTGGGCCTAATATTTATGTTCAAGTTTTTTTAAATATTTAATGGACCTTTAGATTTAGACGAATAACTCGATCATTTGACATATCTAATTATCAGGAATTGAAGGAAAAATATGGAAATTTTTTTCTCGATTTCTAGAGTACCAAAAAAGATCAAAGGAAACCAATACTAATAACTACATACTTTTTTCTAAGTTGTTAATTGTTGACTAAATTGAGCCACCAGATTTGTTCTAAACCAGACTCCCACAAATTGCAAAGGATCATATACTCAGTTTACCTAACAAAAAAAAAAGTGCTGATTTAATTGATAATCTCTAAATCTAAACCTAATTAGACAAACAGATTAGGCAATTTCATTGTCTTCTGGTCAATTTAAATGTCCTGCCAAAGAAAACAACAAATTTATATAAATTATTTCGTGAATTGGGTTTTATTCAGATTTATTATATTGGACACGACACGAAAAAATAACACGAACATGATATGAATACACGAATGTCTCAAAATCTATATAATATAAATTATTAACGTATCAAAATTTATATAAATATAAAATACCTGAAACATAATTATGACACGATAAAATACACGAATATGATACGGATTCATAAATTGCCAGATTTAAATTATTCAACATGTCCAAATCTAATTTGGTTTTAAAAAAAATAAAAACAAAATCTTTGACTGTAAATTTTTTTACTTTAGAATTTTAACTTCCAAAGACTAGAACTGAAATAATAGTACAGTTTTACCACTTTTAACTTTTAACTTTGGAACTTAGAAGTCATGATGTTTAAAATTTGAAGTTTAAAGTTTGAACTCAATTTGTACTTTGCCTTCTTGGAGGGTTCCAACTAGGGGTGTAAATGAGACACCTGTGCTCGCAAGCTACTCGAGTTCGGCTCGAAAAAAACTCGAATTCGATTCGGTCATTATCGAGTCGAGCTCGAGCTCGAGTAGCTCGAGCTATCGAGCGAGCCGAGTTCGAGTATCTCAATACTCGATTCGAGCGGCTCGCGAGCCTAATCGAGCTTTTTATTTTATAATATATATTTTTAATATTTTTAATATTAATTTACCATTTTACCCTTACTATATATATATAACCTTAAAACCCCCAAACCCTAGTTTTTTCCTCTCACCTCCTCTCAGATGCGGCTCCAGACTCTCACCTCTCTTCTCTCTTTACTTTTTGCTTTCCTCACCCACCTCTTAGTCTTCGATCCGATCCAATTTCCAGGCAGGCACAACCTTAGTCATTAGTCAACCTCATGTTTTCCCCTCTCTTTGTTCCTTACTAACCAACACCTCAATTTCCTTCTCTTTTGGTTTCACTTCCCTACGCAAATTTTCTTTTTGT
Organism: Fremontodendron californicum; assembly: GCA_030761205.1. Taxonomy (NCBI): domain Eukaryota; kingdom Viridiplantae; phylum Streptophyta; class Magnoliopsida; order Malvales; family Malvaceae; genus Fremontodendron; species Fremontodendron californicum. Next base: position 30,938,395 of record JAULJL010000011.1, read on the forward strand.
CTCTCTTGAAGGTCCAGAGAGACCACTAAGTTGTTTGAGAGTTTTATTGCAGGTTAGCAAAGTTGAAGTTTCATATTTGGAGTGGACAGATTCAACTTTGTACTACTTCACATACACGTATTTTACATCGATATTTTGTTTATATAATGTGTCGTATTTTGAGATAAGATTTGTATGTTTTTTACCAGACCGATGATGTAATGTATTGGGCTTTTTATCTAGTATTAATGGAGCTATTTGTTATTTAGATGATAAAAAAAAAAAAAAAAACCTTCGCTTTTCATTTTTACTATTTTAATATTGATCAAAATAATGTATTATATTTCTGTTATGGTATAGCTGTTCTTGTTTTAATTAGTATGGCAGAAAAAAAAATTATATATGAAACGAGCTCGAATTCGAACTCGAGCTCGAGTATGTAAATTGAGTAAACGAGCTTAATCGAGCCGAGCTCGAATAGTTCGATTGTATTTCGAGTCGAGCTCGAGCTTAAAAATTAGTATTCGATCGAGTTCGAGCCGAGTTTCGAGCAGCGAGTTTCGAGTCGAGCTCGAGCTCGAGCTTCTCACTATTCGGACTCGGCTCGGCTCGATTACAGCCCTAGTTCCAACAGCCCTCAAAAATTTGCGATAAAAAAAAAAAAAAAAAAAAAAAAAAAAAAAAAAGGGTGATCCCCAAATGGCAAATTATTATTTTTTCTCTTCTTCACCTGCCATAAGCTTGAATTTTTCTTCTTCTTAAATAACCGTATCCTTGTAATTGAAAATTTAAAATATATAGTGAAATAATATTTTCGTCAATTCACTCTAAATTTAATAATTTTAAATACGATATGAAATACGATATAAATATGATACGTTTAATAAACACGAAAACAGTATAATAAACACGATTAATACGACATGTTTAATAGATGTATTATATTCGTGTTTAAGATTTTAACACGTTTAATAATTTATGTCGTATTTATATTTACACGATTAATACAAAAACAAAATATGAGATACGATACATATACATAAATTATCATATCTAAATTCATCTAATCATTTGATACACATCATAATTTCGTGTTTTTAGAGTTATTATTTAGGTGAGAAAAAAATCAAGTTCTCTAATATTATACCTAATAGGAATAAAAGCTTATGAAAGTGTTGCTTTTAGACTTAAATTTGGATGTATAACCATTTTTTTTCCCCAAATCCTTTGTAAGAGAAAAAATTCAACTTAATAAACATATTTAAATACGACTAATATAATATATTTAATACAAATATTATATTTTTATTTAAAATTTTAACATATTTAATTATTTATATTTTGTTTATAATAAAATTACATAAACACAAATATTTTCATTTATATAAATTGAAATCATGTAGCATCAAATATGGTTCAAATATTAATTAAGTGTGAACATGATTCTCAAAATGCATCTTCATTAAAGAAAAGCATGAACAACTTATAGCATTCAATCAATTTTTTTTCAAAACTAGAATAGATAATTTGTTTATTTGTATCGTGTTCTTATTATGTAGTGTTTAAAGTATGATATAAATCTTGACATAATAATTCATATTATATAAATTTTGACACGTGAATAATTCGTATCATGTTTGTGTTATTTATTTTGTATTGCATTATACGTATTCTGTAATTGTATCATTTCTAGAATTATCATGTCTGCGCAAAACCTTTATTACATTGAAATAACTACAATAAAAAATAGAGATAATTTTAATTTTAATCCTAAAACATAATTTTTTTTTTCATTTCACTCCTAAAACTTCTACATATAAACATTTAGTCCTAAAAATTGTTAATATGTTAAAAATTAATCTTTCAATTATTATTCAAATGGAAACACTAACAAAAAGCTTAGTTGGCATATAATGAACACATGTGGATGTCATTTCAATAATTTATAAAATATTAAAAAATTATTTAAAAAAACAACATCCTTATAAAGATTAAAGAATTACTACTTCATTTTTTTACTTTTCTCTTCTCTCATTAAACTAACAATTTCTTTCTTTTTCTCACTAAACCAACAGTCTTTAATAAAATAAAAAAGAGTTTTTTTATCTTTTATTTGGAACTGTTTTTTTTCTTTTGGCAAATAATTTTTCTAATAGTTTATAAATTAATGAAATGCTACGTAAGCTTCACATGTGATTCATTATATGTTACATAAGTTTTTTATATAAACTTAGTATTTTTATTCGAAGAGCGACTAAAAGATTTTTTTTTTATCATATTGATAACTTTTAAGATTAAATATTTACAAGTAAATTTTTTAAATCTGATATGAAAAAAATGTGTAAGTTTTAAGACTAAAATTATAATTACCTCATAAAAAATATCTTTATAACCCATCCGTCCAACAAGAAAATATCTTAAATAATCACGGATCTAAAACTCAAGTTATATACACTAGGAAAAAAAAACCGTTTCGCCGGGATATTTATTTTAATTAATTAATATTAAAAAATTAATTTTAGTTTATAATTTATTAAAAAATAATTATTTATTTAAATATTTTATTTTTAAATTATAATAATATTAATATAGTTGAAAATTGAATTTATGAAAATTTTTTATTTATAAATTACATAATATAAATACATTTTAAAATGTTATTTATATGTATTTTTGAAAAATATTTAGACTTTATTGTACAATATATATTTTTATTTATAGAAGGTAAAAAATAAAAAAATAAAATTGTGGTTTGTATTTTATTCTCTCGTAGAATCGATTCTCTCACATAGGTTAGTAGCAAGTTCGTTTTTTCTTTTTCAACTTTTTTCCCAAGCGGATCGGGTACGGATTCTAAATCCACCAACGAATCAACGTGCTGACCAAGCCCTTTAAATACATCATCTAAAATTAAAAAATATTAATTAATAAAATAATAGTTTTTTTAATTTTTTTCGAGCGGATCGGGTACGGATCCTAAATAGACACGCGAGTCAACGTGCGGATCAAGCCCTTCAAATACATCATTTAAAAAAATAAAATAATTTTTTTAATTTTTTTCCTGAGACGGTCGGATACGGATTCTTAGTCAACATGCGAGTCAACGTATGGACCAACCTCTTTAAATACATCACTTAAAATTAAAATTAAAAAACTAAAATGATTAATAAAATATATATATATATATTTTCAGAACGAGTTGGGTACGGATCCTAAATTGATTCGTGAGTCAACGTACGGACTAATCCTTTTAAATACATCATTTAAAATTAAAATAATAAATAAAATATTTTTTTAATATTTTGTCCAGAGACAATTGGGTACGGATTCTAAATCGACCCTTGAGTCAATGTGCAGACCAATCTCTTTAAATATATCATTTAAAAATAATAAAATTAATAAATAAAATAAAATAAAATTTTATTTTATTTTATTTTTTCCCCGAGCGGGTTAGGTACGGATCCTAAATCGACTCGCGAGTCAATATACTAATCAACTCCTTTAAATACATTATTTAAAATTAAAATAATTAATAAAAAAATATATATATATTTTAAGACGGTCCTATGAATTAACTTGTGGACCAACCTCTTTAGTTTAGATACACCATTTAAAAATAATTAATAAAAAACTAAAAATAATTAATAAAACAATTTTTTTCCCCGACAGATCGGGTATAGATCTTAAATCGACCACCGAGTCAACGTACGAACCAATCTCTTTAAATACATCATTTAAAATTAAAATATTCGCGAATCAACGTACGGATCAATCTCTTTAAATACATGATTTAAAAATAAAAAATTTAAAACTAAGAAAAAAATAAAATAATTAATAAAATAAAATTATTTTTTAATTTTTTTCCCGAACGGATCGAATACGAATCTTAAATCAATCCGCGAGTAAACGTTTACACCAACCACTTTAAATATATTATTTAAAAATAAAATAAAAAAATCTAAAAAACTTAAAAAATAACTAAAAAGAATATTGGGACCCATTATTTTTATTATTATAGAGAAGAACGAAATTATCTCTAGTTTAATTTAAAAATACTACTTAAGTCTTTAAAATTCAAAAATAAATAATAATAAAAAAATAAAAAAAATAATTTTTAATGTAAATCTTCATGGAAAGGAACACTTAGATGGCATCCAAATCAACCTCTCCCAAAACCCTAATTCACCAAAATCAATCCCATTTCCACTCAAAAGTCAAAACCCATCATTTAAATTAGATTTATCAATTTTGATTTGAACCTAACAAAATTCACTTAAGACTATAGTTAAATTTAGAACAAAAAATCCGCCGATCTCTTGACAAATCTAATTTAGATGATGGGTTAGATTAGATCCACCCAAAACCAAAACAAAAAAAAAAAACCTTGGGCTTATAGTTAAATTTGAATTTGAAAAAAAAAAATTAAGTAAAAAGGGTTTTGTTAATAAATATTTTAGACACCTTTTAAAATTAATTAATATATTATTTATAATAATAATAATAATTTATATTAAATACACAAATTAATAATTTTATTTATTATTTTTAATACATTAAATAAATATATTATTATATATACTAATCTTAAAAAATCTCTAAATCTAAGAAACCACAAAAACAAAGGAACAAACCCACAACACAAAACTCAAAAGTGTGTTTCCAAATTTATTACAAAGAAAAAACCCAAAACATTAAGCCATCTCTCTCTTCTCTTCACCAGTTTTCGAAAAACTTTTTTAATTTTTTCTCATTCAGATTTTGAACCTCCCCCACGTACCAAAGTTTCTCTCTTTTCTCTCTTGTCTCGCTCGTATATATTCAGCCTCTTCAATTCTTTCTCTCTTAACCGAACCCAAATAAAAAAATATCAAGACAACACACAAAGGATCAGGAAAAAAAAAAAAGCAACTGGTTTGGTTCTCTTTCTATCGTGTAAGATCTGTTACAGAGGAAAGCAAGTTTCTTTAATCCAATTCTTAAAATGGGTTTCTTTTTATTTCTTCAAAGATTACTCCTATGTAAAAAAAAAAATTCACTGTTTTGGTTTTTTGGTTTACAGGGATGAAGCGAATAAGAGATGATATATATTCTGGTTCTCAATTTAAACGTCCATTTGGTTCTTCAAGGGCTGAATCGTAAGTTATTTCTTTTCTTCTGTTTTTATAATTTTTTTAAAGTTGCTTGCTTTTTTTGAGGGTTTGTATGGTTGGCTTTTTTTTTATATGCAAGTTTGGCTTTTTCGGAAATCTGGTTGTTTTTTTTATTTATTACTGGTTAGTTATTGTTGTCAGCTTTAATGGTTTTGTTTGGTGAGATTTGACAGGGAATTTTGTTGGATTTGCATGTGGGTTTGTTTTGTTTACCACTTGAATTGAGTGATTCGTTTATGTTTTTGACTTCTCATGTTTTGCTTGAATCATGTTGGATTTTGTGATTCTGGGATCATTACTTTAAGTAGGATTTGCCACTTGGTTTTGCAATATTTGGTAATTTTAGTTCTAACTAAATGGAATTTTAGGTTATTTACTTCTTTTTAAGAGTAGTCATCTGTTGAAAGTAAATTAGGTTTTAGCACATTTTAGAGTTTTTGATTAGTGTTGGTCAAATGGCTGTGGTTCTGAATTTTTTATTATTTCTACCTATGAAGCTATGGGCAAAACCAAATGCCTGGTGGAGGTGGAGGTGGAGGAGGGGAAGGGGAAGGAGGAGGGGTAGGCGGAGGTGGAGGTGGAGGAATGGGTGGGGTAGGTGTAGGAGGGGGAGGGGGAGGTATGTCACAGAAACTGACTACAAATGATGCGTTAACATATCTAAAGGAAGTCAAGGAGATGTTTCAGGATCAAAAAGAGAAGTATGACATGTTCCTGGAAGTCATGAAGGACTTCAAGGCTCAAAGGTATCCCCTTTTGAAACGCCAAGTTTTGTCGATGGACAATGAATTGTTGCTTTAAACTACTAAATGTTCAATACATATTTCGTCTTCTGCAGGACTGACACAGTTGGTGTCATTGCCCGAGTGAAAGAATTATTCAAAGGGCATAACAACTTGATTTATGGATTTAATACCTTCCTGCCAAAGGGATATGGAATAACCCTTGATGAGGATGAGGCTCCTCCAAAAAAGACTGTTGAGTTTGACGAAGCAATCAGTTTTGTAAACAAAATAAAGGTGAAATCATTGTGCCATAATCTTTCGCCTTACCAATGTCCATGTTAGCCATCTAATTTATCCATTTTACCATGCAGAAACGTTTCCAAAATGATGAGCATGTTTATAAATCATTCCTGGATATATTAAATATGTACCGGAAGGAGCACAAGGACATAAATGAGGTCTATACTGAGGTAATGTGCCTTGTTTTGGTTGTTACCTGTGTTCATTGGCTCTTTATTTCTTCAGAAAACATTACTTGTCCTTTATTTCATTGCTTTCAGGTTGCTTCTCTTTTTGAGGACCATCCAGATCTGCTTGAGGAGTTCACACGATTTTTACCAGATTCTTCAGCAGCACCTTTGACACAACAAGTTCCATATGGTCGAAACTCAACTCAGTGTTATAATGAGCGTAGCTCTGCTACACCCACCTTGCGGCATATACAAATGGACAAGGTAACTGTTCTCTCTCTCTCTCTCTCACTCTTTTTTTTTTTTTTAATATTTATTTTCTTGTTACTTGCTACATTTTGATTTGTTTGTGATATGAAATAATGATTATCTTTTTTTCAGCAACGTCGGAGGGATAGGATTATCACTTCCCATGCTGATCGGGATCTCAGCGTTGATCGTCCTGAACTGGACGACGACAAAGCTATGATGAGAATGCAAAAGGAGCAGAGAAAGCGTGTGGAAAAGGACAATAGGGATCAGAGAACTCGTGATCAGGATGATCCCGAGCATGACAACAATAGGGATTTTAACTTGCAGCGTTTTCCTGACAAAAAGAGATCTGGAAGAAAGATTGAAGGATTTGCTTCTTATGATGACAGGGATACTTTAAAAAGTAAGTCTGTCAACCTTTGACAGCTTTTATTTGTTTATAATATGCAAGGTATCACTTTTGTTTTATTTTTTGAACATATCATAGTTATACAGTTTTCTTTATGGTGTTTAGGGTGACAATTTTGTTGTTCTTTTTCTAAATATTGCTAATAAAATAATCTTAATATATTCTTCTGGATGCTTCTTTCCATCAATCATTAGTGTGATTTACTGGTGAGAATGGGCTTGTAGTTTCATTTATGCATAGATGCAGATGTGACATGTTTACATCATGCTGGTTGCAATATTCATTGATGTTTTTGACTGTAAAGAAGCTGTATAGGCATGCGATATATGTTTCCTGTGATATTGAAGCGACCCATGGCTGGGAAAAGCAATACTAGGCTAGCTAGTTCATCATGAGCTTGCATCTTGATGTTTTTAGCAAACGCAGCTCTTAATATATTTTTTTTATGTGCTCTGCTGGGGTATTATCATAATGCAGGGAAATGCCATCTATTTTTTAACCTGAGGGAAAATTTTTTGGTAGTCCTTTGAATTTATTTTCCCAAATTAATGTTAATGAGCCTTTTCAGCCTGTCTTTTGAAGTTTTCGAATATTTTGCCTTGCTTGTGTAATGAGATTGGGGTTAATGCACATTTCCTTTGCCCTTCATATATCAACCTTTTAAGATTTAGGTTTTTCTATTCAAATCTCAGGCATGTGCAACCAAGGGTTTGTATTCTGTGAGAAAGTTAAGGAGAGGCTATGCAGCTCAGATGACTACCAGGCATTCTTAAAGTGCCTTAATATTTATAGCAATGGAATAATCAAACGAAATGATTTGCAAAATTTGGTATGTTTTTGCACCATCTTTAGCAGTTATCTTTGACTTTTCAAATCATTTAATCTACTTTTCTTTTAGAATTATCAAGAAGCACATGTTTCACCTTATACCTTTGCTGGTAGTTTAATTATATGTTACATTGCTTTCTACCTATTTCAGGTGACTGATTTACTTGGCAAGTATCCAGATCTTATGAATGAGTTCAATCAGTTCTTGGAGCGTTGTGAGAATACTGGTAACTGCCGAAGTATCATTTTAAGTTGTTTTATTTTGATTATTTATCCTTATGGCTGTTTTTAATCTATATGTCTCCTGCAGATGGACTCCTTGCTGGTGTTATTAGTAAAAGTATGCAACTGATAGCCTCCTTTTCTTTGTCATTTTGTTATATATTTTCTTGGCTGTTTTCTTATTTGTCATATCCTCGTATGTACATAATTTAGTCTTATATGATGCAAATTACTTTCTTTTATATATATATATATATTTGTAAATTGCAATGATGTTTACCTCTTGATTGCAGAATCACTTAGTGTTGAAGGACATGCATCCAGGCCATTGAAGTTAGAGGAAAAAGATAGAGAGCAGAAACGTGAAATGGAGGGAGCTAAGGAAAAGGAGAGATACAGGGAGAAGTATATGGCAAAATCCATACAGGAGCTTGACCTTTCTAACTGCCGAAGTTGTACTCCAAGCTATCGGCTTCTGCCTGATGATGTATAAACTTTTGATTATTTTTTTCACTTGCAAATTATGCATGATTTGGCACTGATTTTGATGTTCTTTGGTGTTTGTGTCTCTCAGTATCCAATACCTTCAGCAAGTCAAAAATCAGAGCTTGGTGCTCAAGTGCTGAATGATAATTGGGTATCTGTGACTTCAGGAAGTGAGGATTATTCTTTTAAGCACATGCGCAGAAATCAGTATGAAGAGAGTTTGTTCAGATGTGAGGATGATAGGTAAAATTTGCTGGTCTTCCTCTATTTTTCCCTTTACTATGTATGCAATCACTATAGTGATTATTTTCTCTCTCTTAAAGTGCACTGCTTAATTATTCTGTTTCTTTATGCCCTTGGAAATTCTAGATAGCATCTCCTTCTAGACGTAATAGACTTCTTGTTTGATGGTCTTAGGTTTGAGCTGGATATGTTGTTAGAATCTGTGAGCTCAACTGCCAAGCCTGCTGAGGACTTGCTGAACAGCATTAATGAAAATAAAATCAATATGGATTCTCCAGTTCGTGTAGAAGACCACTTTACTGGTTTGTATTTATTACTAGGTTATCAAACTATATGTGACTCTTTGCTATGTGAACGTTTTTCATCTTTTTAACTTTTGGCCTCTTCTGGACCACTTAGTGCAGTTCTAAATTTAAGGTGCATTGAGCGTTTATATGGGGACCATGGTCTTGATGTAATGGAAATATTACGTAAAAATCCTGCTCTTGCATTACCTGTCATTTTAACTCGGCTGAAGCAGAAGCAAGAAGAGTGGACAAAGTGCCGTTTAGATTTTAACAAGGTTTGGGCTGAAATTTATTCGAAAAACCATTACAAATCACTTGATCACCGCAGCTTCTATTTCAAGCAGCAGGATTCAAAGAACTTGAGTGCAAAATGTAAGTGGAATTTCCATACCAAAGATGCAAAATTTGGCATTTTCCGTTGTTGCAAAATCTAATTGAAAGATTGATGGATGATTCTTAACAATTTGTTCTAATATAGGGTGTTCATTTATGGTCTTCTATATTCTTATTACTTTGCCTGTCTAGTCTCATGGATTTTTATTTCTAATTACAGCTTTAGTGGCTGAAATCAAGGAGTTGAAAGAGAAGAACCAGAAAGAGGATGATGTTCTCGTGACTAGCGTTGCTGGTCACAGACAACCCCTAGCTCCACACCTTGAATATGAATATTTGGATGTCGACATTCATGAAGACCTATGTAAACTTATAGAATATTCATGTGAAGAGATGTGCTCAACCAAAGAACAGTTAAATAAAGTCATGTGGCTCTGGACCACTTTCTTGGAGCCAATATTGGGTGTTCCTCCTCGACCTAATGGCAGAGAGGGTACTGATGAGGCTGGTAAAGCTCAGAATGCTGCTGTAAACTGCACTGCATCAAGCATTGCTGAAAGTGATGGAAGTCCTGGAGCTGATGCTACTGTTAATTGTGGGCAACAAAAGGCTGCTAGTGATGGGGATGAGAACAGTTCACCAGAACTAACTAATTCTTGCAGAAATGGTTTGATAAATGGGGAAACTTTAGCCAAAGAAGAACGCTCAGGTCGTGTCTCTAGAGATGATTCAAAGCTAGAGAAAGAGATCAAATTTATAGCTGATAAAAGGCCTGGAATTAACATGCTTGCAATTGGAATCGAAGCCGAAAATAATCACAGCAGAAAAAATGTTGAAGGGGCATCAGGTACAAATGTCAGAAAAGTTACATGACAATCATTTCCATGATTTTGTTGTTCATTGATCTAGTTTTGGTTATTACTTTTATTCTTATTATTCCTTCTTTTCCAAAATCATGTTGCAATACTGAGATTGTTTTGAATTTCAAGGGTGTGGTGCAGCAGCATCTAGACCTAGTAGCATTGCTGCTGGTGAGGCTCATGAATCTGAAGCTAATGCTGATCTTGTACATTCATCCGAGGTATGAGTTTATGCATATCACCTACTGTATTCTACTTAGCATGGCTGAAGCTGATATTACTAAATTGTTTTGGTAAAATATAGCAATATTTGGCATCTTTTGGCCTTGCTTTCCTTGCTTATTCTGCTCACCTCCTCCTTGTTGAGGTGAAAAAGCAAGGGGGTTCTCTCTTTCATTTTTTAGTCATAATATGCTTATGTAAAATTGCTTGGTTCTTCAGGGTGTTGATGTAACAAAACATGCTTTATTAGTAAATGGAGTGCCTACAGATGGCTCTAATGCTAGTAGATATCCCGAAGAATCTGCTGGTCCCTCCAAAATTGAAAAAGAAGAAGGTGAATTATCACCTAATGGTGATTTTGAGGAGGATAATTTTGTTGCCTATGGTGATACTGGTCTAAAGGTTGTTCCAAAGGCAAATCATGGTGTTGAAAGCAGACAGTACCGGTCTGGAAATGGGAAAGACTTGCATTCTGAGGACGCCGGAGGAGAAAATGATGCGGATGCTGATGATGAGGATAGTGAAAACGCCTCAGAGGCTGGTGATGATGCGTCGGGCAGCGAGTCTGCAGGTGATGAATGCTCCCATGAAGAGCATGAAGAGGTAGAACGTGATGAAGTTGATGGTAAGGCTGAGAGTGAAGGTGAAGCGGAAGGGACGACTGATACACATGTGGGAGGAGATGGCATGTCGTCATCATTTTCAGAACGTTTTCTTTTTACGGTGAAGCCTCTTGCAAAGCATGTACCTGCAGTTTTACCTGAAGAAGATAGTAACAGTTCTTGGGTTTTTTATGCAAATGATGATTTCTATGTTCTTTTCAGACTTCATCAAGTACGTAGGGTTTCTAAACCTTTTTAGTTTTTTTTTTTTTTCATTTTTCTTTCGACGTTTTAATAACTATTCTTCAATCTTTGATTTTCGTTTAGATCCTATATGAAAGAATACTGTCAGCAAAAACAAATTCAACAGGTGCTGAAATAAAGTGGAAAAATTCAAAAGATGCTAGTTCTTCAGATTTATATGCCAGGTGATTTACATATCAATTTTACTGCTGAACAATTTGAAGGGTCGGACTCGGATGCATTCTAATTTGGAAAATTCCATCTCTGTGCTACACAGATTTATGAGTGCACTGTACAGTTTGCTTGATGGATCTGCCGATAATGCAAAGTTTGAGGATGAATGTCGAGCTATACTAGGAAACCAGTCATATGTGTTATTCACATTGGACAAGCTAATATATAAATTGGTTAAGCAGGTTTGCTTTCTTTGATGGTTTTTCTTTATTTTTTCATCATTTTTCCTTCAACTGTTCTGAAATATAGTTTTCATTGCAGCTTCAAGCTGTTGCAACGGATGAGATGGATAATAAGCTTCTTCAATTGTTTGACTACGAAAAATCCCGAAAACATGGGAAGACAATGGATTTAGTGTATTATGAGAATGCACGTGTCCTTCTTCATGAGGAGAATATATATCGATTGAAATGTGTAAGTTTTGCATGTCCCTTTACTTATGTTGCTCCGACTCTTTATTTTTCTTGAAGTACACGTGTCCGATTCCTGTGTCCAACGCATATCCGTACATGGGTATGGGGATATGACATTCCAAATACATGGAAAAACTTAGAAAAAAATTGAACATACCCGTGTCGGACACATACTCGTATCCGACACTCACATCCGATTCCGAGTAACATAGTCCTCTACTACAACCCCTTTCCAAAAAAAGAAACGAACTGAATAAGGCACATGACTGCCCTACTATCTTTCTATCTCTGAATATGTATGTTAACACGTATAATTTTTTTTTTTACTTTGGTTCCTTTTTCGCAGTCATCTTCGCCATCTTGTTTGTCTATTCAGCTGATGGACAATGTCATTGAAAAACCCGAGGCATTTGCTGTTTCCATGGAACCTAATTTTTCAGCTATTTTGCACAATGATTTTCTGTCAGTCTTTCCTGGAAAAAAGGAGCCACATGGCATTACACTAAAGAGGTAATAACTGATAACATTCGGATTAATAGGTTTCGTCTATGTTGTTTCGACTCTTCGTTTTTCTTGAAGTACTCGTGTCCGACCCATATCCGGACATAGGTATGAGATATGATCCTCCAAGAATCTTCCAAATATATGAAAATTTTAGAAAAAATTGAACATACTCGTGTTGGACACATACCCGTGTCCGACACTCACACCTGAGTCCTAGTAACATAGGGTTTCGTAGTTCAGCAATTAACATATATCTGGTGTAAAAATAAAATGTAGCATGTAAATGCTAGGTCCTGCCAGCCTCTGATGTGTTTATTATAGATGATTGTAGCAAAGAAAAGATTCGGAATATGTCGTTAAATAACTAGTTTCTAATCTGCTTTTCTTTACTGATATTTGCAGAAACAAGAACAAGTATACAAGTCTAGATGAATTTGCTGCTACTTGCATGGCCATGGAAGGTGTTGAACTGGTTAATGGTTTAGAGAACAAGATAGCTTGTAACTCATACAAGGTATCGTTCGAGCTGTTATTAATATCCGGTTTAATCTTTTATCTTTCTTTCTTTCGTTGCCTATTATGGACTATGATGGCGCGGCATATGTGTATCGCTAAGAAATCGCTTATGCACGTAATGTTTACCTATGTTACCCGGGCTTTTCATTTTCTTTAAAGTATTAATGTTCGATACTTGTGTCCGATACATATTTAGACATGAGTATGGGTGTATGATCTTTCAAATATATGAAAAAACTTGGAAAACATTAAGCATATCCGTGTCAGACACATATTCGTATCCGACACTCACTCGGAGTCCAGGTAACATAAATGTTTGCCTCGGGTCCTTTTTTTACATTTATGATCTGTGTATTCTGTTGGCAGATTTCGTACGTGTTGGACACCGAAGATTTCTTCTTTCGTAGGAGAAGAAATTCGCCACAACGCGGATCTTCATATCGTAATCAGGCAAGAGTACAGCGGTTCCATAGATTTTTATCTGCTTCACAATAATTTAGTATTCATTCTCTCAGACTGGCACAAAAGGTAAAATACAACATCGAAATCTTTATAATCTTCAAAACCCTTTAAATTACTTTTTTTTTTTTTTTTTCCTGAGGATTTTTGAAGATGGCTTAAACCTTCATGCTGTTCTTGCAGAAGCACCTTGGTTGGTGCAACCAAACCTTGAAAGGCTTTCGAAACGGAGACATGTTTCTTCTTCTTGTAAGTTCATAATGGTTAGGAAATGTAGCATATTTGTAAGATCATATGAGCAGGATCTGACCTGTGTAAATAGGGTTTTGCATGATATTTTTGTAAAAAAAGAAGGGTTTTATTTGTTTATTAGTTTTCTTATTGACAGGGGGCAACATCAAAAAGTTTTTGCTGAAACTATACGGTGTTGGCTAGAAAATTATCTAATTTAGCAAATGAAAGCTACAAAATGATCTAATTTAGCAAAAAATATATATAACTTTTTTGTAGAAAAATAAAAAGTATATATAAATTATGTTATTCAGATTTGGATGGGTGAGTATTAAATATGGATATATGTTTAGTTTGATATGAATATATTTAAAATTTTTAAAGTTTTTTTAATATATATTTGAAGGATTATATTTCATACTTATGTCTATATATGTGTTGAATACATATGTTAGATGAATATTTTTAAAAAAATAAAAAATTCAGATAACATAACATGTAAAGACTCATTAAGCCTTAAAGATATACATAGAACAAGAATAACCTCAAAAGTAGCTTCAACATAAGAAAAGCTGAAAGTCTCAAAACCAAACTGTTGGGCTCAAATATAACATTTTTGATGGTCTAAACCTTCTAAGCAAAGAGCAACAATAGTTGACTCAAGTCTTAATGTTACTTATTTTACACGATAATATTAAGGAACATATTCTACTCAATTGTTTTACTTGTCTAAGTACCAGCCCTGAGTGTCTAAAGTCTAAACTCAGATTGAGAGTCACTATCATAGTTAAAGCTTCACCTATTCAGGGATCTATTTAGGGGTCGGGTAGTGATTTTTTATTTTGCTTATTCAAGTTCGGTTTAAACTAAAAAATTTGTATTATTATTTAAAAAATATTTTATATTATTATTTATATATTTTTATAATTAAATTTAAATAAAAAATATTTTTTATTAAATAAATAAAAATCCAAGTCAAATCAACTCAAATTACCAGATTCGGTCCAATTCGGATTGAACTTACTGTACTTAGGGATGGTAATGGAGCGGGACGGGAGAGAGGATTGTCTTATCCACTTTTGTCCTACTCTTGTATGGATGTTGAAAACATCCATCTCCATGGATGTCGGTTACATCCATAACCGTTTCACGGTGCTCTATTCCGCTACACCATAATTTTTATTAATTATTTTTAACTTAATATTGTAAAAAATTATATTGTAATTTATTCATAAATATAATTTTAGTATATAAAATTCTTTAATATATATATATATATAGTATATATACTTAAAATATAAAATATTTTAAGGGTAGGATAATAATTTCAAAAAGTAGGAGAGTGGAGCAAACATTTATCAAAATTATCCTATTTCATCTCGCCCCGTTTTTCAAAACAAATCTCTTCGTTTGAAACTAATTGATGCAAAATTTATCGGTTGGATTGGATTTTACCATTCCTAACCGTATTGGATCGGATAGTGAACAAATCTAATTAAAGCCGGTCCTGCAAAATTTCTATTTTGGGTTTTGTAGGAATGGCAGGCACTTACACCAATTGGAGCCAACGCATTTACAAGTTGCATTGGCCTTCTCTTTATACTCATCTTGTCGTCTGCTCTGTTTTCTTTTAGACTCTTCCAGCTGTAGGTAGCCATCAACATAGTTTCCAAATGGCTCACTTTAGATTCAAGAAGGATTGAGAAATTTTCTTCGGAAAGAAAAAGGAAAATAAAAATATAGAAGAAAAAAGGCATACAATTTCTTTTATTGGTCAAAGTAATTTGTTTTTATTATTAAGTTGGATGATTAATTATCTCAAACCCATCACTGGAAATGCAAAACAAATTGAATTTATTCATGGCAATGTGATCTTTCATGAACTGAACTCACCCATAATTTAAGACACCAAAAAATTAATAAAAATTTGTTCAGAGCACGTGGTCACATATTTTTCAATGGTGGATGAACCGACCCAAAAGGCAAGCAAGCAGGTTCCTTGAAGCCAACAAATTAACAAACAAATATACCAAGTCTTGGAAAAGCAGGTTCCTTGATTCAAACCAGTGAAACTTCTCAGTCACATTCGTAGCCGCGTCCCTCTTTGGAAAAGCAGACGTATTTGGACTTGTCTAAATCTTGGTTGACTCTTTCAATCTTCTTCTCTTCAATATAAATTACTCTTTTTTTTTTTTTTTTTTTTCTTTCATTTCAGTTTCATTTGGAGCAATTGTTCTCCAAGACTTACTTCATAAGAAACTAGAAGAAAAACCCAGTTTTTATTTTGTTTTCATATATGGATATCATGTTTCTATCTAGATCAGTTTTTGGGGTCATTTGCTTGGCTTCTTTACTTCTTTTCCCTGTAAATGCAATCAGGTTGTTTACAGAAAAGGTTACAGGAATGGAATCAAATTTGTTCATGAAGTTCTTGGAGGCACCAGAGTATCAAAATGGACTTGAATGTCCAGTTTTGACTAAAGAAAATTTGTTATGTGACTCTTCAATTGTTCATATTGCAATGACAATTGATCCTAAGTACCTGAGAGGTACTATAGCAGCAATCCATTCAGTTCTAAAGCATGGATCTTGTCCAGAAAATGTGTTCTTTCACTTCATTGCCTCGGATTCAAGCTTGGTTAATGCAAATGTCCTTACCCAGATTGTTAAGTCTGCATTTCCATCTTTGAGTTTCAAGGTTTATATCTTCCAGGAAAATCTTGTAAGGAATCTCATTTCATCTTCTATCCGCCAAGCTCTCGAAAACCCTTTAAATTATGCAAGAAGTTACTTAGCTGATATTCTTGAGGCCTGCATTGAACGAGTGATTTACTTAGATTCTGATACCATTGTTGTAGATGACATCAAAAAGCTATGGAGTATAACTTTGAGTGGATCAAGAACCATTGGAGCTCCAGAGTACTGTCATGCAAACTTTGCCAAGTATTTCACTAGTGAGTTCTGGTCAAACTCCGAGTTAACCAGGGTTTTTGAAGGGAAAAGGCCTTGTTATTTCAATACAGGTGTAATGGTGATGGATTTGATAAGGTGGAGAGAAGGTGACTATACAAGGAAGATTGAGAGATGGATGAGAATTCAGAAAGAGAGAAGAAGGATTTATGGGTTGGGTTCTCTTCCACCATTTTTGTTGGTTTTTGGTGGAGATGTTGAGGCCATTGATCATAGATGGAATCAACATGGGCTTGGTGGAGATAATTTGGTGAATAGTTGTAGACCTTTGAATCCAGGTCCTGTAAGTTTGCTGCATTGGAGTGGTAAAGGGAAACCATGGGTAAGGCTAGATGAAGAGAGACCTTGCTCAGTTGATTTCCTTTGGGCACCTTATGATCTGTATAAATTTCATGGATATCATCAGCAGTAGGAACAACAAAAAGCAAGAATTGCCTTAGATTTACATCTGATTCTTTTTTATTTATTTGTATATCTTTGATCTCCTCTTTTCAGTACCCTTCTATTCTTTTTTGATAACATTAAGAGATTTTTTGTGTGTAAATAGACACAAAAGAAGCTGCGGAATATTGTTTCAGCTCTTTGTATTATGAGTTATTTTTTGTAATGCAAACCATTTTGGCTACTTTGGATTCATTAGAATTGAATACGAGTATATATTCGATAGGGATATATATGATTTTTTTTTTATATATTTGGAAGATCGTACTCCATACTTATATCCGAATATGTGTCAGAATACAAATACTTAAAAAGGAAATGAAGAGTCTGAGTACCATAGTTTCGAGTAATTCATAAATTTCAAATTTCTGGTGGTGAATTCAATTGAAATTCTGCAATGGTCATAAAGTAGATGGTAGAAACAGTTTGATGAGACAAATTATGCAGTCACAATTCCTGGAGCTCCCATAAAAACAATCCCCTCTCTCTTTTTTACTCTACTATTCAGGAATCCATGAAGCTCTATAAACCTATGTTGCTCCGACTTTTCATTTTTGTACGACACCCATATTTGATGCATATCCGGACATGGTATGAAGATATGATCTCTCAAAAATCCTCCAAATATATGGAAAAACTTAAAATAAATCAAACATACTCATGTCCGACACTCAGATCCGAGTTCGAGTAACATAGCTATAAACTACCCTATTTCAAGCTCCCCTCAACAATAAGTCTTTTCTTGTTCATGCAATGGAGTCACCAATTCCACAAGGTAGATATATATTTATGGGCTTCTTTCTTGCCTTTTCTTGTATTTTGCATTACAATTCTGTTAAACTAACCTATTGAAGAGCAAAGGATTAATATCGGTTGTTAAGAGTATGCAGCATCATTTCTACAATCCCCTTAGAAAAGGAATTGAATGGAATTGTTACATTCCAACTTTCAAAGATCAAACTATAGTTATCGTAAACGGATCGGAAAATGATCCATTCAAAGTGTTGGGTCATCGGATCAATAGTTCAATCGATTGGATCAATCGAACCGATAAAAATATTTAAAAATATAAATATTTTTTTAAAATTAATCAATTGTGTGAACCGACTACCGAAAACTAACAAATCAGAGACCATACATTAACAAAAGTTAGGGAGGAAGACAATTAACTAGTGCAAATAGTTTAGGAACTTGGAAAAGAAGTTATAGCCAGAAAAAAAAAACTTTCAAATTCACAATAAATTCTATTTTCTTTAATCAGTAAGTAATTCAGGAACTTATTGCATGCTCAAGTTTCTAAACAAGAAAAGAGGAAACATGTAATGGAGGAGCTCGAAGCTCACAGAGGGGAATCAGGAAATGCATCAAGTGAAAGGTTATGATTACTGGAGAGGGTTGGATCGAGAAAATACATCCAACAAAGTGTCATATACCTGTAAAGAAAATGTTGCGTACCATTTTGAACATGTCTATTTGGTCATCTTGAGTTAGAGAATCAGAGAGGGGGATCAGGGACTTAAATGTATCTCTTCTTTTCCTGCAACTTCGGCATACCAAGACTTCCATGCTTCCATGTAATGAGCAAAAAGGTCACTAAGAGCTGCAACACCATTAAAAAAACCTATATTACTCCAACTCTTCATTTTTCCTGAGGTACCCATGTCCGACGTCTGTATTCGATACATTTTCGGACATAGGTATGAGGATATGATCCTCCAAATATATAGAAAAACTTAGAAAAAATTGAGTATACCCGTGTCGGACACATACCCATATCCAATACTCACATCCGAGTCTGAGTAACATAAAAAAAAAAAAACATATCATACAATTACAATGGCAAGGATATGGATTCTAATATGACCACATAAGATATGCAATACAGGAGATCTAAGCAGGTTCCATTATGTTTTGTACATAATCCAAAATGAAAAGGACATTCTCTTTGCCGAAACAGTTCTTCTCAACTGAGGAAAGTGTAGATGTGTGAGATCCACAATTTTGTTGTACAGTGTCTTCGAGTGTAAACAATGTGATGATGAGTTATTTTGTTAGAACGGATTATTAAGTATTTTAAAATTTCCTTTTCTTTTTGGTCCAATCACCATGAAGCTCTCATTGGTGGGATTACTGAAATTGGCTACAAGAGAAGGTGCTGGAATCCTTTGGATGCATAATCAACCATCAAAATGGTGCCATAATTTTGCAGCGCCACTTATTAATCATGCATGGTCAACGATGTGTATTTTAAGTAATGAATCAAAGAAGGTACCTTGATTAAGATACTGAGGTTTATAAGTAGAAGCAAGGCTGTCCCAGTCCTGAACTGGTCTCACATTTTTGTTCCCTAAGGGCATATCGGCAGGAGTAAAAGGGCCAAATACAAAACTCTTGGTGCTCTGCTTTGAATGCTGCTCCATTTTATGATCATATTCTACACTCTCGTGCTTAATATGCATTGCCATATTTTCCTTCTGGTTTAACTTCCGATGAACTGAGGAGTTTGCCTTCGTTCTCTTTAAACTGTGGTTTGTAATCTCAGTCCCAAACATCCTCTTCTTTGATTCATTCAATTCCAAAGCTGTCGTTGACCCATCATGAAGTTTGGCTCCCCATCCCAGCCACCTAAATGCCGGTTTCCTGCTCTCGGGGTGATGGGTCTGCAAATCGATCAACAAAATAAAGAACTAGTAAGAAGAACTGGACAAATTTTAGGTTTCTTTGAGCTGGGGGCCCTTACTATTTACGATCCTTGTGCACAAATCATGATATAAGGAAAAAAGAAGGATTTTCTTTGCTGGATTTGGATGTTCTTTTTGCTACATAATCATACCTTCTCAATTAAATTAATGGAAGAAAACACATTGGCAATGTCATACAATCGTCTAACTTTTGCTGCAAAACAATTACCAGAGAAAAGAATAAGTGATTGACTGTAATAAAATTTCAGAAATGACATTAATAAATGGTTTATTCACTTACTTCTCATAGCAGTTGAATTATGGACATCACCCAGCAAAGCAATGGCAGCATTATCAAGGGTGATCAGTTCAGCCTGTTGAAAAGAAATCAGATATTCACCATACAGGACAAATAAACAGTTCATAACAGCAAATCCATATAAAAGAGAAGTTCTCTTACATCTGAACAAAGGAAAAGCTTGACAAAGTTCTGCGTGATAAGCCAAAGAGATTTTTCTCTTTTGGTATCTAAGCAATAAACAATAGTGCTAACTATATTAATAGAAGCAATTAAAAATGAAATTTTTTTACAATAAATGTGTTCCATGCATGAATGACTGTAAGTAATCACAATGATCTGTATCGCAAGTAATATATTAGCAAATCAAAAGACAGAAGAAAAAAAAAGCTCTTACCAGTACGTTTTGATGATTCTGAAAGATTATCTTGCCCATCAATCTTCACATGTAAAGACACTCTACTTTCATTTTCATCTGAAACCTAAGCAAAATAGCTCAGCTAGTTAAACATGGAAAGACCAGAATATTAATAGGACCTCTATTAAAAAAAAAAAACAAAGTTTTGAATTCCTCAAGTTTTACTTCAAATTAAAGGCATAAACTGAATCAGACTAGATTATTAAGATATATTAGACCCAATTCCCACTTATATTAGATCACTAAGATATGTTAGCAACAGTCTCAGTTCCAGATATTGAAAAACCAAGTTATTTAAGTTTCTTTGGGGCTAATATTTTTTCAACATACAAATGGAGTAAGGGAACTAAAATAGAATTATACCCTTAATGATTTGCTGCAATCTGAAAAACAGAAATTCTGTTTCAGAGCCTCTTCCTATAAGCAGAAAACATGATAAATCAGGTTCTTCAGTTTAAAATCAAAAAAAAAGAAAAAGTGAAAATGAAATGAAAAGCAGAAATTTGAAATCTACCTTAAGCTTCTCCAAAGCCCTTGGAATTTCTCCAAAACCCTTCCATGAGTATTGGTTCTTTCCTTTTCTTGCCACTACCTAAACAAGAGAATGCCAAAATAAACTCAAACTAATCCTTTCACTGAACTAAACCAATAAAAAATAAGGGTCAAAAAGAATTTGTATCTTACTCCAATACTCTCCAATATATTCACTACGTCATATATACGACGACGTTCAACTCCTGAAATATGCAAAAGGGTTTCAATAAAGCAAAAATATATAATTCTAATAAAATATTGATCTTTAAGAATTAACTAATCAATTCTAATTAATGCAAACTCCGTATATCTCCAAGAGCCGACTTTGAGGGGAAAAAACAATTAAAATTTAAAAAGAAGCAAATAAATAAAATCCTAAACAATGTTAGTAATTGATTCATTTTCTCAGCAATTAATAGAAAAATTAGATAAAAGACCTAATTTTGAAGCGGCATCGTCGAGTCCAATCGTTTGAACACCGTCATGATTATACAACGCCAAGAAACTGATACAAAAGAATTTAAAATAAAAAACATTACAAAAAAAGTTTAAAGATTGAACTAAGATCAAATCTAAGAAACTTCAACGAGCTGAGAAAACATTTACTTGGAGCATAAAAGGCCGAGAGATTTTTCTTTGCGGCAGTATAGAGTTCGTGAATTAGATTCAGATTCTCGAGAAACAAACGAAGACATTGATGTTTTCCCGAGAAACGAACAGAGAATCAAGAGAAGAGAAAATGTCCAAAGGAAAACCGAATCTTTTTTTTTTTTTGTTTGGTCAGTGAGAAAGAGAGAGAAAATTTGTTTGGCGGGTTTGGGAATTCAAACGTGAAATCAGATCCGGTGTTTTTTTTGTTTACGTTGGCTTTTAGGTGGGTCGCGCGAATTCAAATTGAGATCTTGAACCGCTATTTATCTGTAATTACTCTTTTGACCTTGTGCCTTCTATTTGGGCTTCTTAATCAAAAGAGAAGAAATTGGATTTTATATATTTTTTTAAAATATACTAATTAGTACAAAATATTACACTTATAAATTAAGAATCTTAATCTCACATACTTTATTAGGGATGAAAATGGCTGATTAATTTTGAGGTATTCGTACTCGAATTCGATTATCAAATATAATATTTATATTTTATCTGAATTAGTTTAACAATATTAGACTTGTTCATAGGTCGGGTAACTCGTCTGGCCCAGTTTGTATTGGGCCAAGTCTGGACAAGTATTTTAGTGATTCGAGCTGGCTCCCGATTCGGATCACTGTTCACACAATAAAAATATTATTTTTAAAAATTTTAATTATAAAAATATATGAAAATAAATAAAAAATATAATATTTTAATATATATGAACAATAAATATGGGCTGACGGTCGGGTTTAGGTAAGGCAAAATAAAAAATTTGAGCCACGATCCAACCCATAAGCATGTCTAAACAATACTTTATTAAAATCATTACCTATTTATTTAGTTAAAATGATATGGGTATCCATTAAAAAAACTCAACCCGATCCCAAGTCATTAATAAAAAATAAATTTTTTATTTTTATATATTTATTAATCAAAATTAAATCATTTTCAAATATATTATAGATAAGTAATTTGTCAATTACACACTAAAAATAATATAAATATTAAAAATCCATTATAAACAAGTTCGACGAATACCCTAAGCTTAATACTTATACCTTTTTTAGAGTATCCTAATCATATTTAAACGGATTAGATAGTGTGAAATTGTGGATATCCATTTATATCCTATTTATCATCTTTAGATTTGATATCGTGAAAGTTATTGTGATTATAATCACAAATTTTCAATTAAAATTAGATTTATCAATTAAAATATTTAAAATAAAATTTATTTATTTATCATGAGTTAAGATTTTATACTTGTGATTAAGTTACATTAAGATTACATGGTAATTTTTATGAAATGAAATTCGTGAAATCAAAATTCATAAAGTAAATGTTATCAAATTCGTAAGATTATCAAAATGGATTTATGCTTGATTGATTTTCTTGATTTATTATTTTAATTTAATGGTTTAATGTTTAGATGCAAGTTTGGCAAAATGCAATATTGGAACTAATATTTATTTAAAATATTATAATTTTTATTTGATTAAAGAAACATTTTAAGGGAGAAAAAAAGTGAGGTTGCCAAAATAATTTTAGGGGCAAAAAGGGAATGTTATGTTAAGGGGCAAAATTTAGGATTTACCTACGTTCTATTCGGTGTAGTGCGCTTAGTTAAAAGGGGTGGCGCCAAAAGGTTTGGAAAGGCTCCGATCTCGAGACTGAATCTGTTTTATCTGTTCACGTGCTTGCTCTTAGCCATTTTAACCTGAATTATTCTGCAAACTACTAGTTTAGTCTGCCGATGTTTTTTTATTCGGGTGAATTTGAAATACAAATATATGTTTTATTTTGATAGAGATGAATATTAAATATGAATATATGGCTCATACGAATGTATTTATTTTTAAAAATTTTTTTATATATAAAAAATTATATTCTATACCATTAAGTGTCATCAATGATTTTAGAGTTTTTAATATTCTATACCATTAGGGATGAATATTAAAAAATTATATTCTATAATCTATACCCTATATATAACCTAATTATTATGTTCAACTCATCGGCAATTCTCAATAACGTTTTTAATGTTTCGAATCTGAGTTTAGTTCAATTGATTTATGTAACATTTGTAACTCATTCCCTTATCTCAAACTGCATCCTCTTTTGTACCAACTTTTTTTTCAATTTTCCACAAAGAACAAATCAAATACAGTGTCCAAGAATATATGAAAAGATCACCCCCATGCAAGCTTGCTTGTTGCTAGCACCATCATTTTAATAAGAAACACATGACAAAGCTAACCCAGCTTATATTATTTTGACTCTTCATTTTTCTTGAAGTACCCGTGTCGGACACCTATGTCCAATGCATATCTGGATATGAGTTTAAGGATATGATCCTCCAAATACATAAAAATCTTTAAAAAAAAATTGAACATACCCGTGTCGGACACATACTCGTGTGCGACACTCACACCCGAGTCCGAGTAACATAAAACCCAGCATAAACTCCATGACTGATAAGCTTCAATTATAAGTGAAGCTGTGGTTACAAGTGTAAATATCTGAGACAAAAGCATACTAGGATAGCAAGTATTGATTTTGAAGCTTTCAAACAAATAAAAATATGGTTAAAAAGATATAACAAGGGATAAAATAATAAAATTTCATTGGAGGGAAATGCTATAAATATTAATCAACCGTCCTTTCTTTGACCTCAGCATTTGCCAAGAAAAAAACAATAACAACTATCCAATGCAATCGAAGTATTAAAAAAAAAAAAATCAATGCAAAATAGTATAACAGACTGACAGAATTGAAGCTAACAAGACCAGAAAGAT
Source organism: Fremontodendron californicum (assembly GCA_030761205.1). NCBI lineage: Eukaryota > Viridiplantae > Streptophyta > Magnoliopsida > Malvales > Malvaceae > Fremontodendron > Fremontodendron californicum. Next base: position 30,962,833 of record JAULJL010000011.1, read on the forward strand.
ATTAAAACGACTGTAGAGAGATAAAACAGAAAAACTTTAAACTTCATGGCTCAACAGTACTCACTTGTTGCCACTCGCCGTCGACTGCTTCTTTCCACAATGTTACATTGTTATTCCCATCGGCAACGGACAATAAGTTTCCGGTCAGTGACCATGAGACCCTCCAAACTGGGGTCTTGAAATCCTTCAAAATCTTACTCTCCCATTTTCCACCTTCTTTACCACAAGTCCATATAACAACTTTCCCATCCTGAGAAGCACTTGCAATGGTGGATTTTGGAAGCCCCAAGTTGGGTGCCCAAGCAAGATCCGTCACGCGGTCAGTGTGCATGTGGAGGGCAGGGAAGCAGTCCATCTTCCAAGTCCCATTATACAGCTTCCATACTTTCACAGTATCGTCACACCCGCCAGAAGCCAGCTTCTGAACAGGATCGAGTAGATCAGATCCGACTAAAGCCCCTGGTGCCATTGATGGCGCCCATGAAACTGAGGTTACTCCAACAGGGTGAGCTTGGTCTATCCTGGTGGTATCCCAACCACCATCAACCCTAGCCGTAAAGACTGAGATATTACCATCTGAAGATCCACAGGCCAAACAAAGGCCAACTTCATGGGGTGCCCATGCAATGGAGTTCACAGATGATTTATGATCATTAAAAACATGAGCCTGCAACCACTCATTTGGATTACTTTCCTTCCAGATTATCACCTGGCCATCGTAAGAACAGGATGCAAGGACTGATCCAAACTTGGGATGTGCCCAAGCAACCTCCAAAACAGGACCTTTATGGCCATGTAGAACAGCAAGTTGCTGTGAACTAGAGCTGGTTATACCAATGATCTTAATGGCTGTATCAGATGAAGAAATCGCCAGCCGTTTTCCATAATAATCCATGGCGACATCATGGACTGCGTCCGCATGAACCGTCTCAATTTTCAGTGCAGGCATCTTTTGAACTTCAATTGGCAGCTCCTTATATCTTCAAAATTCAATATCCAAAATCATATAAAAAATATACATTGATCAATAATATTTACACCACTCAAGTCATTTAAAGTAATTCTCAAAAACTTTTACATGCAATAGCAAATTAGCAATCTAATATAAAACATTGTGAACATTTCTACCAAATCAGAAGTCACTAAGGCCCTGTTTGATTATTCCTTTGGTACTTGCTTTTCCTTTCGGCAAAAGAGCATCTTTGAATACAGAAACAACCAATATTTTTCAAGAATTAAAAGTTAAAACTTTTAACTCTCTTGAATAACAAAATGCATAAGTTGGCCTCATAGCAACGTTGAAGATGCAACAAATGATACTCGTCTACAAAGGAATTATAATCCCAAACAAAAACACAAAAAACAAATTTTCCAGGGAAAGATACAAAAATCTAAGAGATACCCACCAAACAAAATCAATCCCAGAAATCATAACAATAAAAGGATAATTTTTTTACAAAGAATCCAATTAATTTTGCAGCATAATAAATTCAAATAAAAACAACCCAGAATCAAAAATTCGAAAATGGGTTCATTTCATCAAGATCTTCAGTCTAGAAACTATGAATCTAAATCAAACTTAAATTATCATAAACAAAACAGATCTGAAGATCATATAATACATTGAGAAACAGCAAAATGGCTGAAAATTAAAGAACAAAATAAGAAATTTCAAGTACCTGATAGAGAGAAAGGATGATTGAGGAGTTTGGTAACGGCTAGGCCAGAGATCAACTCTGAAACTGTGAAATTTTGAGCGAAAAGAAAAACTAAATTGAACAGAGTTTTTCTGGGCCGTTTTGTATGGATGCAAGGATTATGATTTGACCCAAACAGTGATAAGAGTTAGCTTAAGCTAATCTACCAAATAGTTTTTTTTTTTCACTTTTACTTTTCTTCTCTATTTTTTTTTTTATTGTTGATAAAACATTTTAAGTGAATTTTCCATTCTATAAATTACCTTAACGACAAGAAAAGGCTTTAAAATCATTTGTTAGATAAGAATAATTATTATTTGGGATATGTTAATTAGGCAAAATGAAAAGTGTAATTAATTGTTTATTATTATTATTTTTAATTTAGAAAAAATAATATATTAAATGTAAAAAAATTTCTTAAACTAATAATTAAATAATCCTTAACCGGTGTCTATAAACATCGGTTAAGCGAATCCTTATTATTTATTATTACTATTATTAGAGAAGAGATTCACTTATACTGTATAAAATTAATTTAATTTTACACGTTTTCGTAATTTTTTACACGATTTATATTTGTTTAATCTAAATATTGTATTTCATGTTTTATTTAAATAGATTGTACATATCAAATTTCGAGTAAATTAAAAAAATTTAATTATTTATTCAATGTAAAAAAATTTAACCGATTAATATTATTAAAAAAATGATATTTTCAATTGATATGATATAAATATCAAATCGATTTAAAATTTTACATGCACATAAAATATAATTAAATTATTAAATTTAATGATCAATTTACTAAAATATTAATCACACATAAATGTAGTAGGTTGTATGGTATTAATAAAGGGTCCACATTTGTAAGAAGAAAGACTAAAAAAATCCAAAATTTCAACCTTGATCAAGTCTTCGTCAAAACGCAAGTTATGATAAACCTTCCTTTCTTTTATTTTTTAAAAAAATGAAAAACAAAATGTTAGATCCCATCACATAAAAAAGAAAAAACAGACACAGAAAAACACAGAGGAAGCTTTCGAAGGAAAAAAAAAACAGAGGAAGAAGAAGAAACAAACGCAAAAAAGAAAATCCCAAACATGCCCTTATCCTCCTATCTTGGCAACACCCGCCGTGGCGGTGGATGGGCCCAGGCGTTGCTTCCGTCTTCATCAGGCACCGTCAAATCAACCCCGAAAGCCCATCCAACTCGAAGGTCACGCAAACGGACGGCTTTGATCAACTTCCTGTTCACCAACTTCTTCACCATAGCTCTTTCTCTTTCCCTTCTCTTCTTCCTCATAACTCTCCTTCTCTTCGGAATCCCAAAACCCATTTCGTCCCAATTCAAGCCCCGATCCATGACCAGAAGGGTCACGACCCGGAAACCAGTAACCCGAAAACAACCCAGCTTGAATCCAAACCAGAACGGTGCCGTAGTAGATATAACAACTAAAGAATTGTATGATAAAATTGAGTTTTTGGATAAAGCTGGAGGGGCTTGGACACAAGGGTGGAATGTTAGTTATAAAGGAGATGAATGGGATAGTGAGAAGTTGAAGATTTTTGTGGTACCTCATTCTCATAATGATCCAGGGTGGAAGTTCACCGTGGAAGAGTATTATGAGAGGCAGTCAAGGCAGATACTTGATACTATTGTTGACACTTTATCAAAGGTGATTTTTTCCCTTTTTTTTTGGGTTTTTGGGAGGTTAATTCTTGATGGGTTTTTGTTAAGATGGGTTGAAATGGTTGAATAAAGTTGGAATTTGCATTGGGATTTGGTTTTTGAGCTAGTTAGTTTTCTTTTTTTTGGTTGATATTTAGTGTTGAATAAAGTTTTAGAATTTGATTGAGATTTGGTTGTTGAGCTTGATAGTTTTTTCTTGGTTGATATTTAATGCTGAATAGAGTTTAAATTTTGATTGGAATTTGGTATTTGAGCTTGGAAGTATTTTGTTGATAAATGGTGCTGAAGTTAGGTTTACTGAATGAAATAGTGCGACTTTTTTTTTTTTTTTTTTTTTTTTTATCTTTCCTTTGTATAGAAATGGAATTTCAGCTATCCTTCTGATTCCTTTGGGAGGTAAGTTTTGATGGTTTTTTTGGAGTAATTACTGAAGTAGATTGGTGGTTTTTTGTTATGGTGTATCATTTTTGGAAGTTAATCTTTGGATTGTGCTGAAATGGTTAAATGTAATGAGAATTTTGATTGGCATTTGGTTTTTGAGCTTTTTAATCCCTGTTTTACTTCCTGGACTAAATATGTTACACAAAGGTGATTTTTGTGCACTTAGACTTAGTTATTTCTATTAAATTGAGGAGAAACAAGAAATTGTTAACTTTTTATTTTTTTTTTATTTTTTCTGATTAAAAAGTAATGGCAGCCTGTTAAATTTCTAAAGGTTGTTTGAATTTTATTTGCAGGATAGTAGGCGGAAGTTCATATGGGAAGAGATGTCATATTTGGAAAGGTGGTGGAGAGATGCCTCAGAGGATAAAAGGGAGTCTTTCACAAATTTGGTGAAGAATGGGCAGCTAGAAATAGTAGGAGGTGGCTGGGTGATGAATGATGAGGTATTCCCACAAGCTTATATAATCCTAGAAATTCATGCATGTGGGGTGGGGGCTTAGAATGTTGTTTTCTTTTGCATTATTCTTTCATTCTCTCTCTTTTCTTTTCTTTTTGGTCATTTTATCCCTGTATTTCGGATTAGACTTCAATATAGCTATTCCAGATTATGGGGTTTTGATTTTGGCTAAACAACTTTTTTTTTTCTTGATGCAGGCAAATTCACATTATTTTGCCATAATCGAGCAGGTATACCTAAACCCTGTTTCTTGGTGATTGTATTTGGCTTTATGACTGTATTTTCAGAAGGTTTTGGTATGTTGACATCTTGTGATTTTGTGTGCATTGCCATTAATTGTGATCCATGATGTCATGTGCAAAAATATCAACTTATATATTTTTGGATTCTAACTTGAAAAGATGCTAGACTTGTTGGAGTACACATCCTCAAAAACCAGGATTTACTCGTGCATTTGTGAAATCTAATACATGACTTTGTGTCTTGCTTCACTGTCTTCTTTGCATTTACATCAATGATCAACAAAGTTTCTATTTTTATCCTAAAAAACTCTTTAATGCCTTGTGTTTTTACTTTGAATTTTTTATATTTGTATAAGCAGGTAACTGAGGGAAATATGTGGCTGAATGACACTATTGGGTTTGTTCCCAAAAATTCTTGGGCAATAGATCCATTTGGTTACTCACCTACCATGGCTTATCTCCTCCGTCGAATGGGCTTTGAGAATATGCTTATTCAAAGGACCCATTATGAGCTGAAGAAGGAACTTGCTTGGAATAAAAATTTGGAATACATCTGGCGTCAGAGCTGGGATGCTGATGAAACTACTGACATTTTTGTGCATATGATGCCATTCTATTCATATGATATTCCACATACTTGTGGACCAGAGCCTGCTATTTGTTGTCAGTTTGATTTTGCTCGTGTTCATGGCTTTTTTTATGAACTCTGCCCATGGGGAAAACATCCTGCAGAGATTAACCCGGAAAATGTGCAGGAGAGGGCACTAAAACTACTAGATCAATATAGGAAGAAGTCAACCCTATACCGGACGAATACACTTCTTGTACCTCTCGGAGATGATTTCCGCTATGTCAGCATTGATGAAGCAGAAGCTCAGTTTAGAAATTATCAAATGATATTTGATTACATCAACTCTAATCCCAGTTTAAATGCGGAAGCAAAATTTGGTACTTTGGATGACTATTTCCAGACCCTTAGAGAGGAGGCTGACAGAATAAACTATTCCCTTCCTAGAGAAATCGGCTCTGGTCAGGTTGGAGGTTTTCCTTCTTTATCAGGTGACTTCTTTACTTATGCTGATAGGCAGCAGGATTATTGGAGTGGCTATTATGTATCAAGACCTTTCTTCAAAGCTGTTGATCGGGTACTAGAGCAAACGCTTCGTGCATCAGAAATGTTGATGGCATTCTTACTTGGTTATTGCCAGAGATCACAATGTGAAAAGCTGCCAACGGGGTATGCTTATAAGTTGACAGCTGCAAGGAGGAATTTAGCTCTTTTCCAGCATCATGACGGGGTGACTGGAACTGCTAAGGATCATGTTGTTCTGGATTATGGAACTCGGATGCACACTTCTTTACAGGACCTGCAGATTTTCATGTCTAAAGCAATTGAAGTATTGCTTGGAATTCGACAAGAGAAGTCAGATCAGACCCCTGCTCAGTTTGATCCTGAACAGATTAGATCTAAATATGATGCCCTGCCTGTGCATAGAGCAATCAGTGCTCGGCAAGGAACTGTACAATCAATTGTACTCTTTAATCCTCTGGAGCAAACAAGAGAAGAGGTTGTGATGCTAGTTGTTAACAGACCAGAAGTTACTGTTTTGGACTCAAACTGGACATGTGTTCAAAGCCAGGTTTCTCCTGAACTGCAGCATGACAAAAGCAAGATTTTTACAGGCAGGCATCGCATCCACTGGAAAGCTTCTGTTCCTGCCATGGGTTTGCAGACATATTATATTGCTAATGGCTTTGTCGGATGTGAAAAAGCTAAACTGGCAAAACTCAAACTCTTCTCAAAGTTGAGTTCAATACAGTGCCCTACACCATATGCTTGCTCAAAAGTAGAAGGGGATGTGGTTGAAATTGAGAATCAGCATCAAACTCTCACCTTCGATGTCAAGCATGGTTTGTTGCAAAAGGTAATCCACAAAAATGGTCCCCAAAATGTTGTGGCTGAAGAGATAGGCCTTTACTCAAGTTCAGGAGGTGCATACTTATTCGTACCTGATGGTGATGCTCTGCCTATAATTCAGTCTGGTGGGCATCTGGTTATCTCTGAGGGTCCCTTGATGCAGGAGGTGTACTCTTATCCAAACACTGCATGGGAGAAAAGTCCCATCTCCCATAGTACTCGTATTTACAATGGAGGCAATACGATACAGGAGTTTTTGATTGAGAAGGAATATCATGTTGAGCTTCTTGGCAAGGATTTTAATGACAGAGAATTAATTGTTAGATATAACACAGATATCCACAACAAAAGAATTTTCTACTCTGATTTGAATGGCTTTCAGATGAGTAGGAGAGAAACATATGATAAGATTCCATTGCAGGGGAATTACTACCCCATGCCTTCTCTTGCATTCATGCAAGGGTCAAATGGTGAGCGGTTTTCTGTTCATTCACGGCAGTCATTGGGTGCAGCAAGCCTTAAAGAGGGGTGCCTAGAGATTATGCTTGATCGTCGTTTGGTGAGAGATGATGGGCGTGGTCTCGGGCAAGGAGTGATGGACAATCGTGTTATGAATGTTGTTTTCCATATCCTGATGGAATCCAACATTTCTTCGACTTCAAATCCTGTTTCCAATCCTCTTCCTCTGAGTCCATCTCTTCTCTCTCATTGTGTTAGTGCTCACTTGAATTATCCCTTGCATGCATTCATTGCCAAGAAGCCACAAGAAATTTCTGTGCAGACACACTTTAGATCCTTTTCTCCATTAGCTGCTCCCTTACCATGTGATCTGCATATTGTGAGTTTCAAAGTCCCCCGACCATCAAAATATTCTCAGCAACAGCTTGGAGATCCTAGGTTTGTTTTAATGTTGCATAGGCGAAATTCGGATTCTTCTTACTGCCGGAAGGCCAGGTCTCAATGTACCAGTGTGGCTGATGAGCCTGTAAATCTATTCAACATGTTCAAGGGTCTTGCAGTGCTGAATGCAAGAGCAACTTCTTTAAATCTAATGCATGAGGACACAGAGTTGCTAGGGTACACAGAGCAGTTCGGTGATGTTGGTCAAGAAGGACGTGTAAGTATTCCTCCCATGGAAATACAAACATACAAGTTAGAATTGAGGCCACACCAGTAAATGCAGAGGGCTGGTTTAACTGTATGCTGCTATCTCATGAGATATCTGACCAAGTCAAGAACCCTCAAAGACTAGCATTAAGGTAAAGACTTGTCTGAAGTATGTAGCTTAGGAATGAGTGATTTAGTGGAATGCAAAGTGGTTACCTTCATCGAATTACCATAGAAAGATATCAGGATAGTTTTTGTTTTGTGTACAATTAGTATTATTAATTGAATACTGGGAAATCTATTTTTCTGTATTCTTCTTGGAAACTGAGATTTGTGTTAACCCTTCCAGGTCTATGGTTGGACCATAATCAACTTCAAATTTTGTTTATATTAATTTTCTTTTATGAAGATTGGTTCTCAGGATTGAGAGTTTAAGAATCAAGCATGTGCTAGCATTAGTGCAGTTAACTCCAAATGTATACTAAGTTGCAGAGAAAGGGCTTTTCATGCTTGCTATTTTGAGAATGATATTAAATGCGGCCTGTTCATTCATTTCCTTTTGTTTCTTGTCCGTTGCTCCGATTTTTCATTTTTTTTAAAGTATCTGTGTCCGACGTATATCCGACATGAATATGAGGATATGATCCTCCAAAGATTCTCTAAATACATGAAAATTTTGGAAAAAATTGAACATAATCGTGTCGGACACATATCATATCCGACACTCACATCTAGACCTGGTAATATTGGACACGACACGATTACACGACACGAACACGACACATAAAAATTAACTAAAAACACAACACGAACACGACACGACACGAAAAAATAACACGAACACGACACGAATACACGAATGTCTCAAAATCTATATAATACGAATTATTAACATATCAAAATTTATATAAATGTAAAATACCTTAAACACGATTATGACATGATGAAATATACGAACACGACACGAATACACGAATTACCAGGTCTATTCACATCCGAGTGACATAATCTTGCCCTCCAATTACCAGTTTTTGATAGTATCTCTAAATGACAATGGCGTGTGCTTGGATGCAACTTTGAAAAGAATGGGATTACTTGATTCCATTGATAGAATATGCTACTATGTTGATTTGTTCTTCAAGGAATGTTTCAGTTAAGGCATATTCCCAAGAAACCTGAGCTTGTCAAAGTTCTGTTTATCTTATATGTGGATCAGATGATAAAATTTTCAAACCTTGTAAAAATTGTAAATTATAGGTACAACTTTGAAACAAGCAAGCAAAGTTTTCTATCTCATTTCAGTCTAAGAAAACAGCAACTCCATATTGCAAAAGTACCAAACAAAATGCATATATAAAAGCAGCAGCGAGTTTGGATCAAAGCAATCAAAAGAAAAGTTTTTGCATTATGACTTTGAAAATTTTCTGAACTACAAATTGATAATAAAATTATTATCTTACATCACAGAGTTTTTTTGTAAAACTATTCCACAGCTTTATATGCTCAAGGGTCGGATAGTCCATCTGGTCCGATCTGTATTGGATTAGGTCTAAGCAAAAATATTTTTTTGATTCGGACGAATCCAGCCCGATCCGAATCACTATTTAAATAATAAATATTTTTATTTAAATTTAATTATAAAAATATACAAATATTAATATAAAAATAATTTTTTACATGTATTATTAATATTTAAACAATAAATCGGGCTAACGGGCCAGCTCAGGCCCACCTGGGCCGGATCTGGATAAAGAAAATGAAAATTTTTCAAACTATGACCCGACCTGATCTATAAACAAGTCTACTATCTACCTCATTTATGGTCTTATGTGTTATCTAGATTTTTTCATTTGCTCTAAAATATTCGTTTCAGATACTTGTATCCAACAAATATATGAATAATCTTAAAAAATATTGAATAAATCCATACCGATATATACTCATATTTGTTACTCACCTTTAAATCTGGGTAACATAGATAATCTTACTATTTGCAATATTTTTGAGTTTTTTCTTTTTTCTTTTTTCCAGAGCAAAAATCGGGACTGCTCGTGGGAAGAGCCTCGTGGAACCTTTTAACTTAAAATTTTTGCCTTCATTGCAGAGTCAAAATAAAAAGGTTTTAAAATTCTATTATTATTGTTTCAAAGCATGTAGGTAGGTTTTAGATTCTGATTCAAATTTCTTTGGAAGAGGATTTGATTCCAATTCCATGGATGAAATGAAATGACTGCTTTTCAATCATTACGAATTCATGCACAAATGAATACCAAATAAATATACATTTGAATGATCCATGTCGTTAGCCAAAAAAAGTGTTCTGAAATGAAATAATATCCTTCACCAAAAAGTAATTTTGATTCACTAGGAAAGGAAATTCAAATACATTTGGATTAAGTATATATTATCAATATTTAGAATAAGTGTTGGATAAAATACGTGTTTGATATGAATATACTCAATTTTTTTAAAATTTTTTATATATATTTGGAGTATCATATCCTTATATTCAAGGGCGAAATCATGAATATTGTTAAGAGAAGTCGAAATATATATAAAAATTTAAAGTAAAAATAAATTGTTATGAAATAGATTCGTCTAAGAGCTGGGTTATCCGTCTAGTTCGATGGCCTAGCCCGAATAGGTTTTTAAACTTTGGGCTTGACTCGGATTTATTTTTTAATTTAAAAATATTTTTATTTAATTTTAATTATAAAATATAAAAAATAATTTTTTAATATTAAAAAAGGGCATCAAAGGCTAGCCGGACTGGATTAGGCAAGCAAAATTTTTTTGCTATCCGAATTTGGTCTGACTCGATCCATGAACAACTCTATTATGAAAACATTAGATATAAATATTATATATAATATTAATATTACAAACAATATATAAAAATCTTATAATAAAATAAAAATTTTCAATTTTCAAATATTATAAATCATATTGCATATGTAAAAAATTTAATAAGAATTGAAGTTTCGATATAAAAAAATTATAATCTAATTCAAATATGCATAGAATTATTTAATATCACAAAAGAAAATATAAAATTACATACATTTAGAAAAAGTGAAATAAGTAATGTACAATATGTATTAAATATTATGATGGTTTAACTTTTTTTATTTATTTTCTATTATGAGCATATAATGAAAAATATTAGCACAATAATAAACGTAAATGTATATTAATTGAAAAGGTAGGGAGAATTAAGTTAATAATAATTAATGATATATAAATTTAAAATGTTATCAAATTTATCATATCAAACTACAAATTTTACAAAAAACCAAATTGAATATTTATGGAGAGGCCAAATATAATTTTAACTTATTTTCAAGTAAAGATGTAAAGGTACTTCAAAAGTTTTAAAAAATTTGAAAGGGTCAAATGCAATTTTACCTTATTTTCAAAAAAGCATAGAATACATTTCAAAAACTTAAAAATTTTAGGGCTGCCCCTTTTAGCTAGCCATGTCGATATTTATATTTCAATATGCATCGGATACAAATGTCAAAAGCAAATAATTTAAGAAAAATGAAGCATTCAAATATCATAAAATAAAAAATAAAAAAAATCATGTACAGTTTTTCAATAAATCTTGTGGGGTTTGCCAAAAAAAATTTCCCCAACACATACAATCTTGCCATCAGGCCTAATTAGATTACAAGTCCTTTTCAAATTTCAATTTACTCAGGAAAACAAGGAACTTCTATATATCATACAAATGGAATCAACTTCTTCCACTCTTCTAGTTACCCAAAATTTTGGTGAAGTTTGAAAGTTTCCAACATGGATCAATTTCATCATCCTAAACATTCTCAACAAACCAGCCACAAATTCTATCTTATTATCTACAACAATTAGCTGTCTCAAAAAGATTAATCTTAAGTAACTATATTTGGATATTCTCCATATATATCCATAATTTCAAGTCACATTATTGAATACTTTAACTCTTGCATGGTAACTGAATGGAGAAATTTAAGCTTCAGAGACAGTTTTGGTTTCATAACATCCTGCAGAAGCTAAAATTTCCTTAAAATATTCTTGGGAATTTTCCAAGCAGAACACAAGGTAAGAAAATTCCCACATTTTTTTTCTTTCTTTAGGTACTGAGTTTCCATATTTGTTTGTATGATCTATATAAATGAGAATCAAACTCTTGTTTGCCTTTGCCCCAAATGTGATTCTTGTATATTGTTCTTTGATCAGTTTTTATTAATCAAACTAATTTAGTTGGCTGCTAAAACAATTTTTTTGGGCTTCAACAGTATCCAAGTATATCAATCAATTTTTATGAGGGTTGGTTATCAAAAGTAACCAACTTTAAACATTGCTTTGCAGCAGATAAGATTAGATCGACTATAGTTCAACTCTTTATTTTTCTTAAAGTATTTCTGTCTGACATCCGTGTCCGATCCATATCTGGACATGGGTATGGGGATATGATCCTCTAAGAACTCTTCAAATACATGAAAATCTTAGAAAAAATTTAACATATCCGTGTCCGACATTCACACCCAAAATCGAGTAACATAGATATTCTTGTTTACTTTATGTCATTGCCCTATTCTTCAAATTCAATTATGTTGGTTTTCCAGAGTTGTGATTGAATCCAAAGATATCTGAGAAGGTGATGAAAGTATTGTCTGATTGATAGCTATATCTCACTTTTGAAAGGACAAACCTAATCAAGTCTAGACCACAAAAAGCTAGCAGAATAGAAAACTACAGCAACAAAAATATTTGCAAAGAATCAAAGGATATACCATGTAGCAGAAAGTGGGGAGATTAATGGGGTTTGGCCATATCTTTCATTGACCATTTGCTTTATTTTTTTTGTCCAAATTGTGGTGGTATCCTAAAGCAAAGTGATATCCATCTCATTAAACCACTGAAATTTTCCCATGTGATTTCATTTTAGGTTACCAGTCTTTAGAGAACTTGCCAAAATGACCAAGAAAAATCAGATTGGTCACCTTTTTTTATAGATATCTGCTTGATTTTTTAAAATAGGCTGATTTGCTTCTGCTTCCGGTGGAGAATCTCGTCAGCTAGCACCCAATGTTTATGTCTTCTTTAAAGTGTGTGCTTCTGTTTATGTTGGGTGCTGACTGTTATGTTATTCGGATTTTTCATTATTTTTGTTTGACATTAGTATTAGACACATATTCGAATATGGGTATAAGATATAACTGTATCGAACATATACCCACTATATTGTTGCAACTCTTCATTTTTCTTGAAGTACTCATGTCCGACACCTATATCCGACATATATTCGTACATGGGTACGGGGATATGATCCTCCAAAAACCCTCTAAATACATGAAAATCTTGAAAAAAAATGAACATACTCGTATCCGACACTCACACCCAAATTTGAGTAATATAGTATACCCATAATCGGCCTTTGAATCCAGATAACATAGGTTGGGTGCTGTTTTCGTGTGGGGGTCGTTCGTGGGATGTGCCATGCTTGGGATTATAAGGTAGTGAATTTTCGACAAATACTATCTGAGAAAAAAAATCAAGAGTGTTTCAATTTCGAATATTTTGTCTATGATTTGTCATAATTCAGATTAGATAGTTGCGATTGCACAACTTTTGATGAACTTTTTCTTTTTTGGTATTTTGATCTGTCTTCTAGTATTAGTCTTGAACGTAACGCATAGATTAGAAACTTAGAAACGCAAACAAATTTTGGTTGAGTTATGGTTTCATTTTAATGGTGTTTTAAGATTGGGGACAAAGTAGCAGTCTAAAAGGTAACCACAATCAATAATAGAGGACAGTATGACAACAAAGAAACAAGCTTTCTTAGTGTTGATAACAAAGAAAGACACCCAATGAAGCATAACCAATTGTCAAAAGAAAGTATTACTTCATCAATTCCCCCCCCCCCCCCCCCCCATGTATTTCTTATTGATCTTCATAATTTTCATTTTCATTTCTTGGTGCAAACAAAATTTCTCTAGCTTGAAAATTCCAATTCTTTTTTGATTTGGTGCAAGCAAATTCCAATTCAAGCATTAATCGAGTTGATTTTCTTTGGTTAAACATTAATAACAGTATCTTCTAGTTGGTTCTTCAGAGGGTAAAAGTAATAGAGTATCCTTTTTGTGCTAATTTTTCTATGATATATTATCCGGATTTTTCATTTTTTTTAAAATATTCATATTTGACATATATTCAAGCACGAATATAAGGATATGATCTTTTAAATATATAAAAAAATCCGATACTCACCCGAGAATCCGGATATCATAGCCTATGATTGCCTATCAGAACTAAGGAAAGAATAGGAATCAAATGGATTTTGGAGGAAAAAACTGGAATATTCATGTCAATTGGTCCTCACCATTTTTTTGTTTTGTTTACTTGCTTACAACTTTGGGAACTTCATATCTGGATTACCTGGCTTAGCTGTTGAATACCATGTGTCAAAGATGCAAACGTGTATGCCTCATTGAATTAAACTGCTAAAAAAGAGTTTTCTGTATTTTCTTGGTAACACAAAACCGAAAGTGGGTTCATCTTTTTTTTTTTTCTTTCTTTTTCCCTTGTTTGTTTATTAACACAAGCTATGCTGTTGGGGGAGCTTGCTTTTAGTGACTATCTAGTGTTAGTGTTCAATGACTCAACAAAACGTAAATGTCTTTTCTAGCTTTCTGTAAGGAAAAGAGGAGCCTACAACTACAATACTGCAATTAATGAAGAGCCTATTGAGTTTGTTTTAGTCAAATTTTTTTTGCTCTTATAATCTCAGAGCCATTCCAATTTCATTCAGCAGATTGTTTTTTCTTTAACATGGCTGGAGGAGGAAGAGCTCAAAGACTTAGCAAGTCATGTATTCTTCTTATAGGTAACTATTCTTTTTTTATCTGTTAACTTAGAGCTTAGCTAGCATTCATTTCTGCATGAAAAATCTGTTTCTTTTCAGAGGCTTGAAGTTCAAGGGGACCCAATTATCAGCAAAATGAAACTTCCATTCTTAATCAATGGTCCCTTTTTGAATGACCAAAATTTAAGATTTGCATTTCTTTGTGTTTATTTTGATAGTGATTGCTGGCATGGAGAGGTTTGCTTTCAAGGGGGTGGCATCAAATTTGGTTACATATCTCACAGATGTTATGAAAATGAGCAACTCTTCTGCAGCCAAGACAGTTAATAGTTGGTGTGGGTTCACTTCAATGTTGCCACTGCTAGTGGCACCCTTGGCTGACTCATTTTGGGATAGGTATTCAACCATTTTGACCTCCTCTTTCATCTATGTTTTGGTGAGTCAATCTTCTTTGTTCTCATTTCAGGTTTTGTATGTCATTGAAAAATTGCATTTCAAGATCCTTGGATAGTTCATTTTCTGAAACATATTTGTTTATTATCAATGAAAGGCAAATGGGTTACACCCCTAAGCACTAAGTCATCACTACTTTTCATTTTTTGTAAATCTAAAGGGCTTAAACTGCCATTAATCTAACAACTTGGTGAGTCTGGAAATTGAAAAATCAAAGCCAAATTAGTAAGTTGGGGCCTTGGGGGGCATGGCCAGTGTGTCAATTCCTGTTTAACATTCTCATTTAATAGACTGTCTGGACAGAATTTGGTGTTCAAGTCATACATTCTTGTCAGAAAATTTAATCTCATCTGTTGCTTGTAAATTTGTGTATTCTGTTTTGTTTTGTATTTATTTATTTTTTTTTTATTTTTTATTTTTATAATTTAAGGGCCTTGGAGCAGTGGCATCAACAGCTTGGCTATGGACATGGACTCCTCCAAGCAACACAAGCTCCTCTGCATTCCTCCTGTTTTGGTCCCTCTGTTTGATTTCATTAGGCCAAGGTGCATATAACCCATCTTTGCAAGCCTTTGGAGCTGACCAACTGGACCATGATGAGGAATTGCCTTGTAGCAAAGATGATAAAAGCTCTAAGAAAAAGAGTTTATTTTTCCAATGTTGGTATTTTGGTGTTTGTAGTGGCAGCCTCTTAGGTGTCATACTTATGTCCTACATCCAAGATACCTTTGGTTGGGTACTAGGATTTGCCATCCCCATGTTTGCAATGGTTATATCAGTTGCATTTTTCACATGTGGTAGCCGGATTTATGCATATAAATCAGATAGAAACATTGATAGTAAGCCCTTTCCTAACATACTTCAAGTCATCAAAGTGACAGCATCAAAATTAACCAATGGCAGAATCACCTTGCCAAATGACAAGTCTGATGTGGTGGAGCTAGAGTAAGTTTTCTTATTGGATTTTGAGGATGCTTCAAATTGTAATATGCTATGTTACTCGGACTTGGGTGTGAGTGTCGGACACGGGTATGTGTCCGACACGGGTATGTTTGATTTATTCTAAGTTTTTCCATGTATTTGGAGGGTCTTTGGGGGATTATATCTCCATACTCATGTCCGAATATGTGTCGGACACGGGTGTCGGACATGGGTACTTCAAGAAAAATGAAGAGTCGGAGCAACATAGGTAATATGCATGAGTTTCTGATGGTAATTCTTTACTTGTTTATAGGCTTCAAGAGAAACCTCTTTGTGATCAAACGTTATGCAGCAATGAGGGCTTGGTTAGGAACCCCAAAACTGATACTTACCTTGTTGAAAATGCAAAAATAGTGCTCAGGCTTTTGCCAATATGGACAATGCTTCTAATGTTTGCAGTAATTTTCCAACAACCTGCAACTTTTTTTACTAAACAAGGCATGACAATGAAGAGGAACATCGGTAGGAACTTCAAGATCCCACCAGCAACACTACAAAGTGCTATTACATTGTCTATAATCCTCTTGATGCCTTTATATGACAAAGTTTTGATCCCAATCACCCAGATAATTACTCGAAATGAAAAAGGTATTACTGTAATGCAGAGGATGGGAGTTGGCATGTTTCTTTCCATCATTGCTATGATCATAGCTGCAATTGTCGAAACAAAGAGGCTCGAAATCAGCAGGAAAACTGGTGTCCTAGAATCTGAAACAGTGCCACTAAGCATCTTTTGGTTGCTTCCTCAGTATGTTCTTTTAGGAATTTCAGACATTTTCACTGTTGTTGGGATGCAAGAGTTTTTTTACAATGAAGTACCTGTCAGGATGAGAACAATGGGCTTTGCTCTATATACCAGTGTTTTCGGTGTGGGAAGTTTCCTGAGTGCCTTGATGATTTCAGTTATTGAAGCTTTCACAAGTTCAGAAGGAAGACAAAGCTGGTTTTCTGATGACATGAGGGAAGATGGATTAGACAAACACTACTGGCTTTTAGCCATTGCAAGTGCATTGAGCTTACTATTTTATTCAATTTTCTGCAAGTGCTATAAAAGTAGGAGTGAAGTGGAAAATGGCAACTGTAAATAAGCTCTTTCCATTTTTGATCAGTTTGATACTGTTTTGTTGCAATAATTTATGTTAGATGTAAATATTTCATGACATTTAAGTGGGTTTTGTTTTGTCTCATATGATATGGAAATCCTACATTTAGTAGGAAGGATCAAAAGGGTAAGGACGGAAAACTTGTTAATCCGATGGTTTAAGATTCATAACCACTTTCTTATTTTTATAACTTAACCATTAGATTAACCAAACAGATATTTGAAAATTAATATAGAAAACTGTAGAAAACAAAAACTTCAGGGTTCAGCTATAACCAAACAGGAAAATACAAAGACTTTCCTATTTCTCCCTGTAACTTATTTTGTTGAACAACACTTATTCTCAAGGACTAGACTTTCTATATGACCTGAAACCAAATTGAAAAAAATAAAACAAAATTGATCAATATCAATGCATAGATTTAAGATTTTCACTTTTGTTATCTTCATCTGTTATATAGAACCCTGATTCCTTGAATATCATCCTGATCCAGACCCTTGGATCTTCCAGCCGAGATGGATGGGTACATAATGGCATTCTCAACTGAGCTGTGCTCCAAACCAAGAAGGTGTCCAATTTCATGCAATGCAACAGTCTCCAAGTGAAAACTACCTGGTATAACACTTACAGACCATGTTTCATCTGCATCATAGTGGAATCTCCCATCAGATGGTGCATAAGCATGAGCTAAGGTTCCATCAGGGCCATCAAATGGGAATCCATCTCCATGATCACCACTTTCAAAGCTAACTTTGATATTAGCATTCACATAGTCCTCAATCCTTGAAAAGCTAAAATGTGTATTTGCAGCCCATGTTTGGAAAGCTTTAGCAACAGGTTCAATGGCATCAGCTCGTGTCCCTGGAAGAAATGCGTAGGTTAAATGGGACTGGGAAGCTGGCCATTTGGGTTGTCCTGGAAAAAATGAATAATGAGAGACTTTATGAACAGATTTAGAGCCTGAAGGGTGGTGTTTTTTCTTGCCAGAAGAACGCATCCAAGATGTACCATTGATGATATCTGCAACCCCACATCGAGGCATCATCATCTTTGATACTGTTTTAGCATCCAAAGTTCCAGTTGAAATCAAATGGAAATTGAGCTGGTAAGTTTTAATGGCGGATTCCAAGAACTCATCGAAATCATCATCATGGGCATGAGTTTTGTTCTTGGTATAGCTCAAGTAACCGAATTTTTCGAGATATTTCTTCAGCTTATGCATGTCTTTAACCTTGTCACCTTTGTGACAACCTTGGAGATGCTTCAGAAACTCAAATGGGGATGGCTTTTTTTCGTCTTTCGAGTCTGCTAAAACAGCCTGAAACAGCAAGGGAAGGACAAGGAGGAGGGTGCAGAATGAGAAGAATGAAATTGCATTGTATGCCATGATTATTAAGCTATAATAATAAGTAAGAAATAGCTCTCTTTTTGGTGGATGTGGCATTTGCTCATATTTTGTTGCCTATTTATACCCATCTAAAGAAGAATATATAAGAGGAAAAAAAAAGCTTCAAAGAACAGAAGTCTTTAGTCAGTCTTTGCCGGTAATACGAGTTTAGTAGGTCTTCTAAGTAGACTTTTGTAATTTTAGACGTGGCATGAATCCGATATAAAAAAAATAATTAAAATATGATATAAAATAGGATACGAGATAAAAAAATAACGTAAAAATTAGGGATGGCAAAACCCGATCCGATCGATGGATTTTGCATCGATCCGCTCCGAATGGAGAGGTTTTTTTTGGAGCGGGATGGAGCGGAGCGGTTTTGGTAAATGCTTGCTCCACTCCGCCCCGCCGCGACTTTTGAAATTACTATTTTATCCTTTAAAATATTTTATATTTTTTCTTATATTTTTAATATATATTAGATATATATATATATATACTAAAATCATATATTTACTAATATTTTATATCTATACTTTTAGTATATATGTATTCATATATTATATTAAAGACCAACATTTGGTTGGAAGGAGTGGCTAGTGGCTCCTTCCCCTTGGATGAGAACCAAGGTTCGAATCCAGGGAGTCGCCAATGTTGGGAGGGCTTTGCTATACCAACACTCCCGGCCCGACAGGGATTAGTCTTCCATCATCCATAAAATTGGGGTGTAGCGGAGTGGAGCACCGTGGAGCGGTTATGGATGTAACCGACATCCATGGATGTGGATGTTTCCAACATCCATGCAACAGTGGTGTGGAGGTGGATAAGACAATATCCGCCCCCGCCCCGCTCCATTGCCATCCCTTGTAAAAACGATACGAATATACAAACGTGTTAAAATTTATAAAACACAAATTATTAATTTATCAAAATTTATATAAATATATAATATATTAAAATGATTCTCACATACAAAGATAACACGAATATAGAGGATTGCTGGATCTTACTTCTAAGTGGTACAAAAAGCTACATTATACTTTTTCATTAGGAAAAAGCTTGAACATGCTAATTTCTCTCTTATGAAGCACGAATACTTTTATTAGGAGAGTGTTCAAGTATTGGACACATGTCCGATACGGATAAAGTTTCGACACGGTGAAATACGTTAAAAAATAAAAATAAAATTTAACACGGTCAAAATATGGTTAAGACACGACTGAACACGTCCAAACATGCGATGAAATATATATATTTTTTTTTTCATTTTCTCCCAAATATGGAATTAACAATTAGCAATTTGGTTCTATTGGATTTTTTAAGGTTCAAGTTTTTAAATTAAAAAATAATTAAAAAAAATTGAAAACCTATTTGCACATTAATTTAATTAAAAAAAATCAATTTTACATTTTTATTATATATTATTGTATAAAAAATATTTTTTATTATCGTGTCCTGCTGTATGATCTGTGTTCTAATTTTCTAAAAATTCTCATATTTTTATATCTATATCGTATCGTACTCATATTACATGTTCGTATCCACACTTCTTAATTTCTCCCTAAAGAAAAAAGCTATTTAAATCCTTTGACCAATTCTCAACTGATAAAATACGTTTATTGGAATATTCAATGGCATTTTAAAGGAAAAACATGGAAAACCAGCTGGTCAAGTTACTCTTAAGTCTGAACAGTTTACAAAATAAACGAAAAAAATGAAAGTCAGTCTAATGTCAAGAAGGAAGCCATGGAAGCCCCGGCCTGCAAGTCAAGTTACCCTTGGCCTTGGGATGGGCCGAGTCGGGCCGTGGCCCGATTTTTTTTTTCATATTTTTTGCTCAGGTCCGGCTCTGGGTCTGGTCGGACCGGCCTGTTAGGCCTGAATTTACTGTTTATCGATTAATTTTTTTATTATTTTTTTTATAATTAAAATTAAATAAAATAATATTATTATAATAAAAAAATATTATTCCGGACCGGGCCGCCCGAAACAAAAATATCAAACCCAGGCCCGGCC
This sequence comes from Fremontodendron californicum, assembly GCA_030761205.1. Lineage (NCBI taxonomy): Eukaryota > Viridiplantae > Streptophyta > Magnoliopsida > Malvales > Malvaceae > Fremontodendron > Fremontodendron californicum. The sequence continues at coordinate 30,983,178 of JAULJL010000011.1, forward strand.
CAATACAAGCTGGGCCTGCAGGACCGGACGGACTGCCGGGCCATGAGCAGGTCTACTTGGGGTGGGGCAATGCATTTTACTTTGGATTTTTTAATTCAATTTTTATTTAATTGTTTTTTTAATAGGAACCTTGCTAAAGCTTACCTAAGTTTTGCCCTTCATGTAAATCGTAATTTTTTAATGCACTCCATTTGATTCTCACTTTAATTTCTTTTGTAGTTCTTTCTTATGTTTATCACTAAGGACTATTCGATCATGGGTAAAGTCGGATCAAGACACGGATTTTTTTTTTTTATCCAAGTTCAAGTAGGATCCGGATCGACTTGAAAATTTATTTTATTATTTATTAAATATTAAAAAATTATTTTTATATTAATATTTATATATTTTATAATTAAATTTAAATAAAAAATATTTTTTAATTAATAAATAATATTTCAGATCAAGCCTGACCAATGCGAATTACTAAAATTATTGTCCAGGCTCGACCCAATTGTAAAAATTTGTCTGGTTTTTCTGCTGTTTCCTTCCTACATAATGTCCAATATCCATTGCTGAAGCAAAAACAAATTAACCCTGTGTTAACCACACACTTGAAGGGTCATCTTTTCTTCAAAAACATGCAGCAAAACTAAAAACTACATTTAAGTAATAAATACTTTGATAATTTTCGACGAAACTTTTCCGACAAAAATAATTTTCGTCCGAAGAAAATTCTCTCTCTTATAGTGTGGCTGTAACCTTGAACCGAAGCACTTAAACATCCTTAGAGAAAACAAGAAATTCCATTCTTTTCTTGGAGCAGTAACTTTTTTCTCGTTGCCATTTATCTCTTGCTTTGAAATTGTCTGACATTTTATAGTATGTTTTTCAATCTTGGATTAATAACCTGATAGTGAATTCAAATACCATGAATAATTGATTTACCAGCATTAATACATGTGAATGTCACATCTTCTTTCCAGGGGGAAAAATTTGAGAGATAATCGACTATTGTGAAAAACATTACAGAAATCACTTCAAGAAAACAATGGATTAATAACCTGATAGTGAATTCAAAGTAGATTTGAGGATCAAATAGAGGTTATAACAGCTCTAGCAGGTCATGGATGAAGTGCTCCAGCAGTTCCTATCCATACAATTCACAATCTAGAAAACCAATGGTACAAGCCAAAGTTGCCAAATACATAAATCAACATTACAGAAATCACTTCAAGAACCATTCCAACTTAATCAAAATTTTGGATTAGACAAAAAAGAAACAAAAAGAAAAAGAAAGAAACATGCTTACACAAGGTGACGCAGGTGTCACGAGGAATTACTCTCTTTCCAAAAGACACGTCTTGTGGGATGTGCAGTCCATCCGCTTATATGTCCAAAGGCCTCTTTTTTATCCGATGTGAGATTAATGCACCCTGCCTACTTCTTTAGAGCATTTTGGCGTGACAAAGGCTTGAGTACAGCCAGTTAACTATGTATTCAGAGATTTAGACTCTATTGGCATTTGGTATAGGGGCATTACTCTCTTTCCAAAGTTGCCAAAAACCCACAGGAATTTTTCATTCTCAAAAGAATTTTAAATTGCACATACCATAATTGAATGTTTTATGACAAACAGCCCCAATACTTTTTGGCATAAACATCGGTATACCTGCGGAGAGGGAGAGAAAGAGACTTTAAAAGTTCAACATCTAAGTAAAAACGGACCAACATAAAAATGCCTGTTGTAGTCTGCAAATATGCAGGATGGAAAGAATGCAACTTAAAGAAAATCATGATATCCAGTAGCATACAGAACCCTTGCTTGGAACCAAAACACATCCAAGATGCAAGAGGTTGAAACAGTTTAGGCCATAAAGTAAAACAGCTTGGCATTGAGATTAAGCAATCAAATCCCATCAGATTCAAAGGCCAGCAGAATAAGAGGTCTTGAACTCTAATCTTCCACTTAATGAAGGCTCACAACAAATAACTTACATATAGAACTGTTGTTATGTACATCCTAAGTATAGGATTTGCAGATTATGCAGCAGTGGATGCTAACCACTGCCAAGGTGTGCACATTTTGACAGCCTTTAGGTAATTATGAGATATGTTGCTCCGACTTTTCATTTTTCTTTAAGTACCCCGGACATGGGTATGGGGATATGATCTTCCAAGATCACTCCAAATACATGGAAAACTTGGAAAAAATTGAACATACCTGTATTCGACGCTCACACCCGAGTAAGAGTAACATAGATTATGAGCTCTTGATTATTGCACCAAGATCAGATGTCTTGCTGGACTTCCAGTAACCAGCATATCCTTGTTATTCGTATCTAGACATGGCACGTTTAAGAATTTAAACATATGCAGGTGCCAACCATGCAGAAGCAAAGCTCAAAAGAGTTAACAGGTACAAAAGCAGTGAGCCAGCTAACTGATGATGATAATTTTACTATCCTATTGCTTAAGTAAAGTCCTTCATTTTATCATGAAAAGCCAAGCTCCTGCAACAGTTGCCTGGAAAATTTTAGGATGTCATAATGGAAGAAATTGTAATTATGTTTATGAAAGAAAACCGAAATGTGGTCAAATCAAGATATAAAGGGAAGGAAAACATTCAGGTTCACAAGGGGCTGTAACTTAAATGTTGCTTGCTTAAGCAAAGTTCTGATTGTTCTCAACAGTTAAGGGATGCCTCTCACCTTATTATATGACCTCAACGGAGGCAGTATCATCCTAGGGATTCTATTACAGAAAGAATTAAAAAGAATGGCCGAAAAAATGGAGCAGAAGTAAATTTTCATATCATTTTCAGGATGAAAAAAATGCATAAAATGTGATTATGTTTGATATCCGTTCTCACATGTTAAACACAATTTTGGACTTATAAGTTATTCTAAAAAAAGAAAAAGAAAAACAGGTTCTTAGCTAGACATCTTGATCTTTTTTTATTTTATTTTCCAGTAATCAGCCTGACAATTTGATACAAGAAACCTTCCAATTTCAATGAAGACAATACAGATTCATCAAATCATTAAAGATAAAGCTAAGTTCAAATCCAGGGAAACTTTGATTGATGAAATTTGCATATGATCATTACAACTATTCAAGTGACTGGTTATTAGCAAATGATCAACTATCCTCCTTATATTGTTAAGCAAAAGGAATTCCAATTATGTCAAAACACTTTGATACAGGCAACCAGTCAAATTCAATTTTAAACTAGAAAACTGCAATAACTAATAAGAATCAGATAGAACAAGAACAAGAACTCATATCTCATTGAACAAAATTGCAACACACAAACTGATCTCAATTTGTTTATATAAAGTCAATCATCACTTCCTCACTAATATCATTACAAAGGAATAAACTATAATGCTATCAGCCAGCAACTTAAAAAACCTATGTTATTCGGACTCGGGTGTGAGTGTCGAATACAGGTATGTGTCCGACATAAGTATGTTCAATTTTTTAAAGTTTTTTCATGTATTTGGAGGATCTTTAGAATATCATATCTCCATACCCATGTCCGAGATATGCGTCGGATACGAGTACTTAAAGAAAAATGAAGAGTCGGAGCAACATAGAAAAAAACCACTAAATATTTTACCTCACGCATGCGAACCATGACCATTGACACCCAATTCCACATTAGCTTCCTTTTCTTTCACCAAATAATCTTCTTCTTTAATCCCATCATCAAGATCATCATCAGAATCCAAGGCGAAATTCCCCACATTAATATCCATTTGCTGCATTTCTGCCCCTAATGGCCTATACCGCAAACCATCCCTTGAAACACCAAAACCATTTCTTTTGCCCATAATTGACAACATGCCAACAACCAAAACCACAAGCAAAGCAAGATGGCAATTATATTGCAACGTAGCGATAGCTCTTGCTCTATGATACTCAGGGTGACCTTTGCACTTAATAATATAATTCCCTCTACTTTTTTCATGTAAACTACATCCATGAACCATCAAATTAGTGTAAAATGAAAATCCCATTTGCAAAAACCATGTTCCTTGTAAAATCAACCCAATGCCTCGTCCCAACTTTTAAGTAAACCGACCTTTTTTACCTCAACTCTAGCATTGTAGAAACCATACAAATTGCTATGGAAACACTAAAGATCAAAATATCTATTATCAATTCCACTTGTATCCTTCCTTTGCAAGTTTTATAACAAAAACTCTTCAACAAAAGCTAAAAGCAGAACTAATTCAAGAACAGAATCAGGCCAAATATATGAACTTTTCTTATTATTTAAAAGACCCAAAGCAGCGTAAAGCAAGAAAATTAGAGCAATTGAGAGTACTTGCAATTGGAGCATCGACCCCACCCGATGCTTTGAACTGAAAGCATCAAAGATTGAAACCACAGAATTCAAGAAAGTCAAAAGGGAAAAGATTGATACAAAGATGAAGGATGATGAAGAGGAAAATGGGTTATGGGTTTACTTTAGTTTTTGAAATAGAGGTAGATTTAATCTGGGCTGAAAGTGAAGAAGATCGAGTTTGATTCGGGTTTCCAGTCGGGTTTAAGGAATTGACAGACTCCCAGAACCCGATCAGGATAAAACCAACGCCAGTAACGGCGTAGGTGAAAATCCCATCTTTTATATTGTTGTTGCACAAAGTTAAAGCCTTTTCTCTTTTTTTGGGGTTTTGTTTCTTTGAATTGTGGAAATCTTTCTGCCTTTTTTACTTTCTCCTTCAAGAATTTTTAAGATCTTTGATGTGGGGTTGTCTTTTCCTGGGAAAATCTGATTTCAAAAACAATGTTGAAGTCTAACAGTCTTTTGTTGTTGGTTGTTTGATGTCTGATTTCTTGTACTTCGACTTTTCTGTTTGTTTTTTGATTCAAGAAACTGTCGATTCTTGGAAACTTCCTTGTGTTATTGATCTGGTCTGACCCGGGAAAGTGAAACCATTTCTAATGTTTAAACAAAGCCAAATTGTTCTTGGATTAAGTTGGAAGTGTTGAAGCTTTTAATTGGGCCTTTTGCCTTTCTTTTGGGCTAATAATTATAGAAATTAGTACACGACAACTAGATAAAATCCTGTCTGTTCAAACAGTTGTAGTTAACGTTAGCCTTAGCCATATAGAACTCAGTCTCAAACAACACCCTCTTCTTTAAATACTTTGAAAAATATATATATATATTGTTTTCCTTTCCTCTCTGTTTTTCCTCTGTTTTTTTTTTTTTTCCTATCACTCATGAAAAAATGTTACTTTCTCTTTACCACCAGCACCACCCTTTTTCTCTCCCACCCAGAACCCTGATTCCACCTCCTTTACTCACCCCTCAATACACTAAAACCACCCAAAAACCCCGCAAAGATATTTTCCTTATCCGGAGCTCCATAACCCGACCTGAAAATCAAACCCTTCCTCAATCTGCCATCCAACGTATTGCTGACAAGCTCCGGTTACTTGGATTCTCTGAAACCCAAAACCCGGGACCTGAATCCGAACCTGGGTCCGGGTCCGATTCCCCCGGAGAAATCTTTGTCCCTTTACCAGAGAAGTTACCCAAGTATCGAGTCGGACATACCATTGATACAACCTGGAGTACGCCGGAGAACCCAGTGCCGGACCCTGGTTCGGGTCCGGGGAGCTTGATGGTGAGGTTCAGGGACATGAAGAGGGAGAGGAAGAAAGTGGGGAGGGTGAATGAGGAGGAGAGGGTGGTTCCAAGTTTGGCGGAGCTGAAGCTGTCGGCGGCGGAGCTAAGACGGTTGAGGACTGTAGGAATTGGTGAGAAAAGGAAGTTGAAGGTTGGGAAAGCGGGGATTACGGAGGGAATTGTGAATGGGATTCATGAAAGGTGGAGAAAGAGTGAGGTGGTTAGGATTGTTTGTGAGGATATTTGCAAAATGAATATGAAGAGGACTCATGAGGTTTTGGAGGTTTGTTCATTTCTTGTGTGGTTTTCGTCCATTAATTTGGTTGTTTTCTTTGCTTTTGAAGTTGTTATTTTGATTGCATTAAGATTTTTATGTTATGTGAATGAATGCAAGTATGATTGGACCTAGACTACCAAATGGGAGGCAATCCTTTACCATCCCTTAAATCCCATCTCAGAATATTCAAACACGATTCTTTCAAGTTGAAAGTTTCAAAGTCTAAGAGTTCAAGTGTTCCCCTGGATGTTGGGTGATTTGCTTGGTTGCTTTTATTTAATATACAGTGTGTATCGAACTTGTGATTAACTAAATATAAGTATGAGAGATGAAGATAGGAAATTGATTGAGGTGGGAATGTGGTAGTAAGGGAAATTGTACATTCTGTTAGTAATGAGTGCTGTTATCTAATGGAAGAGGAATGCTGTATAGGTTAAAAACTTTATCATCATTTAATTGTGTTTCAATAATCTTTCAATCTAATAACCATGACACCATGTTACTTTTTAACTTCCAGTCCTAATGTTGTTAATAATGTCATGAAGACTTTACAGGCACACATTTAGGTGGTTAAAATTGGGTTAATTGATTCATAGACTCCTCATATAACAATATTAACTCATCAGGAAACTATCCTTAGCTTGTAATTATTCCTTAGTATCCTATAATAGGATTCTAATGTTGGGTTTTTGTATTGATATTCTCAGAGAAAAACCGGAGGGTCGGTTGTTTGGAGATCTGGAAGTAAAATAATATTGTATAGAGGGGCCAATTACAAGTATCCTTATTTCTTGGCTGATAAAATCGGAATACATGACACTTCTTCCAATGCTTCACCAGATACAAACATGGATAATGAGGAATTCCATGAAACAGAAAGCTGCTCATCTGAATTCACTGGTGTAAAAACTTCTATCCCAAATGCAACCAACAAAATGACTAAACCAACGGTAATTCAAGGTGTTGGCTCTCCAAATAGAGTAAGATTTCAACTGCCAGGTGAGGCAGAACTTGTTGCAGAAGCTGACCGCTTGTTAGATGGACTGGGTCCAAGGTTTACTGACTGGTGGGGTTATGAGCCTCTTCCAGTGGACGGTGATCTCCTACCTGCTATTATTCCCGGATACAGGAGACCCTTCCGCCTTCTTCCTTATGGTGTGAAGCCACTCCTGACAAATGATGAAATGACCACTTTAAGAAGACTTGGCCGACCCTTACCCTGTCATTTTGCGTTAGGTTAGTCTGACTTCTAATTCATACCTATAGTAATTCGACGTACATCCATTTTACTTTTGTTTCCATTCGTATCAGGAAGAAATAGAAAACTTCAGGGATTGGCTGCATCTATTGTCAAGCTGTGGGAAAAATGTGAGATTGCCAAAATTGCCGTAAAGAGAGGAGTACAGAACACTAATAGTGTATTGATGGCAGAAGAGTTGAAGGTTAGTGATAACTTGTACATGTTACTCTTTTGTCTTTTCTTTTTTGTTGTGCGTGTGGAGCGTGGTGGGTGGTTTGGGGCACCCTTGAGATGCATTATTCCATTTGGATGCTTGAATTTGAATCAATGTATGGCAAGGGATAGGTATAAGAGTAGTTAAACATATATTATTGTCCACTCTTATTGATAGAAAACATTGTTAAATTCTCTTTATGTTCATTAAAGTTCAAGCACTTATGTAGCTGCCTTTGGATATTCATATTTGGTCTTCCTCAAAATATCATTCCACAACTGGTTTGATGGAGAGTGCAAAACAGATTTGCATCAGTTTTGTCAATATTTTAGTGGACAAAGTGGCTAGAGCATATGTTCTCATGACTAGCAATACCAATGAAATCCTGGAAGCTTGTCAACCTCCTATAAAGATAAATATTTCTAGGTTATTCTTCTTTCTGTTGATGTCCATGCTGTTTTAGATTGACTAGGGCTGTAAATGAACCAGGCTTGAACGAACAAGCCCTTGTTCGTGTTCGTTTATTTATTTTTGAGCTTGTTCGTGTTCGGTTCGTGTTCGTTAAGGATTTTCAAATTGTGTTCAAGCTCTGTTCGTTTAAAATTGAGCGTGTTCGTGTTCGTTCATGAACATATAATCAAACATGTTTGCGAACAATTAAAAATATGTTCATGAACAATAAACAAACACACAAATATAAAACAAGTCAATTTTAAATTATTATTAAATATAAAATAATAAAATACAAACGTAATTAAATTTAATTTATTACTAAATTATTAAATTTAAGTTATTAAATAATATTAATTATATTATAAATAAAATAAAATACAAATAAAATACAAATAATAATAATAATATTATTATTATTATTAATTATATTATAAATGAACAATAAACGAACATAAACGAGCTTTAAACAAACTAATAAACGAGCTTGAAACGAACCATAAACGAACTTGTTCGTGAACATAAACGAACTGAACACACATCTGTTCGAACTCGGTTCGTTTAATAAACGAACATGAAAATTGTGTTCATAATCGTTTATTTAGCTTAATAAACGAACATAAACGAACAGAAATCGAACTGTTCACAAACGGCTCGTCGAAAGCTCTGTTCGTTTACAGCCCTAAGATTGACCACTGTACTATATGCCAATTAGTGTTTTGACTTTGATCACTATATTCTTCTGATTGGACACTTCTTTTAATTTTTCATGCCTCTCTCAATGACTAAATCCTTAGACCTCAATTGCTTGAAGTGTTGGTTTCAATGTACCTTATGTAAATTTCAACTAAACATCAGATTAAATGCTGAGGTTTGTCTCGAGTAAAATCTTATCTGTTAGTCACTGTTTGGCTACATCATGGAGGTTGCTTATTACGGTTCAGCTCATTTAATCTGAAGGGTGCATAAAAAATTTATATTTTGAACCTATTTGCTGTAGTTAGTTATTGAAATATTTATAGTGCAGTATGTTTCTTCATGGCCATCTATTAATCAAAAGTACTTTGTTTCAGTGGCTGACTGGAGGAACTTTGCTCTCACGAGATAAGGACTTCATTGTCTTATATAGGGGAAAAGATTTCCTGCCTTCTGCCGTTTCTTCTGCAATAGAAGAGCGGAGAAAGCATGTAATTCATGTGGAGAAACAGAGTGCAAAAATTGTGCAGAAGGTCAACGGTGAGGTTACTAAAAGTGAGTCTGAAAGGGATATTAATAGTGCCAAGGATCGCAGAAGCAATCTCTTTGGTGACCGAAAGAACATGAAGTCTGCTGAAGCAGCTATTAGAAAGACTAGCTCGAAGTTATCTATGGTACTATTTTGCTAAGATGATGCCCTTGGCTGATGTCTTGGTGAAATCTTATTTAATATATGCAACATTTCTTCCACTACAGGCATTAGAGAAGAAAGCAAAGGCAGAGAAACTTCTAGTGGAGCTGGAGCATGCAGAGATCCCTCAACAATCTGAAATTGATAAAGAGGGTATAACACAAGAAGAAAGATATATGCTTAGGAAGGTTGGCTTGAGAATGAAGCCTTTCCTCCTATTGGGTGAGTTAGACCTTATAGTTCAAGCCTTTGATCTGGAAATAGTGGATCCAATTATTTATCCTGGAGGCAATTTAAAGGGCACTTTCAAATTATGCCCAGCTATTAGTCTATCTAACTCATGCAGAAGCACATATTGATTTGCCTTTTTTCTCATTTGTGCTTAGGTAGACGGGGAGTATTTGATGGAACAGTTGAAAATATGCATCTTCATTGGAAGTATAGGGAACTTGTGAAGATAATTTCTAATGAGACAAACGTCGAAGCTGTTCATCAAGTGGCACGAATATTAGAGGCAGAAAGTGGTGGAATATTAGTGGCTGTGGAGAGAGTAAGCAAGGGTTATGCAATCATCGTTTATCGTGGAAAGAACTATGAGCGGCCTACTTGTCTGAGACCTCAGACACTTCTTACCAAAAGAGAGGCAATGAAGCGCTCTCTAGAGGAACAGCGTCGTAAGGTAAAATTAAGTTATCTTGTTATGTATGCTTCCTACACTTTTTAAATAGTTCGCAGCCTCAAAGAAAAAAAGACCTAAAAGACTGGAGGAAAAGGAAAAGAGGAAGCACCTTCACCAGATTGTACATATAACTTTGGCACAAAGTTTTGACGTACTCGACTTTATACAGCCCTTTCAACATTTTCCTTTATTCTTTGGCTTCTTATTTTTTTTCTATGTTGATTTTGCAGTCTCTGAAACTACATATTTTGAAGCTTACCCGAAACATAGATGAACTGAAACATCAATTGGTAAGCTAGTCACTATATGTTTTTCATTGGTTCAGTTTTTTACTTTTCCACAAACATTCTAAAAGTATCCAATCAGTTTATATGAACTGTGTAACACTGCTTTGACACAGGTTGTAGACAATGAGGCAAGCAGCATGCAAACTGCTGAGCAATCAAGATTGCCATTGGTGAGCTACATCATGCTCGCTATTTATTAGTGGATTTATGTTTTCTAAGTAATTTACATTTTTCTGTCACAATGAAGGTTGAAGAGGAAATGGAAACGTTACAGTCAGTCGAATGTTCTAGATCAGATATTGAATGTCCTGCATCTCCAGGAGGGCATGTAGAGGTAGGTAGTTTGACTCTGAAATGCGTGAAAATCCAAAGGAATGAGCCTTTGTTTTAAATTTGCATTTCAAGGTTTATGTCATTCCTTTGTTGTTAAACTATACATTAGCACATGAACACCTTGCTTGGCCTAGCAGTGAATGCCAGTGCACTAATGTCATTTGGAAGTGTCGCCACACTCTCTTTTTTAATTTAAATGCATTTAATTTATATAACATCTGAAATGGCATCTGATGTGATTATGGAAGGCTAGAGACAAAGATGGATCTGAGCCAACTTCCATGAAAAATGATAGAATGGTTGCTGCAATAAGTATTCACCAACCCTCTGAACAAGAGCTCTTGGAACCATCTTCAATACATGATGGGATCGAGAATCATGAAGCAGAAACTGAGTCTTTGTCGGAATCTGTGAACGGAAGAAAACATAAAACTGAACTGGGGCCCGCTTTGCATGCTCAAGTTGAAATGGTTGACTCCACATCTCACCCTGATAACATTACGGTACACGCTGTTCCTTTTTTGTCATTTTAATACTCTTAAACTCCTGATATTTCCCACCTGATATGGCATAATTGTTTTAAGCAGGAAGAAATTGGTTGTTCTTCAACTGTTAATGCTGAGCTCCGTGTTTCCAATAATGGGCCAATGGAATCAATGGTTGAATCAGCCAACAATAGTTTGGCTGTTTCAATTTCATCAGCAGTTGAAAATGTGTCAAATAAGATGGCTTCAACAGCAAAGTTTCTTTCTAACAAAGATAGACTTCTTTTACGAAAGCAAGCTCTCAAGATGAAGAAACGTCCTGTGCTTGCAGTTGGTGATTACCTCTGACTTTTATTGTTTCAGTTTCCCTCATCAACTGGTTATGCTGTGATTTTTTATGGCTTGAACTTTATGGCAAGTAGCTGCAGCCATTAGAGCTCCATGTGTTTAGCTTTAGCTTTACGTTTTTGTTTTCGTTTAAAGGTGCTCACCTTTTATCTGCATAACTTGCTGCATTTTCCATCTATACTATATGCATATTGAAGTGACATTCAAAATTCTATCTGATCATGGATGCCGTTTGCTGAGGAAATTATGCTGTTTCTGCTGTACTAAAGATATTAGACTATAGTGTGTCAACAGCCATGATTGCAGTTGCTGATAACCCCTCTCTTTCTCTCTCCCTTATATTCATGGTGATCAAGGGAACTTATTTTGTTGTTGCTCGCTCTAATTTTAGGTAGGAGCAACATTGTGACTGGTGTGGCAAAAGCAATTAAGACACACTTTCAGAAACATCCTCTTGCTATAGTGAATGTGAAAGGGAGGGCTAAAGGGACTTCTATGCAGGAGGTGGCGCTAAAGCTGCAGGTCTGCACTCTCAGATTCCAACTTCTTTTTACCCCTTGGCCAGAAACTAAGCTATATCTATAACCTATGTTGCTCTGACTCTTCATTTTTCTTGAAATACCTATGTCCGACACCCTTGTCCGACGCATTTCCAAATATGGGTATGGGGATATGTTCCCCAAGGACCCTCTAAATACATGGAAAAACTTAGAATAAATCGAACATACCCGTGTCCGACATTCACAAGAGAAACTGTCTTTATTAAATTCACAGGAAGCAACAGGTGCAGTTCTAGTTTCTCAGGAACCTAGCAAAGTCATACTGTATCGAGGTTGGGGTGCCACCGATGAACTAGTCCATGGTGATAAGAGGAATGTAAAAGATACATCAGTTCAGAATCGGCCAGCTGTGTCTCCTGAGCTTATTGCCGCAATCAGATTCGAATGTGGCTTGCAACTTCACCAAGAGGAAGAAGCAACTTGATTTGCTGGAATTTTGAGGTTTAAAACGGTATTGCTGTTATTGTTTATTAGTTAATTTTTCATTATGCAGACTTCAATTTTGAACACCTAGTGAATATGTAGGAGAAGGTTTTCAACTCAGATGATTAACAATCAGCCTGTTATTGCTTTCTTGTTATGCAATTACAGTTAGCAGGTGGTTCTATCAGTACCATGAAGTACATGCAGATATATTCATCGGTCTTCCAACCGCAACGTAAGGACACTTTGTCTAGGTCAAGTTGTCCTGAGACTGCTCTCTGCATTCTCCGGTTGCATTCATCGAGGAACGATGAACAAGACCGCAAGCTTAAATCTTCGAATAAGTCGGTGTGTACTCGCTGCTTTCAAACTAGTCACTCGAAGAAGTAAATGCTGTCTTGACATCTTGCTTGATGCTACAACATTAGGGATCTTTTTTATGTCCCATTGTCCATAAAGCCGATAATTATGAATATGGTTGATAATGTTATATATTAAGCTTGTGCAGTCAATAAGTCTTACCTTCTGCCCTGTGTAGTAACATAGTTGGAAGATCAAATCTAAGGCTTTGTCAAACTCGTTTATTTGTAACTATAATTTCCAGAATTTGAGAAAAATCCTTGTTATATTTTTCTCCTTGAACCATGTTCTCAGGACTTAAATTCTTTGGACTGTGTTAAATAAGCTGGCTGCTAATTTTGAATATGATTTTGGTTCCATATTAAGCATGCTTCTGTCATGTTTTTCACCAATTATGTGCATCAAAATTCCTATTTGTCAAACTACTCGTTCAATGAATTTGATGAAAGAACCCAGGTTTAGTTTAGTTTAGTTGTTTCATATAGTCACTTTTAAAACGTGGTATTTATAGTTGAAAAGATCAAATCTAAGGCTTTGTCAAACTCGTTTGTTTGTAACTATAATTTTCAGAACCTGAGAAAAATCCTTGTTATATTTTTCTCCTTGAGCCATGTTCTCAGGACTTAAAATTCTTTGGACACTGTTAAATAAGCTGGCTGTTAAGTTTGAATATGAGTTTGGTTCCATATTAAGCATGCTTCTGTCATGTTTTTCACCAATTATGTGCATCAAAATTCCTATTTGTCAAACTACTCTTTCAACGAATATGACGAAAGAACTCGAGTTTAATTTAATTGTTTCATACAATCATTTTTAAAATGTGATATTAAGTAAATTTAAAATTCAAATTTTAATATTAAATTTTTTTTTTTAATCTCAAATTGTGACTTCTTAAATTTATGTTTCAAAGTACAACATTTTAACTGTTAAACAGTTTGATTAGCAGCAGCCAGTAACCGGTTTTGGACGGTGAGTATGAACCGGTTCCAAAATTACTCTTTCACTGTAGATTTAGTACTATATCTTTTCTTTTTAAACCTTTTATTTTATGAATTAACTAGATTATTTAATTGACACCACAAAGTAGCCTAATCTTTTCTCAACTTTTTAAAGGCCAACTGACCATTTCCCAATACCAAAACTTCCAGATTCCTGCAGTCTCATTACCTGCTACAAGTCAGCCTGCTCTCAATCACTCTTTATAGATAAGGATTAAAATGAATGTAGCCAATAATTCCACTATTTGAACATTGAAAAATGCTAAAAAAAAGTACCCATCAGGAATAATATTGATTAGCATATATTTAGTAGATTTCAGCCCTCCATCCCGGATGACCATTTTTAACTAGATTTTAAAAAAAATAATATATATAAATATCATTTAAAAATTATTTATTTTAATTTATTTTAATTTATTTTATATTTAATATATATTTTTATTAAATTTAAAAAAATAATACATTAATTATATTTTATATATATTTTACTTTAACTAATATCAGTATTTCACTAAATACTGATTCACATTTCTCTTTTGAAATTTATAATATTAACTTTTTTATTGACTGTAATGTATCTGCACTGTAGCAGAGAAATTTTAGTTCATGTTATAAAGTTAAAGTTGATGTTTGATAGGATCACTAGATTTTGACTCTGTACCAAAGAATTTTGAGGAGTTGATAAGCGGTTTATGGTGAGTTTTAAATAGGTTTTATTATATATAAATATGATAAAATTATATATAAATATGATAAATTATATAAAGTTGTCATGTTTATATGTAATTTTTTTTACATATAAATATGACAAATTACATATATATATATATATATATATATAATAAATTACATTTAAACATGACAAATTAAATGTAAACATGATAAATTACATATAAATATGATAAATGTCATATATTTATGTAATTTTTTAAATAGTGTATTTTTTTTACATATGTAATTTTTTTTACATATAAATATGACACAAATTACATATAAACATATTAAATTAGAACCTAAAAAAAACTCATTTTAAAGATTTTTTCTTCAAAATTTTCAAAAGTTTTTCAAGTAATTAAGTTTCTGCAGCCAAACTGAGAATTGTACAGGATAACATCATGGTTATTCTTGGTTTCTGCATTGAATTGAATGAGGGGCATGAAAAATTACCCCAAAATCCATCAGCAAGGATGGATATTCAGAAGGCAGTACAAGAGGATACCAAGTAAAATTGTCAAGATTGGCTCAGAAAACCAAGAAAAACTTCCAACTTTTGCCATGGTAAATATATCTATTCCTGGGCAGTGAATAGTAGTTAGAAAAAAAGAAAAAAAAAACGTTTTGCCCCTTCAAACAGTACACATCTATTTCATAGTTGCATACTTGCATTTCCATAAACTTTCAGTTTTTTTTGATAATTCGTATATTCATATTATTTTTTATAATAAATTTTGATATATTTATATTATATTTTAATTTTTTTTTTTTTTTGCATATGTGCAACTTGCTTAGTTGCCAAATACTGTACGCATCTTCTCTCTTAACAGTACCCATGCAACTTTAAAATGCAAGTTCCATTCATAGATATGAAACTTGAATCACGTGTATAGACAATATTAATTGTAGGATTAAAGCAAGCAATGTTGAAACTTTGATTAGACTTGAATTGTAGGATTAGAGCAAGCAATGTTAAAACTTTGATTACACTTAATAATATTAAAACAATACAACATAAAAAAAAATTAAAAACACAACATAAAATATAATAATAATAAAAAATACAATACAAATACATTAAATATATCAAATTTTATATTTTTTTATGGCTATTTTATTGCAGAGGGCCTTGAGTTTTGATGATCTCTCTCTTTCTCCTCTCTCATCTGACAAGAGAGAGAGAGTGCACAAAAAACCTTGAATTTTCTTTTCCTTTTCTTTTTCTTTTCTTTTCTTTGCTTTGCTTTTCTGTTCTTTCTTTCTTTCAACGCCAGAAAGAGAGATAAAGAGAGAGGCAATCATGATGCCCTCTTTCTCTCTATCGATCTTCTACATCGCCATCATTGTTGTCACTTTCCTTTTATGATCATTACCTTCCACGATCTTCAAAGCATGTCATCATTTCATCAAACAAAAAAGGAAGAGAAAACAAAAAAAAAAATATCAGAAGAAGCTATAGTAGCAAAGGACGACATGTGTTTTCAAGTGGGGGAAAGGAGATCAAGAAGAAAGCAAAAGAAGGAACTTTCATTAAAGCAATAGCTTTTGTTCTTGGTTTTGAGTGATGGGTCTTTTCTCTTCTCCTATTTCTTCCAGACTTTTCCAAGTCTTTTTTCTTCTTTTTAACTTCTTAGGGGGGAATCAAGCATCTTGGTCCGATTCCGAAAGATAATTTGCTCGATCAAAGCAAATTTAATACTAGCTTTTACTAGTTAATTTGTATGGGTTTTCTCTTAGGTTATTGAAGACAACTAAGAAGTGGAAAAACTTGTGTGTTTTCACTATGTTCTGTAAGAGATCTCTCTCTTTTCTTGATCCTGGTTTCTACATATATGAACTTATTTTCTGCTTCTTTCAATCTGATCTCTTAATTAAGATAGAAATATATTTGATCTAAAGTTTCATCAGCTATATTGAAGTATTTTTTATGCTTGAGAGCATGATATTAAGGTATGGAAAATGGCTTTATCAAGCAGATCTACCATGTTTATCATAAGTGAAACTGTAGCTTTTTTCTTGTGTTAGGGTTTTGCAGTTCAAGCCAGCTCCTTTCAAAGTTTTCTTACAAAACCTAAAGATATACCAGATTTGGTCTTTGATCTCTCATGATTAAACTCACATCAGAGCAAGGGATTTAAATTGCGGTAGCGGACACGTTTTCGGTCGCGTCGCGTTTATCGCGGTTGCGGACGTAACGGATGCTATAACGGTCATCGCGGTCGTGAATTTTTTTATTTTTTGCACAATTTATTGAAAAACAAAGTAATTATAATTATAATTATAAAAACTCTTTTTTAATAATTTTTAAATTAGTTTGTGACACTTTATAATTTTTTATTTATAAAAAAATATTCACAATTTTTTTATTATAATAAATATTTATATTAAAAAAATTAGAAAACTAATCTTTTTTATATCTATGAATTTCTAAGAATCTTAATAATTAATAAGATAAAACATGTTAAATATCAAGCATTCATATTTAATAATATTGTAAATTTAAAAATATAATAATATAAAATTTCATCACCTACAAATAACGGTATAATTCTTTTCTAAAAAATTTCTCTAAATAATTATAGTTTTTATTATTAATCCATATTATTTTCCTTCAAACAAATATATATATATAATGTATATATAAAAAAAATGACCAACAAATAAAAATACATGAAAAAAAGGCCAAAACATAATATACTTTCAAAACTTTTGGATTGGATTAGGCTCAAATTAAATGACCCAAAAATATTGAGCCAAGAAATTGGATCTAATCATTGGCCCGCTGACTCCATTTTAGTTTTTCTTTCTACTTTCTTCTTTGTTTCCTTTTCATATATATATATATATATATATATATTTTCTATTATTCCAAAACCACATCGTTTTGAATCTTATCTAAAAGGCAAAACTTTAATATTTGTTCTTTTCTTTTTCCACAGCTCTCTTTCTCTAAATCTAAAGCCTTTCTCTCTAAAATGAATTCAAGAACATCAACCAAAAACCTAGCTCCCGGTGCTGGTCCGCCATTCCAGCCGCCATCATCTGCTGCCAGCAACAGCCGACCGTCGCTCCAAACAACCCCTCTCTCGATATGTTTCTCCCATTCCCTCAACCGAGAAAAATCTTTCTATCTTTTTTCGTTTTTGTGTTGGGATGATACTATGCCTGATAGTATCTTCTTAGGGCTTTTTTTTTTTGTTGCAATTTTCAGATTGAATAAAAATGGATTTTTTTTATATATAAAAAAAAAAGTCTGAAAACGGGAATAGCGGCAATAGCGGACCGATATTGCCGCTATTCACCGTTATCCCGATTTTTGCGGCCGCGATCAGCCGCTATCGTTGTGATTTAAATTCGTAACCGTTTTTTGTTCAATAGCGGTGGCGGCAAGCGGCGCTACCGTGAAATAGCGGCCGCTATACCGCTATTGCGCCGCTATTTGAATCCCTGCATCAGAGCTTGCCATAATTAATTAACTTGACAAAAGGTAATATACAATTACAATCATATATGCTATCCTTAGTCTTGCTTTTATACATTTTAGTTTTCTTCCTTTTGTTTCTGTATTGAAACATATATAGGAGAAGAAACTCTTGGGATATGATATGGTTAGATCAATTAATTATATAATCCAGAAAATAGTCTTATGGTAATAACCTAGCTATTTCTTATCTTTTTATTATTATACAGAATTCATCTATTCTCTATATGAATTGCTAATACCTTCAAATTTGAGGGATTAACTGAAGTTTTTGTGAGTAATTGTTCAATATCCAAGTAGAAGTCTTAGGACTTTCAATTAGAAGCAAATTGTTTAGCTTCAGTCTTATTGTGAGGCAACAAAAATACTTGCTGACTGGACCTTCACTGGTTAGGTAAGATATCTTTTTAATTTGAACATGCTTTTGTATACTTCTAGAAGCAATCTATTACTGCTATTGGAGCTAATTTCCCCTTAGTTTTCTCCTCAGTTTGGACAAAATGAAAACTAGTTTCAAATCTTTCTGGTTTAACATGATCCACTTCTTACTTAGAAGGATCTAATTATCCATTAATATATATATATATATATATATACCTTGATTATATGTTTTTTTTTTCACTCTTCTTCATCAAACAGGAGATCCATATATATGTTAATTATATTGTCTATATTGTTGTTACATTAGGAAAAGTTTTCCTTGGACACAACATCTTAATTAGTTATTCTTAATCATTTGCACAACTTCAAATGTTGTTTGATTTTCTGATCATTGGTTCAGGTTATTGGCATATAGATATTGCAGGCAACTCCTGTCCTAATTTGCAACATTATATATATATATATATATATATATATATATATATATATCTCAAGTACATGCAGTACAGAAACTTATAGATCCCCAAAGCTTTTCTAATCCTTTTTGAAGAGAGACCAGCTGCAGATCAGGCCATGCATGAAAACAACTGGAATATATATATATATATATATTCCAGTTGTTGTCCTTATATTCTTTTTAAGTATATATCAAGTATATGTTTTCCTCCTGGCTTGATCGATTCTTTCAAAAGAAATGAATGGATTCTAGCATATATATGGACCCAAATAAGGCTGGCTGGGGCATGCACCAAAGGGCTGCAATGCAATAATAATGTTGAGTTGCTCCTTTTCCCATATGCAATAATAATGCAATAATAATGGTT
Organism: Fremontodendron californicum; assembly: GCA_030761205.1. Lineage (NCBI taxonomy): Eukaryota > Viridiplantae > Streptophyta > Magnoliopsida > Malvales > Malvaceae > Fremontodendron > Fremontodendron californicum. The sequence continues at coordinate 31,002,242 of JAULJL010000011.1, forward strand.
CCCAGCCATCCTTCTAATTTTTTTATCTGTTGATATAACCCTTGAGTTGACCCACTAAGAAAATTAAAACAAAAAAAAAAAGTTTGAAATAAACAAATGATTTGCCCGGTATTTTTTTTTTTTTTACCAAGGAAGCTGTAATTTAAGAATAAAAGCAAATAATAAATGTTGAGATTCGAAATTCATATTTATTGAATATCAATTCTTAAAAATGATATATTGTATGAACCAATTGAATTGTAAGTAGTTTTTTATTACAAGTTAAACTACATCAACAAAAAGGTGGGATATTCCCTATTAAAAGAATGAACATTACAAATTAGTCCTTCTTTGTTCAAAATTAGATATTTATAGGACTTGAGCAGTCAAAATGAATGTTAATTAATATCAAATTGTTTTAAGTAAATCAGGGTGGAGAAGAGAACAATGAGGGATCAGAAGGGCAAATAATGTTAGCATCTGAGATTCAAACTCTTACAATTTTTTGTATACTTTATTATACTATATATATATCTATATAATATAATATAATATTTGCAACTCTTATTTTGAACAAATAGACACAGTTTAAACATTTTAAATTGAATTTATACATGAAAAAAAGTAAAATAATAATTTTTATGACTAAGGGACAGTTTAATAGTTTTCAATTTTTATTATAATTTATTTTTTTAATTTTCATTTCAATCTTTCAATTTTTTTTTTATTTTTTTTTTTACCATTTTTCAAAAGCAAACTTTAAATATTGTACTGTTATGTTAAATATATCAAATCCCAATTATAATTATATATCTTTTTTGAAACTTTTGGGAATCTAGAAATATTTTTTAGAGAAAGGTGAATGAGAGATTTCTTTTCTTTAGTTACATAATACCATGCTTGTTAGTAGGTGATTTTCTTTTTGGATATAGAATTCTAGGTTTTGAAGAAATGTGGAAATTCATTTTCCATTCTTGGTTGATTTCCTTTCCTTCTTCTATTTAGATCTGGTTATTCATATATTTGTATCGTATTTATATTATTTTTACGATTTAAAATATTATTTATTATATAAATTTTGGTATATTAATAAATAAAGATTCATGTTATATAGATTTAATAAATTCATGTATTTGTATCGTGTTTTATGTCATGTTTAAATATTTTTTTAATATCGTATAATTATATCATATTTAAATTACTAATTTTATTTAATATTTTGGATATTTTCTTTTTAGCATGGACATTGATCCGGTTTAAGAAGTGAACCAAACCAAACTACAAATACAAACCAAAGGACAGCCCAACAAGGCCCAAAATTTCTGGAAAAACAAAAACAGGCAAAATGAAACTGATGTGGTTAATGGCCGAAAGAAAAACTTAGTTTGTGTAATTGGTTGATATTTTCACAACCAGTGGTAGAGAGCCCTTAGGCTTAAAATGTAGTAAAAATGAAAAACCATAAATAAAACCAAAATCAAATAATTCTATGACTCAATCGAAAAAACAGGAACCAACAGAAAAAAGAAATATCTGAAAGTATAAAAAAAACAACAAAAAAAATAGATAAACAGCACACTTACTCAAGAAAAGGGAGGTAGTTTAATTTCTTTTGCAGTTAGCCAAGTAAAGCCATGACTCTTCAAGCAACTTCCTGTAACTTTGGAGCCATTTCATCTTTTCTTTGCCCTTCTAAAACTTCCCGTCTCCGCTTTGTAATCAGAGCTAAAGGTAATAACTGTGCTTGTTTTAATGAATACCCAAGTTTTGTATCATCATTTTTAGCTTTAATTTGATGTATTTGAGTTGCGTTTTTTGGTTTTTTTTTTGTCTTGGGGTATGAATGTTATGTGAGTTAAAAGTTTCTTCCCTTTTTTGAGCTTGAATTTGATGAATTGGAACTGTACTTTTTGGTTATCTGTTTGATATAATTCATGGGGTTCGATATTATGTGATTATGTGAGTTAAGTTTGTCTCTTTCTTTTTTTTTTTTTTGGGTTTTTTTGGTTTTCTATTTCAGTGGAGCCATCAGAGAAATCTGTGGAAATAATGAGGAAATTCTCAGAACAGTATGCACGTCGGTCAGGAACATATTTCTGTATGGATAAGGGAGTGACTTCGGTTGTAATCAAGGTACTCTTTAGATTTTGCTCTTTACAGATTTAACTGCATATCCTTATTTTAGTTTGCATCTCAGTTTCTAAAAATCTTCACATATGAGTCATTACCCAGTTTTGATCCCGCCTAAGTGAGATATTCAAAGGGCTGAATTGCAGAGGATACACCCTTTAGCCTTTCTGCTAAAATGGCAGCTCAAAAAGCTTCACATATTAGTCTTAGAGTTTGACATAAAGCCTTGTTAAAGCAGGTGAATATGGTTGATGATGGAAGCTATGCAAGATATTACTTTGAGCTAAGAAAATTTGTTATAGCTATTCTTTAGGCTGTATCTAATATGGCTGCACCAAAATTCAAGGGCAAATTACCTAGTTATGGCTTCAATAAGTGAGGTCTTGTGAGGGGTAATTAGAAAAAGTCCAATCCTTTAGTTTTTTATCCTAGACCGTTCCAAGCAGAAGCATTAGTTATTCTGAGTTGGTGAACCTAGGTTGTAACTTGAAGGAATTGAGTGCCGCCTTTAAAGTTAAACTAGTGGGGAAAATCTTCACTTCGACTCAATTCCAATTGTGTTCTATTGGAGAATTTAGAACTCTACATGTTTAGGAGTTGTTCTATTGGAGAAGTTGAATTCAAACTTTTTCAGTCCTTTGCGTGCAAACAATGGATGGAAGGACCGCAACTTGTCCATTCATAAACAACAAGATAGATTGAAGAACAATTATATTGCTATACTCTACTATTCCAACTATCCCTGCATTGGTTGAGATCTTCTTGAGTGTGATGTATTTTTCTGAATGTTGGATTTTCTTATGAAATGTAACTCCTACTTGAAAAGAGTGTAAACCTTATCCCAGTTCTGATTCTTTATTTAATCTATCTAGTTCACTCATCTGTTCAATATATGATATACAAAAATTAAAAAAGGGGGAATAAAAGAATTCATTTTGGATATTTGAACAGGGATTGGCAGAGCATAAAGATACATTGGGTGCCCCACTCTGCCCTTGTAGGTAAATATTTCCTCCATGATCTCTCAATCTTGTTCAGAATTCTTAATCCTATTACACTCAAATATCTTGATATTTATAGATATATCAGATTTAAATAAATATTTATCAGATTTAATAACATTTTAAGTGTAAATCCAATTTCTTACAGGCATTATGATGACAAAGCTGCTGAGGTAGGGCAGGGCTTTTGGAATTGTCCATGTGTTCCTATGAGAGAAAGGTAAATATATTGTTACAATATCTTTTAATGTATATTCCTCATGTAAATTGGTCTCACTGTTAGAGTTGTACGGGAAGTAGAAAGATCTTTTGAGTTCTGATTCATCCTAGAAAGGCATAGACGATAACAGCCTTTCTAACCAGGTGCCCAGTGCTAATGTTATATGGTATAAAACCTTTTGAGTTCCCTTATAAATAATGGCTGCATGTCAATTTGCTGATTATTGACTTAGTGGAAGCTTCTGAACTGGAGCTCATTGTCCTGAAGAACTAGTTAGTTATTTTGTGAAATTAAGAACAGAACTTTAATGTCATGATTGAGATTGATTTTGGAACACTTTCAGCAGATAGTTGTAGTATTGAAGGTATTAAGTGGGGAAGGATTTCCATGATCTTTAATGACTCAAAGTAAATCTACATCAGGCCATTACAGGGACAATGTTCTAAATATCAAAGTAACATGCAAGGATATTTCCGCATCTCATGCACCGAATGAATAGTTGAACGAGAAACTTGCTGCAAAGTAAAGCAGATCTATGTTAAAGTTGATATTGTCCTTAGAAGATGAGATTCCCTGTTGTGTCATCTTTAATATCATGGCAAAGGGTGTTAAGAATTTACTCTGGCTTGGAGTTCTGATTCATGTATTCATACTAATGTTTCTTGCCTTTTTAGTTGTAAAATGAAAAGTTCAAGCTATATTTCTCTTTTTCCAAGGGCACACCGTTTTTTGAAAAGAAATATCGAAGAACTACTTGGTTTGTTCTAGTCTGTGCTCTTTCTTCTAGCAAGGCAAGTTATTGTATGGTTTGAAAGTTTGCAGTTCATAATATCAAGGATAACAGTTAAAACATGTCTTCGTTGGAGGCTGTTGCCCTTTGGAGTATAAATGCTGGTTGCTTGAATGCAGCTTGAGAACAATGATATCATCCACTCAGATATTTTCAGTCTGGCTGAATCTACAGTTACTATGTTAATTTCATTAATTTAATCTAAGTTCTCTTATTCAATTTATACTGCTATTTGGCAGGAAAGAATGTCACTGCATGCTCTTTCTCACTCCTGATAATGATTTTGCTGGCGAAGATCAGGTATATATTTGGGTTTCTAAATCTTTTTTCTTAGTACTTAACTAGCATTATATTAATAGCAGATATTTTCTTATGGTTTTGCCTATGTTATTCGGACTCGGGTGTGAGTGTCGGATACGGATATGTATCCGACACGGGTATGTTCAGTTTTTCTATGTTTTTCCATATATTTGGAGCGTCTTTAGCGGGTCATATCCCCATATCTATGTCCGAGTATGCGTCGGATATGGGTGTCAGACACGGGTACTTCAAGAAAAATAAAGAGTCGGAGCAACATAGGTTTCTACTCTAACAACATTCATATTTTTTTCTTACTGTGCAGTCCATCACATTTGAAGAAATCAAGGAAACAACAGCAAACATGTAGGGCTTGACATTTTGAATTTTACTTCTCTAAACAGTCATAACTTGTAATTGGCCCCCAAAAAATGAAGAAAAACCAACAGAAGTTATTTTTGTATGTCAATAGGGTAAATTCTTTTTTCCCTCCCTTTTCTTGTTTCCCTTATTATTTGGAATTACAGTAGTTTTAACTCTTTGTATCTATGTTCTTTATCCTCCTTTATGAACCCTTGTTTAGATGCAGCCTACTCTGATTTGCTTCTACTCCTTAATAGCAATCATGGTTCTAATTGCTGCATTAATTTTGGAATTCTTTTGGCAATAAACTTGAGTTATACATTTTGAACCATCACTCAAATTATTGAATGCTAACAAATTAGTCTCCATCATAGACAACTTGGACTTTTAATTACTCTTGCAAACATGATTACTTGAATAATCAAAGTCTTAATAGAATCCGATACTTAACTCAGTTGGTTCATGCAGTTACCCTTAAAAGATGACATCTAACAGATCTGAGATTCGAATTTCAGTATGTGTAATTTCTTTATTTATCTCCGAACTGTGATCTTCTTTGTATAAAAAAAAAGTCTTAATAGTTATCTTTGTTTTAAATTGGCAAGTAAGGATGTTTTTTTGTTTTTGTTATTACATAATGTTGCCTTTATTGGGTAGAAATCTTCCTTCCTTGCAAGTTGGGATCAAGCAACCTCTTAAAATATACATTAGTTTCATGATATGGGTATTATTATACAACTCCATATTTGATCCTGTAAGAAGCTTAGAGAAGGTGAAGCAGTGGGAATGAACATATCAAGCAACTTTTTTTTCCATAATTTTTTGTGGATATAAATATGACAGAAGCAGGATCTGATTCTATGATCTTAATTAAAAGAATTGTTACAAATGAAGTACAACTGAAGCACAAGAGATTCTTTAAAGAAAAACACAAATAAAACTTGATCCAATTTATCATGTTTTTTAATGAAAAATGTGGTAAGTACTTAGTTATGTTTTGGTCTTGGAGATGTTGTAAGGGTGAAAAAGAAAATCTGGAGTTTAGTCTAAATGACTCACAGTAATAACTAACAAAATTAAAATTTAGCCTGTAACATCTTTCTCGGCTACCAAACATTGTCTTAGAAAAAAATCCACTCAAAGAACACAAAAATTACACGCTAATGATAATAATCCTAGGGCATTGACTTGACCAAAGAGAGTTGTAGAGCCCACAAAGACAAATGCTTGCTTTCCTTCCTTCCTTTTATACATGGCAAAACCAGAAAGGCAATACCCTCATTTTCTTCCCTTTTTCTTTCATTCTTCTCCTTCGTTGCCATGTAATTTCTTTACAGTTTCCTGCAACCCAAATTTCACATGAACAACGCCTCCTTTATGGACCCTTTTTAATGTTACATAGTAAAGAAAGTAAGAAAAATTGACAATATAATCCTCCCCAAAGTTTCATTCTTGACTTCTCAGGTCACAAATAGATATGGCAAAACGCAGAGTCACCATCACCCAAGGAGGCTCAGGCAAGGTACCCATCAGCTCATTCCCTCTCAAATTTCAGTTTTTATGATCATTTGGGTTTAAGGGTTCCTCAATGATTATTGTGTTTCTTCTGTTTTTGTTAAAACTTGTACTTTTGAGACACGCGAGTCCATTTTTTTGGCTTGGAAATGTGGACTAAAGTAATAAAGAGAACATTTTCTGGTAAAAATTATTTTTTTGGTTAGGTGGTGAAAATGGGAGATGATGTCATGTTTGGTCATGGAAGAATGAGTGGAAGCAAAAGATTCTTACAAGAAAAACCCTGGACAAATGGTGGTGCTTACAACTTCATGTCCAGCAACAAAAGGTTTGTTGTTGTTTGTTTCTGTTTCTGTTTTTTTTTTTTTTTTTTTTTTGTCTTTTTATTAATTTTGATAATGTTTTCCATTTTCAACTTTTTCTTTAATTAGCTAGTTCTTGTTGAACTTTTAGGTGTATGTATTTGCTTAGTAAGTGAGAATTGATCCGTTAACTGACATTAATTTGCATTGAGATTGGATTCCGGGTATGACTAGTTTTATCCTATGCTTGTATCTTTTAGTTTCAGAAGTATGATGAAAATTCAATTTGTATGTTTAGTTTTATGTAGTAGTTTTTGGTGTTATTTTTCCAGGCAGCGAGGAGATGGTGCTGAATGGAGATCAGGTGGCAGTAGAGGACAAGGTAGTAGCTAGCTACTATTTTTGGATTCAATTAGGCTTGATATATATCAGTTTTTGTTCTTTAAATTTGGTTGTTGACGGATTATGGTGCTGTGAGATGACTGAAGGTTCTCGGATTGCTGGAAACGACCTCCGATTTAAACTGATACGCAAGCGCGGACCTCATCACTTTCAGAGTGCTTTTGAAGAGCGTATAAAGAGGAATTCAGGAAAGCTGTCAAAAGATATTCGGCCACCACAAAATCTTAACAAACATCCACATAGGCTAGGACCAATCGGAATCGACAATCTGAGTCGAATTACTCACAATGGCATTACAGATGGTTTGCATATATACTCTTTGCAAACTATGGATGGATCAAGAAGTTTTCCTGAGATGCCACAAATAATACCAACTGCCCTTGCAAAGACTGATCTGTTTTCAAGCAATGGAGTTTTTTATCCTTCTAGGGAGACTGGTCTTGTGCCTATTACAGAAAAAGCTATAATTTCCAGGCCGGTCACATATGTAGCACCAATGAGCAGCATAATGCAGAGAAGGCCACATGTTGTATGTTTTCTTGCATGCACTAGCTTCTTGTTTTCTTAATTTGGTGGATCTTGTTTGTTAGCCTACTTTTCCCATGTAAATCTACTTGTTGGTGGATCTTACTTTTAATCTAGTTTCACTCTCTTGGAATTTCGCAGGATGAGGAACCTTTCACTGTTGCTACCTTGTTGAACTCACTTGGTTTGGGGAAATATGTCATTCATTTTATGGCTGAGGAAGTAAGTGACCTGCTTTTATCGAGTATTTCAAAAGAATGATGCCTTGGAATGTATTCTTACGGCAGAAATTGAGTTGTATCTTGTGTCTGCTATATGTTGAAGAAACCAACATATCTGTTCTGGCTATGAAGTTGCCACTTGTACTTTTTGTTTTGTATTCATGACCTGAGGCACATTCATTGCCCAAATAATCTGTAGTCTTCCTAAGCTTGTTAAATTCCATTTTCTTCCGACTTTTCGGGGTCGATTGCAGCCTCTTATCTTTTAACGTCTACGTATTTGATACTTGATTTGTGTGATTACAGGTGGATATGACTGCATTAAGGCAAATGGGAGACAGGGACCTCAAAGAGTTGGGGCTACCAATGGTATTGTCATTGCATACTTTTGTACTTGGTCAATGGTCATTCTATAAGTATATAGGGGTGAGCATTCGGTCGGTTCGGTTCTGAAATTTCGAAAACAGATTAAACATATAAAACTGACCGAGCTGACTGACAAAGACTTCTATAACGGAACTAACCAAACCGAACTTAACCGGTTCGGTTGGTTTGGCCGGATCAGGATGGGACCAAATACCAATGGGTTATGGTTAAGGGCTTATGACCTTATGGTTATGACCTTATGGGTTTGGTTTATGGGTATGGGTTTCTTATAATGGGTTATGGGTTTGGGTTTAAATAATAATATTTTTTTTAATTTTTTTTTAAGTAAATATCGATTTTTTCGATCGGTTCGGTTTAAGAAAAAAATCGCAAACCGACTGAATAAACACGTTTAAACCGAACTTGTTAACTGATCACAACTGAAACCGAACAAACTGAACCGAATAGCATCAGTTTCGGTTGGTTTGTTCAGAATACCGACTTTTTGCACACCCCTATATAAGTATATGAACATAGAGCTGCTCATAACTATTTTTTTTTTGGTTAAGTGAGTGCTACTTTTGGTTTATTCCACAAGTGTGCTACATGAACCTGTCATTTAGCTAGAACATTAGTGCATTGCTCTACATAATCTTACAAAATATGATTGTTTGATGACAAATAAACTTGCCAAAAAAACTCACAGGGGGGGGGGGGGAAGAAAAGAGGGTAGAAAATAGAGAAGGCATCGAGATTTGAAACGTTTGGTTCAAATATATTACTTATTGGAATATATAATTGAATGATGACATTTGACTGCAGCTCTGCTCGTCGGAAGTTCAATAAATTAGAATCAATGCCTAAAATGATTTTACATGCTTTTGCTGCCATTTACCTTCATATTGATAAATTTATACATGTATCCCAAACGAGTAATCTGAATGTTCACTATTCGTATGCCCACTGAGATTAGTTGTAAAAATAGTCAGATATGATAACCGTATACTATATTAATCAGACTCGGGTGTGAGTGTCAGACATGGATGTGTCCGACACGGGTATATTTGATTTATTTTAAGTTTTATCATGTATTTGGAGGGTCCTTGGGGATCATATCTCTATACTTATGTTGGGATATGCATATGACACGGGTGTCGGACACGAATATTTCAAGAAAAATGAAGAGTCGGAGCAACATAGATCTTATATAATTCCAATACAATCTTAAGGATTTGAATGTCCTGTCTTATATCAGAATAGGCTAAGAGATGCCCGTTTTCTAACTCATATTTAGCTGTTTCGGAAAATTTCTTGGGCTAACAAAGTTTCTGGTGGGAAAGCAATGACTCATGCAGATTCTAACATTAAAAGGCCTTTTGATATAATCCCATCATATGACCTGTTAGACTTATCATTTCATTTTATTTCATTGCAATCTGCATTCTAAAAGTTTAAATTGTTCTCACAAGTTCTGCTTGATTTCCAGGGACCAAGAAAGAAACTTCTCCTTGCTCTTAAGCCCCCTTCAAGGCGGTATCGATCACGCATCATGAGACTTTAGTTTGCTGTTTAATTAATGGAGTTTTCAATACATTTAAGTTTGAGAATCTAGATTGTAAACCAACAGGCTGTATTTCCATTTCTAAGTTTTTTATATCCATCATTTGAAAGTTATGTTCATTTTCAGTCTGACAAAATAGGTGGATTATCATATTGATGTATGTATCTGGACAAATTTCTCATTGGACTGGAAATTACCCCCTATATAATAGTTTCTTATATTTTTCTCCATTCAAGTTTGATATATTCTCAAGGTCTTGGCCTCTTGTGCTAGTGGGAGGATTAAATAATGGTAGATTAAGTATAATAATCCTTTACACTTATATTATCCAATAATTCGGATTACAAAAAGGTTTAGGTAGAGGTGTAAATGATTATGAATGAAAACTTTTTGTTTGCTAAGCTCAAGTCGGATACGAAAATTCGTTTTATTATTTATAATATATTAAATTATTAAAAAAATTATTTTTATAATTAAATTAAAAAACAAATTGGACATGTCAAAGATGAACTTTTTTCCTTTATGTCAAGTCTTGTTATTACTTTTTTAGATCTTGGTTAACAATGTTTAGGAGACATTTTGAACCATGTTCACTATCATTAGAATTCTAACTTTGACATTTTGGTTAGTGAGTCTATTAAGTTAAGTGCTTTTTAAGCTATTAATTAGTTCTCCTTTGTTTCCTTTTTCATCTTTTTTCTAGTTACCATTGGAAAAGAGAAGACTCCATTTTTTTTTAAAAGGAGAAAAATATTATCCAAGAGTTTAGAAACCAAGGGTTTAATGCTTATTGGAAACCAAGGGTTTAGAAACCATCTATGTTATTCGGATTCGGAATGAATGTCAGATGCGGATATGTTCAATTTTTTAAATATATTTGAAGGATTATATTCTCATATAGACCTGTTCATGGGCCAGGCAGCCCGCTCGGCCCGTATTAGGCCAGGCCTGGGCAGGATATTTTTGATCTGGGCCGGCCCGGCCTAGCCCGGAACAGTATTTTTTTATTATAATAATATTATTTTATTTTAATTATAAAAATATATATATATATATTTTAATCTGATGAACAATGAATTCGGGCCTACCAGGCCGGCCCGACCCGACCCAGGGCCAGGCTTGGGCAAAAAATTTGAAAAAAAAACGGGTTATGGCCCGGCCCCACCCGGCCCATGAGCAAGTCTATACACATATTCAAATATGTGTCTGACACAAATATCAAATATAAATAATTTTAAAAAATAAAGAATTTGAGTAACATAACATAATAAACCAGAGACCCGTTGGTGCATAAGTTGTATCATTCTTTGACTTATATACAAAGAAAAAGGTGAATAATACCAATTTGTAAAGGCAGAGAATTCCACTTATATATATATATATATATATATGAGAGGTAAAAAATAATTAATAAAAATTAACAAAATAAAATTGTGATTTGTATTTTATTCTCTCGTTAGATCAATTTAAAACTAAAACTACCAAAAAAAAAAGTAAAAAAAAAAAAAAAATCGTCGTGAAGCAAAAGAGCTTAACACGTATGTCACACTGATTAGCAGCAAGTTCATTTTTTTTAAAACTTTTTTCCTAGTGAGTAGCGTACAGATCTTAAATCGATTTGCGAGTCAACGTGCAGACTAACTCTTTAAATATATCATTTAAAAATAAAAAAAAAAATAATTAATAAAATAATTTTTTAAAACTTTTTTCCTAAACGGGTAGGGTACAGATCTTAAATCGATCTGCAAGTCAACGTGCAGACCAATCTCTTCAAATACATCATTTAAAAAAAAATGTAAACTAAAAAAAAGTAAAATGAATTAATAATTATTTATTATTATTATTTTTTCTCGAGCACGTCGGATACGGATTTTAAATCGACTCGCGAATCCACGTGCGGATCAACCCCTTTAAATACATTATTTAAAAATAAAATAAAAAACTAAAAATAATTAACAAAATAAATTTTTTATTTTTTTTCTCAAATGGGTCGGGTACAGATTTTAAATCGACCCGCAATTAACGTGCGAATTAACCCCTTGAAATACATTATTAAAAAAACTTAACACAAAAAAATTAAAAAAAAAAAAAAAAACTAAAACTCACCACGTGTTGAGAGCAAAGGAGCTTGACACGTGTCGAGGATAAATTATGAGTTTATATATATATATATATATATATATATATAGTGTGATGTTCAAGCATAAAACTGAAAAATTATCTTTATATAGAGTGAAACAACAATCCTAGAAAAACTTTACAAAAATAACTACAAAAAATTTATAAAAACATTTTTGTTATTGATTTTTTGTTTTACTCTTAGCCTTTTAATTCTAGAATGTCAAAAAAATTGTATGTTCATATATGTATCAAATTTTATCAAGAAATGAAAATAAGATCTAAAATTAGTAAATTATCTAACAAAAAAAATGAAAGATAAAAGTTAAAAGAAAGTAAAAAATAATAGTATAGCAACTTTTTCTTCTCCATCATTGGCCTAAAATTTTAAAGAAAAATCATAAAAAAATAAAAGAAAAAAATATGAATCTGAATCCTAACAGGCATGCAAGTCACCCCTATTCTTTCTCCACCAAACCATCATTTATCATCCAAATCAGATTCTAAACTCTTTATTTGTTTCAAAATAAGACTTGGTCTCATCCAAATCAAATTCCAAACTCTTTGTTTATGTTGTTTGATTTTACAATAGGTTCTAAACTTTTTGTTTTTGTTATTTGATTTTATAATAAAAACTTCTCGTGATTCTGTGACAACAAACTTTTTACTTTTAAGTTCCTGTTTTTCCGGTTTTCATGATGATGGACTGTGTTTCTTATTAATTTATACTAATGAAAATATATCTTTTCTCAAAACAATTATCTTGTTCCTTATCTCTCTTTTCCTCTTTGAAATCTTTCTTTCCATTTCTCTCTTTTCCTTTCTAAAATTAATCTTCTTCTTCCTTGAAACTACTTTTAAATTAATTTTCTTTTTCCTTGAAACTACTCTATTTTCTACTTTACTGTATTGTTGTATCTCTCTCTTTTCCTCTCTGAAATCTTCCTTCTCTAATCTTCTTCTTCTTCCTTGAAACTAATCTATTTTTTGCTCTACTTTCTGCTCTACTGTGTTGTTGTGCAACTGTTGTTTTTAGCTTGAATTCTTGATGATAATAACAAGAACGCCATTGGAGCTTTCACTCGACCTTGACACTTTACCATCTCTCATTCGTTCAGAGTAATAGGAGTAAATTGGTTAAAATTGAGTCGGTTCCGATTTTGTTAAATATGGTTAAATTAGGTTATATGACGGGTTGGGTATTGTTTATATTGTGCAACGGGTTCAAGTGGGGTTGGAGTATTGGATTCAGGTGGGGTGAAGTGTTTGGTGAGTTTGTTGAAAAGAAGTGAGTTGGATGAGTCGAGTAGGGAGGGTTGTGTGGCGGTTTTGTATGTATTGAGTTATGGGAGGTTTAAGGTATTGGCTAAGGCGGCCGGGACGGTGGAGGAGTTGGTGGAGGAGTTGGTGGATGTGGAGGGCAGTCAACGGTAGAGGAGTTGGTGGAAATGGAGAGGACGAGTAGCTGATTGTGGGTTCTTTCTTTGATTCGGGTTTGTAATTATTGGTGGATTTTTTTTTTTGTTTTTAGGGAATTTTCTTGCTTCTTCACTTTGTGATTTCGTAAGAAGAGTGTGAGCAGAGACGTTAATAGGTTGGGTCATGATTGAAGCCATAAATATTTATTTATTTATTTAAATTCAATTTATTTATTTTAAGATTTAAAATATTTTTATAATTAAATTTTAAAAAAAATAATGATGTTAATATTAGTTTCTTAAGCCTTCCATCTTAAAGAAAGCCAAAGTTTGCTGCTCATTTAGGTTGACTCCTCTATAACAATCCAAGATCTTAGCCCATGAAAGTAGGGGTGAGCAAAATCCGACTCGATTCGAAAAAACCGAAAAAAAATTCGAATTTCAAATTAAATAGTTCGAATTATTCGAGTTATTCGAGTTTTCGGATCAATTGACTAAATAATTCGAGTTATATAGTTTAGCTCGGATTTGATTTATGCAACTCGAATAAACCGAAAATCCGAATAATATTACACTATACTACATCGTTTTGGGGGTTAGGTTTTAAATTCACGCTATTAGTCTATTACCCATTTACCCTCCCTCCCTTTGTCCCTCACGCGTGACACTGCAAACCTTCAAAGTTCAAACTCTCATTTTCATTTTCCCTTTTTTAGAACTCTAATCAGTAACCTCACTCTCGTCTCTCGAGTCTTGACGATTGAAGACAATTTTTGAAGAAAGGTAATATTTGTTTATTGAAGACAATTTTTGAAGAAAGGTAATATTTGTTTATTTAAGTAGTTGTTTGCTGCTTTAATTTATTACTTTATTGTAAAGTGAAAGTTGAATCCCCTTTCCCAGCTATGTAGTAATAAAAGGGGGACCAATGAGTTTGTCTCTACTTTTCAATTTTTGGCTTTTTGCAATCTATATTATCCTACCCAAAAAGAAAGCAAATCTTTCTCTACTTTTCAGAAGTTTTTTTTTTTTACCTCTGTTTTAATTACTAATTTGTATGAGATTGGGCATAAATGTTTATATGAGATTGGGGTGCGAATTAAGAATGAATATGCATTAGACCATTAGTATTAGTAATTGTTAATAAACTTATAATGATATTAATTATGATCCTCAGCATCCAAAAGCATGAGATGCGTGGGATATCTTCGAAGCAAATGGGGCCAAAGGGGCGACTTGGTGGGGGGTTTTTCTATTGTCTGATTTTAAACATTCTAATTGTAGTTTAATTTTTTTTTTTGTAGCCATTCCCTAACACATTGTTGGCCAATTTGTTCAAAATTTCTTCTTGCTTGCAATGCTTATTTAATATCAGTGCTCAAGTTAATTAGGTTGGTTTCTTTATCGTACATTGGAAAGTGAAATACATTTTTTTAACTTATTAACACAAATTTAATGGTAAATGAGATTATTTTTACTATTGTAGATGAGTGATCCAATGTTATCACAACTGCCTCAAAGCTCACAACCATTGCAAGAAGGCTTAACACAAAGTTCACAATCTCGCACAACAAAGAAGGGAAGTGCTCGAAAGAAGCAACAACCAAGGGCAGCTTGTTTGAAGCATTTCACCAAATACATATCAGAAGATGGGGAGAATAGAGCTAGATGCAATTCTTGTGGCAGCACTTACACTATGGAAACTGGGTCTTCTACAACCAATCTAAATAACCATTTGAAGACATGCTTAAAAAAACCCCAAGGTAATACCTCTGGTCCTAAGCAATCAGAATTGACATTTGCAAAATCTAGCCAAGAAATAGTAAATTTGTCAACTTGGGTGTTTGATCAAGATGCTGTTAGAAATGCATTGATTAATATGATTATTGTGGATGAGCTACCTTTTAAATTTGTAGAGGGAGAGGGATTTAAGTTCTTTCTATCTATAGCATGCCCAAGGTTTCATCTCCCATCTCGTTGGACAGTTAGAAAGGGTTGTCTTGATTTGTTCAACTCCATGAAGAATGCATTGAAGAATTCTTTTGGAAAAGAGACGGGTACAATTTGTTTGACGACAGACACTTGGACTTCATTGCAAAGGATATCCTACATAGTTCTAACAGCACATTGGATAGATGATGACTGGAGGTTGCAAAAGAGAATTATAAACTTTTGTCCAATATCTGCTCATAGAGGTGAGAGCATAGGTCAATCCCTTGAGAAATGCCTTCGAGATTGGGGGATTGAGAGGATCTTTGCTATTACAGTTGATAATGCATCTGCTAATAATGTTGCTGTTGAATATTTGAGAAAGAAATTGGTTCATCGAAAAGCTTGTGTTGCAAATGGTAAATATATACATATGAGATTTGCTGCACACATTATTAATCTCATTGTTCAAGAAGGTGTTAAGGATGCTTCTAAATCTGTGGATCGAGTTAGAGGGGCTGTGAGATATATTAGAGCATCACCATCAAGGTTTTCAAAATTTAACCGTCGGGCAGAAGAAGAAATGGTAGATAGTAAGGCTCATTTGTGTCTAGATGTACCTACTAGATGGAATTCAACATATATGATGTTAAATGTGGCTGAAAAAATATGAGCGTGCATTTGAAGCATATGTTCATGATGGTCATAACTTTTTTCTAGACCTCACAGCTGGAGATGGAGTCCCCACATTTGATGATTGGGAAAATGTTCGAAAAGTTACAAAAGTACTGAAGCATTTTTATGACCTTACATTGAAGGTGTCTGGATCATTGCATGTGACCTCTAATTCTTTCTTTGAAGTAATCACAGATGTGCATTGTCTACTCGATGGGTGGAAAAATTCTGGGGATTTAGACATAATTTCCATGGCTTCAAGAATGAAGGACAAGTACAATAAGTATTGGGGTGATGCAAAAAAGATGAACTTGTTAGTTTACTTAGCAGTTATCTTTGATCCACGACGCAAAATGGATTTTTTAGCGTTTGGGATAAACTTGCTTTTTCCTAATATTGTAGATAACATTATGAGGATGGTCAATAGAGAATTGCATAGTTTGTTTGATAAATATTCTATCATTGCAGGGAAAAATCAGCCCATTGAAGGTGAATCTAGTATTCATTCTACAACTCCTAGTTCAATTCAAATAGATCAATCAAAACAAATGCCGAGCTTGGTCATGCAACAATATCTTATGAAGAAGCAACGTGTTGGCTTGGAAAGTAAACCTGAGTTGGATAGGTATTTGGATGAGGATAATGAAGAAAACAATTCGGATTCATTTGATTTGTTATTGTGGTGGAAACTGAACAATCCAAGGTTCCCTACTCTTGCACAAATGGCTTGAGATGTGTTATCTATTCCTATCTCAACAGTTGCCTCGGAAAGTGCATTTAGCACAGGTGGACGTGTTCTAGACAGTTTTAGAAGTTCTTTGACTCCTTCGATGGTTGAGGCTTTGGTTTGCACACAAGATTGGCTTCGAAGATCTAAGAATCCCATAAATCTTGAAGAGTATGTAGAGGAACTTCAAAATATAGAAGATGGTAATATATTTAACTTTGATTCATAAAGTTAATTGTTTGTTTTATTTCTTTTAGCAAGTATTCTCACAATTTAACTAATACCTTTATTTTTAAAATTTACTAGAGTTGTCAAGATTACCCGAAGATCAAGATGGTAATAGGCCTAACTTTGATATATAAACTTAATTGTTTATTTTATTTATTTTAGGCTTTTAGAAAACATTTTCATCATTTAATTAACATCATTACTTTTTTTATCAGATTTGTCAAGATTACCTACGGTGTTTGAAGAAGATGAAGTTTCAAGCTGCTTTGATGTTTTGTTAGTATCGCTTCACCAGTGCTTTGAAAAAACTAACTCTAATGCTCTAGCTGCTAATCTCAATGATTTCTTTTGTTAATGTTCTTTTGTTAGTCGAAAATGAAGGAAATGAGGAACTAATTTTGATAGACTGTTGTAAAGTAAATCAGTATAATTAAACACTGTGTAAAGTTGATGAACCTAGTTATTGATTGTAACCAGAAGTCGTCTCTTCTGGAAATATTGATGCTCTTATCTACTTATGGAATCCTTTCACTATAGTTGCATGTGTGAGGTTGTCAACATCGCCAATTGAAAAATATGGTTGTCATCTTGTGCTTTTACGGAGCATGCTCACATAAGAGATTTTTCAAAGTTGTAATATCCCTTTTTGGTAGTTGATTATTACTTCTTTGTGTGTGTTTTCTTTGAATACTATTGTACTTGTCTTGTTTTTTTCTTCCAATTCTTGGTTGAGATTTATCAATTTGTTCTTGAGAAATGCATTCCTCTCATAATCTCTTGAATGCTTATAAACCAATGAATTATAGATCTCAATAATATGTTTTGATAGCTGCTAATCTCAATAATATATTTTGATAGACTGTTGCCAGCATCATTCTCAATTTGACATTAAAAAATGGCTTATTAGTTATAGATGAATACAGCAGCAAAAATGAGTAATTTTTAGTTAATTTATTTTAACTCGAATAAATTTATTCGACTCGACTCGAATTTCTTTAACTCGATTCGATTTGCTAAAATTTCAAATTGAGTTTGGTTGACAAAATAGGATTCGTCAACTCGACTAATCCGAATTTTTTCTACTCGACTCGACTCGATTGAACGCTCACCCCTACATGAAAGTTTGAGCAACCCAGAGCTGACCACGAAATTTGCAACCTCTGAGCCACTGCACAATCTGTAATTGAGAACAGAAAATGAAGAAAGAAAGTACATAAGTTTGGTTAACAGTGAAAATACTAACAGTCCATTTTAGTTATCAAAACAAGAAAAGAATGAAACTTTCTAACTTACAATTGGTTCATCTTGTTTGCTATGGTTTGATCTTTGGGAAGACTGGGAATTACAAAATAACAGTCATAGGCATGAGAAAATAGGAAACTTTAGACCAAGTCAATACTATTATATGAACTGATGTCTTTTTTTTTTCCTCTGCCTTTTTCTTTACTTACAGTTTCCTGGATGTTAAAGACTTAAAAGAGAGGAAAATACCATGTCCCCATCAGTCAAAATGATAGGAAATTGAACATTGTTTTGTTTTTCTCTTAATTCTTCTTTCAGGGTCATATTCAGGTACACAAAATGCAAGATGATCTTGTGCTGACAGATTCTCAAATATTCAACTACAAGAAACTTGCTTCTTATCATGAATGAATAGATATAATAGATGTTTTTGAATAAAAATTTAGTTCTCTATCTGTCATTTATGGAGACTAAAAAAGTTACTGTGAATGTAAATTCCTTACCATAACAATGATATATGAAAGTCTAAAAGATGAATAAATTATAAAGTATATGTGTCCAATACGGATATATTTATATTTTTTTAAAAAGTTTTTTTTATATAATTGGAGGATCATATTCACATATCTATGTCCGAATATATATGAAACACAGGTGTCAAACACGAATACTTAAGAAAAAGTGAAGAATCTGAGTAAAATACAGCAACACTAAAGGCTCCAGACAGCAATGCTGGAAATAATTCAAGGGCGCTTGGTGCAGCACTGGGGGTTGAGGCTGGTGCCCAACTAGAGGTTTCTGCTGCTGCAAAAATGGTTAACATTGTGCAGGCAAACCATACAGTGAAACAATTACAGCTGGCTTGTGGAAAGCCATAAGCTTTGTTGCCTTCTCAATGGAGCTGGATATATAATACTTACTCATTTAATTATATTAAATGTTCAGTGGTAGGTACTATACCTACTTATATATAGTGATTTCTGTATTAATAGCAGCAAAATATCCTAGCCTTGTTGCATTGAAGGCATCTAGCAACTGATGATCAGAAGGTGAAACCAATGAATATTTTCTAGTCTTTTTTCCATGATATCTAGCACAGGGAAGCCAGATAGTATGAGATGAAAAAAAAAAGTTCTAGCCATGGTTTTTGCTGGATTGGTGACAATAACAAGAAAATCATAGCACACCTTGCTTTGTTGCTATCAAATGGTTTAACAGGTGCCAATTCCTTATCTTCACCTCTTTGATTGATTCCAATCTCCAGTAAAATTGGCATATTAAACCCATTTACTCCAAAAACTTTGTCTATTTTTTCACTACCAAGAATTGAAATGAAAGTGGCTTATTTGATGCCAACAGCCTAAGAATTATCTTCTTTCAGAGGTGCTTTGAAAAATATCAAAATATAGCGAATTATGTTTTACTTGGAATAGAAATTTTGATTAAACAAGAACAAAGGGGAATTCAGTTCACTATATGTTATCTTCAATTAATATAATTAAAATTAAGTAGGCACATGGAATGAGTATTGCCCTAAAACTATTTGACAAGTTGATAGCTTCTAGGAGTAGAAATGGGAACATTACAAGAAAACCATTCATTTTCTCCCTTCTATAAAACTTAATACTGCATGCTTTTAGCTAAGCTAGCATATAGAAACATCAAGAAGTAGTCGTTTGGGTTTGGGTTTTCAAGGACACTTGGGTTTGTTGCGGTGGGTTCTCATATCAGTGTAACACTTGCCACACATTTCTCTGTTGCCATATGTCCCTGGTGGAACACATTTGCATCTGTCACAGCATGTGGTACATGCTCTCAAGCATAGGTTAATCCTTGAATGTAATCTGCACCTTTGTCCGCATAAAGGGATGCAATCTGCCACCAGAAATTGTCCAAGACATTGTCAGATAATAAATTTCCCAAAGTTATAGGAAGCTGATATTAAAGTTTACTATATATGGTCAGGGAAAAAAGATAGTTTTAATACCCTTTCTTGTCCTAACAGGTGGCAATGGTGGACTTGGTGGCTTGTAAGGTGGTGCAGGAGTTGGTGGCGCCTTGTAAGGTGGTGCTGGAGTTGTTGGAGGCTTGGGTGGAGGTGCTGGAGTTGTTGGTGGCTTGTATGGGGGTGAAGGAGTTGGAGCCTTGGTTGGAGGTTTATATGGGGGAGTGGGTGCCTTAGTTGGTGGGTTATATGGGGGACTAGGAGCCTTGACTGGGGGTGCAGGATTTGTGGGTTTATATGGGGGACTAGGAGCCTTGACTGGGGGTGAAGGACTTGGTGCTTTGTATGGGGGTGCTGGAGTGGGAGCGTTAACTGGGGGTGCAGGGCTGGGTGCCTTCACTGGGCCAGGAGTTGGAGCTGGTACAGGAACTTGAACATATTTTATCTGCAGAGGAATATGCAATAATTTCAGATATGTTGCTCCGACTCTTCTTGTTTTTTAAATACTCGTATCCGATATCCGCATCCAACACATATCCAGATATGAATATAAAAATATGATCATTCAATAACCCTCCAAATATATAAAAATCTAAAAAAAAAATTTGAACTACCCGTATCAGACACACCCGTATCAGACAAATACCCATGTCGGACACTCCATCCGAATATGAGTAACATAGAATTTGAGTAAACAATGAAAGCTGAAGAACTGTTCTAGTAAGTTCATTGACAGAGTAGATAAATTCTTGTTTGCAAAATAGAATATAATATACCCAAGGTTACCACTAAAACACAAAGCCAGAATTTCCTTTTCTAAAAAATAAAAAAAAATTTGTTTGATACTGCCCATTAGCAAAAGATTGGACAATGATAATGGAAAGTGCAGCTTGACAATATTCTTTGAAGTGGGAACTGAAAAATAACAAAGCTCAAGAACTACTCATTGGGCAGTTTTTCAGGTCAAGAAACCAAACCAAACCAAAAAACTATTCAAGAAAGCCATTAACCAAATAAAAAACAACAGATTGTTTCAAACGATTCAGCTGTATCTCAGGTCTTAGTTTTATCAGCTGAACTTTAACTTTAATCAAACTTTGGACCACCACATTTAAGATTCTTGCTAACTAAAAATTAAGCAGTAAACATTGTTTAAAAAAATCACCTCAATCTTCTCTTCCTCCTCATTAGATGCAACCTACAAAAACAAAAGGAAAACTTTTTGAGTTAGATAACATTAACAACTAATAAGTAATAACCTTGTTCTTGAGTGAAAAAAGCCCATACTCTTGTAGCAGCAACTAGCAGAAGAGTGGCCAATAGAAACAGCAGAGCTTTGAAAGCCATGGTGAGAAATATCAAATATGGGAAAAAAAAAAAAAAAAAGAAGTCAGAAAAATGGAGGAGAGCTTTGCTACTCACACTATTCTTGATGCACATCATTTCAGAAGCTGACTCGTGGTTTAAATAGAGTTTGATGCGGTGAAGAAAGATGTTATTTACTTGGTTCAATAAATGTTGCTTGCCAGCTTCACCAGATCACCGATGCATTAGTTGAGGCTTTTACTGTCCAAAAATTGTTACTCAAGGGTTAAATTCAATGTTAAAAAAATTGAATCCGAGATCAAATCGATATGATTTTTGAGTTATTGATTTAATTGGTTCAATCGGTTGAATCGAATTATTTAATTTAAAAATAAATTAAATATTAAATATATAATTTTAATATTAAATAAGTATCAAATATAATTATTAGTTAATAAAAAAATGTATTTGGCTTAATGGTATAGATTTTAGTATATGATTAAGAGATTAAAAATTCAAATATCATCATTTACAAATAATTTTTTAATAAAAAAATAAAATTAATAAAAAATTTGTTTTTTTACTAATTGAATCGATTTTCTATCGTTTCACTATATTTTCCATTTTTTATATACATCGAATCGAATAAATCATCGATTTTTTATTCAATCTGTCTGACCGGCTCAATCCGATCTAATTTCTTCATCGTTGGTTAAACTTAAAAGTTAAAACCCACTTGTCCAAGGACTGTGTCTGTTAATATAAAATTTGATACTCACCCGTATTCAAATTAGAATACCTTCGACTTCAAAATACCATTTTGGATATGTTTACACAATCCATTTTGTCACCTAATTGAAAGATGAACTTCTAACTTTAATAAATTAATCAAGTTGATAAGTAAGTATACTTTTTGCATATTAATTTGGATTCAATTTCTTAAATGCTAAGATCAATGACAACTTAAAAACTTAGAATTTTCTAGCATACCTTGAAAAATGGAGGCAAGTGTTTTGAACTTTTATCATTACTTCAGCTACTACATCCTGCATCCTGTCAAAAATAGGGAATTTAGGTTAATTATTACACTTTGTAAATCTAGCAAGAACAAGACAAGTGACTTTTTTCTTCTTCTTATCTTGGATTAAGGACACTTTTGTGAGCTGAAAAGCTTCAAAAAGTGACTTATTATAATCATTGTACCAGTATATTGATTGATCATGGATGCATTTTTTTACATGAATTAAAGCATGTGTTTTTGCATTACAATCCATGTAACCAGTTGTTTACTGTCAAGATCAAATGTTTTAAAACTGTTTCAGATTTTCAAAGTTTCAAAAAGTCCAAGCTTGAAAAGCCTCTCATTACAACTAGAGGTGTAAACGAGACACTTATGCTCGCAAGCTACTCGAGTTCGACTCGAAAAAAACTCGAATTCGATTCGGTCATTATCGAGCCGAGCTCGAGCTCGAGCAGCTCGAGCTATCGAGCGAGCCGAGTTCGAGTATCTTAATACCCGATTCGAGCAGCTCGCGAGCCTAATCGAGCTTTTTTATTTATAATATTTTTATTATTAATTTACTATTTTACCCTTAATATATATACATACTTAAAAACCATTTATTCGAGCTCGAGCATATAAACGAGCCTAATCGAGTCGAGTTTGAATAGTTCGATTTTATCTCGAGCCGAACTCGAACTTAAAAAATGATACTCGATCGAGCTCGAACCGAGCTTCGAGCCTCGAGTTTCAAATCGAGCTCGAGCTCGAGCTTTTCAGTATTCGAGCTCGATTCGACTCGATTACAGCCCTAATTACAACTGGACTTGAATCTTCCCTGAAGGCCAATTTAAAATTTATAAAGGGTGCATGCAAGTGGGATTATTTATTTTCTTCTTTACTTGTAACATCACATGTCATGAAACAATGGTATTAGTTTGATTCATCAGATAGGGTATGTCCTAGGAAGATTATTTCATCCCTTCCCTCTCAAAAAAGAAAAAAAGAAAAGAGAAAAAAAAAAAAAAAAAAGTTAAACAGTAAATTTTCATAGCATATTCCTCTTTGATCCAAATCCAATGGTTTTGGAATTTGGAGGGATTGATCATGTAATAGTGCAGTTTGTTGAAATTCTTCTAGAAATGGACATTTCCCCCATTGTTATGGAGTAAACATTTGCTGCAGCATGGGATGAGAGATGGCATCCTATGCTTTTTTTCGAAGAGGTCGATTTTTAAAATTTTGAGTTTGCGTTTGAAAATTTAGATTTCAAAAAATAAATTTGGATTTTAAAAATAGTATAAATTGTGTAATAAAATACATGTAAATGTAACATTGATAATTATTTTTCAAATTCATGAATTTGTGGGATGCTTATTTAGTGGTGAATTTGAAATTCATATTTTTATACCTTTCAAATATATAATTAGATTAAATCTTAATTAATTTATTCATAATATATACATTTTATTCTCTTAATTTATATAATAAATAAATTTTAAATTTAAATTTTTAAATTTATATTTTTAAACATAATATGAAAAGATTAAAGAAATATCAACCAAACTTGTTTGGTCATGCGACAAAAATCTATCAAATCTTGTAATGACAAAGTTCTGAATGATTGGCTGCATAATTTGGTATCACTAAAGCAGTGAAGTGTATGTATTTCTTTGTTTGGGCTCAAAACATCTTACTATGAAAACTTGCTGTGATACATATTTTATCTGCATTGGTATGGCATCAGGGTAACTGGGTATGATTCAGCCATAAAAATTGACCTTCAAGTAATTGAATGGAATGGGAATTAAAAAATTAAATCTCAAACTCAACAATGGTTACTTTAAGGCATGAAAATCATACTAATAAGTTTTTAAGTTACCATCTACATTACTACTATCTCTTTTTTTTTTTTTACAAAAGAGATCGCAGTTTGAAAATAAAAGAAAGGATTGTAGTTATTAAAAATTAAATTTCAAATCCGTAGATGTCATCTCTTAAAAATGATTGTATGAACCAATTAGACTAAACCCTAAGTTCATCTATATTACTACTATCTTATTATGACTCAACTCATTCAAAGAGCAGCTTTAATCCTAATATTGGTTTTCTAAAAAAGATAAATCACATGAAAGACGGCTATCTTTATCTTCAAGTTGTAGCCATTGTTGGCATTGGATAAGAAACTATCATATACTTGTTTCTCTTATGCAATGAATCAAAACAAAGCCTCTGGAGGCTGTTGACTCTTCTCTGCAATGAAAAATATATTATCTAAAACAGTGGTATTGTAAGTATTGAATTTGAGACCATCCTTTGTCCCACTTATTAACAAACAATGAGACAAACGAGTACTGGAAAGTGGAAACATCATTGTACATGCCCATGGGCCAGATTGAGGTCGAATCTATCAGTTTTTCCAGGTTTTACCCAAACTAATCATCTCAATGCACCTGCATTTGAACTATGAGCTGGTTTTTTTGGTCCCTAGTTAAAGAGTTGAACAACTTGATATTTTAAGATTATGTAAGTTAAAGGTCTGATTCAAATCTCAAGAAAAGGAAAACAAAATGGGTAAATATAAAAAAAATATGTCCTCAAAAGGTAAATTATTGTTAAATGATCTAATAAATAAAAATTATTTAAAAAAAAAATAAATAATTAGAAATTATTTTGAAAGATATTGTAAAGACAAAATTACTTTTAATGAAAAATTCTATTTTTCTTTTCTCTTTCATTAAGAAAATATTATTTTTAAAAAATTTAATTGAAAATAAATTTAAAAAAATAAAATATTTAAATATTTTTTTTAAAATTTAAAAAATAAAGAAAAATTAATTTTAGGAATATTTTTGTTATTCTTTTAAATTTTTTAATTAAAAAAAGTAAATAAAAAATTTTAAAATTTATTTTTTAAAATTAAAAAAATTTATTTTCAGAATAAAAAGTAAATTAAAAAATAAAAGAAAAAGGGAGGAGAAGGTTTTTTTATCAAGGATAATTTTATCTTTACAATATCTTTTATAATAATTTTTAATTGTTCATTTTTCTTTTTTAAATAACTTTTATTCATTAAATCATTTAATAATAACTTACTTAAAACAACATGTTTTTCATATTTACTCAAACAAAATTAAGGATATGCAACCCCCCAAAATGAAAGAGCTGGTCTTGCTTTAGGCTTTAGGACAAAAGCCTTTTAGTTTGAACGCTAGCCATGGATTTCTTGCTAGTAACTCAAGGTTTGCACATGTGATTTCTTGAGGAACAAAACAAAGGATTAAAACAACCTTAGTCCTAGGAGAGTTGTAAGATAAACTTTTTATGATGAGTTTAAAATAAATTTTATTATATATAAATATGATAAAATTATATATAAATATGATAAATTATATATGAAACTGAAAGTTGTCATGTATTTATATAATTTTTTTTTCGTATAAACATGATAATTATATATAAATATATGATAAATTACATATAAACATGATAAATTATATAAATCATTAAAAAATCTGTCATGTATTTATATAAATTAAAAATTATTATATATTTATATAATTTTTTTATATATATAAATATGACATAAATTATATATAAACATAATAAATTATATAAATTTTTGAAACATATAAAAAATCTATTTTAAAGAGTTTTTTTATAATTTTGCTTAGCCCTAAGAAGGACAAAGATATAAAGTGGCAGCAGCACTGCAGCAAAGCTCTTATTTTCAGAAGACTCCAGGCCAGGGTCCATCATTCCTGGGCAAGTAGCTGCCAGCTAGAACTTTGCTGTGTGTTGTCAAGATCGTCACTTTCTTCAGAGTTAGGTTTAATTATTATTTTCCCTGTTTCTCTTTTTTTTTTGCTGTACAAAATTTTAAAAAATGGAATTAGTACAAAGCATTTGGTCTCTAGTACTCTGTCACTCTTCATATTTATCCACTGTCAGCAATTCCAAATTAAAAAGACCTAATTTAGTTTTGATAATCTCTGATGCAAGTTGCTTTAGTTTTGTTTATGTTTCCCATAATCACACATTTTACAAATATTCAAACCCTCATTATAGTTCTGTAATTGAATCAGACAAATTAAGAATTGCAAAGTCAATGTACTTCCTCTAGTTTGTTGTGTCAGAGATGTTAAATCTAGTAGCTAATGCAAGGTGGTGGGTCCTGGATGGTAAACAGTGACTTGAGCAATGCTTGGTAAATCTAAACCCCAGGAAGATGTAAAAGGGCAATGCCATATAGTTGCAGGCTGTTAACAAGGTTGACTCATTAATGTTGATGAACTGTATATTCTTAATAAAATTTATGGTATTCGGATTTGAATGTAAATATCGAATACAGGTATATATTCGATATAAATATATTTAAGTTTTTTTTTTTAAGTTTTTCATATATTTAAATGATCTTTGAAGGGTCATTTCTTTATACTTATGTTTAAATATGAGTCGGAAATAAATATTAAATACGAATATTTCAAATAAAATGAAAAGTCGAAATAATATAGAATAAAATTACTTTTACTAGTATCTGAAATCATAGTTGTGATGTTTAGTGTTCACAGGCACACCAGAAACTTAAAAACTTTCGACCAAGGAAATATCTGCACAGTTACATTTCTGTGAAGCCATTTATATTGACAGTTTGACACTGGTGAATTTAATGCAGAATCAAGTTGCTACATAGCCTCAATTTCTTACATACATACTTAAAAATATACATGAATGTATGTACATCAATTTGATAGAAATTGGTCATAAGTAGGGTTAGCCAGCTTCAGCATTGATATAACTCAATTGTAACTTACGCTCCAAACACCACTCCCCTGAGTTATGGTCTTTGAGTACCCATAGTTCCAGACTCAGAATTTTTTTTTTTTTTTTTCAACTCGATTCCATTTATGTAAGTATATATCTAAAATCTCCTTGGCAGATATTGTATAAGGAACGAAAAGAAGCTTCATTCAATTTTCTGTGATTGCTGCCTAAATCATATCTTATAAGAGCATTATTCTCATCAGACACATAAAGAATCCCATTTAGAGCAATGGGTCTAATTTAAATCTAGCTTTTTTTTAAGAAATACACCTTGGTACTTGTCCATTCACCTGTTTCAGAAGAAAAGATTTCAAGGTCAAGGATTGCAATAACTCCACAAGCTATTTTAAGTTGAAACACCTTGTATACTGTAACCATATATCTTTCAACTTTAGTAGCAAAATTCACATGTTGAGTTTGTTTAAGAGGTCGTGCTGGAAAGATAGTGGGTGCAGGCAGGAGGTAGAGCCACAGATTTCCTGATGAGGGGGTTGCATACATAGTACTTTTCTTCTTTAACTGCCAAGCATAGTAACAATCCATTGCTTGATCCCATGACAGTGTGATATTCATCTCGAAATGTTGAAATAGATGAGAAAAAAGGACTGAAGAAGGTATCGAATCAGAAGAACCTGCATAATCCATGATGATTTCTTCATATTTGCTATGAAGAGTACCTAGCAACGTCCATTCTGTGGTTGAACCTGAGGACTCGTGAGAAACATAAAACCTGGCAAAACCAGGATCTGATATGATATTTTGGATATCAATGATTAATTTATGTGTATAAATACGAAATACGTAGATACAATGTATATAATTAATGTACACAATTGATATTATGTTTGAATGAAAAATTTGTTTCATAAACACCCGCTTGAAAAAGAAGAAAGTTGGTTGATGTTGTGTATGGTATGAAATCCCACCTAGAACAAAAAAAAAGTTTAAGCTTGTAGTTTATAGAGCCTTAAGTTTCATGTTAGGTTGGGCCCCAAGAGGCATTTAAGTTTTTGTGAAAAGTGAGGTCTTACACATAAATAGGTTACCACATGCGCGCCGCTCAACTGACTTATTTTTTCAATTTAAACTGAACCAGTTCGATCAACCAAACCAACTTGCCTGTTCGGTTTTTGACCAAACCAGTACCTTTCAATCAAGTGACATGTCTGATTACTACATGTCTTTTCGGACCAAACCGAAAAGATCCATTCGATTTCTTACATGCCTAATCGGGCTTTGATCGAACCGGTTCGTGACAAAGAGTTTTTTTGTTCCAAACATACTCTTGTTTCCCTAAAATACATTAAATACCAATTCACTCATAAAATTTTCTTCTCTTCCTCTAGTATTCTTTCTGTGTTGAGTGAGTCGTGCATTTTTTGTTCGTCGTGTTGCTTCGAGTGTGCTCTCGACAGCAATGTAATCGAGGAAGCCTGGGAGACGATTTGCAAACATTCTGTAAGCACCCTAGAGATAGGCAAAATTCGTCTTAAGATCAGAAGTTTTACCTTGACTCGATTTTCATTCTTTCGTTCTATCAAAACTGTAAGTGTTGTTTTATTCGTATTTGAATATTTTATATTTTGTTCATATTATTTTATATATGGATGAAATAATGTTAAGTGCCTACAAGTTTCTAACAAGAAAGCCATCGCCTGGAAATGCACTTAAATCTGAAAACGTATTTAACAGGCAATCTAACAAGGATTTCTAACACCAGGCACTCGGGTAGGGGAGATTCATCTTGCCTCTTTACTGTTTTTTATGCAGTTTGATGCTTCCGCTGACTATCATCAGAGGTTTTGTCGTTTTTCATGGCTGAAATTCTATGAGACATGAAATCTGTCTAATTAATAAATGATTAATTACTAGGGTTTTTACGTTAATGACTGAGTATTTTATTTCACTTTATTGGGCCAAAAGAAAACCATTCAATATGGGCCTGGCTAAAAGAAGTTAGGTGCTTGAGCCCTTTCTTGTATTATCTGCTGTTTGAGTCTTCTTGTATAAAAAAAATTGTGTAGTTTCTTAATATTGGAAATTTATTTTCAGGTTTAATTGAAGTTTTAATGTTGATTCAAACTCTCAAAGTATATATTAACATTATCAGCTGATTGTTACAGGTTGTGAAACCCTCGAAATGGAAAGTTTTAAAATCAAAATTGTTTGAACTTGGATCTTGGCTCCAGCAATTCACCCACCCACTGTTGGGGTGTCTTTTGAGCTTTGAATCCCCAGTCCCAGCTTTGCCTTTATTCACACTTTTACTACACTTTTTTTTTCCCATCTAAAACCATAAAAAGTTCAACTTGACTTTATGGCTGTGGCAATTAGCAACAAAAAGTTTGATTTAGGAAGAAATTAGAAAACTTTTGACAGTTTGCACAATAAAGAAGGTTGTCTTTCACATTAAACAAAAGACTTACAACCCTTTTAAGAGATTGCCTTATGGCACAACAAAATTTTATACAAACAAAACAAGAAAATAAAATAAAAATGCCAATTCAACTTCTGATTATTATTATTTTTCTCCTGTTTTGCTACAATATACCAATTGCACCAGTTGGTATATTGCTACTCCAAAGAGAAGAATTATTGCTACCATTCATTGTCATCATTGCCACCATTATTGGTATCATCACCCATTAAACTTTGCACAAAATTCTGGCCAACTTGTTGAGCTGCTCCTTCTACAAAGCCCTGAACTGCAGCATCCATCAAACCGTTTCCTGACATGGCTGATCCATTGTTTTGGCTCTGCGGCTGCATATAACATTGATTATTCATTCCTACAGGGCCACTCCCATACTGGATATTGTTTTGTCCTGGTCCTGGAAATGAATTCCGTGGCTGAAACTGAATGTTTGCTTGCCTATTACTTGTGCTTGTATATGTTGCAGTACTTGCACAAGTCAAATGGACATCAAATTCGCAAATACTACAGCGATATAGCCAATGGTTTGACCCAATCTGATGGCAGATATCACAAGAGAAACCTTTGGTTTGATAAGGAGGGTAAAAGAAGAGTTGAAGCTGGCAAGGATGAGATTGATGGCGGATAGAAAGTGGCTTGGAAGCACAAACGGAGTGGATATCAAAATCACACTGGTTGCAGTGGTAGTTAAAGCCATGCCCTTGTTGACCACAGGCATCACAGTTGAAATAGCCGATCGGGTAGGCAGGTGTTGGGAGGAGGCTCAGAGAGTGGCCAGGGTGGGCTGGATGGGTGATTAGTTGGGGAAGTTGGCTGCAGCTTGTATGTAGGGTGAAGTTACAAGGCTTGCAAGTGTACATCCATCCGGAGGATTGGAGCTTACAGCCTGAACATGGGCTGATGTTAAGAGTCTGAGGATTGGTTAGCTCTAGAAGATGGGGATGGCTAAAGTGCTGAATCTGTAAATCATGGCTTAGCTTTCCCATTTCTCTATCATGGAAGAGGAAGAAAGACAATAGGAAATGAAAGGGGGGGGGGGGGGGGTTCAGTTGATTTAGCTCAAAAAGAGACAAGCTGGTTGACTTCCAAAGGCATCTAATGAAGTCAATGGGACGCGTTTTTCTTTGTGTTCCTTCTAAATCTTAGAACATTTCAAAGAAAGGAGTGGAAACAAATAGCTCGACCAGCTGTTTGGAATTTTTGCTTTAAGTTTGTCGTAAGTGAGAGGAAACTTGGCATTCCACAATAACACGTTAAGAAAGTACTAAAATCACGACAGAAATGGCGGAGCAATTGACATATTGCAGATATTACACCCTTTCCAAGATGGAGAGCTTAGCCCTCAGAGCAGGAATTTGATGGATATATTCTTCATTAATAGCTACCAAATTGCTATTAATGCAAACAGCATGACTTTTAGAATGTTTCCAACAGATCATAAGAAGATCTTTGGTATGAAGTCTCAAGTATCCATTCAGGTAAAATTGTTTGGTTTATTGCATTAGATTAGAAAGACGAGCATTTGAACCCAGAGTTTAGTTTAATTGGTTAATGTAGTCACTTTTAAAAGATAACATCCAATATGTTTGGGGTTCGAATCTCAGCATTTGTAACCCCTTCCGTATTCTCAGATTGTGACTTCCTATGTACCCAAAAAAAAAAAAGAGCATTTAGGGGAGTTTTGGAATTTGCCCTCTTGCAAAACTAGGCTGCCTTAGAAATACCAGAACATCGTCCCATCTTATAAGAGCATAAATGTTAATTTGTGCTGGCTTGATGTTGTGCTTTCATTTCATGCACCAATCCATCTTATGCCTTTGAGCATTATTCTGCCTTAACACTGTCATATACATATCTTTGCTTGCTAGGTGTTAGGGATGGCAATGAATTGTGCGGATTCGGATATTATAATTACTATCTGCAACGGATTTGGAGCGGATGCGGATATGAAAATTGGATATCCATTATCCGAATCCGCATTACTTATACAGATAACGGATATCCGAATCCGTAATCCAAATCCGCTTACTTCTAAGGATTCGGATATCCAAATTTATTATCTGTTTATTTGAATTTAAAATTAATTTTTGTTTGATTTTATATTTTTATTTATATTTTTATTTTTATTTAATTCGGATAATAATATTTGGATTTAATGCGGATAATAAACGGATTCGGATTTTAAAACAGTTTTGCAGATTCAAATATTACAAAAAAAAAAGGCAAATATCCGACCCACTATCATCCTGTTGTGTTTTGACTAGCCTGCTGCTAAGCATTAATACATGTCAAGATAGTATTATTAGGCAAATAGAAATGATTGCAGAAGTTGATGCCTTTCCAGGTATATATCGAAGAATTCAAAACAGTGTTCATCATTTTTATCCATCCTAACGATCAATCGATATTGGCAGCTAGGCATCTGAGATTTTGAGGCATATATCTTAAAGAAGCTTGTATCTCTTGGTTGTATTTCTTGCTGCATTCCTTCAAGGAGAAATTGGAATGAAAAATTTATATTGAATTATCATTATTCATACACAGATTACTTGAAGGAGTATACAATAAACGATCAACTTTTATCTCTTAGTCCATAACTAATAATTCATATCTATGTTGCTCCGACTTTTTATTTTTCTTAAAGTATTCGTGTCCAACACTCATGTCCGACATATATTAGGACATGGGTATGGAGATATAACCCTCCAAGAACCCTCCAAATACATGAAAAAACTTAGAAAAAATTAAACATACCCGTGTCGAACACATACACGTATCCGACACTCATACCCGAGTTCGAGTAACATAGATTCAGATAGCAGTGTTTTCTAGCTGTGTTTGTTGACTTCCAGCTCCAATCCAAGCCAAATTGTCATAGAGCTGGAAATCAGTCCAAACTCTGTATATGCACTAAAAATACATTTAAGTTGAAAAACTAGGTGGTCCTTTTTTTTTTTTTAACTTATCTGCTCACCAATCAAATCCAAGCCAACTACTAGAAAAGTCAAGCCTTGAAACAACAAGAAATAGAAATGAACTCCATGGGCAGATAATAGACTTCTTGCAGCTGCAGTGAGTAGCAGAAAAGCAAGTGCAAGCTCTTTCCTATAGAGCCTATTTCTCTTCTTTAAAGGGCTAACTTCTTGTTGCTTGAGTTTATTCAACATCTCCAAACCAGACTCAGAATGTCTCCTAATGATTTTCTCTTCATTTGAAG
Source organism: Fremontodendron californicum (assembly GCA_030761205.1). Classification (NCBI taxonomy): domain Eukaryota; kingdom Viridiplantae; phylum Streptophyta; class Magnoliopsida; order Malvales; family Malvaceae; genus Fremontodendron; species Fremontodendron californicum. Next base: position 31,034,976 of record JAULJL010000011.1, read on the forward strand.
ATTTTGATTCCCTCTCAGCCAAGGCCACCAAATCAGATTCAGATGATCTGCCTGTCTTCTTTGTTACTACCCATTCATAAGCACTTCCAAGCTGAAATAATCCTGATATCATGGCATTGAATTTTGTGACAGACATTGTGTTTTCAAAGAGAAGATAAGGAACCAAGAATGGGAAAGATTTTGGGGAAGGGAGGATATTTAGAAGAGACATGAAAATAGGGACATAACAGATTACCCAAAGGGGTAATTCAGCCTCAGGGATAAACATGGTCAATGGAAGTATAATACAGAACAATGTGAAGGAGTAAAATGGAAGTATAAGTTTTCTTAAAAGGAAGAAAAGGAATATCAAGTTGGCCTTCTTCGACATCGATATCTGCATCAAGTTCAACACAGATCATTTAGTCAACTACATGTACTTTCAAGTTCCAACAGATTCAGATAGATTGAAGACTATGCTGCTCCAGACTCTTCATTTTCTTTGAAGTATATGTGTCCGACATCCGTGTCTGACGCACATCTGGACATTGGTTCAAATACATGAAAATCTTGAAAAAAATTGAAAATACTTGTGTCGGACACGTATCTGTGTTCGACACTCACATCCGAGTCCAGAGTAACATAGATTGAAGATACTAGAAACAGAAATTAGCCGAACCTTGGAAGTTATGATGGCAGGAAGACATAAACGAAATAACTGCATTGGACCTGAATGCCAACGGTGCTGCTGTTTCTTATAGGCTTCATAAGACTCAGGTAACTCACAAAGCACTTTTACATCATTGAGGAAGATAAATTTCCATCCATTTAAGTGTGCTCGAACCGCGATATCCATGTCCTCAACTGTTGTTCTCTCAAGCCAGCCTCCTGATTCTTCCAAGGCCTTAATTCTCCACACACCTGCAGTCCCATTGAATCCGAAGAAATTGAGGAAAGCACCATTCACTTGCTGCTCCACTTCAAAATGGAAGCACAGATTGATGTTTTGGAGCCTTGTAAGCAAATTCTCATCCTTATTCACAAAAGACCAACGAGCCTGAACAAGACCAAGCTCAGGATCTCCCTGCAAATAAAGAACAAGATTGTTTTAAGTGACTACTGACACTAAAATGAAACCTAAGTTCCTATCTTTCCATCTATGTTACTCGGACTCGAGTGTGAGTCTCAGACACGGGTATGTTCAATTTTTTTATTTTCATGTATTTGGAAGATCCATGTAGGATCATATCCCATACCCATATCCGGATATGTGTCGGACATGGGTGCCGGACACGGGTATCGGACACGGATACTTCAAGAAAAATGAAGAGTCGAAGTAACATAGTTTTCCATTGGATTTTATATAATACCTTGAAGTGAGGAACAGTTTGCTTGAGGAAATCTGGGTTAGGCTGGAAATCTGCATCAAATATAGTAACAAATTCATAGTCCTTGACATAGTCACAGGCCATAGCTGATTTAAGATTGCCAGCTTTGTATCCAGTTCTGATTAACCGATGCCTATAGATTATGTTTACTCCTTTCTCACGCCATAAGGAGACTTCATCTTTAATTAGCTGCTGTAAATTTCCATCATCTGAATCATCTAGAACTTGAATTAGAATCCGGTTTTTCGGCCAATCAAGCTGACTGGCAGCTGCAATTGATTGTGCAAATACCTGATTCCAAGAATTACTTTAAGAATAGATCCAGAAACAAAAATTGTGCAAAATTTTAACAGTGAATGATGAAATTATTTGAAGGGCTTAGAATTCTCACCTCTCTCTCATTGCACATAGGAATCTGAACAAGAACCATAGGGAAACTTGAGCCATCCTCAATGTCATAAGCCTCTCCTTCAATTCTGGGCTTCAACTTCTTGTATTTAATCCAGAAACAACCCAGACAAAGAATAAGCCGATCGAGAGACTGAATCAAGAAGAGAACAATGCAGAATTTTGACATAGCTAACACCAAAGGAGCAATATAATCAACTCTAAATGACAGCCAAGTCATGTAGGACCATTGCACAAGACCTTGAACCTCCCATGGTTGTATGATGTTCAAATTCCATTTCTTCAAATGGGCAACAATTTCTATTACCAGAGCTACTATAGAGATAACAAGAAAGGCTTTGATAAATCTATATAATCTTCTGCTTTTGGCCTCTTCTTCGCTCACATCAGATAATGCAATGCGTTTCTTGACTGATAAAAGCATGGTTTTAAAAGCCATTGCCAGCCATGAAATACATGCCAAAATTCTATGAGCTTTGAGAAGAAGAAACCAAGTAAACTGCTTGGGACTAACTGCTTTCTGTTTCTCAAGAAGTAACGTTGAATCCGAGCCATTGATCTCTACTAAAGAGAACTTATTAGGCTTCTCAATTGTGACTACAACTGAACTTGGAGCCATTTCAGAGCACAAAAAAAAAAAAAAAAAAACAGATAAGAAAAATCAATAGATTCAAAACCCCAGATCAAAGTTTGGCAAAAGAAGCAGTAACTTAAACTGGGTTTTCAATTCTGAGATTTGGGAATCTGCATATATGTGAAAAGGAAGACAAAGAAAACAACAATATGCCAGCTTTTTATATGTTTTCCATTACTTTTTTCTACTGAAAACTGGATCCAGATTCCAGAAATTCAGATGCAAGGATGCTTCTAGGTTTTGACAAATGAGATTTTTCAAGTCAAAGCATGATGCAAATGTATTGTTGGCAAACAGAGAGAGACAGACAGATAGAGAGAAAGAGCTTGAGAAAGGGAAGTAAGACTCATATACTTTCAATGAACTACTAATAAAGGAGGAGAAGAGAGTTCCTGTTACTTGCTTATGTGGTTAGAATTTGAAGATCCAAAACAAAAAAAATTAAATATTAGTTTCTTAATTGTGTAATTAGTGATTAGATACAACCAAGCCTAGTCAACATGGAAACATTTTTCAAAAAGTTTTATTGGACCAATCCAGCTTTGACATGTGACTAATGTTCACAAGAACCAACTCATGAACTCAATCTGATGATCAGTGAAAGCCAAAACCAAATTATAATTCATGACAACTAGGTACAGCCAAACTGCAGATCACCTCAAAGGAAAAAAGTGTTTCAAGAATCTTAGGTTTAACCGATTAATTCATGTAATCATTTTTAAATATATAATTAAAATTTTTGATTTTTTTTTATATTATATCATTTAATTAATGTAAATTAATCTCTTTATTATAAATCTAAATAATTTAATTAATTTTTTTTTAAAATTAAAGTAAAAAAATAAAGTCATTAATTAGTATAATATGAATGGTTACAAAAACTGATGTGACATCTAAAATTTGTTAAAATGTTGATTTGAATATTAAATGCTAGATCTGGTGTAATGTGGCACCAAATCTAAAACAAATCTATCAGTATTTAACAACCAAATCAGCATTTTAACATATTTTGGATGCTATATCAATTTTTTTAACGGTTCATGTTATACCAATGAGTGATTTTACTTTTTTGCTTCAATTTTAAAAGAACAAAAACTAAATTATTCAATTTTATAGTAAAATGACTAATTTATACTAAATGATATAATATAGGGATCTCCCATATATTTTGACCAAGAGATAACGTTCAATAAATCTAAAATTCGAATCCCAACATTTCTCCTATCTTTATCTCCCGACTACTACCTTTTATAAAAAATAAAAATAAAAAACTGTTTCATGTTTATTCAACCATGTCCCCCCATTTAACCAATTACTAAGAAGTTTCTTTTTCCCTGTCCTGGGAATATGATTAGATTAATTTTGTTGACATATTTAATCAAATTTACGCGGTGTCATTGAGATCTACATGCAATTTATAATTAAATCCAAGCCTGGCTGTACCTTCTTATGAAAGCTGCCACAGCTCATTTTAAAGTTTTCAATTCAACAATTAACAAAACAAGGTTAATTACTTAATTTCAAACTTTCCATTGTTTCCCATTCAAAATTTCCCTGGATATAATTTGTCAACCATTTTTTTTTTTTTTTTAAGTTATCAGACGGGAAATTCCTTAAATATACTGACAATCTATTGAAATATTTAACTTCCCCAGCTATACATGAACTGACATACACCAGAAAATTAAGGTATTCACATTCAGGGCCTAGTTCATATATTAAACGTGCAAAGTCAAATAAAGGCTCACTATTTTCTGAGATATATATTTTGGTTAGAAGTGGTAGTATTTTTTTATTTTTTTTATCTTTCTGCACATCCCCTGGCATCTATGTTTCCCCTATTCTAAGCCGCAACTTATGGCCTGCTTTTATTCCATCCTTGAAATGCCTGTGGAACCTTAACCTATGTTACTCGATTTTTATTTTTTTTTAAGTATTTATGTTCGGCATTTATAGCCGACACATATTTAGATATGTATAAGATATGATTTTTCAAATATACGAAAATTTTTAAAAAATTGAATCACATATCCATATGTGACACTCGTCTGAATCTAGATAACATAGACATTAACTACTCAAACCAAACCAAGGCAGCATTTATCCTAGCCAAAAGGACAGTAGTGCTCTTCTGCAACCTGTTTCACTTCCCTTTGTTTTGATTTTGCATTAATGCTAACAGAAAAACTTGCATGAACAGTGACAGAAACAAGAAAATCAAGGATTTTTTTTGGCTCCATTTGCATTTTTGTCCTTCATAATGTTAATATGAACATTTGGGACTTTAATGCCCTATTAGTTCATATCGTTTTTGCTTTCTTTTTAGTACAAAAGAAGTTATAATCTATTATAAGAAAAAAACTTGTAAGTGTCGAAATTTGAATTCAAATCTATTAAATGCCACTTCGAGTTACTACGTTTTATGGGATAAATCTTGGCTACAATACTACATATTCTTTATCTTCACTTGTTAACATCCCAAAATCATTTTTAAGATACATAAAGATATGGAGAAATCAAGACAAAATAATTTATTTTCCAAGGAAGTTTATAGGTCGTACACTTTCTCACGTCCTCAGATTTATTCATGCAAAGTGGGATTTTTCGACATTAGAAAAAGGACTTCACTTATATAACAGTCCGTCATTCTCGTGTGGGATTGACGAACAAACTTCAACTATGGATTTACTAAAAATTAATTAATGACTTTTATAGAAGGTTATAACCAAAACAATTGAAAAATCGTGTAAGTGTGTCCGTGATTCCTTTGAAAATCACAGACTGTTACCTAATGATTTTCCTTTTAGAAAAATGAAATAAGAAAATATCATTGAAAGATATGTTCAGGGGACTATAACTAAATGGACTTTCTGGGATCAAATCATTCAACTTTTTTCATGCAAAATAAATTGAGTGACAGATGAAGATGAATATATTGTTGATGTCTTTTTGAACGAGAGATGAAAAGCTCGACGGGATTGGAAATTAGAGGGCTAATGGGACCTGCAAAGATATTTGGCATAACAAATATGATACAGTAGTGGTCCATATATGAACACCATAATTGCTTGTCGTAAGCATGCATCGTGCATGACATGCATGTGTGCCATAAAAAAGCCATAGATTTAATATCTCGTGATTACATGTTATCCGAACTTTTCATTTTTTAAAATAATCGTATCCGATATATGTATTTGATACATATTTGAACATACATATGGATGTATGATCATCTAAATATATATAAAAAAAAAACTTAATTTTTTTTAATATAATCATATTAGATACATATTTATATCCGAAACTCATCCTAAATCTGAATAACATAACATTTACATTTATTTTTTGTAAGGTCTATGAATTTATGTGGATTTGGCTTCCAAAAAAGATATGTTATGACCACTCGAAAATTACTTAAACTATACCATTGACTTGGCTTTGCCTTTTATGTGATTTTTTTTTTTTTTTTTCATATACAAAAGTATCAAAAGTGGTAGAAATGAATGAAATAAATATTTTTATAAAATCGTAAAATAAAAAATTTATCATTTCAAAATTTTAATTTAATTTTTATTAATCGTAATTTTTGTGGCACTCATAATAATTTTAATAATATTAAGACATGAAGATGAAGATGAAGATGAAGAAAAAAAGCTTAAATATATATATTTTAAATTGTTATAAAAGACGAAAAAAAATTATTGAATTTTAATTGGGTTATTATTTCAATTGGAGTTTTGGTCATGCTCAATTATTTTACGTTACTATTAGGTTGTTTACTTTTAAAAAGATTCAAATCAAGTCAAGTTAGTTCATTTTTATAATAACATGTATTATATTATTTTTCAATTAAATTAAAATTTAAAATGAAAAAATAATTTATATTATATTAAATTTGAGTTTTAAAATGTTTTTCTAATTTGAGTTGATTTAAGTTTGATTTTTCAAATTTAAGTTTTATAAATTTAAATGTATAGTATTTCATAAAAAGATATTATAATTTTAGGTGAAATTCTTGTATTTTTTAAATTTGAAGAGAAGAATATTCGAATTTAAATCTTTAAATAGAGAGATAATGCATTTATAATTGAACCAAATGCTGAGTCAAATGTTCAAATACTTAATAAAATTGCATTTTAACGTGCAACAGAATTTTGTTTGATATAATTATTCATTTATAAAATCCCAAGTTCTTATTATGGTTTCTTTTAAAGGAATATTCGAATCTATTAGAAGATTCCTTTTTTAATTACTAATTAAGAAAATATGAGAGATAAAATTGGAATCAAATATTATGGCGGCATGATTGAAGGGAAACAAAAGAAGCACCATTATTTAATATCTTATGCTAATATTTCAATCACAATAAATGATGCATTTCATCGGTAATAATAAAATATGAGAGAATCTCGAATTTAATTCAGTTTATTCATATCATTATTTTTAAGGGTTAAAGTATCTAAATAGTCTTTGTACTATAGTCAAAAGTGTATTTTAGTCCATATACTATAAAAGTGAGTAATTTAATTTTTGTACGTTTGAAATTAGTGTAAAAAAGTAAAATTGATAACTGTGTTAATGAAAAGCCGTTTAAATGCTGATGTGGACATTTGAAACTGAAAAAAATAGATGACTTGAAAAAAAATGATGACATGTCAATTTAAAAACTGACAGAATATATGAATTGAAAAAAAATGATGACATGTTTTTACGGGTAAGAGAGAGATTTGGATAAAAAAATTATTTTTTCTAAATTTCACTTGAGTAAAAAAAATTAATATGTTATTATTTTTTTTTAAATCATCTTTTCTGTCAGTTTCACATGTCCATATCAGCATATAGACGGTTTCTCATTAACACTATTACCAATTTTACTTCTTTACATCAATTTCAAATGTATAAGGATTAAATTACTCACTTCTATAGTACATGGATTAAAATACATTTTTGATTATAGTATATAGACTGTTTAAGTACTTTAACCCATTTTTAAGAGGTGACATTTAGCGGATTTAAGTTCAAATCTCAACATTTATAACTTTTTTTTCTTAAATTCGGATTGCCACTTTTTTTATTAAAAAAATATAAAATTTATTTAAATAAAATGATAAAATTTAAAAGTTTCTTTTACTATTTTAATTTTTTTTTAAAATAATAATAAGAGAGTTTTGACAAAGAAGTAAATGAAGAAGCTCACTTAACTTGATTTTCATCTTTCAAATTGATACCTTATTTTAATTTTAATGTTCCTTTTCTCTTTTAGGTTTTTCGTGTTTTTAGATTTTTTTTAATTAATTAATATATTATTTATTATAATAACTTATAATTTTATTCATTATTTTTAATATATTAATTAAAAATATTATTATATATAATAATTTAAAAAAATATTCTTAAAACACTGGCCAATAAATTTGTTTTTATCAATTTCAAAATTAAAGTAAACAACACACAGTGTCATAAAAGGGGCAGCATTTAGGGGCGTGGCCCGTGGGGTCTAAAGAAGTTAAAAGTTTAGGTTTCCCCATGTGAGCCTAACTAAGACAACCCTTTTGTGGGGACTGACTGAGGATATTGTTCATTAATTTTTTCTTCCTCTAAGTTCCATTTTGTTAGTTATTTACAGTTAGAATTTAATCCCACTTGGAAAGAGTAATCAGAAATTAATGAATTTACTATAATATTACTATTATATAGTCTTTCATTAACATTTTTAAGTTACTTCCAATTGACTAATTTCCTTCTTCAAATAAAAAGTTTTTCCCCCCAATTTAACAATAAAAAGAGAAAAGACCATAAAGATGGTCAAAATGAAATTTCAAGGGAAATAATGAATGTGTAAATAATAAATTTATTTTTTCTTAAATTCAATAAAAACAATACATTAAGGTTTTTGTTAACAAGTGCCCTTAGAGCACTTTTTAAGGTTAATTAACATTCTATTTATAATAATAATGTTGTATTAAATGCATTAGTTGACATTTTATTCATCACTTTCAATACATTAAATGAAGATATTACTATATACATTAACCTTAAAGAGTGTCTTTAGGGCACTCGTTAGCAAAATTCATACATTAAATACAAAAAAAAAGTCTATAAACATCGATTAATCGGATTTTTTTCAAAATATGGATAAATTTTGTCATTTTCACTAAAATCTAAAGGAAAAGCAAATGGGGTTTGCAATTTTATGTGGTTAGATGATAGTGTGTCCTAGCAACCAAGCATTTGCAACTCAAAGGCTCATCCAGGAAAGCCCACAAATAGCTAACAAGCAAGCAGAGAACATGGTAGATATTTGAATCTAAAAAAAAAATTGGGAGCTTTTTGGCTATTTGGCATGGTCACATGTGAGAATGGCTGTCTCCTGCTACAATTCCCATGTGATTAGCTACCCTGGCCATGGCTGTACCCAGCAATTTAGTATAATATCAAGTTTTACAAGTTGAATAATTGATTATATATTTTGTTACAATATATATGAAGAAATGAAATTTCTATTATTCCATGTCAGTAAGATTATTTTTTTTTTAAAGATCTGAGTATATATATGAATAATTAATCATGAATTAGATGAAGCCAAGAATCAAACAGATCCAAAGCAAGCATCAAATCACTCAAGTTTCAGATACTGCTAAGTTTAGATACTCAACAGTAAGCAATATCAAGATGTGATCTTTTCTGTCTTTGCAAAATCATAATTGAAATCTATTTTACTCGGATTAGGATATGTGTCCGACACGAGTATATTCAGTTTTTCTAAGTTTTTTCATGTATTTTGAGAGTAATATCCCTGTACTCATGTTCGAATATGCTTCAAAAACGAGTACTTAAAAAAAAAAAATGAAGAGTCAGAAGGACATTAGTTTATGTATTTCTGGTTTGATGAGTTCTTCCAGGGGGACCAAAATGGAAAGCCAACTAATTAACCAAAACTGACTATTAAAGAAGATCAGAGCTACATATGGTTAACAATGGTGGACCAACAAAATTTGCTAGTCTTGAATTACAAAACAAACTGCATATGGAACCCACAAAAACAAGAGATCTATTTACATCTGCATCGCTAGCTGCCGACAGAGAACATTTGCTAATTGTCCATGACAGAGATGAGTTTTGAAAGTAACTAAACCAGTCATTAATATCAATGTGTCCTGACCAAAAGACAACCCTTTACATATATAGCTGCCAAAATCTACTTTTACTGCTAAGGCTTATCATCCATATTAAGCTGATAAGAATAAGTTTAGCCTGATGACAGAAAGGGGTTAACTTACATGTTTTGAGTTAGTTTTTGCTGTACAAGCAGATGGGTTTCTTATTGTAAAAGAAAAAATGAAAAAGGATAATCAAGAGCTATGTTAACCGGACTCGCGGGTGAGTGTCGGATATAGGTATATGTCATACACGAGTATGTTCAATTTTTTATAAGTTTTTCCATATATTTGAAGGATCATACCCTCATACTTATATCTGAATATGTGTCGGACATAGGTGTAAGATACGGGTACTTAAGAAAAAAATTAAGAGTTTGGATAACATAGATCAAAAGAAGACAAACAGGCTCAAAGGTCACAAAAAGGTTGCAGTTGGATGATACAGGGATGGGAAGGGGATGGTTAAGATAAGAATAATGTGAGACTGCCTCAACTTTTTGTCGAGATTCTAGTCAGTTGTCTGTTTGGTAAGATGTCCCATTTCTTTATCAGAGTTGGACTGGAAACTCTGATGCAGATGGCTCATGATTGATCCACTGGCTGCCCCCATTGCCTGCATAACTCGAAAATTGTGGTTAAAAGAGATATCAGCAAAATGCAGAAACTGGCAATATTTCAAACTATTTCAGGTCCTATTATGCATCTTAACTGTGTCTTTTGACTTGCTCAATAGTAACCTTAAACATCCTGAAAAATCACATTAAATGATAACCCAATTGATTGAAGAAATGTTTCCTTGTACGCGAAATGTTATCCTTCCAGCAAAAAGTTAATAAAATTAGCTACTAATCAGAGAGGATCTGATGCTTATTGCAAGCAATTTGTTAACATCAAACCAGGTGTAACACTCCAATCTCACGTTGGGAAATTCTGAGAATTCGCTATAATATATATGTAGAAACTTAAACCTATACTTATGAGACGTTTTTTTGTGAGAAAAAACCGTGAGACTTTCGGGTCAAAACGGACAATATCTCGTAAGTTGGGTGCAGGTCTCCACACCAAGATAAACTAAAATAAAAAGAGATAACTCATTGGTAATTCCATCAATGTTCTCATACACAATTTGCCATAAGATTATCAGCCTGTAGATCCAAGTTACATGTGTAGTTTTACCATAAAGAAGCCTGCTATACATGTGATCTGGTGAATCCTGTACTATTAATAAACTTATATGAGCTTTCTTTTCTTCATAAATCTTATTTGGTTGCATTGATTACTTGAAATTCAAAGGATTATTAGAAGAATTTCAATGAAAGAAACAATTACTAGTACTTATACATTACTGAGTATCTTTTTCTTTTCCAAAACATAAGGTTTTAAATTCAACATTTTTTTGCTTCAAGGTTGATAAAGAGATAGGGTAGGAGCAGTTTGGCTCCTGTTGATTTAAACCCATCAAAAAGATTGGAAGAAGACAAAAAAATAAAGAAAATTGAAAATGAAATTCTGCAGGCAATCCAGTCCAGTAACAGTTGATGTCTAGTAGCAATAACATGACTCTCAAACAGATGCTAACCCATTATAGTGGGTCTTGTCCACAAGGCCTAAACATTTTTATTCAAAAATGGATTGAAATTTAAAACTATGTAACAGCTTATACATTCTTGATCCCAGCTGAACATTATGATGTATGTAATTCCATTAACAAGTCATGTTATCCAGTTTTTTCTTTTTTCTTTTTATACAAAAGAGATTGCAGCTTGAGGAAAAGATAAGGGATTGCAGATGCTGGGATTTAAACTCCAGACCTGTTGGATGCCACTCATAGGTGCAACTGCATGAACCAACTGAACTAAGCTCCGGATTCTGCTTTCTTTTTTCTTTTTGCTTTCCCATCCACATGTAGGTCTATGTAGCCAAATGTAAAAGATATGGGCATGTACAGGAATTTTGGTCTCATATGTAGGTGTTGTTAGCCATCTATTCAGGCTTTTGTTACATTGATCAAGATTCTAATAGTGGTATTTAGTGTCAGATTAAGTTGTTTTGGGCTTAATAGTGTTATCTTGTGACCCAAGCTAAGAAAAAAATGGGTTGAAGAAGCTGCTCTAATCACCATATTATATACTGAATATCAAAGAAAATTTCACTTCTTGAGCTATATGAGTTAAGAGTTATTTAGAGCTGTTCTTTTTTTTTTTTTGACTAATTTTTATGATTTACAGAGGAGTCTTTGTAGACACATTCCTGTTTTCTCCATCCACCTTTGGAAAAAACCACAGCAATGTTTAAATCTTTAGAACAGAAGGGATTAAGGGTATGATAGAATTTAATAATATTTTTCTATAGGCTTGTTCTCCTTGGATTTTCTCCTTGAACATATTAAACAACCAATTGACAAATTCACTTTAACTTTCACCAATCCATCATGATTTTATGATGGATATGCAGGCTCCACCTTTAGTCAGTCAGTTTCTTTGATTTTATGTTTCTTCCTTTCCTTCTTCTTGGCAAAAATGAACATAATGCAGGCTCCAGCCTAAAGAGTAAGGTGATATGGTAATATTATGTGGTTTAACGATGGAAATGCATTTATTAAAACCTATGTTACTCGGATTCGGGTGAGTGTTGGATATGGATATGTGTCCGATATGTGTATGCTCAATTTTTTAAAAATTTTTCATATATTTGGAGGATCATATCATCATACCCATACCATGTCAGAATATATGTCGAACACGGATATCAAATACGAATACTTCAAAAAAAAATAAAAAATCAGAACAACATAAATTGAAACTATATATAATTCTTATGGATAAAGACAATGGAGTGATTATTACTATAAAATATACTTGGTTTTTGGTGCTACTATCTAATCTGAGAAGTAAATTCTCACTTTTTTCCAAGTGTCAGGTCTCATTTTTTATGTTCCTGAAGTTTTTCCTTTTTGGGATGTATATGCACTGGAAATTGTTATACACAATACAGGAGGTTATAGAGGTATATATAAGCTACTGAAAGTAGTAACAGAACCCCCATTTGGAGAAAACAACCCTGTAATTTTGAGTCCTGATAGCAGAAGTCTATGTTACTCGGACTCGGGTGAGTGTCGGATACGGTTATGTGTCTGTATGCTCAATTTTTTCTAAGTCTTTTCATATATTTGGAGGATCATACTCACATAACCTTGTCCGAATATGTGTTGGACATAAGTGTCGAACATGAATACTTCAGAGAAAATGAAGAGTCAGAGTAACATGGGCAGAAGTGATATCTTCAAAATAGAACTTCTTCAGTTGTGCTAGCATCTGTAGAAAGCAATCTTCTCTTCCTCCCCAACTAGTTGCACTACATATTGGAAACCTGGCAGAAGGCAACAGAGCAAATTGTGAGTTACATTGTTATGTGATCTTGATGGTACTTGCAGCCTTGTTCTGAGTTCTCTATTAAATCAATAAATGGCTTGTGATCTATCCTGAAAAGGGGAAAAAGAAGAATAATATATGATTTGATGTTAGGGAAGTTCAGTTTATAAAATGGATCAGGCAAGAGCCACATGTAAAAAGGGTAAGACCTGCAACAATTATAGAGATTTTGGTCAAGATTCAAAAGAAGCATGAATTTCATCGACAGAATTCACCTGAAGTCAATAGAGATATTCTTTTGGAGATACTATTAAGCTTGTTACTCGGACTCGGATGTGAGGGTCGGATATGCGTATGTATCCAACACGGGTATGTTCAATTTTTTATGTTTCTCCATGTATTTGGAGGATCTTTGGAGGGTCATATCCCCATACCCATGTCCGGATATATGTCTGACATGGGTATCGAACATGGTACTTCAAGAAAAATGAATAGTCGGAGCAACATAGTTATTAAGAATCCCCAAGCAGCATCTTATACATTTCAAGCGTGTCTGTAAAAGCTTGTAAGTCTCAACCTGCTGGGATCAGCTTCACCGAGACAATGCCTGTAGTTTTGCATTACTGGTCTTGATTTGGAGAAAGACAAGGGACAGAAAAGCCAAAACATCTGGAACTGCGTGTCAAGGGCTACAAGGGTCTGACAAAGTTTGTCTGAATATTAGCCTCATGCAAGGATTTGCTTCTGATTTTATAGGAGAATCCCATGTCAAATTTATGCATATGCAAACCCAATTGATTACTTACATGGAACTCTTTCAAATCTTTCAGTGAGAATCCAAAGGTTGTTTGAAAACTGCTCAAACAACATCTCATGACCTGAATAGAAATACAGGCAAGGATAACATTGGTTCTGAACTCAATTCTCCAAGAGGTGATAGCCAAACATAATCAATGAGATGATAAACCATCATCCTTACATGTTTTGCAAACTCTTTCCCATTTCTCATTCAATTGTTTTTGTCAACAGAACTGAAGAGAAAACACCAAAGTTTTTGTCAACAGAACTGACCATTACTCCATCAGATGTTCTTTTTGACATCCTATTAAGAATCCCTGCAGCCTGGTAATTCATGTATTTTTTTGTGTCATAATCGTATTTAAAATGTTTTATAATAATAAATTTTGACGTGTTAATAATTTATGTTATGTAGATTTTAACACATTTGTATATTCGTATCGTATCCGTATTTTTTTTATCATATTATATTTCGTATCATATTTTAATTATTTTTTTCGTGTCGTGTCCGATACTAGACTGCAGTAGAATGTCTTATACAATTCAAAAGTGTGTGAAAATTCTAGTTCATCTCGATCGTTGTTAGTCTCTATGATCTCATTATTCCTCCTATTAAATGCGTAGTTTCCAGTACTGTTCTTTTAATGTGGAAAATGACAAGGACATCAAGCCCAAGTTTGTGGAACTGTGCCTGATAAAAGGTTACAAGGTACTCATTACTTTTTATTTTGATATTGATACGTATTAATATCGGTATGTTTCGACGTACCGTTTCGGATTTATCGATATTTTTTAAATATTTTTTCATATATCTATATGTATAGCCTATTTTCAAATTTTTTTAATAAAATTTATATTATATACACATGCAAATATACATCAATTACATGTATATATATGTTTTCATACAAATATAAATTTTAAATATTTAATATCTAAAATTTTTAGTAAAATAAATATTAAAATGTTAAAAAAATAGTAAATTATTATTAATTATGTTCAATAACCTAATTTAATGAACATATATATATATTTTTAAATATAATTATGAAAAAAAAGAAAAATTATCATGACATAAAAAATATTGAAATTGATTTAAAAATTCAAATAAGTGAATTTTTAAATAAAAAATTAAAAAAATCAAAATATTGTTTCAACTGGTATTGACCGCTATTGATCGGTACAGGCTAGTACGACCGGTACGAGCCGATATCAAAATCGAAACGAGACTCGTACCTTTCGATTTATCTTAAAAACGATACGTACCGACCTGTACCGATAACCCTGGTTACAAGGGGATGGGGAATTATGTCCGAATGTTAGCCTCTTGTGCTGGCTTGCAAATCTGATTTGGATTGCATGTTGTCTGAACAAGCACAAATTGTAGGAGATTAGTGGATTGCTCTATTATATTACATGGTTACCAGTAAGCAAAAGGGCTTAATTGCATGGAGATTGAAGGATTGGAACTCAACGACAATGTTATATGGACTCAACGACAATGTTATTCGAATTTGAGAGTGAGTATCGGATATGGATATGTGTCCGACACAAATATGTTTAATTTTTTACAAAGTTTTTTCATACATTTGAAAGATCATATCTCATATACATGTCCGAATATGTGTCCTACATAAGTACTTTAAGAAAAAAAAAGAATTCGGATAACATAGCTCAATGAATGGATCAAAGAGAATAAAATTGTACTTGATTCCAATAGAAGAGTATGTCCATGTACTCAGTACCATTCTTTATGAAACTTGGCCTGTTGATGCCATTACTGCCTCACGAGTACCAGTGGCTCACCTGCTGTTAACCACATTGTTAACAATCAGCAGGATTTGGCTTCTTATGAGTTACCATTTGGTGAGGGCAAGGCTATTGCCACTAGAATAGAAGGAATTAAACCCTTGTTTAATGCCTTTGTCTATGGTAGATATATTTCAGAAAATTCTGTCCAGGTTCATCATGTGAACAGCCTTGAAAATTGTTGGTGTCCCTAAAAGTTCAATTCCCCATGAACTCAACTGTAACAGCAATAGATATGCTTTTCCTTTTTCTGAAAAAAAAAGTTTGTTCCTGAAAATTTTTTTAGGAGGGTGGGGGGGGGGGGGGGGGGTTGCCAAAAAATGTCTAGAGCAAAATATACTAAATTCAAAATAGTATGCCGAAATACACCGGTAATAGTACGTATCAATATTAGAAAAAAACAATATGCTCACCGGTACGAGATGGACTACTTTGGATGCAACCCGTCAAATAACCGGTTCAGAATGTTAAACATCAATCAAAACATAATTAAGCAACCAAAGCAAATAAAGATGGATTCTCAAATGATTGCATATGAGCAGGAAGGGTCATTAATTTGCTTAGCATGAAACTAATCAATATCATATTGACAAACACTTGTCAAATTAAGCATTTCCAAGATATAAAATGCAAAGACCAATAAGTCGGGGAAAAAAGTATAGAAAACGGTGACCCTGAACAAAAATCCCATATTAGTAAATACTTTAGCATTCAGTTGCAGCAGTAAAACCACCATTATGATTATCAAATGGTAAGTAACATAATCAAATTTCATTTGTTTATTTGAGGAAGTTAAAACTAACATACAAGAGATTAGCAGCAGTGTAGCAACTAAAAACATATTACACAGACAGGAAACTTCGCAACCTGCTCTTTCTAACTTCCAAAATCCAAATTATAATAATGTATGGTGAACTCAATATATATACCAACAACATGTTTCCAAACATCCAAACCAAGATAGCAGATTGATAAAGGATTTGAACCAATCCAATATATTTTCTTCCCATCCAATATTTCACCGGTCATGTCATGGTAAAACACATCCTCATCAATGTTAGAAGTCAGTTAGGAGTCAGACTAACATACAAGAGATTAGATGCAACATGAACAACTAAAAGCTCATTACATTAATGAGATTGTTTACAATTTCCACAATTCAAGATATATAAGATAAAAGATTCATTGAAGGTTCGATCCAATCCATTTTTTATCCCATTCAATAGAGAATCTGGTCATGTAATGCTAAAACATACTCTCAACAAAAAATGCAGGCAAGAAAAAGATATGATAAACAAGTATACTTCAAATTGACATGTAAAACAACATATTAAGTTGCAACTAAGAATCCATCATTCATTACTAATTATAAAACCTACATTAGCAACACATCATGTAAACACAATTGGGAACTGTAACAAAAAGTAAAAACTAACACTGTAATAATGACCCCTCCAAATCTCATGCCTCTATGGTATTCCCAAGTTCAAATGAGAAATGTTCACGAACAGGTGAAAACTCCACCAATCCAATATCCATTGCATATCCAGAAACAGGCAACTTCAACTCTCTCAACACACAAAAAGCCTCAGCCATTCTTGTTTTTGGCACATCCTGAGCTACAGCACAATAGGGAATCCAAGTTTCAGCTTTAAACTCTTCTCCAATTTCAATCCCTTCCTTTTTAACTGCCTCACATAACTGAGCCTGGAACTGTAGGAGGGCCATTGTTGGAGCTGGTGCAAGAAAAAGAACATTTTTTTCATTTGGGAAAGTCCCAATTGAAGAAAAAGATAGAGCTAAAGGTTCTTGCTTTGAAGCAAAGGACTTTACAGCAGATTCAAGCTTGGCAGGGTCAAGAAAAAGGCTTGAAAAGAGAGTAATGTGAGGCCTTGACTCAATTTCAATTAACTGAGTGCTGATTTGACGACGAGCCAAAACATTCCAAGCTTTCAAAACTTGGTTTTCAAGTGCTGGATCAAAGTAAAGCTCAATTGAAAAGCCTTGTGACATTGAAATTTTGATGAAAACAAAGGAACCCAAATTTTAAAAGGGAGATCTAAGAGTACCCAGATAATGAAAATTGGAACTTGAAGGAGAATTGGGAGTGACCCAGAAAGGGGGAAAAATTCAAAACCCTAGAAAGAACATGGGAAATTAAAGATGCCCAGATTAGATTTGGTATTGTAAAGGCCAAAGAAGAAGAAAAGGGATTTTTTATGGTTTTCTCAAAGAGAGATAATAAAGAGGAACTTTGTCAATTTCGGACAGAGGAATCTGATTTTCTTTGGCAATTTCACATTCAAAATTAAAAAGCATTTAAAGGAAAAAAAAAAAAAGGACAATAGAAGGTCGTATTTTTTTTTTCTTTCTTTTGAGTTTTTTTTTTTTCCTTCTTGGGGTTTATAATACCAACCAAACACTTAATTATAAGCTATATAATAATCTGATTTTTTTTTAAATATTTGTGTTCAATAATTATATTTTAAAATATATTTAAATATAAATATAAATATAAATTATATTTTTTTAAATATATAAAAAAATTAAAAAATTAAAAATATTTATATATAATTATATTTGATGCTCTTTCGAATTCAAATAATATATATGTTTAAAAGATTTTTCTTTTAAAATTTGGAAAGGAAAATATCAGTCCAGTGAAAAAGTTCAGGCTAAAGCTCAAATTTTGGTACCGATAAAAATTCCCATTTTGATTTATTTTAGTAGTAGTAATTAATAAATCTTAAATTTTAGTTTGACTTCTAGTGGAACTTAATTTGGGATTTTATCTTAATTCAATTTAGTAAATGACTAACATGTTATTTTCAAACAAAAAACAAACAAGAAAACCCAATTTTTAGATAGTGATATAGTTTGGTTATTTTGTTATCATTTCTTAAATATTGTTATTGAAACCATTAAGCACTTTCATGTATATTAATTAAAAAATAAAAATTTATTTAAATATAATAAAAGTATAAAAAAACAGCTAAAAAATAAAATAATTCAGAAGCTTTTTAATATTTTAACTTTAATTCATTTAATATTGTCCTATAGTCTGAAAAATTGGGCTAAAAGGCCCATATTAGTACACTAAAAGCCCAAATCATAGGCCTAAATAAGCCTTCCGATACTATACTTATGAAATTAGGCTACGAGGCCCATATGTTTGTTCTTTAAAAGACTCGATCGTAGGCCGGTATTCACCGCATATAATATATAATAAGTTCGTTTTTGATACGATAAAAAAATTTCAACTTCACAAGCAGTTTAAAAAATTGTCACATATTTTACTTATTTTTTAAATTTTTTTTTTACTATACTCTAAAAATAGTTTTCCATACTCTATGACTAGGTTAACAGGCACATATATTAGTCCATTGGGAGCCCAAAATGTAGGCCCAAAGTCTCATATTTTAGTCTAATTTAAAAGGCCCATGTTTTAGTCCATCAAAAGCCCAACTAGGCTTAATTTAAACACACTCACAATTGGGCTGAATGGCCCATGTTTCAACCCATGAAAGCCCAATATGGGCCCAAATTTATCTTCTCTCTCGCTCTTTCATTTCCCTTCCTATATTTTCCCTCTGCTTCAAAGCGGCCGAAAGCAAAGAATCCCGTACCTGAAATTAACAATCTTCAAGTAAAAAAAACCCTAGTTTGAAACCCAAAATCCCCTTAAGAAAAAATTTAATGGGGGAAACTAGAAAACGAGGCCGGAAACCAAAAACCCCAGTATCAACCACCGAAATTATGGACTTCGAATACGCGAACGCAACCACCGCCGCCCAAACCGACGCCGTTACGGCCCAAAACGATGTTTTTATCGCTGCAAACGACGCCGTCTCTACCGCCGACGCTAACAATGACGCTAACAACCCACCACCGGCACGACGGGGCCGAGGGCGACCGAGGAAGTCTGGGGCGGGGCACACGGAGGATACGGACCCGCATGTGGCGGCGTCTCCGGAGCGGAGACCTTATCAAAATGGGGGTGTGGTATTGGAGCCGCCATCGCTGCCTGTGGCGAAGTGGGAGAGTGTGGCGGCGAGGGTGGTGCCAGCGATGGACGCGGTGGTGAAAGTCTTTTGCGTTCACACGGAGCCAAATTATTCGCTGCCATGGCAAAGGAAAAGACAGTATTCTTCAAGTAGTAGTGGGTTTATAATTGGAGGGAAAAGAGTGTTAACAAATGCTCATTCAGTGGAACATTATACTCAAGTGAAGTTGAAGAAAAGAGGGTCTGATACTAAGTACCTGGCTACTGTTTTGGCTATTGGGACTGAATGTGATATTGGTAAGGGAAAGTTTTGACCTTTTTTTATGATTCTTTTTTAAGTGTTTTCTGAAGTAGTTATGTGGGAATTTTCACCTTCTTTTCTTTTTCTTTTTTTTGGGGGGGGGGGGGGGGGGTTTGGGTTTGAAGGGAGTTAAGTGGTTTGATTCTAAGAGTATCGAAATGGGTAGAAAATGGTATTTCGTTATTTGTATTGAGTGACAGGGTAAGGCTATTAAAGCTTTCATTTTTGGTGGAAATTCGTTTTGAATGCTTAGGAAGCAGTCAGGTGCAGTTTGTTTTTTGCATTTTTTTTCCTGCCCCTTTTGGGTTTAGTGAAGTAACTGAAGTTTGAGTATTGTGATGTTATTGTATGAAAAGGTCTGAGGATAAATTATTGATTTTGCTTGTTTTAGACCATGGGTAGATATGTCTATGTTTATAGTAAATTGCAGTACTCTTTAGTATGGAAATATGTATATGTGGAAATAGCTCATCTCAGCATGTTTTCTGAATTTTATGCTACTGCCTTGTTATGAAAAAGGGCTGCTTGTGTTTGGAAGAGAAACTTGATTAATGTAATTTGATTGTATGAAAATGGCTATTGATTAAAGAAAGGAAATGTTTGAGTTGATTGATTTATAAATTTCTCTCGTTTTTGATGCTGCAGCAATGTTAACAGTTAAAGATGATGAGTTCTGGGAAGGTGTTTCACCTGTTGAGTTTGGAGATTTGCCTGCACTCCAAGATGCTGTAACTGTTGTGGGCTACCCGATTGGAGGTGACACAATCTCTGTTACTAGTGGTGTTGTATCACGTATCGAGATACTCTCTTATGTTCATGGGTCAACTGAACTTTTGGGACTACAGGTTGTGAAATTAGTTCCAGCTTCTAGCTGTTCAACGTGTTTGTTTGACATGTATATTGACCTATTGCAGTTGATATTGTTTTGCAGATAGATGCGGCTATAAACTCTGGAAATTCTGGTGGGCCTGCCTTCAATGATAAGGGAAAATGTGTTGGTATTGCCTTCCAATCTTTGAAACATGAAGATGTGGAAAATATTGGGTATGTCATACCAACACCAGTTATAATGCACTTCATTCAGGATTATGAAAAGAATGGAGCGTATACAGGTATTATTCCAAGCAGTACTATTTTATTTAAGTTCAGTCGTTTTGGCTCTCTTTCTGCCTGGTTGTTTTTGGGATTAGAAAGTGGTTTGGCACTTTGGCTTTAGTTATATCTTGTATTGTGCTTGAATTATTACTCCTGTCCTCCTTGTCATTTCTATTTTAGGCTTCCCAATCCTTGGTGTTGAGTGGCAAAAGATGGAAAATCCTGATTTGCGCTTGGCAATGGGGATGAAACCGGATCAGAAGGGGGTCCGTATTAGGAGAATTGAGCCCACAGCTCCAGAATCTCATCTTCTGAAGCCATCTGATATTATACTTAGTTTTGATGGGGTAAAAGTTGCTAATGATGGAACAGGTAAGCTACTCTCCCCGCCCCCCCCCCCCCCCCCCCCCCCCCATGTTAGTAGGATGTCATACATTCACCTATGAATGTATGTATGCATAATTCATATATGCATATTTCATTTATTGCCCCAGTAATTTCTGCATCATCACTAGACTGTTCTTGGAGTCAGAATATTTTTGCTCTTTCTAGAACTAACGACTGAAAATGTTGAGTATTGTTTTAATTTTTAGTAAAAGATTAGATGCAGATGTTTCTGTAGAGTGTCCTTCTGGCAGTGTTCATTCCTCGTGGAGGTAGTTTTAATGGCTAATAGATTTGGTGTCTTATAATGCCTTAGTGCCTTCAAAGTATTTTTTTTTTTTTAAACCTTGAAGAGGAGAGATTTTCTTAGCAATCATGGTTCATATGATTTTGGCCCAAAAGAGTTTAAAAAATAAAACCAGAATAGAACCTTCAATTCCCAAAAAAAAAAAAATCATGAATTATTCTTGTGGTCTCTTTTGATATTCAATCCATTGTCCTATTTAATTATGAGTTCTGGAGTTTGCAGTTATCTCTACATATAAAAGCTTTTTCAGTTGGGGGTTTAGTTGCTTTTTTATCAGCTGTGGGCTGTGGCTGAGTGATGGTTGTTGTATAATGCTTGGCCAACGTACTTTTGACTACAAAGTCGAAAGTCCACTAGATTACTCTCACATGTTTGACTCCAGTTGTCTGTTAACGTTTAGTTCGTTCAAGTGTTGTGGCATTATTTTTCTATGTTACGTGGGGAAACAGTCTCCTGACCTATTCTTTCTCCTTTTTCATTTTTCCTTGACCTGGGGGAAAAACAGTTCCATTCAGGCATGGGGAGCGTATAGGATTCAGCTATCTTGTTTCTCAGAAGTATACTGGGGATACTGCATCAGTTAAAGTTCTCCGTGATTCAAAGATACTTGCATATGACATTAAACTTGCGACTCACAAGAGGCTTATCCCCGCACACACCAGTGGGAAACCTCCTTCTTACTACATTATTGCTGGATTTGTTTTTACTGCTATAACTGTTCCATACTTGCGTTCTGAGGTGCGTAGTGATCTCTCTCTCTCTCTTTCTCTCTCTGTATGTGCATGTTTCCTTTCTTGAACTTGTTTTAGCAATTATTGGTAACAGTTTAAATGCCTCACAAACTCTTTGTTTTAGTTTTTTGTTTCTTGTCTTTGTTGCATTATTGGGAAACTTGATTGCTGGGAAAAGGGCCCCATTAGTGAAGTTTGAGGTCCGCATTAGTGGGATGATACACCATTCCTTCTGAAACATTCAAGAGCTGTTTAATGTAGAATTGTCCTAACCATTGCTCAGAATTTGGAAAGAATCTTAACACTTGCTAAACTTTTGTTCTAGTCTTTTACACACACACACACACACATATATATATATATATATACATATAGATCATGCTTTATTATCTGTTAACATTTATAGAACACTTTGTATATTGTCACATAGCTACAGAATCCCATTTCTTGGGGTCTAAAACCTACTTCATTTGTTCATCTTCATCCACTGTTGCAAATACGGTGAGCCTGTCTTCATGAGTGTACGCTGAAGACTGGCTACGGCTTTTATGATTTGCTGTTTGAGTGGTCAGGTTTGCTTACTTCTAAATTCCTTGTTTCTCTCATGTACAGTATGGGAAGGATTATGAATTTGATGCACCAGTCAAACTTTTGGATAAGCATCTACATGCAATGGCAGAGTCTACAGATGAACAGCTTGTTGTTGTTTCACAGGTCTCCGTAATTTCTCATGTTTTTCCTTTCAAGATATCGTTTGTGTCTTTATTTATATTTACATGATAAATTTACAGTCTGGTGTAACACAATGATTTAGTTTTCTTTCTTATTCATGCATTTTAGACTTTATTATTACTTACAATTTTTTCTTTATTCTCAGGTGCTTGTGGCTGACGTTAATATTGGCTATGAGGAAATTGTCAATACCCAGGTCAGGGAGTGTTTCATGACATTGCTGATGATGTAAAGTATACCAAAACGTTAAAGAACACATGTTAACATTTTTCTTTTAATTTCTTTCGTCTAGGTTCTTGCTTTCAATGGAAAACCCGTGAAGAATCTAAAGAGCTTAGCCAATATGGTTGATAACTGCAATGATAAATATTTAAGATTTGACCTGGAATATCAGCAGGTTCTCTCTCTCTCTCTCACACAAAAACACACACCTGCATGTGCGGACAATATGTTATGTTACTCGGACTCTGGTATGAGTGTCGGATACGGGTATCTGTCCGATACGGGTATGTTCAATTTTTTAAAAGTTTTTCCATGTATTTGGAGAATCTTTGGAAGGTCATATCTCCATACTCATGTCCGGATATGCGTCGGACATAGGTGTTAAACACGGGTACTTCAAGAAAGATGAAGAGTCGGAGCAACATAGACAATATGTATATTTTTGGTTTAGCTGATTCTCAACTTTGCCACGCAGATAGTAGTGCTACAGACCGAGGCGGCAAAGGCTGCAACTTTAGATATTCTAACCACACATGGTATATCTTCTGTAATGTCCGATGATCTCAAGACTTGAGAGAAGGTTGAGGGGAAACACCAGAAGATACTCTATGTGATCCTATTTTTGCATGTTTCCTTTCCTCATGAAGGTACAACATGATTGAGTTACATTTGCCTATTCAAGTGGCAGTTAAGGTATACCGCATATTGTTAAGTTTTGCCTGTTGATTTGCAGGGTTAGTTATGACTGGGTAGCTAGAAGATGGATTGCTGATCTTGTTTTTAGTTTATATTGGAAGTAAGTCATTTTTGCTAGACCGGCTCAGGCAAGCATTTTGTACCCTTTTTTTTTTAACTTCTTTTAGAACGATGTATAACTCTCCATATATGGTATTCGAATTATATCAAATTATGCATTTTGCTATCCAATGAGTAAAAATTGAAGGTTAAAAAATTTATTTGAGTATAATAAAAGTATAAAGATTTATTTAAAAAAGTGTAAAAAATAAGGAACTAAGATAATAAACCACATTGAACAAATTATTTGATGATTGAGGAAACATTGAACCTGCTACTATTTTTGCAAATAATTCTTGTGTTATACTATGTTATTCGTATTTGGGATGAGTGTTGGATATAGGTATGCGTTTTATATGAATATATACAATTTTTTAAAGTTTTTCATATATTTGAAAGATCATAGTTTCATATTGATGTCCAAATATATATCGAAATAGCATAGTTGCTATATATCTTCTGCTTTATGGCTTTGCAATAAAGGGGTCTTATCATTGGACAAGCGCCCCAAACTACTTAACCCAGAGTCATCATCAATCCTTTCTTCTTCTTTTGCTTTCCCCCATATTACAGCATAAAACCCCATGGATAAGATAACTGCTCCAATCACACTGCAAAATGAAAATTGAATCAGGCTTATTATATATCAATGATTTTGAAAAGAATGACTAACCAAAGTTAAGATCTGCTGCAAGTGTGAAATAAAAACATGAAGAGAGAGCTTAGCACCTTCCAAGATGCAGAGTATCACCAAGAAATATGGCACTCATAAAAGCAGCTATGGCAATTGAAAGTGGCTTGAAAATTACAACATAGACAGGCCCTTTCAAGTGAATGCCCCATATGCGCACAAAAGAGCTGAAGGATGAAAAAACTCCCTAGACAGATAGAGCAAAATTATATTTAGATATTGCCTATATATTGGCTGCTTTCTAATTGTACTTGATCAGTAAATTCTTACTGAGTATAGGACTGTAACAACTGCTATACTAGGTGTTAGCCTCCAAGAACTCAAATTTGATTCTGCTATTAAGGATACTGTTATAGCTATAACTGTGCCACCCAAGTTATAAAAGAATGCTACAGTCAACTCTTGCGGGTATATCTCCATGACTTGGGTCTGTAAAATGCAAAATACTTCAAATTCAGTTAAATTTGAGAGTTTTCTAGTTCACTTAATTGCAATGTTACCCAGACTCGAAATGAGTATCGAATACGGATATGTGTCCGACACAAATATGATCATATTCATATCCCATACTCATATCCGAATATGTGATGTCGGACACGGATAATTTAGAGAAAATAAAGAGTTCGGGTTATAAATAAAATGTTTTCCTGGAAAGGAAATAGGGTTGTCCTGAAAATATCTTCTTTACCTGAATAATGTACCAGAATGAATAAAGAAGATAGGAAACAGCAAGTAAGACCCCACCAATGACCCAATTTGAATCTGATGATGACTCCAGAGGCCATTGAAGTAAAACAGATGATGATGATGTCCAAGGTGATGAGGAAAAAACTTTGGGGCCCTTGTAAAGAACCACTACTAATGCACCTGATATTGATACTATGGTTCCCATGATTTTAGCTTGACTGGTTGAGCTTCTCAATGCTATTTTTTCCATCCTTTGGTAATTGTTATGGTATCCAAAGAAAGGGAAAAGAAAAAGATTTAGTAGAACATAAAACATGTGAACCATATCAAATCCTTTAAAGGGTCTAGATCTGCTTATGGATCGGGTAATCCGTTCGACTCGTATTAGATCGGGTCTAGATAAAATTTTTAGTGATCCGAATCGGCCCGAATTATTATTCAAATAAAAAAAAATTATTTTTTTACTTAAATTTAATTATAAAAATATTAAAATATTAAAATAAAAATAATTTTTTAAATTTTTTAATATTATTTGAATAGTAATATGGGTCCATGGACCTACCCAAGGTCTGAAAAAAATCCGAACTGTGATCCGGCCGGCCGACCTATAAGCAGTTCTCTCTCTCCTACAGCATTCGTAAGCTTTCTTAAATTAAAGAAATGTGATTTTAGTCAATTAAGGTGAAAGAAAATTATAAAATTTCTGTTTGATATTGACATGCACCTTTTTTTTTTAATTTCCCACTTAATCAATTTCCTAATTTGTTTATTTTTAATCCATACTTTATTCTGATAATCTTCTTTATGAACCTCCTTTTCTTCACATGGTGGAGAAATATCATGTGCCTTAATGAATAAACAAAAGGCAAAAACATATCAACAGGAATATTTTAGTTGATAATTACTGTGATTTCTATATTTCCCATTGCAAGGTTGTATGAAGTTGTGAAGTTAATAAGAGTAAAGGAGTTTTACTATACTAGAGATAAAACTCTACACTATATTAACCAGACTTAATAAGAGTGTCGGATACGGGTATGTGTCCGACACCACACGAGTATACTCATTTTTAAAAAATATTTTTTTAATATATTTGAAGAATTATATTCATACTCATGTCCGAATATGTATCGAATATGAATATTTAAAAAATAAAAAATAAAAAGTCCGGATAATATACTCTACATATACATGGACAATTAAGAGATCAAAAAGAAGGAAAAAACCTGAAAAGTACAGCAAGTATGAAGGTAAAAGCTGGTGAGAGGTTGCTGACAGCTGAAGCAAGAGTTGGGGAGCTATATGCTATACCTTTATATGCACACACTTGAGCTAAAAACCTGTCTCCAAAAGATAATCAATCTTGGGTTTTTTTTTTGTTGTTGATAATAAACTATCTTCTAATCTTTTACAATCACCAAAAAAAATGAACAAATCAGTCACATCACGTGAATAAGAAAAGCAATTATTGCTAGCTTATGAACAGTACTTCAATACCCAATAAGGCCAAGAAGGCAAATTCTAGAGATAAGCTGCAACTTCAATGGAGGAAACACTGCTCTACTGCATACATCAAAAGTAAAACAAAGACACAATCAGTGCTAATTTTTTTATTTTATTATTGAAATAGGGAGATCATGAATATCGAAAACCAGATAATCACAATCGTAATCAGAGATTTAAATAACGATCGTAACCCAATATTACAATTGATGAAAACCTGTAAAAGATGAAGGGTAAAGGGAGGAGAAGAAAGGTGGCAATAGCATAAGAATAGGTGATGAAGATATAGTAGCTCATCCCCTTTGAAGTTGCAGCTTTAAACAAGATGTTAACTCCTACGTTTCCAGACTCTGCTGCAACCATGGCTGCGAATGGCAGGATATCTTTGTAGCAAGACGACCTTCTTGCCATGCTCCAATTCTGCCCAGTTTTTCTCTCTTTCTTTTTTATGGCCTGTTGAGTATTATATCTAACATTTCACTGGTTTGTTCCAAAATAGATGTAAAAGTAAACTATAAAGATTTCTTAATTTCTTCTTTGTTGCAGCAAAATCTTTGATAATTACATCATATCATATGATCTGACTACCTAATTGGACTTTCTCGGCCGAACTAATATATATATATATATATATATATATATAATCCCATCATGCTTTTCAAAATGAATTTGGACGTAATTTAATTCATTCTTCATGTATTACTTTTAAAAGACGATTTTTAATAAATTTTAATTTTAATACTAATGTTATGTTTAAAAATATGAATTTAAAAATTTAAATTTGAATTTCATTTGTTATATAAATTGTGAGAATGAAATGTATATATTATGTATAAATTAGTTGAGCTTCAATATGATTATATATTTGAAAGGTATAAAACTATGAATTTCAAATTCACAAATAGTTATAGGTATTTCAAATTCACTATTAAATAGACATTCAACAAATCTATAGATTTAAAAAATATCATCAATGTTATATTTACATGTATTTTATTATACATTATATTATTTTTAAAATCCAAATTCATCTTTTGAAATTCAAATTTTTAAACGCAAATTTATAGTTTCTATCATAAATTATGACTTCTTGTAAAAAAAAAAATTGCTTTCCAAAATCCCAAAATTGACTGCACTTGGATTGAAATGAAATTTCAATATATAATTTTTGTATGCATTTTGAAATGAAATTTCAACCACTTAAAATCTGATAGGATGACCATGGCAGGCATGCATGCATGCATGCATCTAAATAAGAACCAGGTAACCAATAATTAGTCTAATGCGGATTAAGATCATAGATTCTGCTGTCAATTGCTCTTGCCATAAAATTTCTTGTAGGCTTTAAATCAAAGACTAAAATATTAAAAAATATTCCTAAAATATTTTATTTTTTAAGTAAACAGTTATTTTTTATTTGTAGTTAAATAAACACTTATTTCAAATAAAATTTTAATTTAAATTAAGGGTTTATTTAGTTATAAATTTAAGGTTAAAAGTTTATTCATATACAAATTAAAAGTGAATGATTTATTTGGATGCAAATTAAAGATTGTGAATTTATTTAAAGGTTTACATAAATAAAATAATTAAGATCAAATTTTTTTAATTTTTTTAACCTAAACCAAGTAACAAATATAATTAAGATTGGTTAATCAATTTGTATTTTTTAATTTGTTTTCACGAAAATAAAAACTCTTAAATATAATATAAAAAATATTTATCTATTTTATTATAAAAAAATTTACATCATGGATAATGCTTAGATATTTATTAATGAATTTTGCTAACAAAAATTTTTAGGACACTATTTAAAATTAATTAAAATATTATTTATAATAATAATATTATAATTAAATACAATAATTAATAATTTTATTTATTATTTTAATATATTAAATAAAAATATTGTTATATATAATACCTTTAAAAAATCATTCCTAAGTTATTCGTTAATAAAATTCTTTTATCATTAATTCAATAATTTGTGTAAGATGAAAAATATAAAAATGAAAAGCATATATTATTATACTCATAAAATCTGCAATGACAAAAGACAATGGTGTGATTCATAAATGCACAAAGGTTTGTTGGGCCATCACATTTCTAATATCATTTTCTTTCTTTTAAAATTGAGGAAATAGTTTGGCTTAGCTAGGCTATCATAAAAGTAGTTCTAGTCTGACATGAGTTTATTTTGAATAATTTTTTTCTTTAACAACCTAATTATTGAGAGTTTATATTTGATTATCCATCAATAATTTATTAATATTATTACCATGACCAAATCAATAAGAAATTGTCAATTATTGGAAATGATTTTTTAAAAACCCCTTTTAAAGAAATAAGTTTATTATAGTGTCTTTTAAATATGACAATTCGTATATTTATGTTATTTTTTATATAATAATTATATTTAAAATATTATATATTTATTTAAATTTTGACATGTTAATAATTCGTATTATATAAACTTTAACACGAACGTGTATTTATATTGTATTTTGTTATTTTTTTCATTTTAAATCACATTTTATGTCATGTTTTAATTATTATTTTTCATGTCTTGTCAAAATTATCGGATCTAATGTCTCCCAATTAATAGAATTACTATTTATTGATGGAAGGTTAATAGGATGGTCATTTAGTAGTACATTATGCTACTCTTTTCATTCTTTGGTCGTTTGAAAACTAGATTGTATTTTTTTGGGGTAAAAACCTTATATTATATTATTATTATTATTATTGTGTGGCATTGATTCTATTCTAACACATGCAAGATTACTGACTCATGGGAGTATAACTGATTAAGGTCTGGTTGCACTAGATTTGATAATTTGTATATTTATATTGAGTACGTATTATTTTTTTATAATTATATTTAAGATATTATATATTTATATAAATTTTAATATATTAATAATTTATATTATATAAATTTTAATATATTTACGTATTCATATCGTGTATATATCATATTTTATATTACATTTAATAATTTTTTTATATCATATAATTATGTATTTTGTGATCTCTAAAATGATTAAATCTAAATTGCACTCTCGTACAAACTCGAAAGTTGAACAAACATTTAAGATATCCTCTTCCTTTCCCCAATTTTAATATTAAACCATTCATTAATGTTAGATGGCCTCGAAAATGATCATTTTATTTATTTATTTTGGCATATATCCAAAATAAAATGTCACATGGCAATATATTTTAAGTCATTCTTGACACGGTGAAATCATTCTCTTCGTGTTATATCTTATATTTTATTGAATATTTTAAGTTCAATGAGAATCTTTCACTTTCATCTAAATCTGATCATTTTAACTTGAATCTAAAAAATTTGATCAATTTATCTGAAATTCATTTACAAAAGAATGAGCTTCTTGTCGATGAATTTTTCTAGTCGAAAAGTGCAGTAACAAGTAATAACAATTGTCCTTTCCTGAAGCTTTTCATAATCCCTGAGTTGCCTAAGTTGATTTAATTGAATCTTGATGGCTACTTCTTTGTTGAGAACTTGGGTGGGAAAGATTGTTACCACATTTAGGGCTAGTTTAGCATTGCTGTTGGAAAAAACTTGGGTTGAAAAAAGTTCGAGTTGAGAAAAATGTGTTTATAAAGTGTGGTGAAAAAGTGTGATTTAAATTTTTTTAAGTGTTTAGCATTGCTGTGAAAAAGTGTTGTAGGAAATTGAAATGTCAAAAAAAGATATGTTTAAAATAATAAAAGTGTAGAGATGTAAGGATAATAAAGTCATTTTATCTAAAAACCAGCTTTTAAAGGCCAAAAGCTATATTTTTTGGCTTTTTGGTTTGGCTTTTCAAATCATGGTTTCAACAGCATAAGCCAAATTTTTTTATCTGTTTAGCATTGCGTTTGCGGTGAAAAACAGCTTTTGACTTCAAAAGTTGTGCCAAAAGCAATTCTAAACGAGACCTTACTCGTATGTTTTGCTTGTTTAGAAGCTCTTGTTTTTAAGGTATATGAAGTTAAATATAATTTAATGAAGTTTATAGTAATTCCAAATAGTTAATAGAGAGTGTTTGTTTCATGTAAGTTATCACAGATGTGAACGCAAAACTTAGCTCAATTGGTTTATATTGTTACCTTTAAGAAGTGACATTCAGTAAGTTCGAGAATCGAATTCCAACATTTACAATCTTTCCCTATTTCTAAACTACAGCTTTTTTTATATCAAAACAATTTACCCATACATGTAATTTATTGTGAAAGTCAGCTAAAAGAGTTTCCAATACGAGAAATTGTGTAAGACTTATTCACAAAGTTGCATTTAGGCCTAGCACCAGAAGCCATGACCAAATTAATTTAACAAGGGAAACTGATAGATTGTTATAAAAGGGCACTGCATTCCCTTGTGTAAAGTAATTCATGAAGTTCAATTGTTTGTCACCACTAGACCTGCTCAAGGGACGTCGGGTAGCCCGCCCGATAGGTCTGATTCGTATTGGGTCAGATTTGAGTAATTTTTTTTTTTGGTCTGACATGAATAACTGTTTATATAATAAAAAATAATTTTTTAAAATTTAATTATAAAAATATAAAAATAATTTTTTAAAATTTTTAATATCATTTAAACAATAAAACGGGCTGGGGTCCGGCTCGAACTTGCCCAGAGTCGAGCTTGAGTAAAAGCAATAAAAAAAATTTAAACCACGGCTCGATCCAACATAGTTCAACCCATGAACATGTCTAATCACCAGTAAGCAATTACTATAGCCTGAAATGTTTATTGTAAAGTAAACTATTGATCATCATCAATCTCTTAACTAAAATGTTCTGATTAAGCAGCTGATTCCCAATATCTGTAGGCATTGAACATTGATGTTTTAGCATGCCAATTGCCACCGAGTGTGGAAGAATTGAACCATGGTAAAACAGCTATCTTTTTTTCTTGTAAAAAATTTTGTGCTACATTTCTTCAACTTTGTGGCTTTGCAGTAAAGGGACGGTCCCATTAGACAAGGGTCCTAAGGTGCTTAAGCCAGAGCCATAATCTGTCATTTCTTCTTCTTTTGCTTTTCCCCATAATACGCAATAAAGACCAGTGGATAAGATCAGGGTTCCAATGACACTGCAAAATTAAGTTTGGATTCAGGGTTGTCAACTGTGATTATAAAAGAAATGACAAACCAAATTAGGTAGAAATTAATGTGCAATGTGTGTGAATCATGCATTTAAATTGCGATTACGGACTTAATGGATGTTATGTAATCAATTACGGTAAATATCGCAGTGAATGATTCTAATATTAACCTATAACAGGAAAATATAATGGGAGAGTTTTAGTACCTTCCAAGATACACTGCTTCACCAAGGAATATAGCACTCATAACAACTGCAATGACAACTGAAGTTGGCTTGAAACTTGCAACAAACACTGGCCCCTTCAAGCGTACCCCACAGATGTGTACAATACAGCAAAAGGAGAACCCAAAAAGTCCCTAAACAAGTAGGGGAGCAAGAAAGTTACATTCAGATACTGAAAAAAAATGTATGCTTCATACTGTCTATGATACTCGGACTCGGGGTGAGTGTCGGATATGTGTCCGACACAGGTATGCTCAATTTTTTTAAAGTTTTTCCATATATTTGGAAGATTATACCCCCATACCCTTGTCCGATGTGTCGGGCATGGGTGTCGGATATAGGTATTTCAGGAAAAATGAAGAGTCGGAGTAACATAGACAATAGCTATTGACTATGTTGCTCCAATTTTTCATTTTTTTTAAATATTTGTGTCCGACGCATATTCGGACATGGATATGGGGATATGATCATCCAAGAACCCTCTAAATACATAGAAATTTTGAAAATTAAATATACCCGTGTCCGATACTCACATCCGAATCCGAATTCGAATAACATAGGTTATTGATAACTTAGTTCTTACCGAGTATAAGACAGCAACAATTGCTGTACTAGATCTCAGTCTCCAGGAACTCAAGTTTGGTTCTGCTAGTAAACATACTGGTAGAGATATAATGGTCCCGCACAAGTTGTAAAAGAAATTTACAGTAATTTCTTCTGGGTATATCTTCATTACTTGGGACTGTAATTTGCTATAAAAATTCAAGCTTAGTTGTATGTAAAATATTACAGGATTTGAATGTAGAGCTTGGAAACATTTTTTTTTACCTGAATAATATACCCGACTGAAATAAAAAAATATGCAACAGCTTCTAGGAGGCCACCAATGATCCAATTTGATTGAGATGACACTAGATCAGGCCTTTGAAGTAAAGCAGATGATGATAATTTCCAAGGTGGAGAGGAAATAACTTTGGAGCCCTTGTAGAAAACAATCACTAATGCACCAAATATTGATATTATGGTGCCAATGATTTTAGCTTGAGTACTTGAACTTCTGAATGCTACTTTTTCCATCCTTGTTAAATATGCCATGTGCAAAGAAAGGAAAAAAAAAATGGACTCAGGAAACTAGCTCAAGCATAGAAAGATCATTTTTTTTCCCAATTTTTATTAGGTCAGATGAATATGAATGAATGTGTTTTTCTTCTATGTTACTATAGGACTCGGCTGTGAGTGTCCGATACGGGCATGTTTGATTTATTTTAAGTTTTTTCATGTATTTGGAGGGCCCTTGAGGGATTATATCCCCATATCCATGTCCGCATATGCGTCGGACACGGGTGTCGGACACGAATACTTACAAAAAATGAAGAGTCGGGCAACATAGTTATTCTTTTATTAAAGATACAAAAAATGGAATACATGAAAACAATGAAAAATTCAAGGGGAAGAAGCAAGAAACCTGAAGAAGACAGCAAGTATGAAGGTAAAAGCTGGTATGAGGTTGCTGATGGCTGAAGCAAGAGTTGGGGAGCCAAATTCTAAACCTTTATATGCAAATAATTGACCTGAAAACCTGTCTCCAAAGATGAACAAATCATGGGGTTTTTTCCTTGTCAATCACTAGAAAAATATTGGTACATCAAATGAATTGAAGAATCAGAAGATTATGAAGAATCCAAACCCAAGAAGCCCAAGAAGGCAAATTCTAGAGATAAGAGGGAACTTCAATGGGGGGAGCACTGTATTTCTGCATACAGTATCAGATAAAACAAAGAAGAATTGTTAGAGGCCAAAACTTTTAAATGAAATTATGAAAAATATACATTTAATTTGATGATTATTAGTTAAAGAAGAATGAAAAAGTGCAAAAGACCTATTAAAGAGGAAGGCTAAAAGGAGGAAAACAAGGGTGCCTAAAACATAACAGTAGGCGGTGAAGACGAAGTAGCTCATCCCTTTCAAAGAAGCAGCTTTGAATAGAATGATTAAGACTACATTGGAGCACTCTACTGCAACCATGGCTGTGCATTGTAGGACTTCCTTGTAGCCATACCTTCTTGCCATCTCCCTCTCCTATATCTAACATAACATTGATTATTAGTTTGCTTGTTATATATATATATATATATTTATCGAGCCAAATCCGTTATGATATATATATAAATTCATATTCATATTTATGAAGCGTCTTTTATAAGATTTTGGAATCAAAACATATAATATCTTATAAGTTGGATCGATTTTCATAAATGTGATATATGAGTTTGAGTATATATATATATATATATATATATATATATATATATATATATATATATATATATACTCTCCTCCATTACTTTAGTTATAAAAAGTTAAGGAAAAAGGAATCTTTTCTATCATTGAACAAAATCATCATTTTGCTTCTTTAATGAAGGCTGGTGGTGAGAATTATTGGCTGGTGCACGTATGGTTGGTTGGACTGTCTTATTTCCAATGGCATTTTTCTTGCATATGCTTTTAATTTGCTCTTTATATTTATTAATGTATCAGTATGAAAATATTCTTTAATTAAATAACAAATTGCTCTTAAATTAGACTGAAATTGGTTTTGCACAAAAAGTTAAACAAGGCAAGTATCAAAATTTTAAAATTATCTAAATTAAACTACAAATTAAATGTCATATACTAGTACTAGAAGCCAATATATGATAGTTAGATGCCCCCTTCTCTCTTTAGCAGATGTAATTGAACAATTAACTAATACTGTTGCAGGCCCCAAACTAGTTTTAGTGTTTATCTTATGTTGATTGTGTGCGATCAAATTGAAAAAAAAAAAGAAAAAAATCACGATCGCTATTATCGTAATAATCACGATAGTATTCTTTATATTTGTAATAATTATAAACGTAACGCGATCGAAAATAAATTCGCAACTACAATTTAAATCTCTGTATGATACAATTAATTATGATGTTCATTATTTCAACATCTTTCCAAGTCCATGTTCCTCTCTTTTATTTTCCCCCAGTACATCACAGTATAAAATCCAAAAAGCAATTATAACAAGAAAAATAAATCAAAACCATATCTTTACTCTTTGAATTAAGTATGGCCTATGCTTATAGCAGACTCTTCATAAATATGTATTTCTATGCTAAACATTGAGTAGAAATAAACATATATATACCTGCCAAGATAAAGGTTCTCTCCAAAGTTATGTTATTTGAATTTGAAAGTAAATGTCGGATATGAATATGTGTACAACACGAGTATATTTAAATTTTATATATATATTTGATTACACAAATATATATATGATTGACACATGTTTTTTTTTTTTGTTAGTAGGGAAGAAAAAAAAAGAAAAGAAGGGAAAGAGAAAGAGAAAAGAAAGGAAATAGAAAGAAAAGATCGAGGGAAAAAAAGAAAAAAAAGGAATGAGAAAAATTTGTGTTTATATTCATGTTATTTTTTGTATGTTTAAAATATTATAAATTTATATAAATTTTTACACGTTAATAATTTATTTTATGTATATTTCGACACGTTTGTGTATTCGTGTAGTGTTCATGTTATTTTTCGTATTATGTTTTAATTATGTTATTCGTGTCGTGTCTTAATTCATTTCATATTTTATATAGTTTGTCATTGTGGTTCAATTTAGAAAAAAAATTTATGCTCATGTCGAGTTTCAGTTCATGATATATTTTGCATAATTTTTTATAGTGATTCAATTTAGAGAAAAATTTATGTGTTCGTGACATATTCGTGTTCGTATTTTTTTTTTTGTTCAAAGTATTATAAATTTATATAAATTTTTACACGTTAATTATTTGTTTTGTATAGATTTTGACACATTTATGTTTGTGTCGTGTTCATATTATTTTTCGTATCATATTTTAATTATTTTTGCATGTTGTGTTTGTTCGTGTCTCAATTCATTTCATATTTTGTATAATTTATCATAATGATTCGATTTTAACTTTAAATTCATTTATTTATGATATTAAACTATAAAAAAATTATTTAAATAAATAATAATTATTTATTATTATTCATATTTAAATTTATTTACGATTACTAATTTAATTAAAATTTTATAAATATTAAAAAAATCTGGAGAAAAATAATTCTAGTATAGATATATAACCGAATGAAAGCTTTCAGTTATTTCCGCAAGAATAGACAGTAGAAACAGGCATGCTCCATGTATGGTTTAAGCCAACTAAAAAATGAACCAGTATTTCTTAGCAATCCTGGAAAAATGCAATCATTTCAACCATCTTAAGCAACTCCAATCGTTCGTCATTACTCAAGGCCAGTCCCAAACCCAATTCTACATCTTCAAGCTGGTTCGTTTTTGCACACTCAAGATTTTCAACTTTTATTATGCTCGCTTACTGTTTGATCATCTTCATTCTCCCAATATATACTTATACACTGCCATGATTACTGCTTATGCCTCTCACCCTAATCACCATACTTCTGCTTTTGCTCTTTACCGTCGCATGCTTCGCAAAGGAAAGCCAACTCCTAACAATTTTATTTACCCTCATGTCTTAAAATCAGCTCCTGAGGTTTTGGAGTATAATGGCACAAAACTGGTTCATACCCAGATTTTTAAATCGGGTTTTGGACAATACCCAGTTGTTCAAACGGCTCTTGTTGATTCCTATTCGAGGACGGGTTCGTGCATTGGGATTGCAAGGGATTTGTTTGATGAAATGTCTGAGAGGAATCTTGTGTCTTGGACTGCTATGGTTTCTGGGTATATGAGAGTAGGGGATGTTGGAAAGGCTGTTTTGCTTTTCGAGGAGATGTCTAATAGGGACGTTCCTTCTTGGAATGCTGTTATCGCAGGGTGCACGCAAAATGGATTCTTTTCTGAGGCTATTTCACTTTTGAGAAAGATGGTAATGGGGGGAAAAGGAGGAGGGAATAGGCCTAATCAGGTTACAGTTGTTTGCAGTCTATCAGCTTGTGGACACACTGGGATGTTTCAGCTTGGCAAATCAATCCATGGTTATGTTTATAGAAATGGTATTGGTAATGATTGTTTCGTAGCTAATGCTTTGATAGATATGTACGGGAAATGTGGGAGCTTAGAAACGGCAAGAAGGATTTTTGAAATGAGTTCCAAGAAAAACTTGACATCTTGGAACTCTACAATCAATTGTTTTGCACTACATGGACGAAGTGACAAGGCAATTAGTGTGTTTGAGGAGATGATCAATTGTGGAGTTGAGGATGTAAGAC
This sequence comes from Fremontodendron californicum, assembly GCA_030761205.1. Lineage (NCBI taxonomy): Eukaryota > Viridiplantae > Streptophyta > Magnoliopsida > Malvales > Malvaceae > Fremontodendron > Fremontodendron californicum. Next base: position 31,072,558 of record JAULJL010000011.1, read on the forward strand.
CGGATGCGGTTACCTTTATCAGTCTGTTGAATGCTTGTACACATGGGGGATTGGTTGAAAAAGGTCGTGCTTATTTTGAGTTGATGACTAGTAATTACAATATTGAACCTAGGATTGACCACTATGGTTGTTTAATCGATCTTCTTGGTAGAGCAGGAAAGTTTGAAGAAGCATTGGAAGTCATTAATGATATGAAGATGGAACCTGATGAGGTTGTTTGGGGCTCATTGCTAAACGGGTGTAAAATATATGGTCGCTCAGATTTGGCAGAGTTTGCAGTAAAAAAACTGATCGAAATTGACCCAAACAATGGTGGTTATGGCGCCATGTTGGCAAATTTATATGGAGCGTTAGGGAAATGGGACGAGGTACGCAAATTAAGGAAGAAGTTGAAGGAGCAGAACGCTTATAAAACCCCAGGTTGCAGTTGGATTGAGGTTGATAGCCAAGTTCATCAATTCTATTCTGTTGATAAGATGCATCCTAGAACTGATGAGATCTACAATATCCTGGAAAGCATGGTTGGTTTGTACTAAAGCTCATATTACTTTCACAGTTTTACCAACCTGTGACATCTGCTTTACAATCCAAATGTTCTTTTTGACACAGTGCTTTTATTTTACAAGATTGTCACTGATATATCAGAAAACCTTTCATATGTTCTTTTATTTTTGACAAACTTTGGCTCATTAGTCATATGTTAAGAAGCCTGCAAGGGAACAGGTTTAATGGGAATGTATTTGCCTGGAATGGAAGCAAGAGCTTGCTTTTAGCTGTGGCAGAATTTCAGTGGAACTTGTGAAACTGAAGGATATTTCCAACATACTCTAATGGAATTTACAGGAAAGAAGAAGAAAAGTGTCCTACCAGCTACTTTTACAGTGTTACAAGACTATGTTACTTGGATTCGGGTATGAATGTCAGATACGGGTATGTATCCGAAACGGGTATGTTTAATTTTTACTAAGTTTTTCCATGTATTTGGAGGGTTTTTTGGGGGTCATGTCTCCATATCTATGTCCAGATATAAGATGTGCAAATCACAACTGCAAGGCGAAATAGGGGAGTCCAGAGAGCTGAATGACACTGTTTTTTAATGTTTCCCCCAACATATCTCGCGAACAGGAATGAGAAATGAAGAACAGAGCAAAAGTTCAGATTGCTTGTGATGGCCTCTCTCTCTCTCTCTCTTTATATTCTTCTAACAAGATATACCATATTTGCTATATAATTTAACTGCTCTGAATAAGAAACTTCATTTTCCAGGACCATATTCTTCTCTTTTGCTTGTCCCCACATCAGTGTAGAATTCAAGTGCAATAAGAACAGATCCAATCACACTGAATAGAAATATATAAAGATTGATCTCTGATCCTTACTAACTTGGCAACTCATTAACAAGTATTTTCAGTTAAGACTTCAAGTAGACTATGACATACCTGCCAATATACAGTGTATCACCAAGAAATACGACTGTCAGGATTACTACAACAGCTATTCCTAATGGCCACTTGAACATGGCAACATACACTGGTTCCTTCTTCTTTAAGCACCATGTATGAATAGAAATATGAAACAAACTTCCAAATCGATCTTGCAATTTTGGATATGACATGATGACACGAACACAATATAAAAAAATAACTAAAATACGACACGGATATTAGAATTGACAAGTCTACTTTCAAATATCGCCCGAAAATAATCCCTTATCAGTACGTGGAAAAACGAAATCAGTGTTAAATAACACAAAACATGCTATTTATTATATGTCTTGATTTCCATTTTATTGCTGAAGTTATTTGGTCAGCAATAGGAATCTTAAAGACAACAGAACAGAGAGGTCGCTGTTCAACCCTGTTTTGGATTCTCCCAAGTATCAGTTTATTGGAATAAATAAGTTCTTAGATTGATCTTAGCTGAAAAAAAGTGATTAAACCAACATCAAAGTGTTTTAACACATTAACATGTCAAACTTCTACACATCATTAAAGAAGAACAATGAAAATATAATCTAGGCTTTGATGGTTAAGCTGATTTATGCTATGTTTGAAAATATGAATTTGAAAATTTTGATTTGGATTTTATTTGCTATATAAATTGTGAGAATAAAACGCATACATTATGTATAAATTAGTTATGATTATATATTTGAAAGGTATAAAAACATGAATTTCAAATTCATAAATACCTATAGATATTTCAAATTCACTACTAAATAAGCATCCAACAAATTCATGGATTTGAAAATAATCATCAAAGTTACATTTACATGTGTTTTATTACACAATTTACACTATTTTTGAAATTCAAATTCATCTTTTAAAATCTAAGTTCCCAAACGTAACCTAAAGAGTTACTGCAAATTCTAGATTTCAATGCTTTGATAAAGAGGATATAATCTGTTTTTCAAGATGTTCTAAATTGATTCTTTGTAACCTCACCCCTTACTATGCAAAGTGGCCATTTTCCACTAACAAGAGCTCTGCCAAGCCTCTATACCATTTTTGGTGTCCCTTGGCTGTTGGCATGTCAGCATCCGTTGCTTGATGGGCATTAAGTTTTCTATTGATGTTGACAAATATGTTAGCTCAAAGTCAATGTGAGTGAAAATTCCACCAAGAACTCAATGGATAATTATGAATGATTAAAAAGATTAAGGTCTGAGCACTTATGTTCTATGTTACTCGGATTCGGATGTGAGTGTCGGATACGGGTATGTGTCCGATACGGGTATGTTTGATTTATTCTAAGTTTTTCCATGTATTTGGAAGGTTCTTGAGGGATCATATCCCCATACCCATGTCCGAATATGTGTTGGACACGGGTGTCGGACACAAGTATTTCAAGAAAAATGAAAAGTCGGAGCAACATAGCTTATTTTATCCGAATTTTTCATTTTTCTTAAAGTATCCATGCATAACACCTACACATATTCGGACATGGATACGGGATATCATCTTCCAAATATATGAAAAAACTTAAAAAAAAAATTAGACATACCCGAATCGAGCACATATCCTTATGCAACACTCACCCAAATCCAGATAACATAGCTGAGCACTACCCTACTAGTAAACATAATCATGGGTTTGAGCACTTATTTGGTTGTATACAGAGATTTTTACAAGTTTTCTGCTAGTCAAGCAAAGAATTATAGAATCTGAGACCTATATGCTTCTGCAGAATGAAAAGATACATTGATTCTCATAAAATGTAGGATGTCTCTGTCAAGTGTCAATGCATGAAGTCAATACATAGAATCAGTGCTTCAATGTATGATGCAAAAAGCTGGAAAATATCCAATATTTAAGAATTGAAACTAGTAGGATTAACATCTTTTTCAGCTTTAAACAGATTTTGGGTGATTACTGCTAGGTTTTGCTTTTAGAGTTGACAAAATCTAAGGAAGCCTTCCAATATCCAATGAAGATAATACTAATTCAAAATTAACTTCAAAAGGTGGCATTTCATATTAAGTTCTTAATATATAAACTTCTTGGAATAAATCTTTGGCAGCATCATGTTTATGAAAATCATTGAAAAAAAAAAAAAAAAAAAACAGAAAAATGGTTCTACCACTTAGATCAATGTTTTTCCAACTACACTTGTTTACATGGCTTGGCAATCATTTAAAACATGAAATCAAACTTATCATAAACATTTTTCTAATTTAAACTCGGGTTTAGTCCAATTGATTTATACGACCACCTTTAAAAAGTGATATTCAGAAAAATTGGGATTCGTATCCTAACATCTGCAACCCCTTCTCTTATACACGAGCTTAATTGATTAAGTTTTTTCTCCAACTTTCCCACAGATTTGTCCCCCACATGAGTAATACTACTAATTTTTTATGACAAACTTTTGCTGACTACATCCATAAGACTCATGGCAGATCATCATCATTCATCAACCAAATCATGTTTTACAAATTGAAATAATGAAGGACAAGACATTCCTAAATTATATGGAGTGCCCAACTACAATCAACCCTAATCACCTAACAGTCATCTATCCCTTCCTTCCTTCCTTAATTATATATATATATATATATATATATATATATATTATCTTTCTTAAAATATCCAACTGACTGTCATCCAAATCCTTCACCTAATTTGCCTTTTTAACATTAAGATAAATATTCAAGAAGCTTTCACATCTCCCATACTTCAAAGCCAAATCAAGTTACATACAGATTAAATTTTAACCAAAAACACTCAAGAAATGTGACAAATAAACTATATTTTGAGTGCAACAGAAACCTCAAATTTAGCTTATACTAATAAGATTGTAACTAGTGTCATTGAATGAAGTGCTTTAATGTTCTTGTATTATGCAATTTTTAATCTTTGCTTAAAATGGGTAGTTGATGGAGACTGCTGAAGCATTGATTGCATAATAATAGGAATTAGGTTGGATTTTGATTATAAAAAGGTACATTGCTCTATTTTTGTTATGGATTTTTAATCTCATTTTTCACCAAACAGTTATGCTTTTACATTATACTCACAAAATACAACAACAAAAAAACTAAATATGTTATTAATCAAAGACACATTTATCTAACTTTATGCATTTACATATAACCTTTTCCAAGTATAAAAACCAAGTCATTCTCATGTTATTAATCAAAGACACATCTATCTAACTGTAATCTCCAACCCTAAACCCTTAATTCAGTAAATGAAACTAAAAAAATCTTAATCAAAGTCCACAAAACTTTAGACTTTTTAGACATTTTAGCCCAACCTCTGAAAAAGCCCAAACATAAATAGGACAGCATCAAATTGTCTGTTTGTTTGTGGTTGACTAATTGAAACCCACGCGCTCATATTGGCAAGTGGGGCTATATTACAGTTCTTCTTTTTGGCATCCTTTAGCCTTGCAGTAACTATTGCTGCTGTCTGTCCTGCCACTCTCTCATGGCATTTTTCTGTGCCCACCAGAAAATAGAAGAAAAAGAAAGAAAGAAAAAAAAACCCCAAAACCCAAAGTGTTTTTTGACATTGGTTTTTTTTTTTATATATATATATATATATAAATACTTAGATTAGAATAAATTTAGATACCTTTTTCCACTTTCCTCTTCTTTCTCCCATTTTAAGGGTTTTTTTTTTTTTTTTTTTGTAATTCTATAAACTTTTGTAAGTTTCAAAGACTCAAACTCTAATAAATTTCTTTTCTTTTGATATTAAAGGAAACTTGTGAGTGAAAAGGAAAGTTTTTGTTTTGAGCATTGTTCTTAGGCTGAAATTTGAGGTGGGTTTGAGTTATTTTTGGCTGTTTTGGGGGTTTTGGAGTATGGTTTTTGAGTGCAATTATATGATCTGTGGGATGTTAGAAAGCAAAGAAAAGATTTGGTTTTTGGATCATAACAATTTGAAGATGTCTAGGGTTCATTATCATCATCAAATCAAACAAAAAGATGGTTACTTTCAATATCCACCTCCTCTTCCTCCGCCCCCTTTTACTGCTACTGCTTTTCATACAGATTCCAACTCTTCACCATCATCATCTTCTGGTTCTAGAATGAGTCCTGCGGTTCTTTTCTTTCTAGTAATCTTGGCTGTCCTATTTTTAATCTCTGGTCTTCTACATCTGCTTGTTAGATTCCTTATAAAGCATCCATCTTTATCTACATCTTCTCAATCTAATAGATACCCTGAAATGTCTACCTCTGATGCTCTTCAAAGGCAGCTACAACAACTGTTTCATCTCCATGATTCTGGCTTAGATCAAGCTTTTATTGATGCTTTACCTGTTTTCCAGTACAGAGAAATAGTTGGTCTGAAAGAGCCTTTTGATTGTGCTGTTTGTTTGTGTGAATTTTCTGAGAAAGATAAGCTGAGATTGCTTCCTATGTGTAGCCATGCTTTTCATATCAACTGTATTGACACTTGGCTGTTATCAAACTCAACATGCCCTCTTTGTAGAGGGACACTTTTTACTCCTGGGTTTTCAATGGAGAATCCAATATTTGATTTTGATGACATAAGGGAAGATAATGGGGAAAATGGATATAACCCTGGTAAGAAAACAGTGGAAATGGAAGAAATTGTTGTTGACAAAGGGGTTTTGCCTGTGAGACTAGGTAAATTCAGAAGGCTGAATGTTGGGCCTGGGGAGGCTGGAGGAGAAACTAGTAGCAGCAATTTAGATGCAAGAAGGTGTTTCTCTATGGGTTCATATCAGTATGTGCTAGGTGATTCAGATCTTAGGGTTGCCTTGTCTATTGATCAAAAAGGTGGCCATGATATTAAGCTATCAAAAGGTTTGGAACAGAATGGGAATTCTTCAGTTGAAGGGAAAAAGATTAGTAGTGTGACTAAAGGGGAGAGCTTTTCTGTTTCTAAGATCTGGCTTTGGTCTAAGAAAGGCAAATTGTCAAGTTCTTCAGATGCACAAATTGGTATGCCTTCTTCTCTTAATACAGATTTACCATGGTTGGTGAAAACACAAGAAAAATGAAATGTAATTTCTTTGGTAGTTTCTGGTTTAGTCATTATTCAATTGATCAAAGCTTGTTATTATGCTTTTGCTTAGCTCCCTTTTTTTTCTGAAATTTTCTTGAGATGCTAATTCAAAAATTATGTTGATTGGCTGTGACATATCTTTGTTCTGAAACCTGAAAGTAAAATTACTCACAAAGACATTTTGCTCATTGTAACTTAAATGAAATGAGAGAATAGAATTCATGTAGGTAATCTCCTGTTGTTGGGAGATAGACTAAATATTGTTGTTTAGTTATGTTGCTCTGACTCTTCATTTGTACCTGTACAACGCATATGCGGATATGGGAATGGAGATATGACCCTCTAAATACATGGAAAAACTTTTTAAAAATGAAACATACCCATGTCGGATACATACCCGTATTCGACACTCACATCCGAGTCCGAGGAACATAGCTGTTTACAGTTTTTCTTGTTCTATTTCTGCTACTGAACTCATGATGTCTTATTCCCCATGCTTTTGCACATCTCAGCAATCTAACTCAACTGGTTCTCTTATCTCATTCAAAGGGTTTGCACTGTCTATATAGTGTGACTAGAAATGTTGCTGCTCTGAACAATTTGACTATTCTGTTAGTATTTAGCTAGAACTCCATTATCATCTTGTTTAATTGTTAGTTAATTTTGACATTGCTAACACAATAAACAGTATTTTTTTCCTGACAGTTTTGTGGTTAATCTACTGGTCAATTTGTCATAGAGAAGGTTATGGTCTAGTAAAATTGCATGATTAAGGTTGAAATGGTTCTGATTTTACCTTTTAGAAGTTTTGAGCTTTAAATCAAGCCATTTTTCATTGTTGACCTTGAGTATGTGTTAATTGAAGTCAAATATTGAATCTAATTTGAATAGTTTGAAAGGGTCTGAGCCGCTTTTGTCCCATAACTAGTTTCAACTTTCAAGCAAGGATGATGTGTCATAACTCTTATGTTACTCGGACTCGGGTGTGAGTGTCGGATATGGATATGTGTCCGACTCGGATATGTGTCCGACATGGATATGTTCAATTTTTTCATGTATTTAGAGGGTCATACTCCTATACCCAAGTCTGGTCGGATACGGGTGTCAGACACGGGTACTTCATGAAAAATGAAGTGTCGGAGCAATATAGCTCATAACTTCTGGAAATCATAATTCTACTTCAAGATGCAAAATATTTATATTCCATCAACAGATTATTTCAATGGACTAACGTTGTGGTTGACCAATACTAAGCCGCATGTGTCACGTCAAATATTTTTCTAAATCTAGACATGGCATTGATCTGACACGTGTCAAATTAGTATTAATCAACTAAGTCACGTCAGTATTTTACATAACTAAATTAGTCTAACTATTTAATTTATTTTACATAAATAAAGTTTAGATATCCAATTGTAAATTTTTTGCTTTAGATATCAAATTATTAGAAGACGTATAATTTGGAGATCAACTTACATATTAACGCAAAAGATTATCATCTCAGAAATTTTAACTGTCAAACCATGGCAGCACTCAGATTATGAACTAATCTCTTATAATCTGCCTTTCAGAATCAGATTACCATCTCAAAAAGCTGTGTTCTATAATATACAATACGGGATTTAAATAGTGGTCGCAACGCGATGCTACAGTTGTTATTTTGCTGTTTTGGGTTTTTCTGTCGTCGATATTTATTGCAATTAATCGCGGTAACATTCATTATGTCCGGAATCATAATAAATGCGATGCGTCCGCGATCGCAATTCAAATCCCGGAAAGAAAGAAAATCATGGAATACAAAGATTGTACTGTATTACTCAAATTTTTATACCTGGTAGACCATCCCAACCTCTAGTGTAGATGCATGAGGAATGCCTAAGGCATAACTTGGTCCTCTAGAGTTTCTCCTCAAGAAATCATATCCAAAATTTATGACAATTTTCTTCATCAAAGTTGATCCTTTCTTTGCTCTTACATATGAGTGTCCAAGTATAAATGCCATTCCTGACTCCCTTGCTTCCATCAGTTCCTGCAATTCCTCCTTTGCATCGATATCGATCCGGGGACTTTCCGGGACGACAAATCTCACTCTCTTCCTCAGCTTCTTCTCAGGGGACTTTGTACATACAATTTCAGAAGAATCCTGATGATGATCACCATGATCTTCACACATTTTAATGGCTTCTCCCATTTCAGATGATTCTTCACCATCTTCACACATTCTTACACCTAAATTTGATGAAGAAGTCCCAATAACTGTCATTTTTTCATCATTTTCCAAGTCTTCTGTTCCAATAATAATACTACATTCTGGGTTTTCTGACCGAATCAATTCTGCAATACTACAAACAAGATCTTTCTCAAATTCTAAATCATCTTTGTGAATGTCTCGATATCCATAACGTGCTATACATCGATAAAGCCTATATCCCTTTGGACCAACTCTTCCTACTAGAAACCTTTCCTTGGGACTAACATGGGGTACTGGAACTGATTTGATGCAAAGAAAAACTACAACTTGGTGGAAAGCTGGGAGATTGGTAACAAAGTGAGAAAAAATTGCTGGGATTCCTGAAACAAGCTCAGTATGAATAAGGCCAATGCCTCGAACCCGAACGATACCTAAATTTGGACCTAGAGCAAGGAGCCAATTAATAGGGACCTTATTCTGAACATCAAACTCATATTTCTTCAGTGTTCCATAGTGCCAAACATACATTATGATTGAAAATATTAAAGCAAGGGCAATGGGAACCCAAGCTCCTTCAAGGAACTTGATAAGAGATGCTGAGAAGTAGAGTGCTTCAATGGAGCCAAAGAAGAATATAAATATAATAGCTAGGAAGACACTTTTATGCCAGCATAAGACAATAACCAGGGACATTAGGCATGTTGTAACCAGCATAACTGTTATAACTGCTAAACCTGTTAGATAAAAGAAGATGTTGTAAGAATGATCATGATTATAAACTCTCAGAAGAAAATGTTAATTCAATTAAGGGAAATTGGAAGTCCAACATCACAGTAAAAAAAAAAAAAAAATTGAAGAATTTCACTCCAATGTCAGAGTGGTTTATCTTTATCATATCAGAATATGAAGATAATTTGAACAACCCTGCTGGTCTGTTTTATTGGATTTAAAGTTTAATAACTTCATTTCAAAGGCATGCTAAGTAGTTGCAAGTAGGGGTTTAATCGAGTTGAGCTGAGGTCAAGCAATAAGAAGCTCGAACTCAGATCGCTCGACAACTCAAGCTCGCTCGACAACGACCGAGTCAAATTCGAGTTTTTTTTTTAGCCGAACTCGAGTAGCTTGCGAGAAAAGATGTCTTTTACACCCTAGCTAGTTGCAGGTTTCAGCTGTAGGGAAAGGAAAAGTCAGTACCTGATGCATTGCCCATGCGTTTTGTGTCTCTAAAACCAACAGTCACAGCCAAGCATAACAGCATTAAAGTCCAGTTGATCTCTGGAATGTAAATCTGGCCATGAATTTTGGATGAAGTATGGATAATTTTGACCTTTGGGAAGCAACCCAAAGCAGAACATTGTTTGATAATTGAGAATGTTCCAGTAATGATGGCTTGACTTCCCACAACTGCTGCAAGTATGGCTATAACCAGAACAGGCCATCTTATTTTCTCTGAAACAACAATGATGCCTACACTTAGCAAAATAACAATTTTGAAGATCAAAGAAGATCAGTTTCATCCTATGTTGCTCCGACTCTTCATTTTCTTAAAGTACCCATATCCGACACATATTCGGACATGGGTATGCGGGTATGATCTTCCAAATATATGGAAAGACTAACAAAAAAATTGAATATACCCGTGTCGGACACATACCTATATCCGACACTCACCCCCGAATCCGAGTATTATAGGTTTCATCCATGAAGCACCTACCAGGTACAGACACATAGAATCCAATCCGATAGTCAGTTTCAAGAATATGATGTTTAGAAAGATAAGCAGCTTGCCCCATGTATGCAAGGATTAAGGATGGATAAACCAAAAAGGTGAAAGCAATCTGCAGAGGAAAATTGCATTTAATTAGTCAACAAGGAAACATGAAAAATATTTGCTTTAACTGTGCATTATGTGAAAGTTTAAAAATCCATTATTCTATCCCACTAATCTTCTTGTGAAGCCAACATGACCTTGTTGTCTAATTAATAACCAGCTTGTCTGCTAGCAATGGTTCAAAAATGTTTATTAGCATTTAGCAGCAACAACAAAAAGGAGGTTGTCCCATTTGTAAATGAGCCAAAGAGAAAGACTTGACTACCTATTGGTTCTACCTATCCATTTTCCTCATCTGCATATTTTTGGACATTGTAAACAACTATGCTGCTTCGACTCTTCATTTTTCTTGAAGTACTCGTGTCCGACACCTTGTCCGATGTATATTCGGACATGGGTATAGGGATATGATCCTCCAATAACCCTCCAAATACATGGAAAACTTAGAAAAAATTGAACATACCCATGTCAGACACATATCCGTATCCGACACTCACACTCGAGTCCAAGTAATATAGGTAAACAACCTTTCAGACATTTGCAAAAGGAAGAAGCCTATGATAGAGGGATCTTTTTGTTCTTCCATAACATTCAGAGAAATGGGGTCCTTGTTACAGTCACTGCACCAAATATTATAGATGCATTTGGGAAACAAATTTGAATATTTAGGAAGTAGATAGTATTCTTCAACCTCTACCTAACAGTTGTCAATCAACAATGCAATGCAACTAAACTATGTATTTCTGCAGCTACACATGAAACAGCCACTCGAATTTTCGATATATTTTTTTATTTTTCATCAAACGAATGACATCTTCTTTCGAAAATCCTATCTATTCTTAGCATGATATCGGGGAATCTCATTGCTATTACTCAAACAAGCATGAAACATATTCTTGCATATTAGATAAGTTATTAATGGAAAATTCCATAATAAGCAACAAATTACCTTGATAGACAACTGTGAAAAATGTCCTAGATCAGCAAACATAGCTTCTGAGCCTGAAACAATGAGAAGATGAACATTAGAACAAGAAAAAAAAAATGACCGTCCAGTCAATGCCAAAAGAGATAGCTATGTTACTAGGACTCGGGTGCGAGTGTCGGTTACGGGTTTGTGTCCGACATGGGTATGTTCAATTTTTTAAAGTTTTTCCATATATTTGGAAGATCGTAACCCTATACCCATGTCCGAATATGTATCGGACACGGGTGTCGGATACAGATACTTCAGGAAAAATGAAGAGTCAGACATAGAGAGATAGTACAGTTTAGCCACAATTGTTACCTGTTATACAAAGCAGGATCCCACCCAGTGACATCCAACCCCCCTTTTGGGTCTTCTTCAAAAACTTATACATGTAATATGGAGAGAGTGCTTGGTAGACATGGGGATTCCAATGAAAAATATTATATACCCCAATTGCACTGATGCATAAAAGCCATGTTATCACAACTGGTGCAAACAAGAACCCTACCCGGTTGGTCCCATAATGTTGGAGGGCGAACAGGAATATCAGTATGGCACAAGCAGCTGGGACTTCAACATCTGCAGAATCAATAAACTCTTGAGGAAACAGAATATTAAGCCTATGTTACTCGGACTCGGGTGTGAGTGTCGGACACGGGTATATGTTCGACACGGGTATATTCAATTTTTTCCAAGATTTCCATGTATTTGGAAGGTACTTGGAGGATCATATCCCCATACTCATATCCGGATATACGTCGAACATGGATACTTGAAGAAAAATGAAGAGTAGGAACAACATAGTATTAAGCACATAAATAGTGTTTTGAGTTTGAGCTCTTAGAAATAAATTATATTTGGCTAGCATAAATCAAAACCTTAATAACCTAAAACTTGACAAATTGACAACAACAAAAAAAGAGAAAAAATGCAGATGTGCTGAATCTGCTGTGAACAGTAAGGTAGTTATAAGATGCAGGATATTACATGATGCTTTAGGATTTCTTTTGTCATTTCTCCAGGTAAAAAAAATTACAGCATTAGTACTAGAAACATGCACAAACTAAACCATATATGATGAGAGTTACAAAAAATATCAAACTATTAAGTTGATAGACAATTTAGACATCATATTATTCTTATCTATGTACCAATTATTTGCATTTGGGTCACTACTTTTTGCATTTTTAGAAAGATTTCCTTTAATGAAACATTGCTGTTGATTGCTTCAAACTAAGTTGAAAAATATTGTTGAATGAAATCTCAAATCCACTTGTTAGGGGTATTTTATTAAACCATGATTCCATGACAGAATGCTCAATGGAGTACCAGTCACCCACAAACAGAAAATGCTAGCAAACCAAGGGTGCAGGGAGACAGATGAAAAGCCCACTAGTAAAAAGAATAAGCTAATGTGACAAAGGAACCAAACTTGATCAAAGGAATATAAGAACAATGCAATTACATTGAAAATTTTGGGAAATCAAAGTGTAATATTTATCTTCAAAAATCATCCAAAAGGAGATGAAGGAGATGATTTGACCACATTTCCCTGGTGAGAGTCAATTAGAAAATGATTAACTCAATCTTTATTATCCGGACTCTTCATTTTTTTAAAGTACACATATCCGACACATATTCGGATATGGATATGGAGTATGATCATACAAATATATGAAAAAACTTTGAAAAAAATTAAATATATCCGTACAGACACATACTAATATTCAACACTCATCCAAATCCAGATAACATATCATTATTGTAGCATATAGCAACTGCTTCAGGCTTGGTTGAAGCCATAGGCATGATGATGTATCTCTTACAGGGGACTTTTAATTAGACCTGCTCAAGGGTCGGACTACTCGCTCAAACTCGAAAGCCCGTTCATAATTTAGAGAGTTTGGACAAAAATTTAGAGAGCAATGGGCAAAAAAATGAAGCCCATTTAGAAAATGGACCGAGCCTTGACTTCAACAATCAAGGTCCGAGCCCGGCCCAGCTCGACCCGTTTTTTATTTATATAATATATAATATTTATATTTTATATATTATATAACTTATATCATATAAAAAATAAATATATATAATATTATAATATAATATAATATAAACATTTAAAAATATGCTAAGTTATCCATGTTTTAGAACTTAATAAAAGAAAAAATATATATGTATATAAAATTATTAAAAATTAAATAATAAAAAAAAATTAAATTTTTTTAAAAAATAATATAGGCAAGTCTAAACGGATTTGGAATACTTATTTACAAATATGGACGGGTTTGAACATAATTTAAAGCCCATATTTCGGACCGAGCTTGGACAAAAAAATATAATATTGATACCATAGCATACCTAAATTCAATCCGAACCCAACTCGACCCGACCCTTGATCACTCTACTTTTAATCATGGTCTTTTTTCAGGGTTGACTAGTCTAACAAAGGAAGTCCTGCCAAACAGAGTAAATAATGAGATAACATGTTGATTGTAGCATACTATTCCATGTAGTTTTGTTTATTCTGACTCTTATCCTTACCAAACTTACCTTTTTCTTTGCTTTATAACGACAGCTTAACATATGAAAGTTGACACTTTCTATAATCTTCTGATTTATGAATTTAAACTTCTTTTCTTAGCCACATGTTCAACATTTACTTTTTTATTTTATATAAAGAAAGCAATCAACTTGACCCCTCCACATTAATCTAAGCATAATTTTATTAGATTGATAGTGATTTGAGTTTTATTAAAGCAAGGAAGCTGCCTTAGGCCCTTAATTACATTTCTGGGTGGACCCATAGTAATGCAGAAGCTTATCACAATTTTGATAACCTCTGATTGTCCTTCTGACATTGAAACAGTGAACAATAAGACACTTTGAAATTTCTATTTCTTTTTATTATTCGGATATTCGTGTGTGCATTTATATTATTTTATTTTTTGTATTATATTTTAATTATTTTTTTTATATTATGTGGTGTTCAAAATTTACGAATCTTAGCTTTGAATATGTAACATTGGATTCAACTTTTAGCTACCTAACATGATCAGACTCTTACTTTGTCATGATAATTACAGTATTGAGATGCTGGAGGAACTGTCTATAGATGCTTAAAGCAACAAAGAAAGAGACCAGGGCAAAGAGAACCTTGTTGAACTTGGTGCTTACCAACTAATAAAAAATCATTCAAAGTTCAATTTTGAACTATATTCTCAATTACGAATTCATTTTATCCCTATGTTGTTCCGATTCTTTTTTTTTTTTAAGTATTCGTATTCGACACTCGTATTCGACACATATTCGGACATGGATATGAGGATATGATCTTCCAAGGACACCCTCCAAATACATCGAAAAACTTTAAAAAAATTGAACATACACGTGTTGAACATATATCCGTATCCGACATTTTCGAATCCGAGTAAGATAGTTTTATCCTCCAGCTTTTTAATCAGAAGAAGCGCATGCATCAGAGAATAATATTTATGGACATGAATACTAATATTCTGCAAACAATATATTCAACTGCTGCAATGGGAATTATAAAATTTGGCCTCTAATTTAGGAACTTACAACGATGTTGCTCTTTGGACATGGAAAGCTCCAGACCTGAGACTGCTGAAAAAACTGCAGAAACCAAGAAATCTCAGTTACTAATTAACCACTCAAATTTTCAAGTATAAACCAAAAAAACCCAGATTGTATCTTGTTATGATACTTGGATTCGGATGTGAGTGTCGGATACGGGTATGAGTCCGACATGGGTATCTTCAATTTTTTTCAAGATTTTCATATATTTGGAGGATCATATCCCCAGATTCATGTTCGAATATGCGTCAAACACGGATATTTCAAGAAAAATAATAAGTCGGAACAACATAGGTATCTTCCAGTACCAGAAATTGCAGGTGTGAGCACCCCATCTCCAATGACCATGCAAGTCCCAATCAAAGCCAATACAAGCAACAGCCTTTGCAATATTTTGTGTTTCTCTAAAGTTGATTTCAAACTTGAGCCCAAAAAACACCTATTATTTGATGCTATCCCATCTTTCTTGTACTCTGATAATTCCTCATCTGCAAGCTGACAATTAGGCAAGGAACAAACCCTGGCATGCCTGCAGAGCAATGAATATAAGGCAAAAGTGCCACCTTCACCATTATCATCAGCTCTGAGCACAATAAAAACATATTTCACTAATGGAATCAATGTTAATGTCCAGAACACAAATGACAAAACCCCATAAATCTCTTCATTTGTTTCAGAATGTTGAATATCCTCAGCAAAAGCACTTTTGTATACATATAAAGGAGAAGTACTTAAATCTCCATAAACAACACCTAAACTTTGATAAGCCAAAGTTAACACAGTCTTCCATGATTCCTTCTGCAAACACAACAAACAAAAAGAACTAAAAAGCTGAGATTTTAAAGAGAGTAACTATAAAAAAAAAAATAAAAAACTAACTTCCAGTGCCACATGTCTTACCTTGATTGGACTCTTGGGGATAACACCTTCAAGATCCATCATAAACTGCCACAGAATCACTCAAAAATCCATTCTTACTACCCAATTCTTACAAGTTTAACGAAAAAACAAAAGGGTAGGCTTCGCTTGGTAAGAGAGTATATAGAAATTAAGAAGGTGAAAAACCAGTCAATGTAGACAAGTGAAGAACAATTATGAAACACCAAAAAGATGAAAATATTTATAGAGAGAATGGTATTGAAAACAAGAAAAGGTGGTTGGATTTTGAGCTATAAGAATATATAAAAGAATATTATGGGGTACTGTTAGTTTTATAAAGACAGAAAACAAGACAAGATGGCTAGAGATAAAGAAGTGGTGGATGTTTTGAAGATTAGAAAACTTGGGTTGTCTTTTTAAGCTTTATTTAGTAGTATTTGAGATTCTAGATAGCATAACAATTTTGTTAATATTTATTTTTCATCTCCACTTTCTTGACTTTGTATGAGAAAAAAAAGAAAAAAGTAGTTTTGTTTGTTTGAGTGGGAAAAGTGAAGTGCCATTTGTAAACTGGGCATGCACTAACTGAAAATTGAATATTTTCTTTTTCTATGAAACCTAACTTGACCACTCACAGAAACGTCTCTTTTTCCAAGTTTTTAAAGTTTTTTTTTTTTTTTTAAATTATTTTCTCTGACAAATTTGATGAACTTTTAATTACTCTCAAAAAAATGGGACCATCAAATTGTGTGACTCAGGTGAGTTGGCTCAGAAATGTAATGTAATTCCTTCTGTTTTTTCTTAGCCTTATTTTTGCTTTAGAAAAACTAAACTTGTCTCGTATAGCTTATAAATGCCATATTCTAAGATGAAATATTCACTAATCAGCTTGATTCAAGATAAGATTGAAGAAATTTTCTTTTATCAACAGACATAAATTATTAATTCTTTAGACTTTTTTTTTTCTTGCATGAAACATTTTGATTATTTAATAATCATTTACAGTCACATGATAAGCCTTTTTTATCATTTGATAAACCTTTTCTTTGAAAGTCTCATGATAACCAGGCCTAAGCTGGAGCCCTATGTTAATAGTAGAAGATCACTATGGAGGAGTAGATAATTCCAGAGAAAAGGAGAAAGAAAGCATATGAAAATGATTCATGAAAGGGAGAATTCATGGTGCATATATATATATAATATGTTACACGAATTTAGAAGTGAGTATCAAATACGGGTATGTATCCGATACGATATACTCAATTTTTTATGTTTTTTTATATATTTAGAAAATCATACTCTTATATCTGTGTCTAAATATATGTCGAACACAAATACTTTAAGAACAATGGAGAGTTCGGTAACATAATATATATATATATATATATATATATGCAAGTGTCACACAAAGAAAGGCTAACTGCCTAACCTTACCTAAAAAATCAAGCTAATAATAATGGAGCAAATGCTTTCTTTTACTCTGGTGGATTTGAATACATAAATAACTTATAAGCCTAAAGCCTTTCATTGGTTAATTTCAGACCTTTGACATTAGGTGACAATGAACCTTAAGAAGCTCTAGGATAAGCAATTTTTTCTTGTTTGTAACAGTTGATTTTGAAATAAAGGCTTCTATTTCTAATATCTACCTTTGGGCTTATTTTATTCTGATTCTTTTTTTTTTTTAAGTATTCATGTCTGACGCACGTGTCCGACATATATTCGAATATAGACATGGGATATTATCCTTCAAATATATGAAAAAACTTTTTAAAAAATTGAGTATACTCATATTAGACACATCTATATTCAACACTTACCTCGAGTTCGAATAATATAACCTCTGGCAGTTGGACTAATTCATGAAATCTTTGAAACAATCCATAAAATCTGTATCTAGAATATTAATTAACAACACTAAACAATTCTTTAAGCATTAATGCAAGTAATGCTATACCTTTTGCTGTAGAATAAATCCTTCAAGAATCAGATGCTTTTAAACAAGAGGAGGTTTTGAAATTAATGTCATTAGGATCAGCTCAGGGAAGATTGTCTGCATTATTCATGCTTTATTGTTCTAACATTATGCAGGATTCGAACTTCGAATTGTTGCATAAAAAAAAAAGTTAGTACGAACCATTTAAAATTGTTGCTCTAACTTAAAATTTAACCTGATGCATGACAAATTTAATCATATAATTTTTAATTTTGCAACAAAGTTTTGGCACATGAGAAGCCTTTGGATATTATAGACACTGTCTAGCAAAATTTTGGTTGCATGGTCCCCTTGGAACCCCACTTTCCTACAAATTTGTTACTTCTTGCTCCATAATGTGAAGAATGGGGAATGGACCCTTGGAATCCAAATTAATTGAAGGGTTTATTTAGAATCCAAAATCTTGTATTTTCTTACCAACCAAACAGAAAAATCAAAGATATTTGATATGAGTTTGAGTTAACTCAAAGGAGTCAGCTCTAAGTGCTATAGTTCACCTAATCTTGCACAATAATTAAATTACAAATACAAATACAAAAAAAAAAAAGATTATAAGAGAGATCAAAGATGGAGACAAGAAAATCTGCTTATGTCATTTTTTTGCATTACTTTTTTTTAAAAGAAAAATTAAGATAAAGATAGAATAAATGTGAGGGAAGCAACATGATTTGAATGTGGGGAAGAGAAAAACAAGTGTCCATATGTAAAAAAAAAAAAAAAAAACAGATGGTTTCAAAGAGCCTGCCTTGCACAAACTGGTATTTGTCATGTCAATTGTTTAGTGGGTGAGACCACTTTCCACTACTGGTTAATTGTCTTTGTACCCTACCCTTTGGCTCTTTTCCTTTGCATGTTTTGATTTTGATTTGAGTTTTTGGAATCTGAATTGGAGTTTTTCTGATGATGAAATCAAGTTGGATCCCATTACCCCTTTTGAGATCATCATATTTGTTCTTGTTATCATTATACAAATAATTAAAGAAAACCCAGTTTTTGTTTTGATTTGTACTCTCTTTTGGTTCCTTTGGATGCTTTTCCAGATGAGAAATGGCTATGACAGCATTAATTTTATGAACCATACTATTGATTTATTTTCATGGAACTAATGGCCTAATATTTTAAGTTTTGCGACTTGGGAGTTGGGACCAGTAACTTTTTGGACATATAGATAGGACCAGTTTCTTGTCCAAATTAATTTGGTTTTAATGCTACGTTGAGTGGTTCAAAACTCAAATAAAAAGAATCCGAGTTTAATTCAGTTGATCTATGCAGTCATTTTTAAAAGGTGATATTCAATAAATTTGAAGTTCAAATCTCATCATCTGCAATCCCTTCTCTTACCCCTAAAATGTAACATCTCTTATACAAAAAAAAAATAAAAATAAATAACAATTAACAAGTTTGAGATTCGAATCTCAATATCTACAATCTTTTTTCTAATTCCCATACTCCGACTTGTTTTAACCAAAAATGAAATTCAAACAAACAATAAGAGTAAGACATGATACATAGATTTTGGGGTGATGACTAACATGCTTATTTCATCACTATATTCAACTGTAATGAAAATTACAAGGAGTTGAAAGTAGAAACATGTTGAAAACAGGAAAAAGAAAAAGAAAAAAACTAAATATTAACCATATTAACTACCAAATGGACCCACTCAAACCTTTTATTAGGAGCAGAAACAAGTGGTGCACATCAAAGCATTATTGCTGAAATAGATAGCACTTAGCAATGCACATCAGAAAAACAAAACAAAAAAAATCAAAGAGATAAGGGATCTCCAAAAGAATCTTTCCAATAGTGCATAAGATCAGGCCATTACTATAAAAAATTATTATAATGTTAAGTTGATTAATGTTAAAATAATGAGAGTGAAAACTTTTCTTTGCCGACGACGCCATGAAAGATCAAGAAAGTCCTTAGAATCTGGGTTTTATTCTGTTCCTGCTAATAGGCCATGCATGAGAGAAACTGTGAATAATTAATTGTATTAATTATTTAATTCTATGACGTTAATGAATCCTGATTAAGAGCCTGTTAGCCTGACATCAGGTTTACATGCAGCTCACATCACAGATTTGAATTCAAGGGTATCTTTAGATTAAACAATGTTGGAAATTATTTCATAATTGTATTTCTATATATTATGACAGGGTTATTCCTCATACAATAAACATGTACCTAATTATGAGTTTTTCAAGATGGGCATTTTTTGTAGTTTTTCTTTTTATTAACCTGGTTTTAGGGTTATTTTTTTTAAGGTTTCGTAACATTACTTATAAAAATCTTATAATAATTACTGCTAATGTTTTTTATTGTCTTTGAAAATAATGAAAATTTTTATAATTACATAGACGTAGAAATAATTAATCGAATCACATAAATTTTTATATTTTAATTTTTTTTCTTATTTTTTGTTTATTATTATTATTATTTATGTTACTTTTTATAATAATTACTTTTTGTTTATTATTATTATTATTATCATTACTTTTTTTAATAATTACTTTTTGTTTATTATTATTATTATTTATTTTACTTTTTGTTTATTATTATTACTTTTTATAATAATTACTTTTTTTTTCTTAATTTTTTCAAATATGATGTTATTTTGCAGTTTCATGAAATATGATTTTTTTTGGGTTAAAAATGTAATTTCATGATTTGTATTTATTTATTTACTAATTCAACTTCATTATTTATTACAGAATCTAGTGACTCAAACTCAACATCAACACACTCTGAAACAGAGAATTGGATTGAGTAGTTCAACAAATGTTTGGTGTATTTATTTTAAGTACTTTTAATATATAATTATCTTTATTATGTTTAGAAATTATTTGATTAGTAAGATATTTTTTTAGGATTACAAGTAGGTTAATTTTTTATACATATTGACATGGATAATTTTATCATAAAATTGATTATTTCCTTTTAATTATTTATCTATTCTATTTATTTCAATAAATTATTTATTTTAGGAAAATAAAAATTATGACAACAATTGTTTCGTCACTATTTATATGATGTTTTTAATAACGTATTGTTATATGGTCATCAAAACAAAATTATGACAGATAATTGGTTTGTCACCAAAAAGTGTAATAAATTGATCTGTGACGCATCAATTATGTCACTTTTTTCTTATCATATTAGATGTTTTAACTTATTTAGTGATGCCAAAAATATTATTTTGTGACGCATGTCAATGTCACTTTTAAATAACTTTTAATGACGAATTAAATTTTATCGTAAAATATCAAATTTTAATAATCATTCCATGATGATGAATTACTTTTAATGACATAATTAGCTTGTATATTGTAATGCCAAAAACATGTCACAGAAGATCATGACAAAATATTTTCGTCACTAAA
Organism: Fremontodendron californicum; assembly: GCA_030761205.1. NCBI lineage: Eukaryota > Viridiplantae > Streptophyta > Magnoliopsida > Malvales > Malvaceae > Fremontodendron > Fremontodendron californicum. Next base: position 31,093,881 of record JAULJL010000011.1, read on the forward strand.
TATTATATTTTTTATCACTTTCGTGACGATTTCTATTGTATAGGTGACATATTTTTATCTCATTCAATGACGCAAATATTCATCTCAGAATATTCATACATTTATGACATAATAAATTATGTCATGAAAAATAAATACATTAGTGATGCTTTTACTACCATCATCACACTTGACAATCAATGACGCTATTAAAATGATGAACGTCGTGATACATTTATTTTTCATCATTTATATTAAATAACAAAAATATATTTTATATAAAAATTAAATTTACGTCACAGAAATTTTTTATAGTGACAGTAGTTGCTCAAAGTTCAAGTTTCCAATGTCTAATCACAGCATGAAACATAACTTGTTTGGATGGAAATGATAAAGTCATAGGTACTAATTTATTACAGACAACCAAGCAGGGCCAGAGTCCGGTTCAGCCGGCCAACATGACTTTGGAGAAAAGGGTTTTTTTTTCTTTTTTTTCTAACCTTGTTTTTAGAGAAAAAGTCTTAGAGGCTACCCAAAAGCTTTCATCAGTGAATTTATTTAATCAAATTCAAGGTTTGTTGGCTTGTCATACTTATTTCCTAGGTGCCCCTTTTGCAAAAATGATAGAATACCTTAAATTCTTAGCTAGAGTTTTATTTTCTGAGTTAGGCCAGCTGATTAATTCCAGAATATATTCATAAAAAAAAAAGCCTTGTTGAATATCTTTGATTCCTTGACTTTCCCATCATCTGAAAGTAACCCCCTCAGCAGGGGGATTATTTCTAGCCAGCCACTTGTCACAATGTGATCCTATGAAGCACGGACATTTTTATTAGGGGAGTCTTCAAATGTCAGATACGATTTTGACACACCAAAATATGTATAGGACACGTAAAAAAAAAAGTCGGATACGATTAAAATATAATCAAGACATCCAAACAAAGCTGAACACGCGAATTTTTTTTTTTTTGTATTTTTCTTTCAAATTTAAAATCAACAATGAGCGATTTAGATTTAATGAATTTTTTAAAATTCAAATTTTTAAATTCAAAATAATTTTAAAAAATTAAAAAGCTATTTGCACGATAATATTTAATTGAAAAGTATAAGTTTTACATTTTTATTGTATCTTATTATATAAAAAATATTTTTTATTGTCGTGTCTTGCCGTACTCGAATTTTAATTTTTTTAAAAATTCTCGTATCACTGTGTCCGTATCGTATCGTACCCATATTGCGTGTCCGTGTCCGTGTCCATGTTTACTAGCTGTGGTCCAGCCTGCAATGCAAGTGTGGCTGAGAGGACAATGGATATAAGACTCAGACAAATCAACAATCTTAAGAGCTTATTATTAAGTGTTAGGTTGTGTTTGAAGTTTGGGAGAATGAGATTTGACAGAATTGGGGTATCTGAAACTAAAAAAAAAAAAAAAAAACACAGGCAAGGAAAGTTTTGTCCCAGACAATTGTTTGTTGGGAAGCAAGGATTTGAGACTATGTTAAAACTGGGATTTGACCAAGCAATCCCAGTCTTAACAGCTCATGTCACTATAATGAAGGCAATTACAGTATTATTGACAATGACTCTTTTTGTAATCACATTATAGGCCTGCAGCTGCTCTAACCACAGCCATCTATTTCCATTACCCATTTACCAGTTCCACCCTGATGTCATTTCTAGAGAGGAGTGATGAATTTCATATCGATTTTGTGTATTTAGAATTTGATTGAATATATAAATGTTCACATCATTTTTAATCATTGAAGTGTTTTTTGTGCATAAAACTGTGATACTTAATAGATTAAAGCGGACAATATTTTATAGGTTGGTGTTGACCGTGACATTTGATATCAAATGTGGTTCTAGGAATTCCAGTAATGTGTCATTGAGGACAATGAACCCTCGTTGGAATGGAGAAGATGTAATGATTTCAAAGAGGAGTCATGAATTTCATATCGATTGTATATTAAAATTCAGTTTGGTATATAAATATTCACATCAATTTTAATCTATGAAATATTTTTTTAAATAAAATCGTAAAATTCAATAAATCGAAACGAACACTAACTTGAAGTTATTGTGGACAGTGAAACTCTACATCTCCCAAGTTTCCTGAAGTAGATCTCCACAATGCCCAAATTTATTGTAGTAGTCTAGCTGGCTTGCTAGCCTGGTGCAATATTGCAATGGTCCAATAAAAAGTTCAAATCCAAAAAGCCATAAAAAATCAAGATAAACAGTATGAAAAACATGGACATGTATAACTAAATATGTTCATCAGCAAGGTCGCGATCCGATTTTTTTTAATTTTTTTTGCTTAGACCCGATCCTGTAGGTTCGAATTTACTGTTCATCGGATTAAAAAAATATTTTTTATATTTTTATAATTAAAATTAAATAAAAATATTATTATTATAATAAAAAAATATCGTTTCGGGTCGGGCCGGATTGGACTGGTTCAGAACAAAAATATCCTGTCCAGGCCCGACCCAATATGGATCGGGCCGAACGGGCTGTCTGACCTACAAACAGGTCTATGTATAATGAACCGAAGAGGTTAATTTTTATTTTTACAATTGAAATACATTTCAACGTTAAAGTAACATTGAAAAAAATGAAATATAAACTTAACTCCGACTACGTTGGTCTGACTTTTTCAATTGAAATATAAAGTTAACTAAAAATTCCCTTAAAGTAAGCGAATAAACATGTGAAAAATTAATACTAGTTCATATTTCATATATAATAGTTGCAAACATGCTTTTTAATTTTAGAATTAAACAAAAAAAAATTGCAAAAATAGCTGGCAAATGCATGCTCAGAATAAGATTTATACAACGTTTAGGGTTTAAGGGATCAACTAATTAAAGTTTTATATGTTCAAAATTCATGCGTATTTTGTACATGTCTTTTTTTATATATGAAATATGTGACTAAATTACTATGTCCAACTATATATATACATATATAATCACAAAGGAATAAGTTAATTTATACATTCTGTTTAATATTTTGAGCTAACAGGAACAGGTAAAGTATATACGAGATATAGTCACCTGGATCTAAGCCTTTCCTGAGCTGTACGGCAGAGTTGAAGTATACAAGAGGTTTGGTGGGTAATCAGAACATGATCCATGCGTTGTCCATTCATGTCCCCAAAACACGAAGTTTTGGTTCGAGTTCTAAGGGTCCTTTTAAGTTTGGCTACAGTGATTTTAAGTCTTTTAGAATTGGATTCAACGCAATTTTTTAAACAAAAAAAAAATATTAGATAATTGATAAATTAATTAATAATTTCACATAAACGAAACTAAATTTTAAAACATTGATAAGATGATCATGTGCGTACTTGGAGATTACTGACAGGAGTAGGTGAGACGTTGGTACAAGGATTATTCGGATCGTAACCGGATACTTCTACGTCATTGATATCTTGTGGCTATGAACCATAGATGATTAATTCGAGAGAGGTAGTTGGTTTGCAAGTGAATTTGCCAGAATTATATGTAGTAGGTGGCCTTTGGAGACTGAGTTTGTAGAAGCTGATCTTCGACGTCGTCGGCATCCTCAGCATCGCCAATAATGGCTGCAGGAGTCTTAATCCAAAATAGACCGAGAAACATGCCATCATCACAGCAGCCAACGATAAATATTTCGACGGCATTGTTACAATCAATACCAATTTTGCTTTCTACTAACACTCGAAAAGTATTATATGTGGTTCTCTATTATCTTTCTCAAGGGTCAATATATATATATATATATATATATATATATATATATATATATATATGCAAATACTTAGATAGTCATTTTTCAAACGTAGGTTTCAAAAAAAGTCAAGAAAAGTTATCATGGTATCTCATAAGCCTTCTAATTTGTAACATTTTTTTTTCTTTTTCGTAAAAGGAACTTTCATAACTTGGAGATAAAAAATCACATGTTACAGTACAAATAAAAAGAGCAATATTAACATTAAAAGCGTACGTGATTGACGGGTTTGAAAATTGATTCTCTCACGACTCCTCTTCAGCGAAAAAAAATTTCTACTTTTTCCACACGACTCCTTTTCAACGAAAAGATTCTCCTACTTTTTTCACCGTCATTGTTATCAGTCTATTCGAAACACAACTGCATTCTTTGTCAACCAAACTTTCTAGAAAAAAAAAGCTAAACACAATTTTTCATGGATTCTTATTTTACATAATAATTATTTTATCTTTAATAATAATTTATTAATTTTTTTACTATTTTATCCTCTATAATAATTTATTATATTTTTAATAAAAAATTAATTTTTTTTATAAATTTCTATAAATAATTAATAATTTTAGGCTTAATTATTAATGGTGCCCACACCAGCACAGCACCACACCCCATGTGAAAAGCAGTGTGTAATCATGAATGTAAAAAATTAGGCATTGCTATAATGCTAGCTTACTTAATAACATAGTCGGAGGTTAATCCCCAAATCCATGTATGTCGGACACGGTACTTAAAAAAAAAAAATGAAAAATCGAAGCAATATAGGTGATAATTTTTTTTAGTAAGTTCAAGATGAGTGGTCAGGGAAGACAGAAGGGAATCTATGGCCTTACTAGTTACTTGCAAGTTAAGGCTGTTGTCACTCCTTTAAAGAATCCAGCTTGGTTGTAATTTTTTTTTTTTTCTCACAACTTGCCATCATCTAAGATCTACACTAGAGCAGAGAAGGACCTGATTTTGATTACAGCTTATTTATGCTATGAATAATTAATTCTTCTCTTCCAAAGATAGCTTTCATTTCTCAAAATTGCAATAAGAATCATTATTAGCTGTAAAAAGAGTTCAATGGAAATTTATAACTGTTAACCAGCCCTAAAAATGAAGCTATATACTTTTCTGGTTAATCTTCCATTTGTAGATTTCCATTTTTTTGCAGCTAATTTATTAACTGTCTAATCCTGGTTTATAATCTAATACCTACGTTACTCGAATTCGGGTGCATGTGTCAGACACGGATATGTGTTGGACATAGGTATATTCAATTTTTTTCAAGATTTTCATGTATTTGGAGGGTCCTTAGAAGATCTATATTACTCATACTCGGGTTTGAGTGTCGGATACGGGTATGTGTCCGACACGGATATGTTCAATTTTTTTCAAAATTTTCATGTATTTGGAGGATTCTTGAAGGATCATATCTCCATACCCATGTCTGAATATGCGTCGGACACGGGTGTCGGATACGAGTACTTCAAGAAAAATGAAGAGTAGGAACAATATAGTAGAAGATCATATCTCAATATCCATATCCAGATATGCGAGACACGAATATCGGATATAAATACTTTAAAAAAAAAAAAATAGTCGGAGCTAATCTAATATCAACTTGTATTATTAGATACTAGAAATGGTATCAAATACTATGTATACCATAAAATAAAATAAAATCTGTGTAGGATATTCCCCTTTAGAACTATAGAATAGTTCAAAACTTTTCTTCTAAGTATTAGAATTTCTGTCTGGTGTAGCTTCTGGAGTTGAAGCTCTCTCCATTGTTGATATGTCAAGGGCCTTCTCTAAATTCACAACAACTTGCTCCATAGATGGTCGTTGTTGTTTAAGTGATGTGCATGAGAGAGCCAGCTGAAATGTTCGGTCAAAAGCTTCTACTGAGTATTCACCTTCAAGTTTAGGATCTGCAAATTCTTTTATACTGCCACCTCTACTCAGAACTCTAGCCTGGGAATTGCAGAAAGATTGATGGCTATATATATTAGAACCAATAGTCATATACTATGTTGCTCCGATTCTCCATTTTTCTTGAAGTGTTCGTGTCTGACACTTTTGTCCGACGTATATTTGGACATGGGTATGAAGATATGATCCTCCAAAAACCATCCAAATACATGGAGATCTTGGAAAAAATTGAACATACCCGTATCGGACACATACCCGTGTCCGACACTGACACCCGAATCCGAGTAACATAGTTCATATATCAACCCAGAGTTCAAAAATGAAAAAGACAATTAGGATGATTTCTGACCATTTTATTTAATGGCATTGGTTTTTCCAGATTCAAATTCAAAACTTTCTTCCCAGAGAGGATTTGGAGTAGTACAATTCCAAAGCTGAAGACATCACCTGATGAATTTACTTGGCGGTTGTTTTGGTACTCAGGATCAACATAACCGAAAGTTCCTCTGACTTCTGAGCTCACATGGGTTTCACCCAGGTCAATGAGCTTAGATAACCCAAAGTCTGAGAGCTTGGCTTCTAAGTTTGGTCCCAGGAGAATGTTTGTTGGCTGCAAAAGAGAACTATGTTATTCGGATTCGGTGGTGAGTGTCGGATACGAGTATGTGTCCGACACGAGTATACTCAATTTTTTCTAAGTTTTTCCACATATTTTGAGGATTATACTCTCATATTCTTGTCCGAATATGTGTCCAATACGAGTATTTCAAGAAAAATGAAAAATCGGAGTAACATAAAAAGAGACAGCAACCTTAGTTGATTGGACACAGAATCCTCCCTACATATTCCAGGCTAATTAATTTTATATATTTGGCATGAATTAACAAGAGCCTGATTAGCTTGGTTTTACCAAATCTTGAGTTACTTTGCACAAACTATAAATAAGCAGCAGTCTTGTGTTAGGTATTAATCTTGCAACTGTAAGCATGGATAGGGAAATGCTGGACAGCCAACATTGATAGGTTTCATTTACTACAGTAATACTAATATGCCATGGAAGCTATGTTACACGGATTCGGGGTGAGTGTCGGATACAGGTATATGTATCCGACACGAGTATGCTCAATTTTTTCTAAGTTTTTTCATATATTTGGAGGATCATACATTCATACTCCCATATCCATGTCCGAATATGTGTCGGACACGAATACTTTAGAGAAAATGAAAAGTCCGGGTAACAAATCATGGAAGTGATAAGAGAGAAATTATTTTCGGACAGACCTTGATATCACGATGAACTATGCAGCCTTCTGAATATGTATGGAGAAACCAAAGACCTCGAGCACTACCAATTGCAATCTCAAGCCTTTGGATCCAAGAAAGTTCCTTGTCCTTGCCTGTTATCAATCATATTTTGATTCATATTGTCCTTGAAACCATGACATAGGGAATTACATACTTGAATCTTAATATAGAAGGAAGGAATTACCAAATAGCCACTTTGCAAGATTTCCATTGGGGCATAGTTCATATATGAGGAAGCACTCTTGTTTACTTAAACAGTAACCAAGCAAAGTCACAAGGTTTGGATGTTTGATGTGAGATAAACTAGTAACTTCCCTCACAAATGTCTCCACATTTCCATCATTTATGATGTGTTTTACTGCAATATGTTGTTGATTTGACAATATGCCTTTATACACCTTTCCTGATATAATAATAAAATATATATATTGAATTAAAATCCAGAACCATGAGATGATGCAGCTTAGCATGATCATTATATTGTTTATCGATCATATTCTGAGATGCAATTCTTATAAGCTTCTCAATCTGTGTTGTTCCATCACTATACAAAGTTTTGGACAAAGCAATATTTATATGTATGTGTCCGACACGAATATGCTTAATTTTTTAAAAAAAAAATCATATATTTGAAAGATTATACCTCATATATTCATATCAAAATAAATGTCGAATACGAGCACTTTAAAAAGAAAATAAAGAATCATATATTTTATCAATTCTGTCGACGGCATCATGGCACATTTTTACCTAAGCATGATATTTGAGCAAAGTCAAGTTTCAAACAAGGTTTTTAAATAATTTATGTTACTTGGATTTGGAGGTGAGTATCATATACGGGTATACTCAATTTTTTTTAAAAATTTTCATATATTTGGAGGAACATACCTCTATATCTATGTCCGAATATATGTCGGACACGAATAATTTTAAAAAAATAAGAGTCCGATAAGATAGTATAAAATAAGTATATTCCTTTATACTTGTTTTTATTCATTTTTATTTGAAGATCCAAGAAAGTCAGCAATTCTAGAATGAAATCCTAAGGAATGTCTTCTGTGTTTATTTATTTATAAACAAATATATAAAAATAAGTAAGACTATGTGCAGAAGATTGCAAACTTTAGGCTTATATGCATAAATATTTTCGTATGAGCTGCAAGAAAAAGTTTGTCTTAGTCTCTCAAACGGCACATGATTCCTATGGAGATAAACTGTCGTCATAAAAGACATTAAAATGGAGGAAAAAAAAATAAAACTTGGAGCTCTCAAGTTGGCATCTAACCACAGCAAGGATAATAAAATTCAATAAATTATGTGCAAAGAGCATCAATACATAAGTATACCATTATGCTGGAAATGGAAGGTTCTGCAATGGTCGAAAGCAGGTAATATCCATGAGTATACCATAATCATTATCGGGATTCTTCATTTTCCCAAAAGTATTCGTATCCGACATTTATGTCCGACACATATTCGGACATGGGTATGGGGATATGATCCTCCAAATATATAGAAAAACTTAAAAAAATTGAGCATACCCGTATCGGACGCATACCCCGAGTCCGGATAACATAGCATTATTCAATATTCTTTCTTGAGATGGGAAGAAAGCAGATTCTTTTTCCACCTGCATAATTCATATACTTACCAGCAGTTCCTTCACCAATGAAATTTGATTCATCTAGACTGTTTGTAGCAGAATAAACCTCCTTGATTGCAAACTTAGGACAACCTGACTTCTTCAATACCACATCCTTAAATGCTACAAAAAAAAAAACAATAGAATTAGTTTAGATATGAGCAATGCTGTACCTCTGCAAAACTTAAGGTCTCATACAGATGAAATGATGTTGGAACTTGGAACATACCATGTTTTTTGGATGATGGTTTTGATCTACAACATCTTTTGGACAAGATGTTGATTATAATAACTATTATTACAATAAACCCGACAAGGCTTCCAATCAGAATCCAAATACCTGTTTTAATGTAAGAACTCTCAGCAAGTACATATCATCAAATCTTTCAGGTTTTATAATTGTGTTCATACACATTTTTCTTGAAGTATTCGTGTCTGACACCTGTATTCGGCACATATCCGGACAAGGGTATTGGGATACGATCCTCCAAGGACCCTCCAAATACATGGAAAACTTAGAAAAAATGAACATACCCGTGTCAGACACATACGCGTATCCAACATTCACATCCGAATCCGAGTAACATAGTTCATAGTCATACAATAGCAAAACTAGAATTACCTGTTCTAACTTTTGACTTCTTTTTATCCTTTGATGTGGGTTCATCATTCACTGTCAAGCAAAATGAAATTTGTAAGAATCATTCTATTGGAAATTAGAAAAATCCCATTTGACATTCAATTGGTGAGAGACTAAGTTACCAGTATAAACACTAGTTTTCTGTGAAAGGCATTCATAAATTCTTTCAATATTCTTCTCATCTCCAATCCTGCTACTTGTTAATGAAACCAACACTGCAAACCTGCAGATCATGGATTCTGAATCTGTCGGTTTGAAATGTGTTCCTCCTATGCCTTTCCAGCTTCTAACACAAGAACTACAAGATTCATCCAATTCCAACCCATTAGAGCTTAAAATTTTGCAATTTTCACTTAAACTTCTCAATTCATCTCCCAGTTTATTAGCAACATCAGCTACAGAGTAATCAGAACATCCACCAGAACCTGATGTTAGCTTCTCAATCCCACAAATAAAAACATTTTCTTCAAATCTCTTCATCGAATTCAAACAACTTGTCTGCTCACTTAAATTTAAGAATATCAGCCCTGTTTCATTTGCCCTCCTCCCCAATGCATAGAGATAGCTAGGGAATGCTGCTCCACAACAGTTTTTATTAAGAAATCCACCCCAATCACCCCCTTCACAGCTTGAACTTGATGATTGTTTAAACTCAAACTCAATGGTGCAGTTTGTTGTCGAAATCGGCTCGGAAACTGCAACTTTGGCAGTGGTGATCAAGATGAAGATGCAGACAATAGGAACTGGTTTTGGGTACTTGTTCCAATGCCAGTTGCACAAATACATAGTGAAATTGCAGGTCATGTTCAAGAGTATCAAAATGTTAGTAAAAAGTACAAAGTATGAAGCAAGAAGGAGATTGAAAATTTGAAACTTTGATCTTTAGACAGACTCAAGAAAGTGGAGAAAAAGGTTTGCTGTTCATATTACAGCATGGAAAAATTTTCTTGCCCTCAGTAGAACTCTATGTAAAGTATATTCAGGATTGTCTGGCATTTGATTTCAGCTGTTTGAAGAACATTTTTCATTAATTTTTCAATCAGAAAAGGATGAGATAGATAAAGTTAATACTAGCATTGTTTTACAATCCAATTTCATAAAGTATATATTGATGCCGGCCTAGGCACAAAATCTTAAGCAGAGAAATGATGATTTATAGTTTACTTTTTTTATGCTGATAGCTCCATTTACAGACATTCTTCCGGAGCACAAGACAAAACTATAGCTAGCCTGAGAAATGACAGTTTTACACTTTTACTTGATTCATTTATTTCCAAGGAATAATAATTTCAATTAGAAACATGATTCTGGTCCAACTCTCTATTCAAGATTAAGATTGTAATATAAACTTTCTTTTTTCATATAATTTATTATTTCCAACTCTCTTTTATTTCTTTATCCAAGTAGCTCATCATGTTTCAAGTTTAGAACCTGATATGGGTCTATGTAGATATATATGATTAAAATTCAATATATATGTAGATATATATATATATATATATATATATGATTAAACCAGTCACCTTTAAGAGGTGACATCCAATAAATCGGGATTCAAATCCCAACACCTTTAATCCTTTCTTTAAACACTTACAAAGGTTATCCAGATATATATGATTAAAATTCAATTACCTTTTAACCTTCGTTGGTTTTTTTTTGGGGTAATTTTTGAAGGTGGAACTTCCTTTTCCACAGAAGCAGACATAGTTTATATCTAGGGATGGCAAAACCCGATCCGACCGATGGATTTTGAACCGATCCGATCCGAATGGAGAGGTTTTTTTTTTTTTGAACAATGGAGGCGGAGCGGGGCGGTGCGGTTTTTTTTGTTTGAAAGGCGGGGATGGAGCAGTTGTGGTAATTGCCTGCTCCGCATCGCCCCGCCTCGAATATTGAAATTACAATTTTACCCTTAAATATTTAACTTTTAAAAAAATAATAAAATAATATAATTAAACTTATTATTATTATTTTTCTTTTTAAAAACTTAAACCTAATACTTTATTTTTTTCTCTTCCTAGATTAGAAACATGTTTATATTGAATTTATATTAAAAAAATTTTATAATGCTTTATTATTTGAAAAAAATAAAAATAATTAATAAATATCGAATGGGGCGGGGCGGTTATGGATGTAACCGACATCCATGGAGGTGGTAGTGGTATTGAAATTTCAACATCCACATCGGAGAGGGGCGGGGGGCGGGGCAGAGCAGTGCCATGGCGGGGCGGGGACGGATACTGCAAAATTCGCCCCCCCCCGCTCCATTGCCATCCCTATTTATATCACATATATATTATCAGTTTCTTTGTCTATATTTGCCATTGTCAATTTGTCATCACCTCGCTTTAAAGCATAGTTTGAGACTCATAATAAAATGTTAAAAAATAGAAAGAAAACAAAAAAGCTATGGATCATCCTCCAAGTCCCAACCATTGTATGATTGTATCCATTCGAAGTAATTCTCGTCAAGCCAGAAAGAAAAATCCTAAGTAAAAACCAAGAAACCGTCTTCAAAATTCTCTATACATATATCAAACATTGAACTTAAAACTAATTAAAAGGGGTTTTATTTAGATTTGTCAATCCGTGTATTCGTGTCATATTTGTGTGTTTTCATGTTTCATAATCGTGTTTAAGATATTATATTTTTATATAAATTTTGATACGTTAATAATTTGTGTTATATAAATTTTGATACATTCGTGTATTCGTATTACTTTTTCGTATCGTGTAGTGTTTTATTTCGTATTTTAATTATTTTTTTTTTTGTTGTGTTTGTATCATATGTCTAAAATTATAAAGTCTAGTTTGATGGATGGCTCTCTCCCTGCCTTGTTATACAAGTTAAGTACTCATTCATGTTCACTTTAATTTCTTGTACATTACTAGTATTAATTTATTTTATTTTTTTATTTTAAATGAGTTAATATAAATATATAAAATTGATTTTTGTGATTATGACATGATTTTCAGTTAAATACTTGTTTAAAATAGACTTGTTTTTTAAGTGGAAAATAGAATTTTTAAGAGTTGATAAAATGGTTGAAATTTTGGCAGAAAATCAATTAAAGGAATAACCAGCCATTATAAAATAAAAATAAATAAATAATTAGACAGCCTAGCTGGGCCAACAGGCTGGTCTGGTCGAAACCAGACAAGCTTGGCCCAAACACTTCCAACTGAAACCAATGGACTTGGCTGGAGCCTGGCACAAGCAAACAAACTGAAGTTAAGGATTACCCATTAAAGCAGTAAACATTAGTTTTTTTGTTTACTCACAATTAATATTTTCTGGTTCTTATGTTGAAATGAGAAACAACACTGGGAAAGAAATAAATAAAGAGCTAATATGTATCGGACACGAGTATCGTAGAGGAAATGATTTTTATCATATTATTATCAGTAATGACTTATATCATCCAGATTCAAGGTGAGTATCGGATATGAGTATATGTCCGATATGGATACACTCAATTTTTTTTAAGTTTTTCATATATTTGGAATATGATCGAATATATATCGGACACGAATACTTTAAAAAAAATGAAGAGTTTGAATAACATAATAATCTAATATTTTTTTAAAAAAAAATTACGTATATTCATATCGGACATGTATCCAACTCATTTTGAGTGCACTTAACATAGCTAGACTGTCAAAGTTTTTTCAGGATTATCCCCTCTTTCCAGAGAAGTATACTAACGCTTGGATTACAATCCTAAAATTACTATCAGCAAATGCATTAAAATTAAAAGACACAGAAAAGTTTTCAAGAAAATTCTAAAATTAAGGGCATTATTATTATTATTATTATTATTATTATTATTATTATTATTATGAAGTTTCAAGAAAAGTTAGCTAGGAATTACTGGAGAGGCTCATGTATCATCTGGTCCTCTTTCAAAGCTTTGCACGTACGTACGGCATCAAGAAAAATGAGACAATTTTAATGGCTTAAATCTTACTTCTTGTTGCATATCTCATTAATGAGCAAATCTAATGTTCGCCAAGATGATCCACTATTTTCCGCCATAGCCATTTTGGCCAACTCTGCAAGTTCTTTCACTTTTTTCCTCGCCTCTTTTCCCATCTCTCCTTCCACCAATTCCCTCACCATCTTCATTAGCCTTTCCCATTTCACAAAACCAGATGTCTCCACTACTCTTAACCCTGCCTTTATTTCCTCGACCACCATTTTTGCATTCAATGGCTGCTCAGCTAACATTGGCCATGCAAGGATTGGTACCCCAGCACATATGCTTTCCAACACTGAGTTCCATCCACAGTGACTCAAAAACCCTTGAACACTTTGGTGCATCAATATTTCTCTCTGATTAACCCACTCTCTCACTACAATACCTCTCTCTTTAACCCTTTCTTCAAACCCTAATTCACTCAATGGATCTGATTCTTTATTGTTCCTTATAACCCACAAGAAGTTCACCTTTGATTCTTCCAACCCGATTGCTATCTGTTTGAGTTGTTCTTCTGAGATCTCTGCCTGAGTACCGAATGCTACATACAAAACTGAGCTTCCTTGATCTAGCTTTTCATCTAGCCACTTAATCCAACAGGGTTTCTTCTGGGTTTCATGTTCAAACTTAGGTGGTTCAGGTTCAGCCAGACATAAAGGTCCAACACACCATGCCTTGAGCTTTTCCTCACTGTTCCAACGATCAATAAAAGTTTTTTCCATCTCATAGAAGCTGTTAACGATAATCCCATAACTGTTTGATGTTGCTATCATATGATCCATCAATAACTTCGTCCCAGGACTATTTGGATCAGGTTTTGAGATTACTGGATCAAAGTCAATTCTAGTAACCTTAATCCATGGAAACTGAGTGACTGTAATCAACTCATCATCTGACTCAGGCCCAAACAAAAGCCTGTCTAAAACTACAGCTTGGGACACACTTGAAGCATACTGGCCAAAGCCATAAAACACCAACCTTGGGAAACCAAACTTTGTTGCAGACTCTAATGTCCACCAAAGGAACCCATCTGAAACCATGAAACTGACAGGTGGAAGCAGACATTGGAGTTTTCTTTCGAACTCTGGTTGCATCAGCTTTGTGGCTCTACAAAATGGAACAAAGAGTGACATTGAAGGTAGTGAATCCGTGCTCTCAACACCAGCTGGAATTTCAGGTATGTTTTCAGGGTAAAGGATGTCAATGATGGAGGCAGAAGTGTCAGCAAGAGACTCAGCAATGAAGGGGCGGTTTCCTGGCGTTGTAAAGACTGTGACAGCCATGCCACGGCGGAGCAGGAGGCGAGATAGGTGGAGGATTGGTATGGTGTGACCTTTTGACATGAAAGGAAAGAGAACTACATGTTGTGATGAAAAATTCATTTCTTCTTCTTACTCTCTTTCTACCTCTCTATGGCTTAATGAATCTTGTGGTTATGGCAGCCATTGCTGGTGCAACTCTTTTATAGAGGATTGTTAACTTATTGCAGCTTAATTAGTTGTGTTCATTAAAGTTTGTTTGTATGTGGGGCATGCATATTAATGCTAGTTATTTCCAGCCACAGGTTTTTTCTTCCTTTTTTTCCATTTTTAGGGGACAATGAATGAAAATCATAAAAAACTAAAAGATAATAAATTTGATCATTTTGGATTATTATGCATCCATCTGACCATCAAAGTTGCTGAGGATTTTTGGTGAATTTTGAAAGATACTTTATTGATGCTGTTGAAATTGTAGTAATTGATAATTAGATATGGTAATATGTGTACGTGTATGTGTGTTTAGACTTGCTTATGGGTCGGGTCGAGTTGCGATTCGTTTTTTTTTTTAATTTTTTTGTCCAGGCTCGGTCCTGGGTAGAGTCGGGACTGTCCGATAGGCCCGAATTTACTGTTCATCGAATTAAAAATATATTTTTTATTTATATTTTTTAAATTAAAATTAAATACAACATTATTATTATAATAAATAAACACTGTTCCGGGCCGGGCTGGCCGAAAGAAAAAAATTCTCCCAGGCCCGGCCCAATACGGGCCAGGCCGGGAGGGCTGCCCGGCCCATGAGCAGGTCTATGTGTGTTGTGTTTCGTGTTTTTTTTATGTTAATTGTATAAAGATAAATATGATATCAATTATTAAATATATTAAAATTTTAAATAAGAAATACAATATGTATATTAAATATGTAGTGTTAATCATGTCAATCGTGTTTAAATAATTAAATGTATCATGTTGTTTTAATTAATAACAAAAAAGCAAAAACCTGAATTTTATCATTTAAACCTTTATACTTTTATTGCATCTAAATAAGTCTTTAATTTTTTATTTGAATTCAAATAAAATCCTTAACCTTTAATTTGTATCCAAATAAACACTTAATGATCTTTAACTTATACCTAAATAAATCCTTAACATAAATAAATCTTTCATTAATTTGAAATAAGAACTTATTTTGATACAAATCAAATTATAAGAATTTATTCGAATACAATAAAAATATAAAGATTTATTTTTAAAAAATATATAATAATTCAAAAAAAAAATTTAATATTTTAGCCATTTTTTTACAATGACTAAGACTGTAAGCCTGTAAAATTGACTGAGGTCAATCATAAAAATTCCATTCCATAAGCTTATAAAACAGAAACTCAAATTGCACTTATTTTATCCTTGTAATTTCGTTTATTGAATTCAAAATTTTCATCCTTTCATAGACTTGAATCTAACTTAAATTAGCTGACAAACTCAACTTGAATTTCAACACTTTGACATGCATAGTAAATTTTGGTTAAATGGTAAGAGAGTACTCTAAATAATAACTTATGTTATCTGAAATTTTTTTTTTTTAAATATTAATATTCGATATTTATATTCGATACTTATTCAAAATGGATATGAATATGATTTTTTAAATATATAAAATAATTACTAAAATTGAATATATTTATATATGAGACTTACTCAGATCTGCTTATGGGTCGGGCCAGGCCGCGGCCCGAAACTTTTTCAATTCCCTTACTTAGGTCCGGTCAGCCGGCTAAGATTACTGTTCACAAATTAATAAAAAAAAATTAAAATTTATTTTTATATTTATATTTTTATAATTAAACTTAAATAAAAAATAATTTTTTATTATATAAACAATGATCCAGGCTGAACTGGACTAGCTCAAATCACAAAAATATTTATCCAAATCCGATCTAATACGAATCGAATCTATCGAACCGAACAAACTGTCCGATCCATAAACAAATTAAATCGTACCTATATTTCACGGTCACTTTTAAAATCCAACATAATGTAAACCGCTCAATCAGGACCAAGAAACCTGTCTGGAAAGGACATTTTCAGGTGGAACACAAGTTGTGGCTTTTTAAAAGAAAAACATTTCTGAGTGGAAAAGTTTCAGCTTTAATCAATGGGAGATTTCTTAAAGTTCTCTTTCTTCTCAAATTTTACCATAAAACTTTACTTTATGCAGTCCAGAGTGTAGAGAAAACCAGACAATGAAAATGAATCCCATTACAGATTCACCAAAACATAGTTAAACATGTAAAGATTAATCAAACAAAGTGGATAATTTTTACTTTTATCACAATGTTTTACTATTGCAGCTCCTTTGAGTTTGAGTTTTAAGTGCAAACATCAAGATTTTTCAAGGCTTTGTAAAAGCTCACTACCTACTTAAGTTTAAAGTGATTTTTCTTTTTTTTTTTTTTTTTTTTTTTGAGATGGTAAATGGAATGCATTTATTATATGTTTATAAGCTGGTGACAAAAGTAATGACATTATGTTGATGTATTTTTGCTGGTTAAGCTGAGTAAACTTGTGATAATTGTAAAGGTTGGGAATAATTTGTAAAGAGAAAAATATGTCAAAGGGTATCAGAGTTTGATTTTCAGGACAAATTTCGATGATTAAGTTGATAAAAATTCAAAAGATATTCAGATTAAAATCAGGAATAATCAGAAGACTAAAATATTTTTATAATTTCTCTTATCTCAGGTCGGCCTTTATCTCACTTATTTATATTTGATTGTGGACTATGCTAGATGCCTATAAATTTGGGATGTAGAAGTTCAACTTGATCCGTTTAACATTGCTGTTGGCACAGCTTTTAAGGTCAAAAGTTGCGTTTCACCGCAAACGCAATGCTAAATGAGTATAAAATTTGGCTTTTGCGATTGAAATCATAGTTTGGCAATCCAAACCAAAAAGCCAAAAAAAATAAAGTTTTTGGATTTTAGAAACTAGCTTTTGATTAAAATAACTTTATTATTCTCACATCTCTATACTTTTATTATTTTAAACATTTTTTTATTTCAATTTCTCACAATACTTTTTCACAGCAATGGTAAACATTTAAAAATTCTTAAATCATAATTTTTTATCACACTTTTTAAACACATTTTTTCAACCCAATTTTTTTCTAAATCATAGTGAAACCCAAAACTGCATAATTAACCTTTTGGTATATGAAGTTCACCACTTTCTCAGGACTCTTCAATTATTCTATCCTTTACATATAAATACCATAAGTTTATGTCATTTTCAATTTTCTTAACTAACAAAAAAGGAACATTATCAACTAGCTAGAAGATCATTATTAATGGATATTCCCCCATTTTAGTGAATTTAACTGTGATAGGGAAAAGACCAATGGAGAGAAAGGCCACCCCTCACTCAATTTTTGGTAAATATGAGATAAAAAACAACAATTTAAAGAATAAATCTTTTCTACTTGTAAACATTTTTCCAAGTAATTAATTATTACTATAATTCCAAGCTTTATTAGGTGAGTTTATGAAGCTTCCATTAGGCATCATTGAAATAGCCATGAGTCGAGTTAGAGTTTTGCTTGAACCGGAGACTATTTGTCTTGATATAGTAAAGGAATATGCTAAGGCCTCGTTCGGTGATGATGCCCATTTGTGCGGTGGAGATTCATTTTTCCGTACTAATGTCCTAGTTGGGCTAAAACGATACTAACACTTAAATTGTTAGGATAGAACATATCTCGGTTATAATCGAGATAATCGATTGATCGAATCCAATTCGGTTAAAACGAGTCGGTTAGATTGGTTTAAGGGTTAAATCGATTATTGAGATCAGTTTTTTTAATTAAATCGATCGGTTTTCGGTTAATGTTTTGAGTAATCGAATCGGTCGAATTAACTGACCTTTAATATTATATTTAATATATTTATAATTATATTTTTAAATATATTTTTAATATTATATTTATATATATATATACCCGAAATAACCGACAAAACTGACCGAATTAAATCGGTTCGGTTAAGTCGGTTCAATTATCGATTATTTTTTAATTGAAATCAATTTTTGATTTTTTTTAACCGAACCGACTAAACTGACCGACTGCTCTACCCTTTAAATTGTCAGTGAGTTTTGGCTCCAATACTAATATGTGAGAGTCAAGAAAAATAAATTTTCACCGTATTTAGATCTTTAATGAAAAATAATCTCATCGCATCGAATATCGTTTTGTGATTGAACTTTCAAATAGTCCAAAATCAAAATTAGGAAAAGTAGCTATTATATACAAATAATTCAAACTTTAAAGACAAATTAATGCCTAATTGATAATTTTTTTTTTTTTTTATCTCTTTAACATTTAAAATGCAAAATTTACACCTAAAAAAGTTAACATGCAAAATTTTATAGTTGGGTTTGAGCAGGACTAGGATCGGCCCTGAAAGATCTTGCTTAATGGGCTCAAAACCTTTGGCCCAATCCAGATAAGTAAGCTGGGCTTCTGAGCCCTATTGGGCCATCTGACCCATTACTAGTTCATTTCCGGTGTGAGTGCTTTCTTTTAGAAATGGAAGCAAATGCTTGGGCTGAGCCATTTCTCTTTCTATTGCCAATCCCATATGCATAATTCTTTTTTTTTTTTTTTTCTTTTGCTTTAGTTGTTAAAAACTTTAGGGTTGTTTGTTTTTTGAAAAATATTTTTTAATTTTTTTTCATATTTTTCGATGTTTCACGAAAAATGAACTTTGGGCCAATGAAAAATTAATCCATTTCTTTTAAAATGTCTTACGCTTCTTAAAAATATAAGATATTTTCGAAAATTTAAGCAAAGTAAAAAAAATCGATTCCTTCTTGAAACAAAGCAAAAAATTATCGATCCCCTACTTAAGGTTAATCCCTTAAGAATAAAAGTTAAAACAAAGAAAAAAAGGATCGATCCCCTACTTATAGGGGTTAATCCCCTAAGAATAAAAGTTAAAGCAAAACAAAAAAAATGATCAATTTCCTTAAGCATAGAGATCGATTCTTTATATCAATTCAGATTTTCTGAAAAACAACCAAGCAATAGAACATATTTTACACAAAATCATTTTAAACAACAGAAAATAGCAACTTTTTCAAAAAATAAGTTAATTTTCTAAAAAATATTTTTTGAAAGTCATTTTTCATGAAACACCTTGTTGACCAATATATATTTATGAAAATAAATGGAAAAAGAAATAAAAGTGAATACACTAAATTTTGATAATCAATTAGCAAACATTTTATAAATTTACAACATTGTGGAAACTAAAAAATATATATTATAAAGTAGTAGTAGTAGTGGTGGTAGTTGTATCAATGGGAAAACTTGAATGAATCTCAACTAGATTTATTTGGTTTTCTCTTGATTCATGGCCACTATCAGTAAGATTACTACCTTCTCTTATCTGGTTATTTCTAACTTCAATTCTAACATCATCCAAATGGCTACTTTCCCTACTTTGACTCTCTCTCAACTCAACAACATTTTCACTTGAATGACTACTTTCCTCACCTAAAACCAACCCAAGAGCCTTGTCTGAATCAACACTGGTTCGACAAATTGGGCAAATGGGGTTCCTCAAAAGCCATAAATCCACACATTCTGCATGGAAACTATGCCTGCATAATGGCAGCAGCCTGCATTTTTCACCCATCTTGAAGTTTTCCAAGCAGACAGCACAATCTTCCACTGGACTACTAATTCCTTTGTCTTTTGCTATGTTGTAATCAAAGCAAGGAAGCTTCTGAACATCATCCTGGGACATGCTTCTGTTCCTGTTCCTGTTCCTGTTCCTGCTGCTGCTAATGTCAAATCTTTCAGGGTTTCCAAATCTTCTCCTGAAAGCTCTTCCTACTATACATACATGTATTAAAACCAGCATTCCAACACCTAGAAATAGCAGAATCACAGCTATGACAATAGCCATTACCAATTTACCATAATCTGTATTGCAGTCTCCAGAACTGTACTGCTCATCACAATCTTCTCTAAATCCCCTTCATTTGCATGTATGGCAGAATTTACCAGTTAAATGTTTATAGCACAAAACAAAAGAAACTTCAGTCTTTTTTCATACATTAGAAGATGATAAACAACCTGAAAGATGACCAAAATGAGAGGATGATAAGATTTTTGTTCAAAGGGAATGGAAATTGTGGTGTTTTTCTGGTTTTATTCAGATTAAAAAAAAAAGGTCCAAGCCAATGTAAGCTGGTGAACTATTTACATTGTGGCAAGATTAATGAAAAGATTAATGAATTATTTAATGTTGAATAGTTAATTTTCGTGATGGAGTAGGTGGAAAAAGACCCAAGATTTACAGGTGGAGATAAAAGCATAGGAAGATTGATGATTCAAACTTTTCTTTCTTCGTCTCTTTTCTTTCATTTTCTCTCTTTAGTTGGCTTTGTGTGCTTTGACCACTTTTTTTCTTTTCTGACAAATTAGGCGCCCTCCAAGTGAAGAGACAACTCTGATCTTCATTTGCAGCCCTACTTTTGCTCAGTTTGTTTGGCAGTATTGACCACACCATACATCTTTAGATCGATTAATTTGTGTATTTGTGTTTTGTTTGTGTTATTATTTTTCGTGTTAGAATCATATTTAAAATGTTATATATTTATATAAATTTTGATATATTCATATATTCATGTTATTTTTTTATGTCATATCTTATTTTAATTATTTTTCTGTATCGTCAGACAGGTTTCATATCTTATTTTAATTATTTTTCTGTATCGTCAGGCAGGTTTCACTTAGAAGATGCTCCATAATACATAAAGCACAAATGTTCTGTCCAAATAACAAGCCAAATTGATTTTGTCCTGTCTTTGACAGTCTGATAGGATTATTTTTATTTCCAACAGATTAAAGAAAATTTGTGGGCGTTATTCCTTTTTATTCAATTTTAGTTTTGATTTTTTTTTATTTAAAACTCATCCCATTACGTTGAAGTGTCGTTTTAATACTGAATCATATATACTGGTTAAGGAGCTTTATTGCTCTACCAAAGGAGTTTTTTGAAAGATGATTCATAATAATTTTACTTCTTAATTCTCTTATGAAATAGATTGTTGAAATTAATCCCACATGTTCAAGTTAGTTGGTCACCAACCAGGCTGGAGTATGGATTGTTCAATGACAGCTCATCTTACTGATTGAGAAATAATAATAACTATAACTATATATATATATATATATATATAAATTATCTGATTTTAAAATTCTACAGGTTAACATGATGACATATACCCTTCGATATATTTTAAAAAATAAATTAAACATGTAACTATCTCTTAATCTAGTTTGCGAAATTAAAAAACTTCATTCCTAATGTATAAAAAAAGAAATCTTATATATATATATATATATATATATATATATATATATATATATTCTCCAATCTTTCGAGCTATGGCATTACCTACAAGCCATAGCCAGTAGCTGAGAAATTGACAAATTATTGAAACCTTTAACATTAGCTGCAAATAGATGACAAAAATAAATTCTACAAAAGGATGTTAGCATGTGATTAAGACATCTAAACTAGAATCCAACTCTTAGATGAGCACTCAATAATTGAGATTCATTATTAAGTCTTTTAGATCTGCAACTGCAATCATAAAGTCATCATAATATTATGTAACATTTCTGGTATAAGATTCTGCTATGAGAATATATAAAGCAAAAAGGCTCAAGCATATTTATACTATTTTTGTCTATCTTGCTCCGACTCTTCATTTTTCTTGAAATACCCGTATTCAGTACTCGTGTCCGACACATATTCAGACATGGTATATGACGCTCTAAGAACCCTCCAAATACATGAAAAAACTTAGAAAAAAATTGAACATACCTGTGTCGGACACATACCTATATCCGACACTCGTACCTGAATCCGAGTAACATAGATTTTTGCAAACTAAACCCATGACATAAATGAGGAAGACACGAGCAAGTAGAGAGAGGGGGAACCATATTAAAAAAAATATCATTTGAACATTTTCAATCCGACTAATTTCTTAACCAAGATCGAAGACATCTCAATGATTCAAGAAAATTTACAAGGAAAAAAGATGAAAGCAAAACCAAAAACCAAAGCAATAAGAGGTGACTGTAGACTCTGCTGACTAAAGCTCATATATGCGGGTAAAATTAAAAAAGACAACATTACTTGCTACAAACAAACTCATATGGATTTATATAAAAACTCACTGTTAGGAACCAATAACGAGACCTTCCCGAGCAATGTTTGTGACACGAAGCACCGCTTGTGCACTTAAAGGAGATAGTTTTGAATGACAAAACTTCTCCCAAGAGCTCATCTCTGGATGCTCAGATATTGTTGTTGAGAGGCCATGGGATTTCTCATATACAGTTTGCAGCTCTAAAAGAAGGGTTCGAGCAGCCTCCCGGGACTTTGGGAGCTGGTCACTAAGCTGGGATGCAGCTACTTGTATCAATTCGTCGATTCCATATTCTTTAATTCCTTCAACACCCTGTTAAAATCAAAATGACTGCATTAACTTAATAGAAAAGTGAAGAAAGAAAAATTTTCATTAAGGAAAAATATTTACCAGCCAAGAAGAAAAAGAAAAGTATTTGACAGGATATATGTCAAATCTTATAAAATTGTGCAAAAGCTCAGGAAAATATAAGTGAACAAAGAGGGAAACAGAGGCTAGTTTCCAAATAATACGAGGCATACATGACAAAGTAGTTGGAAAGAGAATAAAAATAATAAACAGTAGCTTTGCAAACCATATACCATAAATATCCACTTATAGCTACATACTATTTTAAATGAATTTAATTAATCGAAATTTAAATGTTTAATGTTGCTGCAAATATAGTAAAAAAGGGTACCATCCACATCAAAAGCACAAATTGAACATGATTAAGACCGGGAAAACAAACCCCTTTCTGAACAAATAAAATAGCAATAACCATATCAGATATCATTTGCCTACCAGTCGTGGAACACTACGACTAAAGCACATTGATGCCTTTGCTCGAATTCGTGGATTTCTGTTCTTAAGATAGGATTGCAACTTGGGCAACAATGACATAGGGGAAACTGAAGTAGTCATGGCCTCTAAAGCTCTCTCAGCTGCATCACATACAAATCTTTTGTCTTGTGAAGACCTAAGAAGAAGCTGAACAAGCTGTATCAATAATATTTGAACAAATCAGAAAAGTCAGAATTCGTTCACTTGTATCCCAAGATGAAGAAAGATTCACAAAAGAGAAAAATAACAAAGATGGCAGTGTACCATCCAAAATGCACAAAAGCACCCAGACAAATGTGGCAGTAAATCATAGAGATTGTGAAAGTACCAGGGGATCCAAAAACTCAATCAAATCATCATTATATGCACTGAAAATGTCTGCAGATGTCATGATTGCAGTTTTACAAACAGCGCTTCTTGGATTCTTCAAGGACTTAACTACAAGAGGGATCAAATCACCCCTGCACATTAGAACAAGGAAAGAAATACAATAGTCAAATTAAATCCAAGACAACAATAACTGATTTAACTGATGGAAAAATCAGATTAAAACCCCATCCTCTAGTATTTCCAGTCAGATAATCATGTAAGAATTTGAGACTTACAGCATACTATGCATTGCTTCCCTATGGAATATTGATAATCGGCGAACATTATTGAGTGTTTCAACAACCAAAACCCAATCTTTAGAGTCAAGTCCAGGTAAGAGCTTCTGATATAGGTAAATTATGCATATTAGCAAATGGTACATCACCAAATATCAGAACATGAAGCGTAAGAATAAGAAAATAGAAAATTTTACCTCCAGACATCTATCAACATCTTCTAAATCACTCAAGTTCTCAGATTCAATGTATTCTACTTCCAAGTTAACTACCTCTGCTCCAGCATTTACAGTTTCACCTCCATTTATATGAACGGAGGCAGGGCTTTTCTTCTGCTGCTCTTCAACATTTTCAATTGTGTTTCCATTGCAAGGCTTAGTAAAATTCCCTTTACTAGAGCTTTCATTCTTCCTCTCGGACGCGGGTAAAGTATTGAGATCTCTTAAAGCATTCCCCGACATCATAGAAATTAAAGTCTGAAACCAAAAGGAAAGAACAGATAAGCATCAACATATTCTGCTATAACGGTGATCAACTATGTACAACCTTACTAACAAACTGACAATGAAATTAAATTAATTGCTTGGCTTAGAGAACTACATTGCCGAAAACAGTAAAATCCTGTTTTTCTCTTAGCCAACGACTGCCCCGTCATTCACTTTCTCACATCTGACACAGCAAATAAAGCAACTCTAAGCCAGGCACTCTAAAATGCTTATACAATTATCATATTTTCAATGCTTTTGCATTTTTCATTCTACAAATTTCATCTCGCTTTTAAAAGCTTGTTCCTATAATGCCTACTGTACGGCCTAACTACCAACATTTCACAAATTCGGCTATAATGAAACAGCCAACTACCTACTTCCACTTCAAATTACCATTTTATACAAATTGAACACCAAATCATCACCAAAAATCCGATAACATTACACTAATTACTGACTCTAAAACCTCAATTCAACCAAGTTTAGCATCATTTCACCACAGACAAAAAAAAAAACAAATATACACACCAAAATATATTTAATTTAAACAATTAATACATAAATTTACACCGAAATTCTTTACATTGCAGATACAATCAACAAAAACAAATAAACCTAAGTGAATCTCCATTAACTTGATTAAATACAGATCAAAATCCACGTATTAGCACACACAAAAAAGTGAAATTTCCACAACAAAATAACTTTTAAAAAGTAAAAAAAAAAAAAAATCAAAGCAAACAGAGAGATCTAGAAGTCGAAAATGTCGTTACAGAAATTTTATATATAAAAAATGAAACTAAAGAAAAAATTATAAATAAATAAATAAAAATATCTCGCCAAGAAATGTGTCGTCGATTCTTAATTTTTCTTCCAAAATTATATTTAACAAAAAAAAATCAAAAAAAAAAAAAAAAATAGAGAGAGAGAGTACCAGTAGAGAGAGAGAGAGAGAGAGAGCAAAGTGACCGGCGAATACTGTGACTTGCGTTAAGACTGTCCAATGAAAACGGAGAGACTTTATATATATATATATATATATATATATATAATAAGAAATAAATTTTAAAAAAAAAAAAAAAAAAACTTATCCAAAACGACAGCGGATTAGGCTATTCTGGGAAGAAAATCCGACCTGGGCCGGCAGGCACGGGTTTATTTATTGCATGTGAGACGGCCTTTCTCTTTCTCTCTCTCGTGGTTGAAATTAATTTTTATTTTGTAAATAATATAACCTTGGTCTTGCTTTAAATAGCGAAAATGCCACTGTTTGATTTAAGTAATTTCTTTTTAATTTAAAAAGTTTATAAATTGAAACTTTTTTTTTCTTATTATTGTATAGTAATCTTTTTGAATTTGACGCTCCAAAACTAGAAAATGAACTTTTGAAAATGCTTCATCATTTGAAAAAGTATTATCTCCCATTAATTTGAGATATAATTAAAGAGGAAATACCTTTCAAAAACAAATTAAAGAGGAAATATATATATATATATATATACATGTATTTGTATTCTTTTTTTCTTTTGAGATTTTCATTTTGAAAATAAGATTTATACCGATGAGATAATTTTTTGGTAATATAATCGGAGTATTTTCAAAATTTATTGAAACTTAATTTTATTCTCAAAGTTGAATTTTGATTCGTGGGAATTTAATTTTTTTTCTGACGATTTTAAAGATACATTTTTTAATATTGAATTAGTGCATTTAAGATTTTATTCTTAAAGTGCTTCTTAATGATCAAATCTTGATTGATCGTTTAAATAAATTTTTTATTTTATAATACAATCAAGGTATTTTCAAATTTTGTCGGAATTTTTTTTCGAACAATCTTAAAAATGCATTTTTTCACGTCAATTTAATATATTCAAGATTTTACTGCTACAATACTTCTTGTAACGATCAAATTTTTATTGAAAAAATAAAGAAATAATTGTTCTCTTTATCAATTAGATTAATCCTTTTGAGAATGTGAAGAATATTTCTATCGTATATAAGATATGTTTTAAGTACAACTTTTATGCCTTGAAAATTAAATATAAGAAGAATTATAAGATTAGATTATTCCAAATTTCCAATGACGTATAACATAATATATATGCAAATTTATCTAAAATAATTAATGTTTAAATTTTTTTCACACTTAATATTTAAGTCAAATAACTTATTTCTATATATAATTATGAATTCATCTTTAATATATTGGTAATAATTTTTTTTAAATTTCACGATTAAAATTAAAATATTATCACATGTCTTATTTAAAAATATATATATTTTAAATATACCCTAAAAATATATATGTCATTCTATTAATCTTGAAATCTAAAAACTATATTGAAATAATTTCTTTTATAATTGTGGTGAGTAGATGCAACTATTCTTAGCAACTTTATAAACCCAATAATTTGGGCATTTTTTTTTTTTTGTTATTCTTTGGAAAATAATACATGATTCATTTTTTAAAAGAAGTAAATAAATAAATTATAAACAAAATCTCGATTGTAAAACCTTTTACATGGGAAACTAGTGTCGGTGTACCAACATTTTGGGCTGTTATTATTGAGGGGACAGGAGGATATCCATGGGCCTGAAGAAAAGCCATATATCCTTCTGTCCCTTCTTTTGATTATTATTATTTTTTTTTAATTTATCTATGACCTCCAATCCTTATTTAATTAATTCGTTTTAGAAGAACATTACGCGTTAAATCTCTCTTAAACTCACAATTTTTAGGAGTCTGTTGGGATGATAATAGAGCGGGGTTGAGGCGAGGATTGCCTTATCTACCTTCACCCCACTCTTACATGGATGTTGGAAACCTCCACCTCCAAAAATATTGGTATCCATAACCGTTTCACAGTGCTCCACTCCATTACATACCAATTTTTATTAATTATTTTTTATTTAATATTGTAAAAAATTATATTATAATTTATTCATAAACATAATTTTAGTATATAAATTCTTTAATATATATAATAAACATATATATGATTTTAGTATATATATCTAATATATATTAAAAATACAAGGGAAAATATAAAATATTTAAGGGGTAAAATAGCAATTAAAAAAAATGGGAGGGGCGGAGCGGAGTAAGCATTTACCAAAATCACCCAATTCCATTTCATCCTCGCTTTTTAAAAAAAAAAAAACCCCCTCTCCATTAGGAGCAGATCGATGCGAAATCCATCGATTATATCGAATTTTGCCATCCTTAAGCAGCATGCATGACATTTGAACTAGTATTCAGTTGACTATAATTTCTTATTGTTAAAAGTTTAGTCAATGTTTAATCCATAAGTATTTCTTGAATTTATTTTATATTCATGTGATGTGAGAAGTGCACATTTTAAATCGTTCACGAAGAATATTAAGCTCAAAATAATATTGGGTAAAAGCTATTTATATTTTGAGATTTGATTAAAAATACACTTACCTTTTAATTTGAAAATTGCCTTTTTACTCTTAAAATTTGATAAAAAATAGATTAATCCCTTGAAAATGTCATTTATTAATCTGTATCTATAATATATATATGTATAAATGTAAAAAAAAAAAAATTAAACCGAAGAAAATAAACATAAACTTTCATTATATTTATAAATAGTCATTTGAGGTGTCAACTACAATAGGAACATTTAAGGTGAGAACAGTGAGAACAAAATCATTTATAAACTCTTAGATCAATTAGAAAGTTTAAACACCATTGATGTGTCCACGTCAGCATATCTAAAGTAACTTTATACCATATCTAAAGTAACTTTATACTTGATCTCCCGGTTAGATAAAAATGTTGCAGCAGCAAAGCTTCTTTCAGCTCTTGATTTTTATTTTTGCACCATTGATTTTTATTTTTTTTGGAGATAATATTCACAAGAAGTGATCGAATTTGATACCCATTTTTGACGAAAAAAATGAGATCATCGTCTTGGCGTCCTCTCAATTCCTTACCCCGAACAAAATGCAAATCGAAGACGTCGTGCTAAAATTGGCCGTCCATTTCAACGTCAGAAGCATCTTGTTCTTCTACCGTCGTTTTATCAAACAAATTCTAGTGCTTTTTAACCATGCTTAGTAACTCAAACCTACACCAAACATTAAAATTGCTATTCGAATAGGAAATTGAGAGATAAATAAAACCCTAATTTTGAATGTGTTTACCTGAAAGGGGTTTCTTCCCCAATTCCGATCATGGCTTGATTTTTTCTTTGGAGCTTTCCTGGACCCTTGTTATTGAGCTTCTTGAACCATTTATGACTTAACCAAATTGAACTAGTAAACCCAACTTTGACTTCATTTTGTCACTTCCACCAATTTCTTGAATTTTTTAAGCAACTTCTGCCTTTTGGAGCAAACTTGACCACCAATTGTAGCACCTAAGCAGGGCTCACCTTGCTCCATCGATGTTGGACCATCTAAATCCTACAATTTTTCCACCCTCTTCAAATTCTTGTTATAGATTATCCTTACTCTCTTTGATATAATCTTACAGCAGTTGACATCGCTTCAACTCATACCTCTAGCATGCATTGCACCATCTTAAGTAAGCAAGTTCCTTAAGTTCAACAGCTCTCTCTTTTTTGACTTGTTCAGATTCATTTGCAAGTTGGTTATAGTCCTCCATTGTTATCCCCTCTTCTTCAGTCTGCAAATAGAAAAGTTGGGTCACATATATGGTTTTGTTTATATAAAAGTGTTCAGTCTCAGGTGCCTAAAAGTAAAATTTACAAACCTTTGAGATCGATGATCTCATTTTTTTTCGTCAAAAAATGGGTATCAAATCTCGATCACTTCTTGTTAATATTATCTCAAAAAAAAAAAAAAAAAATAAAAATCAACAGTGAAAAGATGCTTTGCTGCTGCAACATTTTTGCCTAACCGGGAGATCAAGTATCAAGTTACTTTAGTTATGCTGACATGGACAAATCAATGGTGTCCAAACTTCTTAATTGATCTAAGAGCTATAAATGATTTTGTTCTCACGATTCTCACCTAAATGTTCCTATTGTAGTTGACACCGTCATTTGAACAACATCTTATTATTATATATTATAAGATTTATCCAATAACAATGTTTATAATATTAAATAATCAAATACGAAAATAAACATAATTGTTCATTATATTTTTAAATTCTCAGTTAAATAATATTTTCATTATTGTATATTATAAGATTTATCCAATAACATATTTACAATATTAAATAATTAAAATATATTAACATGTTATTTAATTAAAACTTAATGAAATTAATATTCAAGTAGTTTGATTTATTCTGATCAAATAAAGGAAGTTGCACAACCACCCTTCATTTCTTATTAATTCCTTATCAACCCATATTTTTTGATGAGAGTCTCCTCTCAAAATCCAAGAGTAGTATTATCTTTTATTCTTTTAACAGTATTTTTATGAAAAATATTATACTTGGCTATTTATTTTATATTATGTTGTACTATTAATTTATATAACAATATAAAGTTTAGAAATTTCAATTTATAATAAAATTGTATATTATTTACTGTCATCATTATTTAAGTAATCTACAATATCTCTCGTTATTGAAAGTTTGAATCGAACAATTTTGTAATACCTAAAATCATTACTATTATAAAAAATGTTTTACTTGAAACTTTCACACATTGTATGCAACAATATTTTCAACAATATAAATTCTTCTTTATATTATCAATTACATTGTTATTTTAAAATTTAATTTTTTAATTTTTAATTTTTTGATTTATAGATTTGTGATGTTATCATTAAAAAAAAATGATTTCTTTAAAAGGTAAACTGATTCATCAATTTCTTTATTTATTTTACTAACTATAGTCAAATTATTATCATGATAATTGTTAAGGTCAAACCATGTAAATCATAAAACACTTGTGTTAAGAAACTATTCAATTTTTTTTTTTGTTTTTTTTTTTTTTTTTTGTATTTTTTTTTTTGTTGAATTTTGTTTATATTTGTTGTGTGTATTTAATTACGGGTACTAATGTTTGATGTAGTGGATTTGTCATTAAGAACATGAAGAAATTCTTAACTAAATTGGATTTTTTTGTAAATGTAATTTTATTTTGAGATAATATATAATCTTATGTTAATCACTCCATGTAATTCCATGATAGATGCTGTAGCTATTTTCAAATATATCATATACAATACAATAAATTTTAAGATACTATCTCTTGCAGTTTGTATTTTATTTGATTTAAAAATAATTAAAAACTTTTTAATTATTATTTAATTTAAAATTAAACACAAAAATATTAAATATTAAATCTCTTATTTTTCTGTATTTCTATTCGTTAAATAAATTTTTTATAATTTTAATTTAAAATAATTTATATATATTAAAAATAGTTCCCACAATATCGTGCGAGTAATTTTTTTTTATAAATATTTAATTATTTCTTACAATCAACTCTTTGGTAGACTATTTATCAAAATCAAACTTTTTGAAAATAAGAGAAATAAATCAAGAAAAAAAGAACAGAAAAACTAAACTCAAACTATTTGACTTTGGTAGCTTCTAGTTATGTATTTGAAGACGATATCCCCCAACCAAATCTACCTCTTCTAGTCTTCTTCATCTCAAACAAAACCTTAAACTTTTTTAGACTTCACATGCCACGTGTCTTTCTGTTAAAGCGAGTACCATAGTTTTTCTCCGATCCAAAAATATAAATAAAATAATAAAAGCTCTTCTCTTCCCTATTTTTCTCTGTCAAATTTTTTTAACTTTCGAAATTTTTTTTTTTAAACTTCCAGAGAAGAAGAAGGAAATGTATTTGTTCTTCAAAAAACCCCGACTCGGTTAAAAAGGAAAAACCAAAATGGAACTCACCGATTCGAACGATTCAAAGCCCGAGACTCGTTCACCTCTCGGGATCGATCTAAACGAGATCCCTTCTTATTCTTTTACTGAAACCCTACCCGACTCCGACTTTGCCGAACCGGATTCTTTTTCAATAGTTCGGGCTATCCACGAGAACCCCGACCCGGCCCTAGGTGAGCCCGCGGGTCTTCCGGTAGGGAAGGAAGAGGAGCAGTGTGGCGCATGTGGGACGTCGGCGGCGACGGCTGGAGGAGGAGAAAGAGTGGTGGTTTGTGACGGCTGTGAGCGAGGGTTTCATCTGGCATGCTCCGGGGTTTCCGGAACGTTGTCTGCGGCGGAGGAGTGGGTTTGTGGAGAGTGCGTCGGCCGCAGCGTAAGGAGTAAACGGTGGCCGCTTGGATTGAAGGCAAAAAAGCGTATTCTTGATATCAATGCTTCCCCGCCGAGTGACGGTGACGGTGAGGGTGAGGAGATGCAGGAGTTATTGAGGTAAAACTTAAAGCTTAGAATTAGAAACTTAAATTTAGCTTTTTTAATCTTTAACTAAGGGTTTAAGTTATTAATTTGAAGCTTAGTAAATCCTTTTAGCTCGCATTAATGCTAACTGTTTAGTTATGAGTGAATAAATTTGAAATGTGGTTTTTAGGGGTGTTTGATACTGTATTGCTTGATTTATTTATAGTGTTCTCTAGCTTGAAGAGTTAAAAATGTGTTTAATTTGGAGCTGGGGCAAGTTTGTTAGGCATTTGTTTAAGCAAATAACAGCTAAGTGATGGAATATATATATGTGTTTATTGGTACTAGTAGTGGAATATCGTGAACGAGGGTTAGTTAAAAATTACATTGCATATTGACAGGCAGCTTGTTTGAGTTTGTGATGTGGTATTGCGGTGTATGCGAACTGTTAGATATGGTCAGGATGTTTAGGTAGGGCGTGTCTCACTACTCATCATAGGGACTTTAGTTGTTTTCTAGCTTGTTGACATTCTTTTTAGGAAAATTAATTGTTTTGAAGCTGATCAAGCCAATGTAATTGAACTGGTTGGTGCTATAGATTGTATCAGTTGTACTTCTTGTGAAATAATTTATAACCTTTTGGTTGCTTTTTAGCATTTTACTTGATTTCAATGTGTATGAAAGAATTTACCCCTATTTCGCTTATAAATTTGTCCTGAAATTTGAAAAGATTCCTAGCTGATGCCTGACAGTGTGGCATTCAGGTGGTGGATAGAGAATATAGCTATATGTCATCTTAGGTAAGGATTTAAGATCATTAGTTTCTTCTATGAATTGAAAATTCTAGGGGTTGAAGTTGAATGATTTGCCATTGACCTCAAAACCATGGTTCTGCTGGCATCCTATCATTTTGTGTTTCTTGTTTGAATTTTTTTTCCTTACAAAGTGTAAGTTGCTGCTACCTTTGGCATGCGAAGGGTTATGCTGCTCTCACACATACTTGGTTTGTGTAGGCTTAGGGTTTTAGTTAGTTGATTGATTTTGATTATGCGAAGGTGTATCATTTCTGCCATATGTGCTGTGTCTTTAGGGTATTGTATGTTGGCATCACCATGTTAGCCGATGCCATGACTTTCTCATGCAGTTTGGGTTAGTATGGTTGGAACTTGGGAAGTGCTACCAAAAAATAGCATTTTTCTCTGCAGTATCCATTCAAAGCGTTTTTCATGCTAATGAATTTCTATATACAAATTGGAATGTCAAGGAGGC
Source organism: Fremontodendron californicum (assembly GCA_030761205.1). Lineage (NCBI taxonomy): Eukaryota > Viridiplantae > Streptophyta > Magnoliopsida > Malvales > Malvaceae > Fremontodendron > Fremontodendron californicum. Next base: position 31,127,079 of record JAULJL010000011.1, read on the forward strand.
TGCACTACAGCAAAATTAACCCAAGCTTGTCTCGGCACTGTACTGCAATTATTGTCATTCTCTTTGAAATTGTGTCCCAATAGTCTTTAACCTGTTTATTCACGAGGTGCTATAGTGCTGCCAGCTTCACAGCACTGTACTGCAATTATCATCTTTCTCTTTGAAATTGCGGCCCAAAGTCTTTAATTCGTTTATTCATGAAATGCTGTAATGCTGCTGACTTCCTTAACTTGCTTCTTCATTTCTAGTTGATTGTTTCTTGATTTATAGATTATGTGGTGTTATGCTACTTTGCTCCTTAGGGAGTCACATGTACTAGTTCTCATGTAATAATTGAGGAAACTCAAACTCTAAAAGGGAAGCTGTTTATCTTGTCCTGTTACGTTGAAGCCTACTTCTGTCTGAACCATGATGAACTATTTCCAACGCCACCCTATGTTAACTTGGAATTGTGGGATCAGCTTTGTAATTTTCTTGTTTAGTACATGCTTCCTGTGCTATGAAAGTGGTATACTCAATAGTATGAGCTTCTTCTGCTCATTTATTTGCTAGTAAGAGGGTGCTATTCTCTCATGATTTAGCTCATTTTTCTTCCTTTGATTCATCTTGTTTGAATAACTTTACTGATTTTTTTAAAAAGATTTCTTGAAATTGAAGTTGTTATATATGATCACTGGTTAACATATGTCTTGGTTCCAGAAAGCACACACCGGGTGACAATTCTTTTGTTGGCAATGGGTTAGGTGCCCCGTTGACATATTCGAATTCCTTGTACGCGGGTAACGGATTTGGCTTTCAAAAATCTTCAGGGATTGAGACACATGCTGTCAAAGTGGGTTTTGAAGATATATTGCATCATACGCGAACTAGAGATAGAAGTTTTGATGAGGTAGATTTGGGTTCTCCATTAGGAAGTCTGAGGAATAGTAATAATACAGCTATTAGATTTCCATCTCGGAATCCGAGTGATATATTTTTGCAGGCTCTTAGAGAATTTGTTTCAGAAAGACATGGGGTCCTGGAGGAAGGTTGGCGCGTGGAACTAAAACGTTCCATGGGCAGCTGTGAACTATATGCAGTTTATTGCGCTCCTGATGGGAAGACATTTGACTCGGTGTTTGATGTTGCTTGTTATCTCGGGTTGATGTCGAACTATAGCTCTATGGACCCTGAAATAAAACGTGAGGGGGCTTCTCTTCAGGAAAGATTGCATCTGCCAAGAAAAAGGAAGTCAACAAGGTTTTCAGTAGCCAATGGTTTTCCTGAAAATAAGGAAAGTTTGATAAGTGGCTATTGCAAGGAATTTTCATGTGATGGTCAAATTGTGGAAAAGTATGCCAATAAATCTTGTATTATGAAAGTCATTGAAGCTGTGCAAGATGAGAAGGGTAGCTCTGGATCTGAACAAATTAATGTAAGTAGACTTGTTAATTTTATCTTTTCTTCTTCGTATGTGGCTCATATCCTTTCTTTCAGCTGATTTTTATGTTGTGTTGATGAAATCTAAGTGCTCTAAATTGAGTGTCCTGATGTTCATCTGGTTTCTGCCTCTTCTTCTTCTTCTTTTTACTCCTGCAGGATGGGCTTCCTGTGCAGTTTGAAGATTTTTTTGTTCTTTCTTTGGGGCTAGTCGACATGAGACCTTCATATCATGATGCTAGTTTGATCTTCCCTATAGGTTATAGGTCTTGCTGGCATGATAAGATTACTGGGTCCCTTTTTGTATGTGAAGTGTTAGATGGTGGTGATTCTGGACCTATTTTCAAGATCAGAAGGTGTTCATGCTCTGCATTGCCTCTTCCGATTGGGTCAACTGTCCTATTTTGGCCCAAAATTGAGCAAACTTCTAGTCATAATAATGAAGAAGGTGATGCTACTTACTATAATAACAAAGAGTTTGATGATGATGGCAGTATTCAGATGATTCTTGCAGATCCTTGCCCACCTATGGAAACTGATATCTTGACTTGTCTGAGAAGTAGTTTGAAGGAAACATATGTTGTTCAGAACTTTGACAGATCCCAACTTGAAGCAGGTTTCATGTGTGACAAATCTGGAGATTTGTTGATAGATGAAATTGGTGAAATTTCAGTGGAAGAGCATTCCTCGTCTGCAGCATGGAGAATAATATCTCAGAAATTTATTGATGCCTGCTCTGAGATAAGTAAAAGAAAAGGTGCTGTGAAGTTTTTCTGTAAGCATGCAGGAAAGGAAATGGGGTCATCAAGATGGGATATGATGGATGAAAAGAACAAAGAGACATATACTCCATTAGCTAAATTTTGTGGCTTCCCAGTCTCTCTCTCCCTTCCTTTTGAGTATCAGGCTAATGAGCTGGAGACTTGGGCTGAGGAACTGACAAAATGGTTAGGACAGGATAGATTTGGACTGGATGCAGAATTTGTACAAGAAATTATTGAAGAGCTTCCTGGTATTGAGGCCTGTTCAGGATATGAATCTCTGAGGAAAAGAAGTTCTTATTCAGGATCCTTAACCATCAGAAATGGTCTCCTGAAGATTAAGACACAAGGTGGTCTTGAATGCGAGGGAGAAAAAGGATTGGATGGTTTATTTGGAAAGTCCAAAAAGCCCCGTTTGGTTGATGACCGTGGTCCTCCTGTAGGGAAGCCATTGTGCTTGAAACTTCCTCCTGAAATTGTTGGTGACTTTCATCAGGTATGCATGTGTTGTTAGTAGACCTGCTCACGGGCCGGGCAGCCCGCCCGGCCCGGATCACTGTTCACCCAATAAAAAAAATTATTTTTAAAATTTAATTATAAAAATATATAGAAAAAATAAAAAAATATTTTTTAATATAAATGAACAGTGAATATGGGCTGGTGGCCCGGCCTTGGGTAAGGAAAACAAAAAGAAATCGGGCCCCAGCCTGGCCCATGAGCAGCTCTAGTTGTTCGTTGAGGAAACAAATATAATATACCTTTTAGTGTAGAATTTCTTGTATATGAGGATCTTATTTATACTTTCTATGTTTATATACTCAGGTGTGGGAGTTATTGTGGCGCTTTGGTGAATTCATGGGTTTGAAAGAACCTTTTTTAGCAAATGAACTTGAAGAGGAGCTTATCAATCCCTGGTCTAATCAATCAAATTTCTTTCACAAATTTGACAGTGAAAGCCAAGGAGCTGATGTCCTGAGTTTATCTAGAATTGATGGTATGAGTGATCAAAATGTGTCCCCAAGTGGTGACTCTTGTACGGCAACTTCTACCGAAAATTCACATTCATTTATACAGATGGAAACAGGAGAAATGATGGAAGCTGACCAGGCTAGGCTTGCATCTCTTAGTTACAGAAGATGCTTTGGTGTGACATTGACAAAGGCTCACAGCTCACTGTTAGGGGTGCTAATAACTGAGCTGCAATCTAAGGTTGCTGCACTTGTTGATCCAAATTTTGATTCTGGAGAGTCAAGATCTAAAAGGGGAAGGAAGAAAGATATAGATAGTACAGCTCCTGCTAAAAGAGTTAAGCTCAGTGTGCTCCCAATTAATGAGTTGACCTGGCCTGAGTTAGCTAGAAGATACATGTTGTCTTTCTTATCCATGGATGGGAATCTTGACTCAGCAGAGATCACTGCCCGTGAAAGTGGTAAAGTGTTTCGTTGCTTACAAGGTGATGGTGGGGTGCTTTGTGGTTCACTTACTGGGGTGGCTGGGATGGAAGCAGATGCACTCGTAAGTTTGGCTATTGATATTTTTATTTTCTTTTGATAAACACTTTTATCTTAGAGATATTGTTGACTCAAAGTGGTGAAAATATTTCAAAAGTTTAGAAAAGCTTTCTTCAGGAATTGTTATTTGTGTATATCTTGCCTTCCCCCTTAGCACTTTTCTTTTGACAAATAATATGTCAAGATCTGCTGATGATATGCATGCTAATATGTTATGGAATTGACTTCTGTTTCAGAGTTCATGCTTTTGTAGGTATGCTTGACTGCACAGTTTATTTCAGTTTGTGCAGAATGATGTCAATTGTTTTAAAACACATTTAGCCTGGATGTTTTGCTTCTAGTTGCAGCTTTTGTTTTAATGTTCCAAGTGTTTTTGCCTCTCGAGCATATATGATCAAATAATATAGATGTATTGAAGCGTATTCGTAGATGGAAGGGTATGCAGGAAAAGAATTCACGCACTAGTTAATTTTGTGTTTCATACTGAATATTAAATTCATGGGTTCAGAAGAAGAGAATGTCTTTAATTACTCATTAACTCGTTTGAACTTCAGTTGCTTGCAGAGGCTACAAAGCGAATTTTTGGTTCTTTGAACATAAAAAGTGATGTTCTGACTGTAGAAGATGAAGGGCCTGGTCAAAATGTTGTTTGTGAAAAGAATTTTGTGAATGATGGTGATATTCCAGAGTGGGCAAAGTTGCTGGAGCCTGTCAGAAAGCTGCCAACAAATGTTGGAACAAGAATTAGAAGGTGTGTTTATGACGCTTTGGCAAAAGATCCTCCAGAGTGGGCAAAGAAAAAATTGGAGCATTCAATCAGTAAGGAAGTTTATAAGGGCAATGCATCAGGACCAACAAAGGTACTGTTCAACTACTTTATGTAGTCTTTTGGTAGTGAAGTTTACATAAGTTAAGAATTCAAAGGCATGTAGACTTTTCTCTAATGTTGAACTTATGGTGAGGGTTAATTTTTTCTGTTGTCTTCTGGGCATGATTTCTCTTTATTTTTATGCATTTTTTTATAAAGATTTTGTGGGTGTGGGGTTGTAGGTGGTATAGGCCTGAATGCTGCTGGACACAGAACAGATCAGATCATGTATTTGTGTGATTTAAATATATAAGCTTTTCTGATGCAGGAGTCTATGCCATATTTATTGATTTTGTTGTACTGTAATATTTTATCTTATGTCTGTTATATCTTAGAAGTTTCATATTTTGACTGCTTTAACCTGCCCTTTGGCCCTCCACTTTCAAATATAGTAAACTTAAAGATGAATCTTATTTAAGAATTAAGAGACTGTTTCCATATTTTTGCCCATAAATTTTAATCTCTTCATTTGTATTTATATTTTATTGTGTATTTCATTTTTTTTATTAGTAGTGTGATTGAAATCTAAGCATGAAAGTATTGCTAGTGTTGAATATTATAGAATGCTTATAAAAGAAAAAAAGTACATAATCTTTGAGCTTGATTATTCACTCTTTGAATTGATTGTTATCCTTTTTATCCTTCTGTATAATACTGTCATGTTTATCTTTTCTAGTTGCTCTTTCTTTCAGAGTTTGCTATATGTAGTAGCAAACATGATTCTAAAGAATTACTCTCTATTGTTGATTGAACACAGAAAGCTGTTCTTTCAGTGCTAGCAGATGTTCACAATGAATGTTTGGCAAAAAAATCTGAGAAAGGAATAAGTAAAAAGAAGACTGTCTTATCTTTATCTGATATTATCATGAAAGAATGTCGCATCATATTACGTCGTGCTGCTGCTGCTGATGATTCAAAGATCTTCTGCAACTTGTTGGGGAGAAAGCTAATGAATTCTAGTGATAATGATGATGAGGGACTCCTTGGATCTCCTGCAATGGTATCTCGTCCTCTGGATTTTAGGACTATTGATTTGAGATTGGCAGTTGGGGCCTATGGTGGATCACATGAAGCTTTTCTTGAGGATGTTCGTGAGGTCTGTCTGTTTCATTTGTTCCCTATTGCTTAATGTTTTCTGGTTGAACTTTTTTAAATCTTTTGTTTCTTCCCACTTGACCCTTGCATGGTTTTTGATACATACTGCTTTCTTTTTTTTCTTCTCCTGCTACTTTTTTTTTGTTGAAAGATCTCCTTTTACTTGTTTATTCAGCAGCATTTGATGATATTTGATTATTCATAGATTGGAGGTTTTAGACTTTTGTGCATCAATAAATATAGGTTACATGTGTTTGCATGAGTGAAAATTCTCTTAAGTGTGGCCTTTGAGTTTTATTTTCCGCCATTTTGCATGGCCTTATATGTTGGAAAGAAGTATAAAACTTAGGAGTTTACTATGCTCAACTATTGTTTTCAAGATGCTACCTGCATTGCCTTTTCTTTTGATTGTCAGCCTTGAACTTTGCATGAGTCATAGTTTCAATGCTTTGATGCATGCCAGTATTGCAGCTATTATCTCTTTCATATCTTGTTTTGGGGCATCTTTTTATTAAGTTTATCCTTGTACTCTTCTTGTTTTGGGCATATTTGCTCTGATCCTGGTCTTATGTACATCTTTAGAGATTGGTGGTCTTTCTCAGTTTGGAATCGTGCAGATGTAATAGCCTGTCTAATAATTGTTTCTTTCGCTTGGCAGTTATGGAGTAATGTTCGTACTGCTTTTACTGATCAGCCTGATTTGGTTGAGTTGGCAGAGTCATTATCCCAAAACTTCGAGTCCTTGTATGAACAGGAGGTTCGTAGGTTTCCTTCTGTTTCCTATTCTTTCTTTTGAAGTTAATTTCTTTTACCATTAACTGGCGAGTAAGTGCCTAAATATTGTTGTACTATGAATTATGCACCACTCACTGATGAAACTTTAATAAATGCTGAAGATTACTGATAGGTTCTTCATTTTTATGGATTAACATTGTGTTTTTAGGTAGATCCTCATAAATTAAACTTAAAGGAAAATCTTTCTTCTAATTAACTCACATGTATAAAATAAAATTATGTCATGCATATTATTCTTAATTTTGAAGGTTGTCAGTAAAATTATGTTCCACAATAGCACAATAAACAAACGATTGGAGTGTCTATCAGTTACGCTAACAGTTTCATTCAAATGAGTATATCCCCAACGCTGGAGACATATTGTGCTATGTGGTTGTATTTGCATGTTTTTCTGACTTGCTTAAAAAGGTTGTTCGAACTATGAGTTTAGGAATTTGATGTCCCTGTTGAACATGATCTTGAAGAATTATGGCTAGATTTATTATCATCTATATTTGTAAAGCAAATGAAGTTTTAGATATTTTTGTTCATTTACTTCATGAATTTAGTTCTACAACAGCCATTTTGTGCTGATGTCAATTAAAAATGATTTGCCATGTATTCTAGTTCTCTGTGGTTATTCACCAATTAGTTTTGCTTGTTTTGCATCTAGACCTAGTTTAGAGGCCTATTAAATATTCATTTATTTATTTTGTTGCAGGTACTTATCCTAGTTCAGAAATTGGCTGAATATGCTAAATTGGAATGCTTGAGTGCTGAGACAAAGAAGGAAATAAATGATATACTTGCTTCGACAAGTGATATACCCAAAGCGCCTTGGGATGAGGGAGTCTGCAAAGTGTGTGGTATTGACAAAGATGATGATAGTGTTCTTTTGTGCGACACTTGTGATGCTGAGTATCATACTTATTGCTTGAATCCTCCACTGGCAAGGATCCCTGAGGGGAACTGGTATTGCCCTGCTTGTGTTGTCAGCAAACGTTTGGTTCAAGATGCATTGGAATGTTCACATGTTATCATCCGACGGAGAGGCAAAAAGTATCAGGGAGAGGTTACCCGTGGTTACTTGGAAGCACTTGCACATTTAGCAGCTGTAATGGAAGAAAAAGAGTATTGGCAGTTTAGCATAGATGAGGTTTGTCTATGGACTCTACTTGGTGTTCATTTTTTTAGTCTTATAGTCTTTGGTTAACCTTTCTTTTATTGATATTGTACTTGAAAATTTTGATCTGTTTGATTGCATGTTGACTGCACGCTGGCTGAATTTTGCTTATTAATTTTCTTTTGCAACGTTTCATGATAAAACAGCGGTTATCATGTTCTTGCTAGTTGCACGTTTCCTTGAATTGAAATGCATTTATGGTGGCTATTTTAGATCAGAACTGTTGTGATGGTGATATATTCCGTTCCTTTCATCTGCTGGGATCACTTATAATTTAACTTGTCAATGACATTTGCTATCCCCGTTTTTTGTTAGTGTGCACTTATGCTGCAAACTTTTCCTCTGCTTTTGTTGGGTCTGTTACCTGGAATTTAGCCCCTACTTTTGTTTAGGCTGAGAATTGACTTCAAACTTCCATCATATCCTGCATTTTACTACTCTTTGCATCTTGTGGTTCGGTTCCATGGTGAAAGAAGTTATTCTCGTACATTTATGTAAATATGAGATCAAATCCTTGTATCTCCATACTAGAGCATGGTGATGTTAGCCATAACTTTTGTGAGGTGAAATAGAATGGGAAAAGGAAATGTAAGGTTGAAATATGTGTATTAAGTGTAATATGGGGAGATGCCTAGGCAAATGATTAATGGCGAGTATATGATAGTATCTTTGCTTCCTTGAGGGTTAAGAATTGCTGTGTTCTAAACAAAATGGTCTTTTGCTTCTTAGTTATCCCAGGGAGAAATTGCTGTGCTTTGAGATAAATGATTAACTGTTTGTACATTTTGCTGTCTTTTATAACTAAAAAAGGTCAGTGTGTCGTTCTCGATAACAAATGCTTCAATGATGTAGGAAAGTAGTATGTCTTATGCTAGTGTGAGTTTTGGGTTCTTTTACATAATGTATAGTGGTCTTGAGCTCTCTGTTTTTTTCTTCAATTAATGAAACTTCTTTATATTCTGGTGCAGAGAGCCTTCTTGCTCAAGTTTTTATGTGATGAATTGCTTAACTCAACGCTTATCCGTCAACATCTTGAAAATTGTGCTGAAACAACATTTGAGTTGCATCAGAAATTACGTTCTGCCTATGTAGAATGGAAAAACCTTAAATCTAGGGAAGACTTTGTTGCTGCAAGAGCTGCAAAGTTCGAGGCAAGTATGATTAATGCTGTTGGAGATGTTGCTGTAAAGGATGGTGATGATCGGCTTCCATCAGATGGTGGGAAAGAGGCTGCTGACCTTAATGGTTCAAATAAATATGCATCTGGTACTTACACAGAGAAAAGTTTTACTAGCAATGGCCAATGTTTTAATCCAATGGATACTGAGGCTCAATTAAAGGGTGACCAGGCCATTGTGGATGCCAGCAAAGTATTGTCTCAAAGAAGTGATAAATCCTTTAGACCAAGTGAGTTGCCCGTATCAAATCATTTGCCCCAAGAAATTGATGACTCAAGGAAAGAAACCAATTTCCAGGGTAAGTTGGAAGAGTCTAAGAGAATGGATGTGGCTTCTCCACCATCTCCTTCAGATTGTAACGGACAGTGTCTGCCATCTGATGTGACAAGCCTTCATGCAGCTAAGCAAGTGCCTTCTGTTGCTGAGAACGAGTCACAATCTCACCACCTTGAGTTGAACACTATCAAGAGTGATATTCAACATCTGCAGGACTTAATTACCAGCTTAGAATGTCAGCTTTTAAAGCTATCTGTTCGGAAGGAGTTTTTGGGAAGTGATTCTTCCGGCCGACTGTACTGGATTTCAGCCATGCCAGGTGGACATCCACAGGTTATTGTTGATGGAAGTTTGGTGTTGCATAAGAGAAGAAATTTTCTGGGCTATGAGGAGCGAGAGCATTACACTTCAGTTAACTGGAATTTTACTTCTGCCAGCACAGATACTGGTATTAAAGCAGAGGGGTCAAAGGCTTCCTGTCCGTTTCTGTACAATGCCAAAGATGCTATTTCAGTTGGTTCACCATGGGTTACATATCAATCAGATGCAGAAATTGAAGGACTCATTGATTGGTTGAATGATAATGACCCAAAAGAAAAAGAGCTAAAAGAGGCTATTTGCCAGAAGCTAAAGTTCCAGGATTATCAAAAAATGAAAAAACAAGTTCAGGATGAGTGCCAAACTGCATTTTCAATGTCCAATGGTTCTGATAAAGCTTCTTTTTCTAGTTTTCTTGTTACCAAGGCAGCAATGTTACTGGAGAAGAAGTATGGTCCCTGCTTTGAGTCAGAAATAACTGAATCCTCAAAGAAGCGAGGAAAAAAGGCAAAGTTGATTATTGAAGATAAAATGTACAGGTGTAAATGCTTAGAGCCTGTTTGGCCCTCCAGAAATCATTGCATCTCTTGCCACAAAACATTTTTTAGTGATGTCGAATTCGAGGATCATAATGATGGTAGGTGCAATCTGGATCCACCTGCTAATGAGAAGGGAAAGTCAGTTGGTGATTCTTTAAAAAGAAAGGGGAATATGAAATTTGATATTAATCGGGTAGATTGTACTGTTGACACAGAAATTGTTGAAACTTCTAAAGGTGGGCATTCTGAGTTGAGCTCAAGGTTGATCAAATTTCAAAATGAAGGAGTAGTTTGTCCTTATGACTTTGAGGAGATCAGTACCAAATTTGTGACAAGAGATTCCAATGAAGAATTGGTGCGGGAAATAGGTCTTATCGGTTCAAATGGGGTTCCATCATTTGTCTCATCTGTTACTCATTTTGTTAGTGACCCTACACTAATGATTGGTCCTCCTCACCAAGAAATAGGGGATTTAGGGGATGAGTTGAAAGTTACTAAGAGGCCTGGTTTGTCACAAGGAAATAAGAGTGTGGCTAATGGAATCAATGAAGGCTTATCTGATTATTCTTTCAGAAGGTCTGTTGCAAATGAGATTAAAGTGCAAAAGACCAAAAGACCAGCTTTGAGATGTTTGGAACAAAGGGATAGAATATCCTCTGCAGATAAGTATTCTCCTGAACTGGGTATTGGTCGCTGCTGTGTAGTCCCCCAATCTTCGTTAAGGCCCTTAGTTGGTAAGGTTTCACAGATTTTGCGGCAACTGAAGATTAATTTACTCGATATGGATGCTGCACTCTCTGAAGAAGCTTTGAGACCATCAAAGGCATGCATGGAAAGGAGATGGGCCTGGCGTTCATTTGTTAAATCTGCAGAAACAATATACGAGGTTTGTCTCGATCCCTTTGGGCTTTCTAATAGTAGCAAGTATTTTTGTAAATTGTAACCATCATCCATCATTGACCACATTTTACTTTTCTTAAACTGGTAGCACTAACTATTTCTTTCATGTTCTTTATGATGCATCTTGTATTTGGTTGAATATTTCCTTAAAATTTTAAGAGTATTGATTTTCTTTTCTTGGGTTTGTTTATGGCAGGTTGTGTCATTAACTTTTATCTGATGTAATGCTAGTTTTCTCTCAAGTGACCTTTTCACTCTGCTGTTTCTGGTTAATATAGTCATGGTCCATTAGTTTCACGATGCACGAACTGAATTACTAGTTCCTTTTGAATTAATGTTTGCTTTAAGAACAGATATAGAAGTTAAAGTGTTTGCTTTGAGATTCAGTTTTTCTTACTTCATTGATTTGTTGGGATTGGATAAAACATCTTCTTGTCTTTTCAGATGGTCCAAGCAACAATTGTATTGGAGGACATGATTAAGACCGAGTACTTGAGGAATGAGTGGTGGTATTGGTCATCGCTATCTGCAGCTGCGAAAGTTTCCACCATGTCTTCTCTTGCCCTACGTATATACTCCCTTGATGCAGCCATTGTTTATGAAAAGTCATTTGAGTTTCATTCGATTGACAATTTGAAGCCCAGCAGCATCCCAGACCCAAAGCTGCTCCCCAACTTGGATCCGCCAGAGAAGTGCAAGGTGAGCAGGAAGACTAGCAAGAAAAGGAAGGAACCGGAGGGTTGATCTTTGTGAACTAGGATTTTCGAATCTGAGACGGTCTTATTTCAATTAAAATTGATCCCTGTGGCAAGGGAAGCTGGTGGCAGGAATGTGTCACAAGAATATCAAGAGGGTCCTAGAATCAGAACCAAAATGTTGGGTTTGTTGGTTCAGGTTTGCCCTAACTGTTTGGACCTAGAGTTCTGCTGTCAGTGCCCCGTGTACATATTGATAAGGCTAACATTCTAACTTGGATGCTTTGATTCAGAACCAGAATTCATAGAAGCACCTATGGTGTTGGAAGCACGAGGACCAATTGACAAGTGAAAATGCATCCAATTTTGGACTGATTTCTGCTGCATCTTTTCGATTACTTTCTTGGGAAGCAGAAGGGCAATTTGCCACAAAGAGCAAGATTTATATACATATACAACATGATTAATGTAAAAGGAAAAAGAAAAGTTGAGCAGGTGTAGGCAACATTTCATTCTTTATACATCTCTCTTTCTCTCGCTCTACCCTTTTGTTTTTCATCTGATGTTCCACGGATGTGGCAGAGTTCCCTCGAAGAATGAAAATTCATGCTTTTTTCCTTCTTTCTATCTTTCTTTGTTCAGTTTGTTTTTTGTTTTTTGTTTTTGAGCTTTATAAAGCTGGCACAAGTGCTGACTGACGGCTGTTTCTATTTGAATATGGCCCAATCTTCATCGCTTACCTTATAAATGCTGTTGATTATTAGCTAACTATTTCAAGTGAATCTTGATGCCTTATCTGACTGCTGACCAGCCCGAAATACGGGTTGCTTTGTTTGGAATGAAAGTTGCTCTCATACAGCCTTTTCCATCCAGGAATATTGGTTGATCATGGGGTTCAGTGCTTGTAGGAAAACGCCAATAGCCTGCCTCGGCATGTAGAGACAGGTAATTTCTTGTTCCAAACTCTTCTTCTTTTTGTTCAAATAATTTGGCTGTTTAGAATTTCCCAACTTTGATGGACATGTAATTTCCCCTACTATAATTATCCAAAAAAAAAAAAATTTCCCCTACTATCCTTTTGTCCTAGTTATCTTCTTCCTTTTGCTTTTCTCTTAGCTCTTTGTTTTTTTGCTCTTTGTTTTTTTTTTTTTAGAAAAAGAAGGCAGGGGTGGGGTGTTTGGTTATGTTATTATAGATGATGTAAACTGCAGGTTCTTGCATGGTTTGATTCAGTCTTCAAGCCCTAATTTTATGGGTTACTAATGCATCTGTGGGATAAATTTGAAACTTTCCCCTTTTTGGATCGGATGAGCTTGATAATTCGATAAATTTGCATCTTTTTCGACTTGACAATTCGTGTTGTATAGATTTTGATACCTTCATGTGTTCGTATCGTGTTTTTGTTATTTTTTCGTGTCGTGTATTTATTATTTTTTTCTTATCGTATCCAAAATTTTCAGGTCTATGAATTTTATTCCTTAGTGACATTCAATTCCTTAATGTGTTGGTTACACAGAAACTATGACTTAAAAGTCAATGGAAATCTTGAAGGTATATAAGAAAATGAGTTGAACAACAAAGATCAGATAATGACATGAAAAAGGCAATTTTGTTTTCAATCTCAACTGAAGATCAGAAACTGAGTTGGGGATAAATTTGGCAAACAAGGAGGTAGGTAGGAGACCAAGAACAAGAAACCTGTAAAAATCTCATCTCCCGTTCATTTAATTTGCCAGGAACAGGTTGCACCACCATCCTGATTCCAGGTTATAACATATAGCAGCTGCAGCCTGCAAATCCTGGGAATCTGCAACTTCAACAATCAATATTTGGAGAATTGCTTGAGCTTATCAAAAATCTTTTTGCAGGCTCAATAGATTAACTCGAATTCAGCTCTTTGAACAGGAATACATGTACATAGACCTGTCCAAGAGTCGAGCTACCCTCTAAATTCGAAGGTCCGTTCATATTTAAAAAGGGTTTGGATAAAAATATTAGGTCCGAAAAATGGGCAAAAAAATGAGACTTGTTTAAAAAATGGGTCGGTCTTGACTTATCAAGGCTTGAATCCGGTCTAGTCCGGCCCATGGATACCTCTACATGTACATATCATTGAGTCAAATGTTCAGATATCTTTTAACTAGAACTAGGATAATTGGAATCCAATATGATTTCTATCTGAAGGTAATAAATTTCCAGCTGTTAGTTCTTGACATGGAGAGTTTCCAAATTGCTCCCAAACCCAAACGATGAACAATATAGGCCTTAATTACTTGGTAATCGCAATGCATTATTACCCTTTTTGCACAAATAAATGTCACAGCCACACTTATAGCTTACTGTTTAAAGAAATGTTTCCATTCAATTTATTCAAAATCATATTTAAAGTCAACCAATGCATTGAATGTGTGAATATTTCTAAAAGTGATATCTTATAATCTTAATAAGACATTTTAAGCTGGTTTTTTAGGACAGAGTAACTGCATTTTCATGAAAGTCCTACAATATAACAGGGAAGTTTAGCCACATTTATCAATGCTAGGATTCGAATTTTATATCTGTTAGATGCTACCACTTAAAGGTAACTGCATGAACCTATTAGACTAAGTCCCGAATTCTCGTAACCATGAATACTTGAACATTCATATATATAGTTTACTTGGACAACACGTCCGAATAGGCATCACATTTGGATTTAATAGCCTCAAAATTCATGGGTGTCACTTGAGCAGTGGTTAACCAGACTACCAAAACTATGGTTAGGAAGTTCTTGAAGTGAAGCATGAGACTACTCATGGGGGATTTGAATGAGATTTGGTCCACATTATCATCATTCAACATGTGAAATTAATGAGACAAAAAATGCATTATCCATCTTTTTTTTATTTTTTATTTTATTGCTTTCCCTTTTTGAGAAGAAAAATTGAACTCAAATTGCTTCTTTTCCCATTATCCCATCAGCATCAAATTAATGCTTTTAAGTAACAGCTATGATATTGCTAAGACTAAAATTTATGCAGATTTGGCAAGCTTAATCTGACTCAGCTTTTTTCTATCCAATCACAGCTTTACCATATTGCAGTCTAGAGGAGTAACTTTGGTCTGTTTGTATCCAAACTAGGTAATTCAATCATTTTCATCAGCTCCAATGACATGATGTGGAGGGATTTAACTGGCTGCTTTTTATACCTTACAATGAACCTAACTGCACATGATCATTAACATGATCTCCAACTGCTACATTTTGGCCTCGTAGCATAAAGGATAAAGGCAAACTAAATTCCCATTTAGTATAAAACCATTTAATTCTCAGTTAGGAAAGATTCTGAGTTATTGCATTCAAATTTCAATTCTTTTGGATTATAATATAATCACATTCACATACAAATTCATCAGCTAATATATATAGCTGTCTGATATTTGTATTTTACAAGTACTACTACTACTACTGCTGCTTTCTTGTTTTTGATTCTTCATTTTGTTCTTGCACTCTTCATCCTCCTTTTTTTTTTTTTTTTTTCAAAGTATAAGCTTCAAAGATGGTTAGTGCTGAGGTTGCAAGGACTATTGTAGGGATCATTGGTAAGTTATTTGAAGTCCTAAGCTCCACTTCTAGTGATTGTCTGATATGACATTCTTGATGGCTACATTTGCATATAAACAATTTGCTATATAGTTCTTGTTTCTTCTAGTTTAATGGCAATTTCTTGACATGTTTTTGAGCGGTAGATTCTTCAGAATGATCAAAGGGGAAAATATTAATTATGATTCAGTTCTTGTTTTTCTCTAAGAATTTGTATGATCATGTTCTTGTCGTGTTTTGGTTTTTGCAGGAAATGTCATCTCATTCTTCCTATTTGCATCACCAATGTAAAATTCTGTCTCTCAAAACTCTTTTTGTGTATGTTTTATCTTTGTGTTTCAAATGTATCTTAGGAAGTTGAAATCTTGCTCTTCCTGCTACATTACATCCTCTACATGTGGAAATCAAGCATATTTTTTTACCCTTCTATAAGAAAAGAAAAACAGTAATTTTTAATCTTTCTTTGCTGACCCTATGAACCTGGATCAGAGAATGTCTGGTATGTGTTCAACATAGATATGTTTAATTTTTTAAAGTTTTCCATAATTTCAATGATCATACTCTCATACCCATATCCAAATATACGTCGGGCACAAATATCGAATACGTATATTTAAAAAAAAAATTGAAGAGTACCGATAACATAGCTCTTAGACTCTTTCAGTTTCAGATCATTTTCAGCTCATATGGCTGGACAGGATGATTGGTTAACCCTACCTTATTAACCAATGTGTCCTGAATTTATACTAGGCCATGCCCCAATGAATTTGACCATTTTCCCATAAGAAAAAAAAATCTAAATCTAAATAGAAATTGAAATAATGTTTTGTTATTACAGACCAACATTTGTGAAGATCAAGAAGAAAAAAGCAGTGGAGGAATTTAAACCAGATCCTTACATAGCAACAGTAATGAATTGCATGTTATGGATATTCTATGGTTTACCAATTGTTCATCCTGATAGCACCCTTGTTGTCACCATTAATAGCATTGGACTTGCAATGGAGCTCCTTTATCTCACCATCTTCTTCTTCTATGCTCCCACGAATGGCCGAGTAAGTAATAACATACCAAAATTATCTAATACACTCATGGATGAAAAAACCGGACCGGATCGGTCGGATCGATTCAATCGGGAATTGAAAGTCTATTCGATTCGGTGCTATATAAAAAATCGGATATCATTTGTACCGGCTTAAAATCGATTCAACGAAAACCTGAAAAAAATCATTTTTTTTTATTTTTTTCAAAAATATAAAAAATATTTTTTTTTTTATAAGATATGAGATTTGAATTCATAACCTCTTAGAATTATAACAAAGACCATACCACTAAACCAAATGCATTTTTTTTTTTTAAATCTTGTTTAAGTGAACCGGGAATCGGAAGTCATACCGATTTGACCTTCCATCTGATTTTCTTAATCTTGGATACACTGTCGTTAAAATTTAAAAATTCCAACAGCAGGTTTAATATGGTGACACATGCACGATCAGTTTCTTAATCCCATTATGGAATTTAAAAGTTTCCTCGACGATATATAAAAAAAACGAACTCATATATAAAATTGTATATAATTTTTTTTTTTTTTTAAATGTAATTGCAGGTCAAGGTTATTGGGTGGCTTTGCATAGAGATTATGTTTTTGGGGGTTGTGGCCTCAAGCACATTGCTATTGCGCAAAACTCATGTCCAAAGATCTGCCATTGTTGGAATCCTTTGTGTCATATTTGGGGTGCTAATGTATGCTTCACCTCTTACCATCATGGTAAGCCATATCTCTTTGGATTATTATTCCGGGGTTTACACGCTTTTGTAATTTTTTCATACGATTTATATTTTTATAAATTGAACGTTGGATTTAATAATATAATTGTATTCGTCGTGCACGTAAAATTTCGAATCGATATGATATTCCTGTCATATCGATAGAGAATACTGTCTTTTTCAATATATATAACGGTTGAAAGTTTTTTATATCAGAACAAATACTTAAACATTTTTAATTTACTCGAAACTCGACGTGCATGATCTACGCGAATAGAACATGAAATACGACTGTCGGATTAAAAAAATATAAATCGTATTAAAAGTTACGGAAACGTGTAAACCATGCTTGTGGAATTAAAAAAAATTCACTGACAGTGTATATGATAATAATTATATTTATGTTATCTAAATTTATTACTCTATTTAAGACCATAATCAAATTTACCACTTATATATTTTTAACTTAATATAATTTTATTATTATACTTTTTATTTCAGTGAGGATATTAAGGAATATTTTACAAAATATTTTGATTTTTATCTTTTTATAACCAAATTAAAAATATATATATATATATATAATATGATAAAAATTCTACTTATTCAAGGCTTCATTTAAAAGTTCGGTTGGAAGCACGCTCATCAAACCCTTTAAATATATAAATGGTAAATTTGAATCATAATCGTATAATCGTATCGTATGTTATTTTATTTTGTGAATGTTCCAACTTTGTTTTTATTTATGATTATTTTACAGATGAAGGTGATTAAGAGAAAGAGTGTGAAATACATGCCATTTTACCTTTCATTAGCCAACTTTCTTAATGGAATTATTTGGGTGACTTATGCCCTCATTCGCTTTGATCTCTATATCTTGGTAACTATTTCTTGGAAACTTGATTTTTAATTGACAATAAAGAAACAAAAAAAAAAAAAAACTTTAATTTAATTGAAACTTAATATATATATATATATATATTTGCTTGATCTTGTAGATTGGAAATGGATTGGGGGCACTATCTGGAGCAATACAGTTGATTCTCTATGCTTGCTACTTCAGGTCTACCCCGAAAGATTATGATGACGACGACGACGATAATAATTTCGACCTCGTTAAGCCATCTGAACTGCAACTCTCCGGTCGCAATGGAGCGGCTAGACCAACAGTTTGATCATTGATTTCTAAAGCAATGAAACTCATATTCTATGTAATTTTTCTACCAAGAATTATATGAACTAAGTTAATATTCGCGCGATGCTGTGAACGAAAAAAATTATCGTTTTATTTTATGTATTTATTTAAAAAAAAGGATTATATTTTATTGAGAATAATTTTTTTAAAGAAAATAAAAACGATTAAGGATGATGAAATGAAAAAAAAAATAAAAGTTATAGAGTAATATATGTGAAAGGTGAACAAAGTACAAATATATAAAAAGAAAAATTGTGAAATAAAAACTTGATGAATAGAAAATTCGGGGAAAAAAAAAGGAAACTGAAGTTAATCCTTTAAAAACACGAAAAAAATGCTTAGAAAACTTAAAATCGTTAAGTTTTTTGACAAACAAAGGAACACACATTTTTTTCACTAAATTGATTCACAATAACAAACTATGTAAAATAGAAGGTCAATTGAGATACAACACGAACAAATATAAGGAAAATAAAAAAAAATAAAACACAACAAAAAAAATGATATGAATACGATACAAATACATGAACGTGTAAAAATATATATAAAATAAATTATTAACATGTGAAAATTTATATAATTTATAATACTTTAAACAAACAAATGAATTTTTAACGTGTAAAAAATATATTTTATTTTTTAATATTTAATAAAATAATATTCGTATATTTTTCGTATCATAATCGTATTTAAGGTATTTTCTATTTGTATACAATTTGATGTGCTAATAATTTGTGTTATATAGATTTTGACATGTTTGTGTATTCGTGTTGTGTCCGTATTTTTTTCCGTATCGGACGTATTTTGACACCCTTCCTAAACTCCCTCATCTACAAAAATTATCTTATGAATATAATACTTTAAATACAATTATGTCACATAAAAAATTAAAAATACACGAACACGACATAAATACACGAATTATCAAATCTAACAAACTCTTCCATTTATCTCCATCACATTTTTTATTTTTTTAATATTTAAAAAAAATTAAAACTTAAATTTAATTTTTTTTTTTTAAAAGAAAAGGATTAGAGAGGCCGACACTCCACTTTGTCCCTCATTTAAATTTTTTTCAAATTAAAAAAACAAAACAAAAAAGGGGAAGGTGAACCGTGGCAGGCAATATGAAAAGCCTCACGATGAGAAAAATTTTCTATATAATGGATGGATAGATTTATAATATTTTATATAAATTATTAACGTGTAAAAATTTATATAATTTTATAATATTTTAAAAACACAAAAAATAATAAGAATGCACAATTTTTTTTAAAAAAATTGAATCACAATGAAAAACTATGCAAAATATGAGATAAACTGAAACACGACACAAACACAACATAAAAAAAAAATAATTAAAACACAACACGAAAAATAACATGAACACGACACAAAAATAAAAATATGTAAAAATATACATAAAATAAATTATTAACGTGTAAAAAATTATATAAATTTATAATACTTGATATAAATTATTAACGTATGTGTAAAAATTTATATAAATTTATAATATTTTGAAAATAAAAAAAAGAATACGAATACGTCACGAATACACAAAAAAATTTTCTAAATTGAATCACTATGACAAATTATGTAAAATATGAAATGAATTGAGAGACGATACGAACACAGTATAGAAAAAATAATTAAAACACAACATAAAAAATAACATGACACTACACAAATATACGAACGTGCAAAAATATATATAAAATAAATTATTAATATATATAAATTTATAATACTCTAAATAAAATAAAAAAAATCGAATACATAATTTTTTTTTCCTCACCTTTTTTTCTTTTCTCTTTTCTTTCATTAAAAAAAAGTTGAACAGTATAAGACGACGTGGACACCTTTTTTAAGGTGAAAAATATCCTATATTTATTGTGTTAGAATCCCACATCGGTGGGAGAATTGTTAGAGTTCCTCCTTGAAGGCTATATAAAGAGCCTTAAGGAGAAGTATTAAAACCATCCCAAGAATTATCTCTTCCTCTCTTGTATACTTTCTTATATTCTTTGTGAGGTTGTTCTCTCCTAGTATTTAGAGAGAGGTGTTGTAATATTTTCTCATAGTGAAATTCTTCTAGTCTTGCCCCGTGGTTTTTCCCTTTATTCATTGAGGGTTTTCCACGTTAAATTTTGTGTGTTCAGTTCCTATTTTCTCATCTCTTCCATCACTCTGGTACCTAACAGTGGTATCAGAGCCATTGGTTCGTGGTCCTTATTCCGCTGCAGTGAAAGTGTTGGTTCTTAGTATGCTCTGTGGTTGCAGTATTGTCTGATCTTCCACATCAGAAAAGAATTATTCTTGTTGCTGGAAATAAAGTGTGGTAGTGTGAAAGTGTCTAGGGAAGTTCTGGCTAGGAAAGACTTGGTATTTAAGTGTGTCTATCAGTGACCCACCTCTCTTTCCTGGGAACCTACCTGGTGCACTATTCACGGGCTACGGTCACTGTTCCAGTATACGGTCACTGTTCCAGTATACGGTCACTATTCACAGATACGGTTACTATTCATACGTGTGGTTGTATACTTTTGCAGTAATTGTTAACGTATACTGGATTTGTTCTAGTATACGACATACGTACAATACTGTTCACGTATACGGTACTATTCACGGTGAAATAGTGTAACTCGCTTCAGTTCGTGTACAACCATGGCAGCAAAATTCGAGATAGAGAAGTTCAGTGGGAGAAATTTCTCCTTGTGGAAATTGAAGATAAGAGCAATTTTGAGGAAGGATAATTGTCTAGAAGCAATTGAAAGTAGACCCACAGAAATGACTGATGAAAAGTGGAAAGAGAAGGATGACAATGCTGTTGCCAATCTGCACCTAGCAATGACGGATTCAGTTTTGTCAAGTGTTGCAGAGAAGAAGACTGCAAAGGAGATTTGGGATGTTCTAAACAAATTGTACGAGGTGAAGTCACTTCACACCAGAATATTCTTGAAGAGGAAACTCTACACTCTTCGAATGAGTGAATCCACGTCGGTAACGGATCACATCAACACTCTGAATACGCTATTTGCTCAACTCACAACATCAGATTTCAAAATAGCGGAAAATGAACGTGCGGAACTTCTACTTCAGAGTTTACCAGATTCGTATGATCAACTCATCATCAACATCACAAATAACAATGTTAGTGACTCTCTTCACTTTGATGATGTTGCCGGTGCTATTCTTGAAGAAGAATCCAGGCGCAAGAATAAGGAGGAAAGGTCAGAAAATTCAAAGCAAGCAGAGGCTTTAACGGTGATGAGAGGCAGATCAACAGAACGTGGCTCCAGTGGGAGTCAGAATCATGGTAGATCAAAATCTCGAAGAAGGAAGAATCTTAAATGCTACAATTGTGGCATGAGAGGGCACTCGAAGAAGGAGTGTTGGCATAATAAGAAGGGTGGAGAAAAGAATTCTGAAACATCAACCTCCCAAGGTTGTGTTGCAAGTACCTCAGATGATGGAGAAATCTTGTATAGTGAAGCAACGACTAGTTCTAAAGGCGGAAAGAAACTCAATGATGTCTGGATAATGGATTCAGGTGCGACATGGCACATGACTCCACACCGAGATTGGTTTTGCACTTATGAACCTATTTCGGAAGGATCTGTGTTCATGGGAAATGATCACGCCTTAGATATTGCTGGAGTCGGTACCGTCAGATTAAAAATGCATGATGGTACTGTTCGCAAAATTCAAGGGGTACGACATGTGAAGGGCTTAAAGAAGAACTTATTGTCAATTGGACAATTGGATGACCTCGGGTGCAAGATCCACACTGAATGTGGAATATTGAAAGTAGTGAAAGGAAACCTTGTGGTGATGAAAGCAGAGAAGATCACAAGCAATCTATACATGCTTTTGGGAGAGACGTTGCAAGAGGCAGATGCATCAGTTGCAGCAGCCAGCCAAGAAGAAACGACGATGATGTGGCATCGCAGATTAGGCCATATGTCAGAGCGAGGCTTGAAAGTCCTTGCAGAACGCAATCTCCTGCCCGGGCTCAAGATGGTCAATTTACCTTTCTGTGAGCACTGTGTGATAAGCAAGCAGCATAGATTGAAGTTTGCTAAAGTAACTACAAGAAGCAAACACATACTGGACTTAATCCATTCTGATGTGTGGGAGTCACCAGAAATATCCCTGGGTGGAGCAAAGTATTTTGTATCATTCATTGATGACTATTCCAGGAGATTATGGGTGTACCCAATCAAGAAGAAGTCAGATGTGTTTCCAGTATTCAAGGAGTTCAAAGCACAAGTAGAGCTTGAAACTGGGAAAAGAATCAAGTGCTTGAGGACAGACAATGGAGGAGAATATGTAGACGGTAACTTTCTAGCATTCTGTAAGAAAGAGGGTATTATGAGACAATTCACGGTTGCACATACGCCTCAACAGAATGGTGTAGCAGAGCGGATGAACAGAACTCTCCTAGATAGAACAAGAGCCATGCTAAGAACAGCGGGATTGGCCAAATCTTTCTGGGCAGAAGCAGTCAAAACCACCTGTTATGTGATAAATCGATCACCATCAACGGCGATTGGTTTGAAGACGCCTATGGAGATGTGGAAAGGAAAGCCAGCTGATTATTCTTCTCTACATGTGTTTGGATGTCCTGTGTACGTGATGTACAACTCCCAAGAAAGAACAAAGCTGGATCCAAAATCCAGAAAATGTATATTCTTGGGTTATGCTGACGGTGTTAAGGGGTATCGCCTGTGGGATCCCACTGCCCGCAAGGTTGTTGTCAGCAGAGATGTAGTTTTTGCAGAAAATGAACTGCAAAGTGAGCAAACAAATGACAACACTTCAAAAGAGACTGCTACAGTGCAGATGGATAGAAATTCTCAAGAAGATGATTCTTCTGAAGCAGAACCAGAGCATGAGGTACCAGAACCAGTTGAGTCCGAGGCTGTAGAAGTTCGACGGTCAACTCGTGAGAGAAGGCCTCCAAATTGGCACACGGAGTATGTTACGGAGAGCAATGTTGCATACTGTCTTTTAACAGAGGATGGAGAGCCATCAACTTTTCATGAAGCTACTAGTAGCCCAGATGCTTCTCTGTGGATGACAGCAATGCAGGAAGAAATTGAAGCTCTTCACAAGAACGAGACATGGGAACTGGTGGAATTACCACGTGGCAGAAAAGCCATTGGTAACAAATGGGTCTACAAGATCAAGCGGGATAGCAATGATCAAGTAGAACGATATCGTGCTAGATTGGTTGTAAAAGGATATGCTCAGAAAGAAGGTATTGACTTCAACGAGATATTTTCTCCAGTTGTCAGACTTACTACTATCAGAGTAGTGTTGGCTATGTGTGCTGCATTTGATTTACATCTTGAACAACTAGATGTAAAGACGGCTTTTCTACATGGAGAGCTTGAAGAAGAAATTTATATGCTCCAACCAGAAGGTTTTGTTGAAACAGGCAAAGAGAACTTGGTTTGCAGGTTGACCAAATCTCTGTACGGTCTAAAGCAGGCGCCCAGATGTTGGTACAAGAGATTTGATTCTTTCATAATTAGCCTTGAATACAACAGACTGAGTTCAGACCATTGTACGTACTACAAGAGGTTTGATGATAATGATTTCATTATTTTGCTGTTGTATGTGGATGACATGTTGGTGGTAGGCCCCAACAAAGATCGAATCCAAGATTTGAAGGCACAGTTGGCTAGGGAGTTCGATATGAAGGACTTGGGACCCGCAAACAAGATTTTAGGGATGCAAATTCACCGAGACAGAAAAGACAGGAAAATTTGGCTTTCTCAAAAGAATTATCTGAGGAAGGTCTTGCGACGCTTCAACATGCAAGACTGTAAGCCAATATCTACCCCACTTCCTGTCAATTGTAAATTATCCTCAGGTATGAGTCCTAGCAATGAAGCAGAGAGGATGGAAATGTCTCGAGTACCGTATGCATCAGCGGTGGGAAGCCTTATGTATGCTATGATATGTACAAGACCAGACATTGCACAAGCAGTGGGAGCGGTCAGTCGATTTATGGCAGATCCTGGTAGAGAGCATTGGAATATTGTTAAGAGGATCCTTAGATACATTAAAGGAACCTCGGATGTTGCATTATGTTTTGGAGGATCAGAACTTGTTGTCAGGGGTTATGTTGATTCAGATTTTGCAGGTGATCTTAATAAAAGGAAATCCACTACTGGCTATGTGTTCACACTTGCAGGAGGAGCGGTAAGCTGGTTATCTAAGTTACAGACTGTTGTAGCTTTGTCTACTACAGAAGCTGAGTACATGGCAGCTACCCAAGCATGCAAGGAAGCAATATGGATACAAAGGTTAATGGAAGAACTCGGGCACAAGCAGCAGAAGATTATTGTGTATTGTGACAGTCAGAGTGCCTTGCACATTGCAAGGAATCCAGCCTTTCATTCCAGGACAAAGCATATAGGTATACAGTATCACTTTGTTCGAGAAGTAGTAGAAGAAGGAAGTGTGGATATGCAAAAGATTCACACCAAAGACAACCTAGCAGATGTTATGACAAAGTCAATCAACACTGACAAGTTTATTTGGTGTCGATCCTCCTATGGTCTATCAGAAACGTAAGCAACATGGAATGGCAAGACAGAAAGAGTGGTGTGAAGATATGATTGGTTTAATCAAATCTTCAAGTGGGAGAATTGTTAGAATCCCACATCGGTGGGAGAATTGTTAGAGTTCCTCCTTGAAGGCTATATAAAGAGCCTTAAGGAGAAGTATTAAAACCATCCCAAGAATTATCTCTTCCTCTCTTGTATACTTTCTTATATTCTTTGTGAGGTTGTTCTCTCCTAGTATTTAGAGAGAGGTGTTGTAATATTTTCTCATAGTGAAATTCTTCTAGTCTTGCCCCGTGGTTTTTCCCTTTATTCATTGAGGGTTTTCCACGTTAAATTTTGTGTGTTCAGTTCCTATTTTCTCATCTCTTCCATCACTCTGGTACCTAACATATTGTATAGATAAATTTGTAGTAGTTATAAGGCTCTTTTTCTATAGATTGCAAATTAGAGTACTTAGTTTTAGGTAGTTATAAGTATGTTGAAGATTTCTGTCTATCAAAAACATAGTATTTTGAAGATTTCTTGAGAGGTTGAAACTAATTATATATTGGAATCATGAATGTAATAATGATGAATATGAAATAGGAATGTTTGTTTACAATATATAACAAATATCTATATTATCTTAATTTGGATGAATGTCGAAGATAAATGTGTAATATCACAAACAACAAATATAAATTTCTCCTCAAGTCATATGCCAAAAGTAGATCTGTTAATTTGTATATTAGTATTGTATTTTTGTTATTTTCGTTTATCATAATAATATTTAAAATATTATATATTTATATCAATTTTGACACGTTAATAATTCGTATTATATAAATTTTGATATATTTGTATATTTATGTCGTGTTTATGTTATTTTTTATATCATATTATATTTTATATATTATTTTTGTATTAAATTTATATCATGTAACCGTATCTTGTATAAATTCTTTTATACAAGCACACTTCACAAGGGGAAAAAAAAACATTTAAAGAAGATGAGAGAAAAAAAAAAAAAAAAAAATCTTATCCAGAAGGTGAGGTTGGATGACATTTTATTTATTTCCTGTTGGACCCAACAACCTTATCTTTTCTCCATCTCAAAAAAGACTCAAATTTTTTTTTTTTTGACAAAAAATTTCATTGCCCATTTTTTTATTCCTGAAATCTCTGATATTAGTATATGTCAGTTCTCATCTCTTAATATGGCAGCTATTATCTCTTGTAACTGTTATTCATCTTTAGCTGATTCTAAATGGATTAATCCAAGACTACCCACCAAAGATTCAAGCTTTCTAAGGACTCAGAAGAGTTGTTCTTGGTGGAATAGGCAGTTCCTGCCCAAATGTAGTTCCCAGAAGCATGTTCAGTGTCATCTTCAGAATGGGCAGGTTGGGTTTTTTTTTTCTCTCTCTCTCTCTCTTTTTTTTTTTTGTATTGTTATTTATTAATTTTTTTTATAGCTTTTGAGTTATGATGGTACCTTTTGGTGGTTTAGTTTAGCATTTGATGGATATGATTCATTAGGGAAAAGCTACCATTTTTGTTCTATAATGAATTTGATCAAATAATCTGAGTGGTGAAGTTTATTGCTTTCAATTATAGGAAAGTTTATAAAAGGGGGTGCTGAAGTTAATTTCTTTCTTTTTTTGGGGGGTAAAGATTGGTTTTTGATGCAATTGATGTAATACAAAGATTGGTTTTTTAGCAGAAAGGGAGGTCATTTTCCCTGAAGGAATGTGCAATCTCCATTGTTTTAGCAGCTGGACTGATAACTGGAATGCCATCAATGGATTGGTCTTCTAATGCTTATGCAGCTAGTCCTGCATTTCCGGATTTGTCTGTCTTAATCTCTGGGCCTCCAATAAAGGACCCTGGAGCATTGTTGAGATATGCACTGCCAATTAACAATAAAGCTATTAGAGAAGTGCAAAAACCGCTTGAAGACATATCAGAGAGTCTCAAGATTGCTGGTGTTAAGGCACTTGATTCTGTTGAGAGAGTAAGACTCCCTGGCTTTTATATGAACTAGAAGTTTGATATTTGTATATGCTTCTGGTCTATGTTGCTCCGACTCTTCATTTTTCTTGAAGTATCCGTGTCCGATGCATATTCGGACATGAGTATGGGTTTATGATCCCCCAAGGACCCTCTAAATACATGAAAAAACTTAGAATAAATCAAACATACCCGTGTCCGACACTCACACCTGAGTCCGAGTAACATAGCTTATGGTGATAGGCTTAGCAATTGCATTCATGATGACCAAGGCATTATCTTTGTATAAAATATAGAATTTGAGGCAATCATCTCGAGCCCTCAAGCAAGGGAAAACTTTAATTATCTCGGGATTAGCTGAAGCAAAAAAGGACCATGGAGTGGAATTGCTTGACAAGCTGGAAGTTGGGATGGAGGAACTACAAAAGATTGTGGAGGATAGGAATAGAGATGCAGTGGCACCTAAACAGAAGGAGCTGCTTCAATATGTTGGAGAGTGAGTATCTCAATCTTTAAAACATATTACTGAATATTAGCTTTTGCTGCTTACTTTATACACCTTCCAACAAAGATTGGGTATTAGAAAATATATAATGTTTTAATTTCCAGCAGCTTTTCAAAATCAACCCGAAATGATCCTTGTATATGGTAGGTTTTCTAAGTTGCTGATATGTGAAGTTAGCCTTGATTCATATTTGTCCCTCTATGTTGCTATGTGCAGTTCCTCAAGGTTGCCTAAAATGTTTTTAATTTGTTGGAAAACATGCCCCAAAATTAATCAAAGTATTGTTTGATCAGAAACAAAAACCTGCACCAAAATATATAGTTTGCCTAAAATGCTTGCTTGACCTGTTATCTAGTGGTCAAGTTTGTATCATCTAGTGGCAAATTTAATCACTATGACAAACAAGAATATATCAACCATGCCACAGCTGTTGGCACCAAGCAAGGCCCAAGTCAGCGAAAAATTTCAAAACTAACAAAATTTACATAG
Source organism: Fremontodendron californicum (assembly GCA_030761205.1). NCBI lineage: Eukaryota > Viridiplantae > Streptophyta > Magnoliopsida > Malvales > Malvaceae > Fremontodendron > Fremontodendron californicum. Next base: position 31,154,705 of record JAULJL010000011.1, read on the forward strand.
AGGTTTCCCAAGGTGCAGTGGGCTGTGCTCATAATGCCTTAAAAACTGTATCATACTTTCATCATAAAAGTTGGGAAGGACTTAAAAGTTAAGCCTCTTAAAATAAACTATTCTCATAGATACCTTGTCATTGACTGCAGCTGAGATCTTCCTGGGGCATTGGATTTCTGCAGTGTTGAAGAGGATATGGTAGATGGCTTCCCATATGAAGTACCCGAAGAATATCGAAATATGCCTCTTTTGAAGGGGAGAGCAGCTGTGGATATGAAGGTCAAAGTCAAGGACAATCCTAATCTAGAGGAGTGTGTGTTCCATATAGTTCTGGATGGGTATAATGCCCCGGTAACAGCTGGGAATTTCGTTGACCTCGTGCAAAGGCACTTCTATGATGGCATGGAAATTCAGAGAGGTAACTTTTGATTCTGCTTTGTTATGTTCCTAGTTTTATGGTTTGTGGGAAAATGCTCGAAGATTGCTGGCTGCCATGGGAATGGAAGCTTTTCAAAGATCAATGTATTACTATGTGTTTCATTTGTCATAGCATTAACAAAATAGAATGAGTTGTCTAATACATTTACAATTTTTGAGGTAGATATCTCTGCTTATTTGTATCATGTCTAATAGCTATGTTGCTCCGACTTTTCAATTTTCTTTAAGTACCCGTGTCCGACACTCGTGTCCGACGCATATCCGGACATGGGAATGGGGATATGATCATCCAAGGACCCTCCAAATACATGGAAATCTTAGAAAAAATTGAACATACCCGTGTCCGACACTCTCCCGAGTCCGAGTAACATAGTCTAATAGTATAAATTCAAACAGCATTGTTGATAGTGCGATGGTAGTTTGCAAACTCTACCCAATTGTTACTATCAACATCAAATTGACTGCTACACTAATTACTTCTAGTAATAGATCATTTTCAAAGATACACATGTAGACTTTTAGTTAAATCTTCTTGGATTTGCTGCAGCGGACGGGTTTGTTGTTCAAACTGGAGATCCTGAAGGTCCTGCAGAGGGCTTTATTGATCCTAGTACTGAGAAAACCCGGACAATACCATTAGAAATCATGGTTGATGGGGAGAAAGCACCTGTATATGGAGCAACACTGGAGGTAAGCTTTCTTTTGTCTCGTATTAGAGTTTGTATCAAATCCATGCTTTAATCAAAATTGAAAGAGTTGGCTATTTGTGTTCGGACAGGAGCTTGGTTTATACAAGGCTCAAACGAAGCTTCCCTTCAATGCTTTTGGAACCATGGCAATGGCCAGAGATGTGAGAATTTATTAACTCTGATTTTCTATCACTTTTTTTTATCTATGTTACTCGGATTCGAGTGTGAGTGTCGGACATGGGTATGTGTCCGAACACGGGTTTGTTCAAATTTTTCTAAGATTTTCATGTATTTGGAAGGTCTTTGGAGGATCATATCCTTATACCCATGTCCGAATATACGTCGAAACGGGTGTCGGACACAGGCATTTAAGAAAAATGAAGGGTCGGAGCAACATAGGTTTTTATAATGTTTCTTTTCTCTGACTTTCCATTTTTTTTTTAAAATTTTTGACAGGAGTTTGAGAATAATTCTGCCTCAAGCCAGGTATTCTGGCTATTGAAAGAAAGTGAACTAACACCTAGTAATGCCAATATATTGGATGGTCGGTATGCCGTGTTTGGTTATGTGACAGGAAATCAGGATTCTTTGGCAGACCTAAAGGTTGGTGATGTTATAGAGTCAATTAAACTGGTTTCTGGCCTGGATAATCTAGTCAATCCAAGTTATAAGGTAGCTAGCTAGAACCCTTTTTTTTTTTTTAAGTTTTGGAATTGCATATTGTCACTTCAATCAAACTTACTAAGACAATCTGCTTCATGTGGTTCATTTCATTCTGTAATCTTTCAATTTGACAGAATTGTAGTATTTCAGCTGAGAATGTATTCTTTTGTTGAATAATAAACTGGTTTTTCCATCAAAATTTTCCCATTGTCCGATTTCATTAGTCGAACTGCTGAAGGCCAATCGGATCCTAATCTCACCAGGCGTAATGATCCTCCCTAAAAACCGAAAGGCGATACAAAATGAAGCTTCCATCAGCTTTAAGCATTTGTTGTATGAGATAGATGATAACCATTGATCATCTTATGGGACATCAAAGCTTCTGTGAAAGTGTGTGGCCAATCTGTTATATAACTGGCATTCTTAAACGAAAAAAAACTTTACAAAATGCATGTTTAAATAGCAGATATTGTGGAGCAATTCTTAGTCAATAAACTCCACAATTTCGTACTTTCAGCTCTTACATTGCCATCTTTCCAATTCAGTTAAATATGAATAAATTGGATTCTACCCTGAAACCATCTTTCCAATTCAAGGGGGGTAAAAACAATATCAAGGTCCGCGATATCTCCGGAAACAACCCTGGGGCTGATCATGTGGGATCATGCCTCCGCCCTTGGATGTGTCAATAGCCTCTAACATGGATACCACTTCATCCATCTCAGGCCGTTTGTCGGGATTCGCATCCCAACATCGCTTCATTACATTTGCAAGAGAACTTGGACAGCAACGAGGTATTTCTGGCCTCAGATTCTGTTAGTTTAAAGTTTATGTTACTATTACCAAGATCCGTACTTAAATATACAATTGGTATATAATCATCTTAGTTTATAGTTTTTGCTTATGTTGCTCCGAATCTTTATTTTTCTTAAAGTACTCATGTCCGACGCATATCTGGACATGAGTATGGAGATATGATCCTCCAAGGATTTTCCAAATACATGGAAATCTTACAAAAATTTGAACATACCCGTATCGGACACATACCTATATCTGACACTCACATCCGAGTCCGAGTAACATAGGCTTTTGCAACCAAGAATATCATCTGAGATAGATTCATTTACCTGACGGACGACAGCCGATGTAACTTCTGTGAAGCTGAGGTCAGGATATGGCATGTCACAGCAGTATATCTCCCACAAGCAGATACCAAAACTATACACATCACACTTTCTATTGTAAGGATTGCCATTAAGGACCTGTCCCATTTCAATTCATCAATGTTAGATGATAGATTAGATATAAATGATGCTGAAAGAAGTTAGCATCTATGTTATCCGCACTCTTCATTTACACCCTAAAGTATCCTTATCCGACACTTATGTCCAATACATATTCGGACATGGATATGAGAGTATGATCATCCAAATATATAAAAAAACTTAGAAAAAAATGAATATACCCGTGTCAAAGTCCGGATAACATAGGTCAGCATATAATCTCATTAATCAAAGCTGAATTATCAATGACTGTCCACATGAATAGAAAGTTTTGAGCACACAGAAGTAGCAACAATCTACCCCAATTTTTTTTCTTCTTTTCCCCTCCCCAGTCCAAACGCCTAAAAGAAAGTTAAATAGTTTCTTTCTTCCTTGTAAAACTGCTAAAATGTTTGCTGGAACAAGCCAAGAATTTAATAGTAGTTGCCATCATTCAGACTGAAGACCCTACATCTGACAATTCTAGGAACAAAAAGTATGAGCCTCAACTAACTGACCTGCTGCCATGTATGATATATATGTCCCTTCAAGACAAAGCCAAGCCAATAGTATCAAAACTTGTCTCTAGTGTATAGACTCAGGCTTCAAAGGGTCAGAACTTCTAACTGGCATTTGTAATATAATTTTGTAGGGAAATGCCAAGAACATACACGAAAAAGATAGAAGTCACAGATCTGATCTCTTTTCTAGGGCTGCTATAACCTATGTTACTCGGACTCGGGTATAAGTGTCGGATATGGATATGTTCAATTTTTTTCTAAGTTTTCCATGCATTTGAAAGGTCCTTGGAGGGTCATATCCCTATAATCATGTCCGAATATGTGTCGGACATGGGTGTCGGATACAGATACTTGAAGAAAAATGAAGAGTTTGAGCAACATAGGCTATAACAATGGAAACAGCAGAGCAGATACATAAAATATGTTCTTCAGAAAAGGTGTGCTCCAAGCATATCACCTCTAAGAATTAACCCATAAAGTAAGTCGCATGCATATTCTTTGATTACAGGACCCCTTAGTCAAATAAGCAAAGTTCTAAATGCATTTTCAATTCTTCGGCAGACCATAATTCCAAACAGGCCATTCACAAGAGAGATAGAGAGACTGCAAAACTCAAAAGCAAGAATATAAGCTGTATTACCTCTGGTGCCATGTAGCCAAGTGTTCCAGTCTCTCCAGTCATGTCATTAGGGTTTAGTTAGTTTATTTTTTGTTGACAAAACATGTAGCCAAGTGTACATGTAGCAAGTTTTGTGTAGACGAAATAAGCATGCAAGTTTCGGGCTTGGGATCAAGAAGCTATATTGCTCCGACTCTTCATTTTTTTTTTTTGAAGTACTCGTGTCCGACACATATTCGGACATGGGTATGGGGATATGATCCCCCAAGGACCCTCCAAATACATGAAAAAACTTAAAAATAAATCAAACATACCCGTGTCGGACACATACCCATGTCCGACACTCACACCCGAGTCCGAGTAACATAGTAAAAAAGAGTGAGGAAAGGATGATGATCCAGTCTTCGTCCTTCCAGCATATTATACTAGGCTACTTAGTTTGATTGCAGGGATGTGGAAAGAGTGAAGAAATCGTAAAAAAATGTAATGATACAAGATAAGAAACATTACCTTAGTTACATTAGGATGATCAAGCTTATGCCACACAGCAACTTCTTGTGTAAAAGCTGTTCTAAGTGAAGCTATTTCAGCCTCTGATCTGTGGCCCTCTTCTCCCCAGTCAAGAAGTTTAACTAAGCATGATGGAAGAAATAAGAAAATATATATATAAAACCAAAGATCAAACATCTGTTTCGATTTTCCACGCATAATTTAACAGAAAAGCAAAGAAAATCATGAAAGAAATACCAAATAAACTGTCCCCATAATCAATCAAAGAGCTATTTATAGGGGTCCCAAATCCAGTCATAGATTAATGCGGCAGTTAAGTCCATGTAGCTCACTGAAAATACTTGGGTGTTATTTTTCTAGTAGATGAGATAAGGTCCATTTGGCAGCTTTATAGCTAACCAGAACATGGTTCACAATGTCAATAAGGTTCTTTTAGTTTTCTAGCTTTTATCTCCAAACAAAGTTGAGATAAAAGATGAGTGCATATCAACAATAAATTAGGACACATGAAAGGTTAGAAAAAAAAAAAAGAATAACATCATTTAAGTCATTGCAGCAGTGCAACTAACTGCCAGCTAAAAAATTCTCGTGTCCGACACATATTCGGACAAGGGTATGAGGGTCTGATCCTCTAAATATATGGAAAAATTTTAAAAAAATTGAATATACCTGTGTCGGACACATACCCGTATCCGACACTCGTCCCCGAGTCCGAATAACATAGGTTCTTAGAACCAACTTAAAATTGAAGATTCAAAGTTCTTGTTTCTTTTCCCTTTTAATCTGCATTTTCTCAACAGCCAACAAATGGAACAGTTGTAATAAGATTATCAAAACAGAAGCTGAAGAACTTAGAAACATTAAAACATTAGATCTCCTAACATGTTAAGCCACAAAATACCCTTAAATTTCAACTCCACCACTGCAAACCTCAGCAGCTCCTATGATAAAAATGATAGTAACATTGGGAAACTCTAAATTTGGTCAGCCATGGAGGAAGAACACTAACCAAATCAAGTCATGGACAATTCAACACCACTGCCCTATTGTGAAATTAACAGTTTCATTTTGTTTAACCTCCCAACCAAAAAGGCCTAAAGCTATATTATTTGGACTCGGATGTGAGTGTCGGACATGGGTATGTATCCGAGGGTATGTTCAATTTTTTCTAAGATTTTCATGTATTTAGAGAGTTCTTGGAAGATCATATCACCATACTCGTATCCGGATATGAGTCAGATACATATATCACGAGTACTTTAAAAAAAAAATGAAGAATCGAGCAACATAGCCTAAAGTGATAGCTTTACCTTGAGTGCATAATGCATATACTTGTAACACTTTATCATGCATAGAAAGTTCATTTCAAAGTGGGTTTTCAACAGAAATCAAAAGAGAAACAGAAAAACGAGTGAAATCAATAGTTTCATAATCACCAACCAAGTCAACAGCAATTTCAAGAAAAAATGTCATTTTGAGAAAAGTTTAGTGTTTCAACAAGAAATGGGTACTCAGAAACATATCTTAAGAAGAAAAATGAGAGGAAAAAAATAAAATAAATACCAGCAACATCTTGGCCATCATAAATGACATTGTGAACAGTACCGAAAGTGCCACGAGCTATGACACATTTAATGATAAGCTTAGAAGGATCAATCTCCACTCTTGTCTTCTACCAGTGTTGCTTGGCCTTAGCTTTTGTCCACCACCTCCTCCTCCCCCTCCGCTGCCGGCCCGCCGCCTTCCTCTTTCTTGTTCTTCTACATCGTCCATGCTCTACTAAGATGCCTTTGAAGTTGCTCATCCAAGCTCTTCAGATCTATCTGATCTGCTCTTACATACCCTCCCCCACCACTCTCACTTTTCTCCTTCATCTTCTCAACCCCAACTAAAAATCACAACTTTACTCCTCAAATACCAACAAACAGTAAAAAAAAAAAAAAAAAGGAACAACCTTTGGAAACTTTTTTTCTTAGTTTTTCTTCAATACCTTTTCTTGTTTGAGCTATTTCTGATTCTGGGTCTCTGTCCAAACTCCAAAATCTATACTAAAAACTAGAACTCAATGAAAATCTTATATATATATATATATATATGAAAAATAAAAAGTTGGGTCTTAATTTTTTTGTTTATTTGTTTCATTCAAAGCTCACAAACAGCCATGTGGGCACAGGGATTTTGCCTGAAGAAGACGTGTGTTCTTGTGACCCTCTTTTGGTTTTCTTTTGTTACTGCTGGCTGTTGTTGTTTCTGCTTCTTCTTTTTTTTTTCTTTCTTCTGCTTCTCTATCTTTCTCTTGTAGTCTTTTTTTTTTTTTTTAAGTATGTTTTTATGAGATTCAGTGATTCACGGTCAAATGTACCCTTTTTTTTAACGGTTTTTTTTTTTGTTGTGTTTGTAAGTGAAACTTAACTGTCCCTTTCATGGAGATGGAGGGCACTCGACCTTTCTTCACTTCTCATGATGCTGGAAGGAGTACCTTAACAGTTACACGATGGAAGTTGTAAAGTATTTTGAATGATTAATTTTAGATGAAATTTGAAGATATTTAAAATTTAAAAAAAAAAAGTGTTTTCTTTTTCCTTATTTGTTTAATTTTTTTTTTTGTGGAAAATGACATTAACACTTTAGATTTTGTTTTATAAACTTCTTTTTAAGCAATTTTATATGCTTTGTATTAATCTATATTATATATAAAAATTTTGATTGAAGTGATAATTATATAAAAAAAATTAAATATTACAATAATTAAAAATAATTGTTAACTCAATTAAAATCTAAATTTTTATTTTTAAAAAAAGATATCATATTTATTTTTTTCGACGAATTTTTTTCCACCCATACTATGGGTTTAGTATGCAAATTTCTAGTTAATACTTTATTGTTTGAGATTCCATAAATCTTACATCACAAATTATTAGTAATAATTAGTTAAGTGTAATAGTCAAAAAGCATATAAATATTATATGGGTTTTGCTAACTAAGAACTTTTAGACACTCTTTAAAGTTAGTTAATATATTATTTATAATAATAATATTGTATTGTATTGTATTAATTGTAAAAATTTGACAATTTCAATCAACATTTTCAATGCATTTGATGAAAATATTATTACATATAGTAACCTTAAAGAGTGTCTTGGACATTTGTTAGTAAAATCCATATTATATATGGATTTTGCTAACGAGTGTTTTTAGAACACTTTTTAAAGTTAGTTAATATGCTATTTATAAAAATAACATTATATTAAATGCAATAACTGTCAACTTTATTCATCATTTTCAATGCATTTGATGAAAATGTTATTATATCTACTAACTTTAAAAAAATATCCTTAAAGTGCTTGTTAACAAAATTCATTATATATTTATTATTGAATAAGAAACAAACGATTTAAAAACTGAGTAAATCATTGTTACTTAAAACTTTTATGTGGAGGGGATAAGCTTGATAGTTATTAGACTCTAAGGTAAGTTGTTAATTATGATAATTTTTGAATAAAATATTTATGAATTAGTAATTTAATTTTTAAGATAATAATAAGAGACGATGTTTTTTTTTTTACTATAAGCGTGTAGGTGTAGCTCATGCCTTATCATAATGAAAAAAAAAAAAAATTGTGTAAACACGTTCATGCAAGTTTTGATCAAATAACTATCAAAATAAAAAAAAAAAAAAACAACGAAAGTTGGTCTGAGTAAAATGGGTTTTGATCCTTTAATCAAGTGGTCTCGAGTTTGAGTTCTTGTGAACGCAAAAAAAAATTTTGAGAGAGGTCTCCGACTTAACGACCTACAATATCTCAAAAGATTAATCTTGAACGAAACCTGTGATGCAAAAGCACACCATGACAACCATACACAAAACAGCAGAGAATCAAACCTCCAAAGTGGATAACATATATAAACGTGTGGCTGAAAAGTGAAACACCCAAATTCCGAGCTCCAACCAACATCCATGGCAGCTATGGCATTGCCATCATCTCTTCACACTCACCAACTTCTCTCTTCATACAACCAAATTTCACCTTCACTTCTCCATTTCCATCAACTTTACTGCAGCAAATCAACAAGACAACAACCACCTAGGCCAAAACATTCAAACTCCTCCTTCAATGGCTACTACTACAGCTTGGCTATCAAAGCTTACATGGAAAACCCAAACTCCATCTCTGGTTTTGCTAACAAAGTCATTGGTTCTCTCCCTATAATTGGGCTTGTAGCTAGGATTCTTAGTAATGAAGGTGGTGTTGGTGCGGATATGATTGATTTTGCTGAATTTAGAAGAAGGGTTGGCAACAAATGTACCGTTACTGATTCTAGAGCATTTTATGAGTTCCAAGAAAGAAGAGGCCGGGTAATTTTCTCTTCTTTTCCTTTCTTTTTAACTTTTTTTCTCTAATTTATTCTTCTTTTTTCTTTTTTATCTTCGGTGTTTGGAATTAACTCAAGATTTTGAGCTGGGGTTTGTTTTTTTTTTTTTTTGTTTTTGGACAGACAGGGGATCCTTTGTATGTTCTGCTATGTTGTTGGCTAGCAGCTGTTGGTGCTGGTCTTCTGAAATCTGAGGAGATATTGGAGGGGGTAGCAAGGCTTCGGATTTCAAATGATATTGAATTTGAAGAGCAGACTTTTATTGCAATGATGAGCGAGGCAAGAGAGGTCAGTCAGTTCATCTCCTTAACATTATCCCATTTTAGTATCAGACCCAATTGAAATAATATGTTAAATTAGTAGAGATACTTCACTATTCATAAGGGTATCCTCAAATTAATGTCAAAAACATAAAGTATCCGTGTCCAACACTTACGTTATCCGACACTTATCTCCGAGTAATAGAACATAGCTTATTACTACTAGTAAAGTTAAGTACCATTATGACAGGAAAGGAAGTTTTAACCAAGATCAAAGAGATATATATACTTTAAAGTATAAACAGTCTGGTGCTAGCTAGAATTTGTGGATATTGTGACCTATGTTACTCGGATTCAGATGTAAGTATCGGCTACGGGCATATGTTCGATACGGGTATGTTTAATTTTTTCTATGATTTCCATGTATTTGGAGGTCTTTGGAGGATCATATCTTCATATCCATGTTCGGATATGTGCCGGACACAGATACTTCAAGAACAATGAAGAATCAGAGCAATATAGATTGTGATGGTGCTTTTTATGGTTATGTGGATTTTCATTGACATGATATATGGGGTTCATTTGGTCTTGATTTTGCTAAACTAATAGTCAAGATAGTTTAGAGCTATATTAATTGGACTTGGGTGAGTGTTGGATATGGATATGTGTCCGAATCGTGTATGTTCAGTTTTTTTTTTTTAAGTTTTTCCATGTATTTGAAGGATCGTTGGAGGATCATATCCCCATACTCATGTCTGGATAGATGTCCGACACTGGTGTCCGACATGGACACTTCAAGAAAAATGAAGAGTCGGAGCAACATAGGGAATAACAGAATAGTGAATAACAACTTTACAATCTCCATCCTATGTGGGTGCATGTTTGTTTGTCTTTCCATTTTTATGTTAGTTCCTTGCTACGATGCTCCGACTCTTCATTTTTCTTAAAGTATTCATATCCGACGCATATCCAAACATGAATATGGGAATATGATCCTCCAAGAACCCTCCAAATACATGAAAATCTGGGAAAAAATTGAACATACCCGTGTCCAATACTCACACCCGTGTCCGAAACTCACATCGGAATCCGAGTAACATAGGTTCCTTGAGTTTTCGGTGCTCATTTCAGCTTCTGTCGTATATATATACACTTACTGATGTACTTGCTACAGAGGCGAGTGAAGTTGAATGTGGAAAACCCAACTGTTCCCATGGAGGTTCGAGCTGAGAAAGCTGTAGATGCAATTTATGTCTGTTGCTTCGGGAGAGAACCGATAGAAGAGGAAGACGAGAGCTTGCTAAATGTTATGCTTACTGCTGTTTTCCCAACCGTTGAGCGATCAACATTACAAAGAATTATCAAAGACAAGGCAGTGAAAGTAGCAGAAGGTAGTGATTCAGACAATGTTCCAGAACCAAAGCCATTATCAAAGGAAGCTGTACAAATGCAAATGAAAGACCTTGAATTCCTTAAACAAAACATGGAGACATAAAGAAACTGAACTGTTTTTAACAAAAAATGGAATCCTTTTGTTTCTTCACACTACTGCACATGGTATATCAGAAACTGAAAGCTAAGAAAATGGCTCCCATGATTTCCAGAACTCAAATACGTGGTGATCATGATATGGAAATCGATACTTCAATGAAGACATAGATAAATCATGGGTTTTTTTTTTTTTTTTTTTGGGTTCCTTTTTCTCTGTTTCTGTTCTTGTTGTTTCTTATAGTTTGAAAACTCATTTTTCTGGTGCAAGCTTTTGAAAAGGCAACAGCTTGTGAGTGAAATACAAGTTCGAAGCTCTTCTGCTGATCATGATAAAATGGAACTCGTTCCACTTATTACCAATGGTTTGAGATTTTGTTAGACTAATTATGTCCTCCCCCTGCAGCTAATACGAAACCGGAATCATCCTCCGGAGGCATCTAACACTCATATTCTGTTTTATAATTGTGTTCTTCGGCATAATGAAAAAGTGTTCACTGGAATAATGTTAGTTTATCAGCTGGTTTTCAGTTTTTCTAATAGAAAATCAGATTTAATGGATAAATCGAACATTGTCCAGAAGATCCAGATATATAAACACAAGCTATGTTACCTGAATTAGGGGTGTAAATGAGACACCTATGCTCGCAAGCTACTCGAGTTCGGCTCGAAAAAAACTTGAATTCGGCTCGGTCATTGTCGAGTCAAGCTCGAGCTCGAGCAATCGAACGAGCCGAATTTGAGTATCCTAATACTTAACTCGAGTAGCTAGCGAACCTAATCGAGTTTTTATTTTTATTTTTAATTAATATTGAAAAATCTCAATTCGAACTTAAACTCGAATTCGAACACAAATAATCGAGTTTGAAGTCGAGCATGAGAATAGAGTTCATTTTTTACTAGGTAAACGAGCCTAATCGAACGAGCTCGAGCAGTTCAATTTTTATTTCAAATCAAACTCGAGCTTTAAAAGTGAAACTCGATCAAGCTCGAGCCGAGCTTCGAATTTCGAGTCGAGCTCGAGCTTCTTACAGCTTGAGCTCGACTTGATTACACCCCTAACCTGAACTCTTTATTTTTCCTAAAATATTTGTATCGGACATCTATGCCTGACATATATTCGGACATGAATATGAAAATACGATCATTCAAATATATGATACATCTATGTCAAACACATACACATATTTAATATTCACCTGAATCAAGATAACATAGCATCCAAGTCTAATCCAGATAACATAGCATCCAAGTCTAGTTAGCACACCAGCAAACTTGAGTCGATAAAGAAATCTAATACTATTGTTTTCTTGATATCTCTTTTCAAATTCCAAATAACTGATGTGCCTACCATCTAAGGAATGATCTGCCACCACACATAATGAGGAAAAGATGAACTTCGCATTATAGCCATCAAAAGTTAACTCATTAAAACTTTGTTTCTGTTTAGAAAACAGAGTATACAGCACCATAGGTGGTACATTATTTGTACAGGACTTTGCTCCAAGAAGGAAACTTGGATCAATAAACAGTACATTATTTCAAAAGGAACTCAGTTACTGACATAAAACACATTCAGACTCTTGATTTACAAGAAGCACGAAATCATCTGTACTGAGGAGCTAGTTCACCTGCCTTGACAATGTAATTTTGTGCAGGAAATTCTTCGCCCTTGAAGTAACTATCAAGCATATCCTTGACTCCAGCAGCATATCGCAACTGCACAAGTTCCATTGCATCTTAGTTGTTGGTAAGAAAGAACATAAAAAGGAGAACAAAACATTAAAGTTAAAACATACCTGTGCATCAATGGTGGTTCCAGAAATATGTGGAGTCATAGCTTGATTTGGCATGTAACGCCATGGATGGTCCTTTGGAGCTGGTTGTGGATACCAAACGTCTCCACTGTAACCTGAAAAATCAAGTTGGAAAAGAAAAATTATCTGTTAAAGAAGGAAAAAATGACAGATTCTTTTCTGGTCAATGTAATAGTATATTATGCACTGTCCTGACAGTTGAGGAAAGTCAAAGACCCATTAATTTTTTCCTGCTTCTGCAGAAACTGTTGCTGGTTCTTAAATTAGTGGAATTGACAAGAACTTTGAGACGAAATCTATGTTGCTCCGACTCTTCATTTTTCTTGAAATACCCGTGTCCGACACATATCCGGACATTGGTATGGGGATATGATTCTCCAAGATCCCTCCAAATACATGGAAAGCTTAGAAAAAATTGAACATACCCGTGTCGGACACATACCCGTATCCGACACTCACACCTGAGTCCGAGTAACATAAGACAAAATACCCAGTTTGATACAATTTTGCAAATTGAAACTGTTGATAGCAAATAGTACTTGTTTCTATCCAAAGAATACATGTTTCATGAAGCTACTTCTTAAGTTATTTATAGAAGACATGTCTATGTAGCTTTCCATGGCAAAATTTAGATTTACACTGTCAATTTCCAAATAAACAACATTACCTGCAATATGTCCACTTGAGCAAGCATCTGCAACTGCCTGTGCGTCCATAATTGCTCCTCGAGCATTGTTAACAATCAGGACTCCCTTCTTCATTTTTGCAATCCTATCTTTGCCGAACATCCCTCTATCACAATATAACAGATATGATAAGTTTAATGCAAGTTTTGAGCAATAACAAAAAACAGTAACCAACACTTTAACAGAAAGACTAGGAACATTCAATAGCTAATAATGAAACCAGACCTTGTCTTCTCAGTAAGAGGCATGTTTATAACAATTATGTCACATTTTGGAAGCATTGCATCAAGATCCTCCTCAAATTTTGCTCCAGTTTGCTTCTCCAATTCTGGATCTATCTTGACTCGATCATGATATAGGAGATTACAGTTGAATGGTTTCAGTCGTTGGAGTAAAAGCCTGCCAATACGCCCTGCACCAATAGTTCCCACTGTCTTCCCTTCGAGGTCATAAGCTCTATAAGCAATACTTGCAACATTCCAATCTCCAGTAATAACTTGGTGGTAGCCAGGTAAGAAATTCCGGACAAGAATAAGAATTCTCATTAGCTCATCTTCGGCAACCGAGACAACATTGCTTCCTGTAACCTCAGCAACAGTCAAGCCAGCTTCTGCAGCTGCCTTCAGATCAACATGATCAGAGCCAACCCCTGCTGTGAGAAGCAGTTGCAAGTTTTTGGCTTTCTTGATCCTCTCTGCCGTAACATAGGCTGGGTGGAATGGGGTGGATATGAGGACATGGAGATCAGGGATATGCTTTTCGAGTTCTGCAATAAGGACAGCAGGGATTAAAATCAAACTCATATTTATAAATTAACTATTTTTATTGTCCAAATACCTAATCAGTTAGTCCAAGGAAAAGTATCTCTCAGATCACCCTCTTCAGTTTGTAACATAAAACAAGGCATGCCATGGATTAGCTATTTGTATCATGGCACCAACAGATTGTAATAAACTGATTATGGGTGATGATGTAACTAACATAACATTGCTGGCATTCTAAGCCTATGTTACTCGGATTCGGGTGTGAGTGTCGGACACGGGTATGTTCATTTTTTCCCAAGATTTCCATGTATTTGGAGGGTCCTTGGAGGATCATATCTCCATACCTATGTCCGGATATGTGTAGGACACGGGTGTCAAACACGGTTCTTCAAGAAAAAAATGAAGAGTTGGAGCAACATAGTTCTAAACAATAGACTTGGCAAGTAACATTGTAAAAATGTTCTTACTATACGATCAGGAGCTATGATAACACATGAAGTCTTTTCTGAGGCTTCAAGCTAATTGATGGTCATATATTCTACAAGAGCCACAGTTATGACAGAAACAAATGCTTCCCTTGTAACATTCTAGAAATTGTCTATTAATTTGCCCTAATACTCAAAACTGGATTAACCTGAACAGTGAACACTTACTGCCAATTAGGCAGGTGACACCACCCTGAACCAGCCAAATTTACTTTCCTATGCAAGATCATGGTGGCATCGGGTGTATGCATATTATTCATGATTGTGAACTATGTTACTCGGACTCGGATGTGAGTGTCGGATACGGGTATGTGTCCGGCACGGATATGCTCAATTTTTTCTATGTTTTTTCATGTATTTGGTGGGTCCTTGGAAGGTCATACTTCAAGAAAAGTGAAAAGTCGGAGCAACATAGATTGTGAATGATAATGTGCATATTGTGAAAAAGTAGTAGGCATCTTATACTTACCGCAGTCGGGTCCTTCTTTGTCATCAGTGACAATATACTGGTGCCCCTGTGATTCCAGCCACTCACGCAAGCCCAAGGCTCCCTCCACACAACCAACAAAGTTAGGATTCTTTGCATAATACTCATTGGCCTTATAAAACACCCCAACAATCTTTTTGCTCCCTGGAGAAGCCTGTTAACAAATATTAGGAGACATGATCACTTAAACCACTAGAGCGAAAACAGATATGCATGACAACCAGAAATTCGAATTAAAAACCACTCATGCCAATAAGAAACATTCAGATTAAGGTTCTTCACTCAAAATCTACCTTACTCAGAAGTAAGTGTTGGATACAGATATTTTGACACCCTATGTCGATTCTTTTAAGTTTTTCCACATACATGGAGAGTCACACCTCTATTCATAATTTCATATCCCTCAGATATGTATCAAACATGGGTACTTCAAGAACAACGCAGAGTCGCAGCAACATAGTTAAAGATTGACCATGTTGATTTTTGACTCTCGATACCGATTGTAGTTTTGTGCTACAGTATCGATTTGCTACAGTAACTTTCTCGATACGCTACAGTAACTTTATCTCGAGAAGCTACAGTAACTTTCGAAATACAACTCTTTTATTAATATGAGAAAAGACCAAATACAATTGGTGTGAACACCAACTAACAATAGACACAATCTTAAACAAACTCTCTCACGTTACTATTCACTCACATACACCATAATATCCTATACTCATATACACCTAATTATTTCTCACATCTTCATCTTCCTAATCTCTTATTTTCTCTGCATATTTTCTTTCACCATGCTCTGCCTCTCAATACTCACTCTTTTTATCACACCCACTACATAATTCTTTTCTTAACTCACTTCACCACACTTGCTCTCTTCTTTTTCTCTACTCTTCACACCCACACACCTATCACACAACACACATCTCTATTTATAGCTCTTCAAGTCGGTGTTGTAGCCAACTTAGAATTCTCTAGATAGCTAAGACTTTGATTATTCAATGAAGAAAACTGAAGAGATTTCTGGAACTAGAAGACTAAGGAGAAATTCTAAAGAAAAATCTAGAGAAAGAACAAAGAAGAGAAATCTAGAAAACTTGAGTAGAAGAAAGATAGAGATGATTCTAGAGATAAGAGAGAGGAGTCGGTGTAACTTTCAACAGACCAGTCATGACATACCACTAAGTAATTATTAAAAGGTTTTAGCCTGACTTTTCAGGCTGACTTATTTAAGAAAAAAAAAGTTCTAATGAATTCTGATTTTTCCTTTTAAAAAGAAAGTTCTCATTTTTTGAGCAGTAGGTGCAGTGTCAGGTCGGAGCTACACTTTCCCACACCAATGCACGCAAAGGAATTAGCCAGGCCCTTCATTGCTCTCGATGATCCAAGGGCTATGGCAAAATGCAAAAGCTAACCGCAACCATCAAATTAAATTACTTGATGAATTAACAACAAAAAATTGTTAATCTAAGTCTACAATAATCTTAAAAACAAATAATCAAAACCAACTTTCAACTTAAAAAGAAAAAAATAAGAAAAAGAAAAAGCCATGAATTAGCTTACATGGAGTTTTCTGGTAAGAACAGAAGAAGACCCAGAATTTGCCAAGGCTTTGATAGCAGAGCTAGCAACTTTCTTCATAGCCATATCTCAAAAACACTTCAAACTGACACAGAATTTTCTTTGAGAAGTTGAAACAATAATGGAAGTGATCTGTTTTTTAAGCTGAAAAATCATTCGTCCATTTTATAGCCAAAAGAATCAGTTGCCAAGTAATCAAACCAGGCACATTTCAGCTTGGCTTTTGCTTCTCTTCTACTTATTTGTTGTAATTTTTTTTTTTCCTTCTCTTTTTCATTGAATGGAAGAATGTAATTGGGTCGTGATTTTCACTTGCGCAACTCTGCGATTGTCCTTGAGGAGTTACTGGGATTTGGTACGTGGCGAAATTTAATTGTGCTTCAAACCACGTCAGTACAGTCAACACAAATCTATACATACTATAAAAATTATCCCCAAATCTATACCTTCTATAAAAACTATCTCCAAATTCAATGAGAAGATAGAATTAAGAAAAATTATCCCCAAATCTATACCTTCTATAAAAACTATCTCCAAATTCAGTGAGAAGATAGAATTAAGAATTTTGAATTAAGGGTTTAGATGATAAGTAAGTATACATATTAAGGAGGTTGAGGAGGTTAGTTTGGATATTTTATTTTATTTTTTGATTAGGAAGAAAGAAAGGAAAAAGGAAAAAGGAAAAAGAAAGGAAATGAAATGAAATAAAAGATGAAAAAAATTTGTGTTGGTGTTCTTTTGTGTTTTTAAAATATTATAAATTTATATAATTTTTACACGTTAATAATTCGTTTTATATAGATTTGATAGGTTCGCATATTCGTGTCGTGTTCGTATTATTTTTCATCTGTTCAAAATATTATAAATTTATATAATTTTTTACATGTTAATAACTTATTTTATGTAAATTTTGACATATTCAGATACTCGTTCGTGTTCATATTATTTTTCGTGTTCGTGTTATTTCTTTGTGTGTTCAAAGTATTATAAATTTATATAAATTTTTACATGTTAATAATTCAGTTTATGTAGATTTTGACATGTTCGTGTATTTGTGTTGTGTTCATGTTATTTTCGTGTCGTGCCATATTTTAATTATTTTTTCATGTGCTCGTGTCGTGTTTTAATTCATCCAAATATTTTGCATAGTTTGTCATGGTGATCCAATTTTGTATAATTTGTTATAATGATTCAATTTAAAAAAAAATTATATGTCCGTAACATATTATTGTTATTTTATCATGTGTTTTAAATATTATTAATTTATATAAATTTTTACACGTTAATAAATCATTTTATGTAGATTTTGACACGTTCGTGTATTTGTGTCATGTTCATGCTATTTTTTGTTTCGTGTTTTAATTATTTTTTTCATGTTGTATTCAAGTCGTATAATCATGTTGTGTCTGAAATTGCCAAGTCTAATTGACACTATTCAAATAACTCACAAATTTGTTTCACACGTCATCATGTTCGTGTTTTTTTTTTTATTTTTATAATCGTATTCAAGATATTATATATTTATATAAATTTTGACACGTTAATAATTCGTTTTATGTAGATTTTGACACATTCGTGTATTTGTGTCGTGTTCATGTTATTTTTGTGTCATGTCGTTTTTAATTGTTTTTTTCATGTTATGTTCGTATCGTATAATTATGTCGTGTCTGAAATTGCCTAATATAATTGACCATATTCAAATAACTCTCAATTTTATACCAGGTGTCGTATAAGAATAAGAATTATTATTTTTCTAAATTATTATTTTTACTACTCTTATTTTTTTATTTTCCAAATTTATTACAAAATGTTAATTTAAATCCGATAATATTCGGTTGCAAAGGACAGGTATTATTTAGTTATATCTTTAAGGATAAACATAGCCCTTTCCCTATCTTAGAGAGGATAAACATTAGGGATATTTTTATTGAAAAAAAATGTACAATTTTATTTTTTAGTTTATTTTTGATACATTAATATTATAAAATTTTAATTTATAAGTTAGATTAATAGATTGTCATGTCTTATTTTTTAATATATTTTAAGAGTATTTATAGACTTGATAATTCATATATACGTGTCGTATTTAGTATTTTTTTGTATTAATCGTGTAAAATATGAATACAATATAAATTATTAAACGTGTCAAAGTCTTAAACATGAATATGATATATATATATATATATATTTTTTAAATGTGTGTGTTAATCCTGTTAATCGTGTTTAAATGTATCGTGACGTATTTATCACATTATTTTTTATTTATTAAATGTGTTGTATTTTTTTATTGTATTCAAAATTATCAATCTAGGTATATGTCATTTTTTAATCAATTTGTGAAGTTTAAAAAAATTTCACTGACATATGAAATATATATATATATATATATATATATATATATTCTTTTAGTTTTATTGTAAGGGTTTTTACTTTTTACCATCTTCCATAATTTTGAGGATTAATAGACTGAAATTAGGTCAAAAGAAAATTAGTATAGCAAATTTCATTATTAAGCAATTTTATTTTGAGTGAAATGATCTATATTGTTTTTTTTTTTTAACATTTTCCAAAAAAACAATGGATTAATTTTATGGTAATTATACTTGTTTTTCAAATTGAATATCCATAGAATAAATCTTATAATTTTTGCACAATTTTGAGCCTATCCACGTGTCAGGTTTTCTTTAGTGGACCGGAAGGGAAGGGAAAAAAATGGTAGAAAAGAAGGTAGGAAAAAAATATGAAAAAAATTTGAGTATTCATGTTTTTTTGTATATTTAAAGTATTATAAATTTACATAAATTTTTACACGTTAATAATTCATTTTATGTATATTTTTAAACATTCGTGTATCTGTACCGTGTTTGTGTTATTTTTCGTGTTGTGTTATTTTTCCTATTTTGTGTTCGTGACGTGTTCGTGTTCTTTTTTTTCTTCAAAATATTATAAATTTATATAAATTTTTACACGTTAATAATTCGTTTTATGTATATTTTTAGACGTTCATATATTCATGTTGTGTTCATGTTATTTTTCGTGTTGTGTTTTAATTATTTTTTCATTTTTGTGTTCGTGTTCATATTATTTTTCGTGTTATGTTTTACTTATTTTTTCCTATGTTATGTTCGTGTCGTGTTTCAATTCATCTAATATTTTACATAGTTTTTCATTGTGATTCAATTTAGAGAAAAAATTGTGTGTTCGTGTCGTATCTCAATTCATGACATATTTTGCATGATTTGTCATAGTAATTCGATTTAGAAAAAAATTTGTGTGTTCCTGACGTGTTCGTGTTTATTTTTTCTTTCAAAGTATTATAAATGTATATAAATTTTCACACATTAATAATTTATTTTAGGTATACTTTTACATGTTCGTGTATTCTTATCGAATTTTTTGTGTTGTTTTTTAATTATTTTTTCTATGTTGTGTTCGTGTCGTGTCTCAATTCATTTTATATTTTACATAGTTTGTCATTGTGATTCAATTTAGGAAAAAATTTGTTTCACTTAGATTTATCTTTTAAGCTGACTTTATAAATTGTTTATAACTTTAAATTGTTATAATAATTCTCTTTTGCTATTTTATAAAATGTTAATTTATTTTTTTTGTTTAATTATTAATTTTTGTTTTTAAAAATATTATCATCTTATATTTAATATTTTATTTTCGCGGCATCGTGCCGGGTCTAATCTAGTTTATATAAAACATATAAAAGTTATTCTTGAGGGATCAATCATTGAAGGATGGCTGCTTGCCACGTGGCAAGTAGCTTCAATCTTTTTAAAATTTTTATATATTATATTTATATTATTTTTTATTATAATTATATTAACAGTATTACATATATATAAATTTTGACATGTTATGTATAAAATTTGATACATTCGTGCATTCGTATTGTGTTAGTGTTATTTTTTCGTGTTATATTGTGTTTTAATTATTTTTTCGTCTTCGTGTCGGGTTCGAAATTGTTAGGTCTAATTAGCACTAATCAAATAACTTCCAATTTTGTGTCCCGTTATTTTTTTTGTCGTGTTGATAGAGTTTGACACATTCGTGTTGTGTTAGTATTATATTTTCATGTTTTAGTTTTTTTTTTTCGTGTCCGATATTGTCAGGTCTAATTGACATTATTCAAATAATTTTCAATTTTGTGTCAAATTCGTTTTATATAAATTTCGACACATTCGTATATTCATGTTGTGGTCATGTTATTTTTTCGTGTTATGTCGTATTTTAGTTATTTTTTCATGCCATATTCGTTTGTGACAATATTCAAATTAATAACTCTTAATTTTGTGTCACCTGTTGTATAATGATTATTTTTTATTTTAAAAAATAAAGTCATATTATTTTTTTATTTTTATAAAAAAATATTGTATTGATTAATTATCGATAAAAATTAAAATATTGAATAATAATAGATAATTGTTCAATTAGGCTCAATTTGATTTCAAAAAATAAAATTGGGTTAATGAATTGATTTTTTTTTAATTTAAATAAACCTAATTAGTATAGAAATTTAATCGATCTCTAACCAAATTTTACAAATTCAACACGGTTCGACAATAATTTTTTAAAATTTTCATATTTTAATATTATTTTAAATTTAATTTTATAAAATATATAAAAATTCAAATGGAAAATAATGAAATCGAATCAAATAAAGTTTTTATGATTTGAACCGAATACGAAAAAATCCAAACCGAACATTGAATTTCTAATCGATATTTGATTTACTTTTGCACACGTTTCAAACTCTAATACTGTCTTTTTAACTTCAACCATATGCTGTACAAAAATTTTTATTTTGATATGTACATAATATAACTATGTTAACATTCAGTATAATTAACAACTGAAACATTGCGAAGTTTAAACACTAATTTTGAGTTAAAAATACTCCCCTATAATTCTTAAAAACATATGTTTTTTAGTGTATTTTTTCTTCCCGAGAGTCATGTGATTCTTTCGCATTTAAACCCTACAAAAAGAAAAAACATAGTTGCATATTTCTTTTATTTTAAATAATTTTTGCAAGTTAATTTTTTTAATCTCCATCTTAATAATATATGTATACGAAAAAAAATAACAAAAATAAAAAAGTAAACTCGGTTATTTTTTCAGCCGATTCTTCATTAATCACATATATAAAAAATAAAAACTTTCATTTTAACTTGTGTTATCATAATATTATATTTTTCTTCCATCATTTTTATACTTTTTTCTTCCATTTATTTTTTTTAGATTTGATAATATTGAACATGATATGATTATATGATACGAATACGATACAAAAATAATAATTAAAACATTACACGATACGAAAAATAACATAAATACGACACGAATATATAAATGTATTAAATTTTATATAATACAAATTATAAGTGTCAAAATTTATATAAATATAATATCTTAAACACGAAATACAAACAAAAATTATAAATATAATATGAATACATAAATTATCATGTCTATTTTTTTCTCAACTGCGTGTAATCAACATCACAAAAAATTAATTTATAAATCATTTCTACCACGTAAGCCATGAACACAATCAATAAAATTAAAACAAATTAGATTTACGTAATAATTTTTTATGGAGAGTAGACCTGCTCACAGGTCGGGCAGCCCACCCTGCCTGTACAGGGTAGGGATTGGGCAACCCGTCCGGCCAGTATAGGACAGGGTCTGGGCAGGGATTTTAGTGATATGGGCTGACTCGGATCACTGTTCACATAATAAAAAAAATATTTTTTTTAAAAAATTTAATTATAAAAAGTAATAAAAAATATTTTTTAATATAAAATGAACAGTAATTCGAGCCTGCGGGCCTGCTCGAGTCAGCCTAGAGTCGGGCTTGGGCAAAGAGGTTGAAAAAAATTCGGGCTGCAACCTAACCCGGCTCATGAGCACCTCTAATGGGGAGGGTGGATAAAAATATTCCTCCCTAGATAACTCTGGATTAGTAAATTAAAAATAGATTTTACTAACGTGTGTCTTTAGAGCGCTCTTTAAAATTAATTAATATATTATTTATAATAAAAATATTATATTAAATATAAAAATTAATAATTTTATTTATATTTTCAATGTATTAAATACCGCTCGTAAGTAGGGATGGCAATGGAGCGGGGCGGGGGCGGATTTTGCAGTATCCGCCCCCGCCCCGCCATTGTACTGCTCCGCGCCCCGCCCCGCCCCGCTCCGCCATGGATGTTGAAATTTCAATACCACTACCACCTCCATGGATGTCGGTTACATCCATAACCGCCCCGCCCCGCTCCGCCCCATTTGATATTTATTAATTATTTTTATTTTTTTCAAATAATAAAGCATTTTAAAAATAAATTAAATATAAACATAAAAATAATAAGTTTAATTATATTATTTTATTATTCATTTAAAAGCTAAATATGTAAGGGTAAAATTGTAATTTCACTATTCGGGGCGGGGCGGTGCGGAGCAGGCAATTACCACAACTGCTCCATCCCCGCCTTTCAGACAAAAAAAACCGCCCCGCCCCGCCTCCATTGTTCAAAAAAAAAAAACCTCTCCATTCGGATCGGATCGGTTCGAAATCCATCGGTCGGATCGGGTTTTGCCATCCCTACTCGTAAGCAAAATCCATTTAAAATAATTAATCACCTTATCTTCGTTACCAAACAGTTAAAATTCTCTCCCACTTTTTTATTTTCTTTCCTCCCTCTTTCTCTGCTAGCGAAGCGAGTTGCCAACTCAGTGTCTCAGTCCACTGTGTTACCGGCGGCGATTTTGAAACCATGGAATCGTTCACGAGTCTAACCGTGACTCAGCGCGATCAAATATTGGTTGAGCAACAAGTCTTCAAGATATACAAAACGTTCTACGACATGCCTCCCAGTTCCCAATCCTTCATGTAAATCCCTAAAACCCTAAAGTTTATTAATTTTCTCTTATTTTGAATTTTATTCGATTTTTTGATAGGTTGGAGCTTCAACGAGAAAATCACGTGGAGTACTTAATGAATGGATTAAGACAGCTCGGTCCTTCTTTCTGCGTATTAGATGCCAAGTAAATCACCCTTTGTTTTTAGCTATTTTGTTAATCAGTACTTTAATTAATTAAAATTAGAAGATTTTTTTTTTTTTTAAAATTGATTGTGTAATTTGCAGTCGCCCTTGGATTTGTTATTGGATACTTCATTCGATTGCTTTAATGGACGAGTTTGTAGATCATGAACTGGAAGATAATACTATTGATTTTCTTAGTCGTTGTCAGGTAGTAAAATTTATGAAAATTTGAAATATATATATATATATATATATTTGTATCCGTGGTTTTGTGGATTCTTATTTTGAATATGATTAGTATCGAATTCGAATGGTTATTGGACATCATATAATGTGAAATAATCTCTTTAGCAATTTTTGAAAAAAAATTGGTTTGAATAATGATTGTTGTTACTGAGTTTACTGAGGATAATGGTTCACTATGATTCACATAACTGATCCCAAATCCCAATTAGTCGAAAAATGCTTAATATGTTGTTGTTATTAGTTGGAAGATTGAAACTAGCGTTGCAAGAGTATAGATGGTTGCATTTATTATGATTATGCTTATTGTCGGTTCATTTCTATTCCAATATGTTACTACATAGTACTTTTCTGGGTTAGGTGTATGGTTGGCTTATATGGGGAGAAATGCATTATTTGCAGAAAGTCCTGTGCTTATGCACATTGATTGGCCCTTGTGCTTGTGCTCTACTCCATCTTTTACTAGCTTAGAGCTTGGTGCTTACTAGTTGATTACAAGTTTATTTTCTTTGGTGGCTATCTTTTTTTGTTTTGAATGGTTATCTGATGCTTCTTTGTATATGTATTCTTATCGCTGACAGGATCCTAATGGTGGGTATGGTGGTGGACCAGGACAGGCAAGTAAATTGTGGATATGATCATTGTTAAACTCTAACCTACTATCTTCCTGTATGCTAAGTGCTAACAGTAATAAGTGGAGGTGGCCTATTTTTGATTGATTCTTATTTATATGAAACATCCTATTTTGTATTGCGTCGATTTCATTCTCTTAGTGCATTTGAAGTTGTACCGCATTTTATGCATATATGAGAGAACTAAATGACTTTATAATTTATTTTTCCAGATGCCTCATCTTGCAACAACATATGCTGCAGTCAATTCACTTGTTACTTTGGGCGGTGACAAAGCTTTGTCATCAATTAATAGGTTGTCATATTATGCAACAATAGAATTTGAAGTTTTTATTGAAAGTGATTTAACAGAAATTTGCAATTTCCTTCAGAGAAAAACTGTACACGTTTTTGCGGCAAATGAAAGATGCTAGTGGGGGCTTCAGGTGACACATTTCTTCATCTTTTTTAAGTTTGAAGCCACCTTCTAATATATATCATGAAATTTACTTCTTGTCTTTGAATTTGCTTTGCTAAAGAATGACTTTGTATTCGAAGGTTAATGTTCTGTTGTAGTTGAATCAATCTACATTTAAGTTTGTGGCATCACAGTTCTTGCTATGAGGAAAATTCAACTTGTTCATATATTTTTTTCCTTGAAAACTAGTGTTTAGATTGTAATTTTAAGCATTCTTGATGATTTCTTTTGCAGAATGCATGATGATGGAGAAATTGATGTTCGAGCATGTTATACAGCCATCTCAGTAAGTGTGTGGTCATGCTGAAAAGTTAATACTATCACTGTTTTTTTGGCAAACTCCACCATTATTGTAGATCTATTATTTCCTTTGGGCTGCATATATTTTTCATCAGTTTTCCTTTTTAAATTATAGATCACTGTTTTCAAGCTTATTCTATCTTTATGATAAGCCAGCCATCTTTTCTTTACCAGGTTGCAAGTCTCCTGAATATTTTGGATGATGATCTTGTACAAAATGTTGGAAATTACATCTTAAGGTTAATATCTAGCTTTAACTTTGCTTTGAGCTAGTCATTTAAGGCAGCTAATTTGTTTTCCCCCCTTTTCATCTTAAATTTGTTTTAGGTTTAATTGGTTTCCATATCCTTTTTCTTTGTCTTCTTGCTTCTAGAAAGCTCATTTATACGGTGTGGCATGCATAAAAATTGTTAAAGCCTCATCTTAGGTTCTTCAAGGTTGGAACCTCTACTCATATTCCTCATTCTCCAATAGCACTGCTTTATCTGAACATGTCAGGAAAGGATCAGTGAGTTGGGGGCTCAAAATTTTTAATAATGCAAAGAGAGTGCAGAACATGGGGGCCTTTTTATTGTAGTCTTCAGTTTATGTTGTTTTGAAGTGGTGGTAAATTTGGATGCTTCTCAGGACTGAGTGATATGCTTTGTTTAGTATGAATATACTGTTATAACCAAGGAAAGCTCTTAGTGTTGCCAACAGCCGTGTAGTCTGTTAGTAAAGTGCTTGACTCTTAGACTCAGTGACCAGGGCCCATCCCTGGCAGCCTCAAATACCAAAAAGAAAAAAAGAAAGCTCTTAGTGTCCCTATCAGTACACTGTTGTGGCTCTGCTTCAATGGACTTGATCTTCTGCATCTATATTAAAATGGTATCATGGAATGCATAGGCCATGAGTTGAATGCATATTATAGTGGTTACCTGAGCTGTGTCTTGATTCCTATTGTGTCATCCATGTGACTGAAATAGTTTGTTGCATCTCTTTGAAGTTGCCAGACTTATGAAGGTGGCATTTCTGGGGAACCTGGTTCTGAAGCTCATGGGGGGTATGTTCTGCTCTGCTCTCATCTTTGCATGTTGGTTTACCTGTTTTCTCAAATTATAAACTTAATACTTAACCTTGAAATTTGATTCATTGTTGACTTCCTCATGTATGATGTATATCATATACTCATATGTTGCTTTGGAATTGCCAGTATCCGGTATGAGAAAGCCTCCTAAAGTTCTGTTAATTTGTTCGTCAGGTACACCTTTTGTGGGTTGGCTACAATGATTCTAATCAACGAGGTTGATCGTCTGGATTTGTCTAGCTTAATTGTAAGACTCTGTTATTACTGTTCATTTAGTTTATTATCTTTTTTCATACTAACTATGATAGCATTCTCTTGTGATTATATTAATAAACA
This sequence comes from Fremontodendron californicum, assembly GCA_030761205.1. NCBI lineage: Eukaryota > Viridiplantae > Streptophyta > Magnoliopsida > Malvales > Malvaceae > Fremontodendron > Fremontodendron californicum. The sequence goes on from JAULJL010000011.1 coordinate 31,181,432, forward strand.
TGTATTCTGAGTTCTTCTATAGGATTGGGTGGTTTTCCGACAAGGAGTGGAAGGTGGATTTCAGGGCAGAACTAATAAACTGGTTGATGGTTGTTACTCCTTCTGGCAGGTGATTTTCTATTTTTCTCATCTCGTTTCTATCGAGTTGAAATGAAATATAACCAAGGAAAGTGACCAGGGAGGAGTATTTGCATTATTAAAAAGATTACATTCAACTAAAGGAGAAAAATCAATACCATTGGGAGATGGAGAAGATAGTGGTGCAGAAAGTCCGCAAACTACTGCATCATCGGATGCAACAGGAGAAGAAGGTTTGAACGAGGATTTATCTCAGGGTGGCAGCCATTCTGAGCTGGGAGGTAAGCTGCTTTAGTAGTCCATGATTCAGTCCAGTTTCCCTCTTTTTCTTGGTTTCCCTATAATTCATGAGAGCTGTATTTTAATTTAGCTTTTTTTTTTGGTTGCAGATCAACATGGTATTTCCTCTCGAGTTAATGTTGACAATATTGGTGCAGAAAGTCCGCAAACTACTGCATCATCGGATGCAACAGGGGAAGAAGGTTTGAACGAGGATTTATCTCAGGGTGGCAGCCATTCTGATCTGGGAGGTAAGCTGCTTTGTAGTCCATGATTCAGTCCAGTTTCCTCTTTTTATTGGTTTCCCTGTAATTCATGAGAGCTGCATTTTAATTTAGCTTTTTATTTTTGTTGCAGATCAACATGGTACTTCCTCTCGAGTTAATGTTGACAATATTGATCATAATTCTAGCAAGAGGCATGCAAAAATGGAACCTCTTTTTAACAGCTTGGCCTTGCAGCAATACATTCTTTTATGCTCACAGGTTCAATATTCAAATATTGCTAATTGGTTAAAAATTATCTCCACATTCTCAAAAATGGAATCAGCATAAGCCTCTAAAAGAGCTTACATCCTAACCTGCCTGCTGTTGTGAATGCAGGAGCTGGATGGTGGACTGAGAGACAAACCTGGCAAGCCTAGAGACCATTATCACACATGTTACTGTCTAAGCGGCCTTTCGGTGTGTCAACATAGCTGGTCGGAAGACGAGGATTCTCCGCCTTTGCCCCGTGCCGTGTTAGGTCCGTATTCCAATCTTCTGGAACCCATCCATCCCCTCTATAATGTTGTATCAGATCGCTACCAGGAAGCACATGAGTTCTTTACAAGGTACTAAGCACATCTTCCAGTCTTACCAAATTTGTGGGTTTGGAATGTATGATAGATCCTGATTGACGATAAGTTATGAAAGCAAGAGAGATATGCTGGTTTTGATGATTTATATTACTAATAATTGAGTCTTCAAACTTGGTAACATTCAAAATTTGAAGTTTGTATAAACTTTTTTGACTATTATTTAGTTCGGAAACCTGCAAGGTGGAAGAACTTAGTTTCATTCGAACTCAACTGTTTGTCAACACAAATCTTATTCTCTTGTAAGTTGTAACCATACTCGTAGCATGCAAACCAGTGAATAAAAAACCGGATCGGTTAAACCGAGAATCGATGATCTGTCCAGTCCAATACTATATATAAAATAGGATATTTTTTGAGCCGGTGGAAAACTGATTTATTAGCCTTTGAGCAGAGATCAAGTTGATCTCTAGAACCTTAGTTGTCTCCATTGTTGTTACTCTAAAATCTCCTTTGAAATCATTAAAGTTCGTGCTCAGTTGAAAGAAAGAAATCAGTTTTTGAGTCGGTTGATCAATGAATTGAAGGTATATATAGGTTAAGGCCAAGTAGTTTGAAGCCTTCAACTTGAATTACATGTATATAAGTGGCTTATAGTACACTTATATATTAACATAACCAAAGTTAAAATTCATAATTGAAAATTAAATACTCTAAATGACTTATATCTATATTGTTCCGACTCTTCATTTTTCTTGAAGTGTTCGTGTTCGACACCCGTATTCGATACATATCCAGACATGAGTAATTTGGAAATGATCTTCCAAGGACTTTTCAAATATATAAAAAATTTGAAAAAAAAAATTGAATATACCTGTATTGGATATATACCATGTCCGACATTCACATCTAAATCCGGTAACATAGACTTATATTACGTGCTTTACATTGATTTTTTGTGTCATGGGATTGGAGATATGACCACTTTTCCTGTAACTCTTCCAGTTTCAACATAGGAAAGTGCTTCGACAGTTTGAGAGAAAGGAAAAACGCCTTTGGGATCAATAATTGGCTTCACTTTCCCACTCTCCAATGAAGTTTTCAGTTTATCTAGAACAGCTCCCTTTCAAGTGACTATAAACTTGAATGCTGGTACAGTAACGGCACCTACTATTGTCACAACACGACCACTTTGTTTAACTGCTTTCACTTCCCTCTCACATTGACCTGTTTTTTTTTTACCAATAAAAAAAATGTTGTCAACTAAGGTTCAATCGATTCATGCAATTATCGACATCCAGCAAGTTTAAGATTTGATTCCGTATTCTTACCAACACAATCATATACTAAATCAAATTTTTCTGGAAGGTCTTGGAAGTTTTCCTTAGTGTAGTCAATTGCCAAATCAGCACCTAAGTTCTTCAACAAGTCCAGTTTTCCTGTGCTTGAGGTAGCTGCTATTTTGGATGCTCCAAAAACATGCTTGGCTAGCTGATAAGGAGGGACAATTAGAGAAATAGAAATAATCCAAGCTCAGTTAAAGTACTTAAGCAGTTCTTGTATTATAGTGAAAAGTGTATTTTAGTTATTGTATTGTAAAAGTGAGTAATTTAATATTTGTATATTTGAAATTGGTGCAAACAAGTAAAGTTGATAAAAGTGTTAATGGAAAACCGTTTAAATGCTGACGTAGACATGTGAAAACTGACATAATAGATGATTTGGAAAAAAAATAATGATGTGTCAATTTTTTTTACTCAATTGGAATTTAGAATTTTTTTTTTTACTCCAAATCCCTCCCTTACCTGTAATCACATGTCCATGTCAGCATTTAGACGGTTTCTTATTAACACCGTACAAGAATTAAATTACTCACTTCTACGATACAAATACTAAGGGTTAGTTTAGCATTGCTGTTGAAAAAAATTTGGGTTGAAAAAGCTTGGGTTGAAAAAAATGTGTTTAAAAAGTATGGTAAAAAACTGTGGTTTAAAAACTTTTACGTGTTTGACACTGCTTTAAAGCCCAAAAGTTATTTTTTTTTTTTGCTTTTTGGTTTAGCTTTTCAAATCATGGTTTCAACAGCAAAAGCCATTTTTTTTTTACCTGTTTAGCATTACGTTGGCGGTGAAAAACAGCTTTTGACTTCAAAAGCTATTCCAAAAGCAATGCTAAATAAGACTTAAAATACACTTTTGATTATAGTATAAAAATTATCTAGATACTATATACTATAGTACAAAGACTAAAATCCAAGTTCCAACCTTTGAAAATAAACTAAGTTTGCTTAGAGAAATATATATACCTGAATAACCATGGTGCCAACCCCACCAGCAGCTCCTAAGACAAGAATAGATTTACCAGAAGAAAACCCAGATTTTTCAAGGCCTTCATATGCAGTCCCAATGGCAACAGGCAGTGAAGCAGCTTCGGCAAAACTCAGATTTTTCGGTTTGAGAGCCAATAGCCTCTCTTCAACAACTGTGTACTCAGCTAAAGTACCATATTGTTTTGGATGATCCAAGGCTTTTTCATGAATATTCCCATATACTTCATCTCCTACCTTTAAATTCTTTACTTTGCTTCCTACTTTCACCACCAAGCCAGCAACATCATATCCTGGAACAGTCTGAGAAAGACAGAATAAGAAAAAAAAAAAATAAACAAATACACCAAGAACTATGAAGCACGGACACTTTTCTCAAGTGAGTGTTTAAGTGTCAGACACAACTTCAATACGACGTAATACGTATCGAAAACATCAAAAAAATAAAAATAAAATCAGACACAGTCAAAATATAGTAAAGACACGGCTGGACACGTACGGTCACACGAAAAAAGTTTTTTTTGGGTGCATATTTCTCCCAAATATGGAATCAACAATAAACAATTTGATTCTAATGAATTTTTTAAAGTTTAAAATTTTAAATTAAAAAATAATTTTAAAAAGTTGAAAAACTATTTGCACATTAATATTTAATTGAAAAATATCAGTTTTATATTTTATTTTATTCATTATATAAAAAATATTTTTTATTACTGTGTTCTGTCGTATTCGTGTCCTAATTTTTTTTTAAAAATCTCGTGTCTGCGTGGCCATGTCGTGCTTCCCTAGACCAGGAAAAAAATGCAATCTATAAACCAGGAAACTATGCAATTCTGAAATGCTAATGTGGAGATCCGAATCAAACTTGAGAGATATTGTTCGTTTTGATCCAAAAAATAAATCTTACGATTTTGTCCCACCAAAAGCTTCTCTTATAAGATAAAATCTAAGACTTTCGAGTTAAAACGGATAATATCTTACAGGTTGGGTGCGAATCTCTACAGCTAAACATTTCCATAACAGAAAATTATGACTACAGAAAAAACAAAGTGAAGAAAAAGATATTAAAGATTAAGGAAGTGTAGGTTTTACAGGAAAGGGAGAATCAGCATGTATGAATATTTCAAGCATTCTTCTGGAATCAATTGGATTAAGCCCCGAAGAAACGACTTTGATAAGAAGTTGATCTTCATTAAGTTTGGGTATTGCAACATTTGAATCCAGTTTTAAAACATCCTCAGGTTTTCCATGTTGATCATAAATCCAAGCCTTCATTGTAGAAGCAACAGAAACACCTGAAACATTGTCCATCCCAATTTTTATTTTTTATTTTTTATTTTTATTGCTCTACCAAATACAGATATAAGGAGTTTAATTCTATATATGTACTTTTTTTTTAGTTGTTTGATAAGACTTTGTGCAAGAATTTATAGGAAGATGAATCTAGATCTACCAATTCGTGTATTCGTGTCGCGTTCGTGTATTTTTTTGTGTCATAAGTGTGTTTAAGGTGTTTTATATTTGTATAAATTTTGACGTATTAATAATTTGTATTATATAGATTTTGATATGTTCGTGTATTCGTATCGTGTCCGTGTTTTTTTTTCGTATCTTATAGTGTTTTAGTTATTTTTTTCGTTTCGTATTCATATCATATCCAATATTATTATGTCTAGATGAATCTGTCTCAATCATTATGGCTGCTTTGATAATGAAATGAATCAAACTATCAAAGAAAAGATGAGAAAAGAGTAGAAAATTGAAATTTGGACAAGCAATAAAATGGTAAGAGATGATGCAACAAGTTTAGACTTTAGACTTAATTTTTTCATTAAAATAATGTATGTATCAATTTTATGTCTAAATTCTTTGTGCAGCCAAACATACGAATTTTTTTTTTCTTCATCCTATGAACTTTGCTAGCTTTCCAAGCAAAGTTGGAACTGTAATTTGAAGACCATTATTTGAACTCTCCTAGGTTACTATAGTAGATTTTTCTCATGGTCGGGCCGTGATTTGAGAAAAAATTTTTTGGGCCAAGTCCGTTTTGGATCAGACTCAGATCAGTCTGTAAGCTCATTTTATTATTAATAAATTTTTAAAATATTATAATTAAAATTATTATTTTTATTTAATAAATAGTAATTAGGGCCGGTCCGGCTCGAAATAAAAAATTTCTTCTCCAAGCCCAGCCTAATTTCAATCGGACAAGCTATCTAACCCTTGAACAAATCTAGTTCCTAATAAAAAAAATACTAATCCAAAAGCAAAATATTTTTTTCTTTATCATTCGGAAATTTCAATGAACTTAAACTTTCAAAGATAAATAAATTTGGCATGTAACTAAGCATTTGATTCTATAGCAAGTGCATGTATCCCTTATTTAAAGAGTAAGATTCAAGTACCTCTTCTTAGATTTGGCAATCCAATAATTCATATATTTGTGTTATTTAATGTGTTATAATTGTGTTTAAACGATTCGCTTTTTATTTTTATAATAATAATGACAATAATGTTATGAATACATAAATTAATAACATGTAAAAGTAATTATTAATGTAATTTTTTTATATAATTTATAATATTTTGAAAACACAAATTAAAAAATAACACGAACACGTTATGAAAACATAATTTTTTCTTTAAATTGAATCACTATGATAAATTATGCAAAATATGTCATGAATTGAGATACGAACATACAAATGTTTCTCTAAATTGAACCACAATGACAAACTATGTAAAATATGAGATTAATTGAGACATGACACGAAAACAATATAGAAAAAATAATTAAAACGCAATACGAAAATAACATGTAAACGATATAAATACACAAACGTGTAAAAATTTATATAAATTATTAACGTGTAAAACTAATTATATAAATTTTAATACTTTAAAAATAAAAAAATAACACGAACACATAAAATTTTCTCTAATACTTTAATACTTTAAAAACAAAAAAAAAAAAAAGTTTTACACGTTAATAATTCATTTTAGTATATTTTTACACGTTCATGTATTTATGTCGTGTTCATGTTATTTTTCGTGTTGTTTTTTAATTATTTTTCTTATGTTATATTCGTGTAATGTCTTAATTCATGATATATTTTGCATAATTTTGTTCTCAACGAATCACCCTTTAACCTTTCCTATAAATTAATTTCGCATAAATCTAATCCAAGCACGAATTAGAAGAAAAAAAAGAAGAAAGTAGGATTAAACTTCCTATATATTTCTGTAGGTAGAATTAGAACAACAAAAGCTTTCTTTCTCTTATTATAATGGAGACTACTTCAAGTGCTTCAATTCCCTCTAAAATGAAGGCTTGGGTTTATGTTCATCATGGAAAACCTGTTGATGTTCTAAAACTGGACTTAAATTTTGCTGTACCCCAACTTAAAGAAGATCAGGTTCTAATCAAGGTTGTAGCTGCAGGGCTTAATCCAGTTGATTTCAAGAGGATGCTTGGGATGTTCTTGGAAGCTGATTCTCCCCTCCCTGTAAATTTCCTTTTTCTTCCCATCTTGCTTGTTTAGTTTCTTTAATATTTTACCTATGTTATCCAAATTCGGGGTGAGTATCGGAAATGGATAAGAATCTGATTTGGGTATGCTCAATTTTTTCTTATTTTTTCGAATATGTATCGGACACAAATAATCCGCATAACATAAATAAATAACATAATTATCGTTTCGAATTGCTTGGAATGCTCTCATATATCATGTATGGAGGGAGAGGAATAACCGCAGGTTTGGTAAACAATCTCAGCAATGTATGCAAATGCTTGAGAAAATCAAGGAGGAGATTAGCTATAGACTAGGGGGATGAAAACCATAAAGGATGATACTGTTAATAGAGATTTGCATGTTGCATGGGGGTTAAAAAGCTCACTGATAGCATAATTGGTTCTTAGCTATGTAAAGAAGACATTGTAAAATAGTACATTTGTTTGCCAGCTATACTGGTTGTATTGATGTAACAGTGCATGCTGCTTTTGGATAAATAAAAACTTTGCTTATCCAAAAAAAAACATAATTATCGTTTCCTAGTTTGAAATTTTTTTTACCTTTTCTTAATTTGTATGTTATTCTTTCTGTCAGACTGTTCCAGGATATGATGTTGCTGGTGTGGTGGTGAAAGTGGGCAGCCAAGTAAAAACTTTAAAGGAAGGAGATGAAATATATGGGAATATCAATGAGAAAGCCTTAGATCATCCAAAAAGATATGGCACTTTAGCTGAATATACTGCTGTTGAAGAGAAGCTTTTGGCTCTCAAACCAAAAAATCTGAGTTTTGTTGAAGCTGCTGGGATTCCCTTAGCTATTGGGACTGCCTATGAAGGCCTTCAAAAAACTGGCCTCTCTGCTGGTAAATCTATTCTTGTCTTAGGAGGTGCTGGTGGAGTTGGCTCCATGGTAATTCAGGTACAATTTTTATGTGAAACTTGATTTTTTTGGTAGTCTATGTTTATGCTAATTGCTTCTTTCTTAGCAAAAACTATTTCTTTTAGTCATATTTATGTTTTCTATTCAATTAGTGTGAGTTTGGTCCATAGAAACTTAGGTCTAGTAATTTTAAACACGATACAAAAATATAACACGAACACGACGTGTTTAATAAACACGACACGATATGACATGTGTAAACATGATTAATATCATATTTGTATTTAGGATTTTGACACATTTAATTATAATTTGTGTTGTGTTTTTATTTACATGGCTGATACGAGAAAAAAAAAAAAAAACATGAGTCACGACACTCATACACGAATTGCTAAATTTAAATAGAGCCTTATCCATAGTCTTATTTTTGATTGTTTGTTGTTAGTTATATATAAAAAAGAAGAAGAAAAGTTTGAAAACACCACAAATTGGTTAATTTGCAAGTAATTGAATCTTGGTTTTTTGTTAAAATTTAAAATCCTTTTATAAGTGACCTTTCTTTTTAGTCTATATTATAACTCTTCTTATTAATTAATTTTGGAGTTTGAATGGAACCTGAATTTCCTTGTATCTCTCTTGGCTTTTTTTCAACTCCTTGGATCAGCTAGCTAAACATGTCTTTGGAGCATCCAAAGTGGCAGCTACCTCGAGCTCAGCAAAACTGGAATTGTTAAAGAGCTTGGGCGCTGATTCTGCAATTGATTACACCAAAGACAACTTTGAAGATTTGCCAGAGAAATTTGATGTAGTTTATGATTCAGTTGGTATGATTCTAAATCATTGTTGAATTGCCTCTCAACTATTTGGAAATAATGCTTCTAGGTTGTAGTTATTTACCTATATGAACACTTAATTCGAGCATCCGGACATTTGATTCAATGATAAATGCTTATATTCTTCGTTCAAAGAACGAGTTCGAATTTTATTTTCTCAAAATTAAAACAAAGATCTGTTTAATGGGTGTTTATTTATGGAAAAATAAAACAGGGCAATCTGAAAGGGCAGTGAAGGCAATCAAAGAAGGTGGGAAGGTTGTGACAATAGAACCAGTTGGGGAACTGACTGAACCAGCTTTCAGGTTCATACTCACTTCGAGTGGGGCTATGTTGGAGAAATTGAATCCTTTCCTGGAAAATGGGAAAGTGAAGCCTGTCATTGATCCAAGAGGCATATTTCCTTTTTCTCAAACCCCACAAGCCTTTTCCTATCTTGAAACTGGCAGAGTTACTGGAAAAATTGTCATACATCCAATTCCATGAATAGGGTTTCTATACTTTTAATGCTTTTTGTAATAAATTAGTCTGTCTGGCAATGGATTGATGAAATACACAATTAATTTTGGTGTTTAAAGATATGCATACAAAATCTTGAACATTTGCAAGTGATCTGAGCCGCCGGCTTTTTTTTTTTTTTTTTTTTTTGAGCGAAAATTTTATTAAGCATCCGATCTAAAATCAAATGACAATAGATGGAAAAACCTAACTTGAATATAAAACCATATGCAATTTAAAATTTAACCAATGTGATAAATCCACTTTAATAGGCCCTATCATGTGTAGACGGAGACAGAAGAGTCTATCACGTGACAAACTCGAAATAGATAATAGGCAAAAAGAAATAACAGAACCTTGGCTCTGATATTATGTTAAGCATTCAACTTAAAACAATTGATAATAAGTGGAAAGACCCAACTTAAATATAAGATCACATATAATTTAAAATTTAACCAATGTAGATAACACCATGAATCTAGCATGAAGCCAAAATACTGAGGTGCAAACCGCCCTCTCCACTTATTTGAGAAAGAAATGGCTATCTTATTCATAGACCTTTCCTTTTTCCAATTTTCTTAAAGACCAAGTACGTCAGGGCTGAGGGCACCAATCCATGGAATATTTTAGGTGGGGATTTGATGGAGTTGGTAAGATTCTGAAATCTCAAATATTTGGAGTCTTTTGCAGGTGATTTTGGATGTAGACTCTGGTAAACTTTCATGCCAATAAACAACTTGTTATAATATGATTACTAGTTTTCCTTGCAAGTTGAAACATAAACAAGTACTAGCCCTGAAAGATTAAAAGAAATTCAGGATTAATTAATTTTGAATTCATCTGAGTCAGATGAATAGTCCCTTGATATTTCTTTTCTTTTCTCCAAGGAGTAAGATTAAAAAAACCTTTAGTTGGGGCTAGACTTTAAATTAGTAAATGAAATCCTCAAAAGACCAGAATTTTGTTTACTAATACAAATTAACAACTAGAACACTAAGGAAATACCAAATACATCCTTCTTATTGCTATTACAATTAGTCATGGGATGAAAAGCTTGAAAGTCTCATATATAGTGAGGCTGAACGTTCGTTTTGACAGCTAAGCAATGCTAAACAACTAGCTTTTTTTTTGTAAAAGCATTTTTTGAACGTTGGTTTTGAACCAAACCTAAAAGCTAAAAAAAAATTGGACTTTTGTGATTTGTAAACCATGGTTTGGAGAGAAAATTACCAAATACTCTTTTTATTAAAAAATTATGACAAAATTATTCCCTAGTTAATTTTGTTCATTTTTTTAATAAAATTATTCTTTTATTTTTCTAAGTATATAAAATTCTATATTATTGATATTTTTTTAACTTAAAATAAAAATATGAAGAGAATATAATTGTTTATTTTTTAATTTTAAATAATTTAATTTTTTAATAAAATTTGAAAATTTTATTTTTTGTATAAATTTGTATTATTAAGTCACACAATTATTTTTTATGCATCTTAATAATTTACTAATATTAAAAATGATTTATTCTGTACTATATTATGTTCTTTTTAGTCATTTTAATTACACACCACAGTTTTTCACAGTAATGTCAAACACTAAAAAATTTCAAACCACACTTTTTCACAGCAATCTTTCACAGTATTTTTCAAACACACTTTTTTCAAACCGAACTTTTTCAAACCGCAACAGCAATGCTAAACTACGCCCGAGTCTCCTTGGCTATATATGCTGGTGTTCTTTCAAAGTTCATGTAGATCAGTCTAAGCACCAACAGTAGTAATCAGACCTGGAAATAGCCAGCATTTCTTCTGGGGACATCCTATCGAGCTCACTTTGCCTCCATGACGCAAAATTGTTTCGATTTTGAGGATCGGAAGCCAGTGGATAGTCTTGTCTCCTATGAACTTGGTTCCTCATCCTCAGGTAAAGCCTCATTGTTGCAACACAGTCCTCATAAGGGTCTTGAAGGCCACTTTGAATGTCATACCTGAATATATATAAATATATATATATATATATTATATAGAAGATGCAAGTTCAATCTCTCTTCAACAATTATCAATAATTAATGGATATGATCATATAGCCTACTTACCCCAGGTATGCTTGGGTTAAGTACTTGAGTGAGTTGCTAAGTTTGCTTGTTTTCATTAAGGGAGGATATTTTGCAGTATCCCTATAGGCAAATAAACTCATATCATATTAATTAATTTTGTAGAGTAATAATAATAATAATAGAGAAGAAATAGCAAGAAAGAAAACCAAAACACAAGAATTTACGTGGTCTGATTAATTGTATTTACGTATATGCGGTAATTATTACAGGGTTTTTATAATTAATGCTACGAAATCTTAAAAATTACCATCACCTTTGTTTCACGGTAAACAATTTCTTAGAATTATGTGAACAACTTGGATAATTTTTTTTAAATCAAGTTGTTAATAAATTATGAAAAAATTTACTTTTTTGAAAAATCTCAAAAGATTTTACTTCTAGAAATTTCTTGGAAAATAAAACAAGAAAAAAACATTTTCTCTGGATAAAATTTTAAGAGAAAAAAAATTGAATTATATCAAAATTACCTTTTTGAAAAGTCTTCCGATAAACCCATTACAATTTCATAACAATCTTTATCGGGTTGGATCATCAATTCGGATTGCTCACATAAACAAAAAAAAAATCAGGCTCCACATACAAAAACCCAACATATTTTCCACATGAATTTCATCTTTGAGCTATATCCTTAAAAAAATTACTCCAGCTGCTAGAATAAGTAGAATATATAGGCAGAAAAGATGAATGTGCAATTTAAACTATAAAAATATATTGCAGCTTGACCTGTATTTCTTTTGAATATATGCTAGCATCTTAAACTTTACCTTATCATAATTGCTGGATATTCTACTTGCAGACGGTCAAGATCATGATAAAGACCATGACCCACCAAAATCCTTGCTTTTCCACCTTTAGGTGATCGAATTTTCCACACTGGCTCTCCATTGCAGAGGAAGTCTTGAATCCTTCTTTGCACTTGTCTCAATGGCATTGCATCTCTCAAATATTCTGCTCGAATGCCAGTGGTTTCATACCTGAAAGTAGTTCAAAAATGTGAATTGCTTTATTTGATTCCATTTGTTGGAATTATTAGAATTTGCCCATTGACATACTCTTATCCTATGTTTGCTCCGACGTTTTATTTTTCTTGAAGTATTCCTACCCGGACATGAGTATAAGGATATGATCCTCCAAATACATGGAAAAACTAAGAAAAAATTGAACATACCCATGTCGGACACATACCCGTATCCGACACTCATACCCGAATCCGAGTAACATAAATCTTATCATATTTCATTATACAGTACCTGTAATTTGTAACGGGAATTGGTGGTTTTACATAAGTATGGAAGATCATATTCTCTTTTTCATCAACGATGCAAACCCTTGCACAAAGATCTAATGAGCCATCACTGCCACCATCTACCATATTGCATGCCAGTGCAACTACTTGCATGCCTCTTGAAAAACCATTGTCGATAGTCAAGCTATCACGAAGACCTAAGTTAGCCAGGCGAGCCAGTATTCCCTGTAATAAGAAATCAAGTAAAAGTACATTTTAAACTCAATTTCAGGATAGGGGAAGGCTATGTTATTCGGACTCGGGTGTGAGTGTCGGATACGGGTATGTGTCCGACACGGGTTTGTTCAATTTTTTCTAAGTTTTTTCATGTATTTGGAGGATATTTTGAGGGTCATATCCCCGTACTCATGTCCTGATATACGTTGGACACGGGTGTCGGACTTCAAGACAAATAAAGAGCCAGAACAACATAGAGGGAAGGCATTAGTTTTTCAAGCTAAAGGCTAATACATAGTTTGCTCCGGAGAGCTGGCATCTGTTTTGATGAATCCTAAGAGCATAAGGGCTATCCAGAATGGCTAAGCAGAATTTGCATCCTCGGATGTTGAACAAATTCTTGCATTCTTGTTTCGGCAAAGGACCTATATATATTAGGAAGAAATTATGTATAGTATAATATTTTGATTAACATGTCATAAATGAATAATATATATGCTGGTATCAATTTGTTTCTTACCTATAAGATGTTCCCTTAGAGATTCAAACGACCTGCAGTGTTTCTTGCAAACTCCGCATGTAGGTTCATGAACTGAATGATATGTAGATCTCATGTGATCAACCAGGTGCTCCATTCTATTGAACTGTTTGAAGCATGCTGCGCATTTGTTCCTGCAGCTCGCAACAATAATCCATCGGTTAATTTAGCATTAGAAATCATTAATATGTGTGTTATAACATCAATCTTCACAGTGCATTATTTGTTGTTTATATGTTAGTTCTGTTATCTGATCCATACCCGAATATGTGTAAGATCCAGATGTTGGACACGGATATTTTAAAGAAAATAACATAGATGTGCACATGCTCGTGTATGTGACCGAGTAAGATGAAGAGAGAATACCGTATGCTTTCTGCAGACTCCATCTTGTTTAATTTATTGATGATATATAGTTGAAAATTTAGTGTATTTAATTCCCTTAGAAGAAGGACCTGAGGAAGAAGAACTACGGGAGGGTATTTATATCAGTTAAGGAGGAAACTTTGTGTCCCACTTGAGCCCCCAATGATGATTCGTTGAGAAAATTACTTGAATTTTGAGCTTTCTATCTCTGCACTAGAACATATAATTCGTAGTAATCTAGAGATGCTTGTAGGTCCACTGATCAACTAGAACATTTTCCCCCACAGTGATCTCCTCCATATCCTTCGCTTTCTAATGTGTGCATGGCAAGTGTCATGGTCTTAGAGTGGAGCCATGAATCTCACATCGGCTGTGTACTAGGGTTCGACTGGATATATAAGTGTTCACATCATTTTCAATCTGTGAGACGCCTTTTGTGGACAAAACCGTGAGACCCAATAGGCCGAAACGGACAATACCTTGCAGGTTGGTGTGGACCGTAACATTTGATATCAGAGTCGGCTCTGGGAGTACTAGCGATGTGCCAATGAGGATAGTGGACCCTTGTTGGTGTGGGGGAGGATGTCATGGTCCTAGAGTGGAGCCATGAATCCCACATCGGTTGTGTACTAGAGTTCGACTGAGTATATAAATGTTCACGCCATCTTCAACTTGTGAGCCGCTTTTTGTGAACAAAACCGTGAGACCCAATGAACCAAAATGGACAATATCTTACAGATTGGTGTAGACCGTGACATTAAACATGTTAAGTCCGTCAAATCCACCAGCCAAACCCACGATTATCGAGGCAACCACTTCGCCGAGCAAAAGACATCAATGGTACACATGAATGAATGAATGTGTGTGCGCGTATAATTAACTTTATTTATGCGCTTAACAACTTGGTAACTTTTTTCATAGTATCAAACTATCAATCGATCAGGCCTATAGCTGCAACTTTATTCATCAGCTGATACTGAATTCCCTTCTTTATATATAGAGGTTTTCTTTTAGAGCACTTTACACATAAAGTTGGTGCAAAGTAATGAAAACAAGCTATTTTGGTCATGTATATATCTTCAAAGAAGTCGTGTTTTGTTGCTTTTGATTCCTTATGGCTTAAAAGCCACTAAATGCTGCAGGAAATGGGATTTTATTCCCCTGCTTTGGGGTGATTAGAAAACCTTAATCTTTTGCATAGGCTAGAATATTACATTGGCTAGGTATACTATATATGTTCATGGCTCACTTTTTCTCTTAGGATTTGGTCAAAGATAGGGTTGTTCCCAATCCTTTTCTTTTGCTATCATAAACATAGGAAGTTCACAAAACTTGCCCATTTGCATATATGGGGAAGAAAAAAGGGCAAAACCAAGTTGGCTGACATGACAAGATCAATTGCGTCAGCTAATATGGGCTAATTAAGAGACACACGTTAAGAACTCTTTCATGTTCATCCTAGTTTAATCTCATTTACTTTCGGCAATGGCAGATAAAGGTAGTCTTTTCCAAAGCTAGATAATTCCATATATTGCTTTTTCTCTTTGTCTTGCTTGAGGCAAAACCAAGTTGTTTGACATGACCAACAAAATTGGCCCTGCAAATGCAAATTGGTAATGGCCTAAGAATAATAGACCTTTGGTAAAATTTAGACCTAATAATTTATGTGTTTATATTGTGTTCATATTTTTTGTGTCATAATCGTGTTTAAAATGTTATGAATTTATATAAAATTTTGTTATATTGATTTTGACACGTTCATATATTTATACCATGTTTGTGTTATTTTTCATATCATATCATGTCATGTTTTATATCATATGTTAATTATTTTTTTGTATCATATTCGTATTATATCTAAAATTGGCCTACAAATGCAAATTGGTAATGGGATAAGAGTAATAGACCTATGGTAAATTTTAGATATGATAATTTGTGTATTTATATTGTGTTTGTATTTTTTTTTAATATCATAATCACGTTTAAGATATTATTTAGTTATATAAATTATTACTATATAGATTTTGACACGTTTATATATTCGTGTCATGTTTGTGTTATTTTTCGTATCATGTCATGTTTTATATCATATGTTAATTATTTTTTTATATCATATTCGTATCATATCTAAAATTATCGAATCTAATAAAACTTAATGCATTGATTTTGGTACGATATGATCCTATCCTGAAAACTTGATGGTTAATGAAGCTTAAGCTGGTCCTTTACTTTCGGTGAAGATTAAGTACAAGAATGAAAGAAGTTTGACTTCAAGAAATAAAAACAAAGATGGGGATTGTTAGCAAAGACTCACTTTTGACGCTAAAGAGACCCTTAGTAGAGATTCCTTCAATGGTGCTTTTTGTAGAAGATACCCAGAAGAAAACTTTGAAACATGGTCAAAGAGCACTTCTTTGTTTTTCTTTTTTTTTTGGTCTTAGTGATATACTCCATTACAACTAGACCTGCTCATAGGTCGGACAGCCCGTTCGACCCGTATTGGACCGGACCTGAACAGGATATTTTGTGTTTCGGGCAGGCTCGGCTCAGAACAGTATTTTTTATTATAATAATATTTTTTTATTTAATTTTAATTATAAAAATATAAAAAATATTTTTTTAATCCAATAAACAGTGTATTCGGGCCTACCGAGCCGGGCCGAGATTGGGCAAAGAAAATGAAAAAAAATTGGACCGCGGCCTGACCCATGAGCAGGTCTAATTACAACCATGCATGGTTCCTATTGCTATCACTAATGTTACCAATGTTTTAATAATCGGATCGGTGATTGAATCAGTTGGATGCTCGATTTTTTATTTAATCGATCGGATCAGTCGATTTGATTATATCATTAAATTATATTGAAAATTAGATTTTAGAATTTAATATGTATTAAATTTGGTGAATATCTAACACAAAAATATATAACTAAATGGTTAAGACATTAATTAAAGTTTAAAAGAGCATGATTAAGACATACAAACATTTTTTTGATTAATAATTGAACTTCAATGAATTATTCAAGTTCAGTTCAATTCATGGTTCAATTATGGTTTCATCATTTTAATCGGTTTTTGATTGATTCAATAACTCTTAATTTGATTTGATACTTTTATTTGGATTGAACAAACCAACGATTTTCGATTAAATCAATCTAACCGATCCATTCGATCTTATTTTTAAAACATTGACCATCACTTTTTCATAAAAGGTCTCTATTTGATAAGTCAAATAATTCTACATTGGAATCGACTTAAATGATCTTGCGAACGTGTAGAGGAGTACAGTACTGTAAATTACTTCAATAAAGATGGCATCTACAAAAGGAAGAATTAATTTTCGCATCTTTTTTTTTTTTTTTAATTCTTCTATAATTAAAGAAAACTCGCCATAACAAAAATTCCTTTCAAAAAATTACAACACAAGTTAAATTCCTTTAAAATAATTTATAAAATAATATTTAAAATGATTAAAGATTGAAATTTGATCGTTAAAATAAAAATTCTAGCATCGACTGTTGGCTGATTTTTTTAATCGTTACCCTTTAATTTGTTTGTATAATTAAAGCCTATATATACCAGAAAGGAAGATGGATTTTGTTTGGGAAATTAACAGAAGGCCCAATTAGAAAGTCATTCTTATAACTAAGATTTTTTTTTTTTTTTACCCTTAAAAAAATTTCTTGAGAATATTATTAACTACATGACATTTGTTTTTTTTTTTTTTTGATACATAAAAATTTAGACGAGAGAAGATTACTCCAGTCTAGAGTCGGGTGGTACTACAAATCACCTATTCAGTACTTCTCAAAATGTTAATAAATACTCAACCAACTGAATCAACTCACATTCGTGAAATTTGTTTTCTTTGCATTTTCAAAGCAAATAAAAATCGGGTAATAAGTTAATAAATAATAACCAGCTTTAATAATCTATATAAGCAAAGTGGCATGATCAGATATTGAAATTTGAAGTGACATTTTAACAAATATTACAGCACAAATTTGCATCAACAATCTAGAAGTTATGTTCTTTTGAGAACTTTTTAAAACCTTAACTTCTCCAAATTAAGATATCTGTCCCCTTTTAGAATATGTGATATATATTGGAGGAATTTACGTGTAAAATTAAATATAAATTGAAAAAAAAAATCTCGATCGATATGATAGAAATATCGGATAGATTCGAAATTTTACGACGAGTATAATTATATTGTTAAATTCAACTGTTGATTTGTTAAAATGTAAATCGTATAAAAAGTTATTAAAATGTGTAAAACTAATTTAATTTTACACTACTGTAAGTGGATCCCTCCTCATATATATATATATATTATCTAATCTTAAAGAGAAGCTTTCAAATTTTAGTACTTTTTTATTATTTGTATTTATCTATACCATATATAAAATATTTGATTGAGTTGGTGTTACGAGTCAAATAACATTAACTTAGTTAGAGAATAAACAAAATAATAATAATAATATATGTGAAATTAAGGGTATATATGTTATTCAATTTTTTAAATAAAAATACATTTAAAAAAAACTACCAACTTCTTAAAAAATTATCACATTTTCTTTAACATAACTTTTTTTTTTAAATATATATTTTAATTTTCAAAATACTCACATAGTAACTGACCATATTCTAATATATATAATCCCTTTGGAAAGTATAATTCTATCAAACCATCAAACCAATGAGAAGATTGATTTTATATATGCCTTATTATATGTATTTACACACGCAAATTAACACGTATTTAGTATGTTAAGCCTTGGACTTGATAGTCAAGTATTTACATGTTAAAAAAATCAAAATCCATTAAACAAAAAAAAAAATCCCATTTTGTTAGTTGAACTTTTTTTTTTTTTGAAAAAGGATCGAAAAGATTCAAATCTTACTTTAAAAAAAAAAATCATATATCAATCACTAAATCAAATACGGTCAGATATTTATTAATATTTAAAATTAAATGTTGATATAATGAAAAGAATATACACTTAAAACATGCAGGACTCAAATTGGATAATTGACCAATCAAATTAAACTATTTATAAATGATGATTTTATAATACTTCCTTCCCCAACATGCAGCCAACAAAATGAAACTTAGTTTGAATCAATCAAGGAATACTTATAATTAAACCCAACAAAACTATAAAAAAATAATAATAATAATAAAATAAAAACACTTGAATAAAGGGTAGGCACTAAGGCACAACTTATATTATATATATATATATATATATATATATATATGCAAACTGTAGGTGTTATTATTCTATCTATCCTTTCCAGTAGTTGGGATTTTGAATATCAGGTGATTAGGGTTTCCCACCATCTTTTTTATATTGATATATTCCTTTCCTTTCTATAAATAAAAAATAAATAAAAAATTAGCAATAGCTGTCATTGTTGTTTGCTGTTGAAGATGAGACAATTTTAGTTGAAATTGAGGTTGGTGTGTCATTTTTTAGATTACTAGTTAATCATGGTATTTGTCTAGTGATAATTCAGATATATTAGCTCGACAGGAATATGTTAAAGTTCAATAAATAAATAAAGAATTTTGTTAACGAGTATCTTTAGATTTTTTTTAAATTAATTAATATATTATTTATAATAATAATATTGTATTAATTAATATAAGAGTTTTTCTAACAAGTGCTTTAAGTAAAGGTGTTCATGGGTCGAGTTCAAACCGAGATTAAGTATGGTATCAACACAATATGTTTGTAAATGGATTTTGTTAAGTACACTCTTTAAAATTAGTTAACATATTATTTATTGTAATAATATTGTATTGACAACAATAGTTGATAATTTTTTTCATCATTTTCAATCCATTGAATGAAAATATTATTATATATAGTAATTTTAAAAAGTGCCCTTAAGCACTTATTAGTAAAATTTTAAATATAATAGTTGACAATTTTATTTATCATTTTCAATTATTGCATGATTATATTACTAATAATAACTTTAAAGAGTGCTTTTAAGATATTCGTTAGCAAAATTCGTAAAAAAAATGTATATATGACTATTATTTATTTATTTTTTGGTAACAAATACTTAGGCACTTTTTAAAATTAGCTAATATATTATTTATATTAATAATTTTGTATTAAATGCATACAATAGTATATAGTTTTATTCATGATTTTTAATATATCTTGAGAAAATATTACTATATATATTAACTTTAAAAGTGTTTAAAAACATTCACTAACAAAATCCTTTGTTTTTTTATAATTATGACAGAATTTTGAAATCAAAATTGTCTCATCTTTGTTAAGATATTGTAGTGCTAAAAGAAGAAACAAAATGTTACGTAAACCAGTCAACAAAATAAAATAAAAACCCCATGATTGCGAAATTTGATAGTTTTAAAAAGTCTTAATTAAGTTTCAATAATTGGATTATAAGCATATATTAGAAAGTTCAACTAAAAAGAATCGGAATTCGGATCTTAAATTTTATTTTATTTTTTTAAAATGATAATAGCCATTAAAGAAAAAATATATATAATTTCCTTCATAGGATTGATATGAACGACCCATGACCATTAAAACTTTAAATATTTTGAAAATTGGATCCATAATTTTTTAAATTTAAATTTGATCCGATCCAATTTAAATTATTATTTAATTAATAAAAAAAATTATTTAAATTTAAAAATATATAAATATTTATAAAATAATTTTTTAATATTTTTGAACCGTGAAACGAGTTTTGACGAATCAAATCAAATCAAGCCTTAGGTAAAAAAAAAAAATTAAAAACTAATTAAATTTGAATCGACCCGATTCAATCCATATAGAGATTTAATTCTAACCAACAGGCAAGGTGGGGGAGTTGCACCAAAAGAATATACTCTAGTTATGATAATGTAGCATACATAAATAAATATTTAATATTTAATTAAATATTCAACAAAACTTTAGGATGCCTTCTTGTCTTTAACTCACTAATCATTTGATTGTATTTTGTGCATTGCTTTTTCTCTTTTGACCCTACCTAAAATCTTGTATATTTGCTTTAATAAAACAAGACACAAAGTTCTTTAATTTCCTTTATTAATTATTTTTTAATTAAAAAAGGGTTTTCAAGAATATATTTTTATTTCTTTCTATTTTCTTTACTATTTTTCTTGTTTCCTTAATTGTGAGTTTGTTGATGAATGATAATCTTCTTGAGAGACTCAATTATTAACCAAATATAACTTTCATGTTGACTATGCCTACTTTAAAATTATATGATAAATTAATAAACTAGCTACTTTTTTTATAAAAAAAAAATTAAACCCATGCTAAATAATTTATGTACTTATATTATATATATATATAAACAACTTGAATTCGTGGTTGAAATTCAAATTTTAATATGGAAATTAGACTATGTTGGAAATACAAGTAAACTTTATTATTTCTATTAAATGTAAATTATATACTTTGTTGTTTATGGTTAATTGAAAATAAAATTGCGAGTAATATATAATTATTGTTCAAGAAAAAAAAAATCATTTACAGTATTATTTTCAATAAAGCAAGATTATACATATTAGCTGAATATATTACCTTAAATGGATTTTTTATTTTTTTTATTTGTCTTTTTTAGCAAAAAAAGAGAATAAAATTTATCCAAGAGGGATGTGGGACATAGTCATTTTTGGGCCCACCTATTATTGGGCTAGACTAGGACCACCAAAGGGATTAGAAAAAAGAAATGCTGTCACCAAGAAACAGCAAGAATGAAGCTGGATGTGGTCCACGTGGAGTCCTACACCACTTTGAAGCTGCAATCATTCCCTCCACGTGTCAAAAAGAAAACAACCTTTCACAGTTCCTATCAATACAGCTCTGTAACCTCAACTTTTCCCCCCTCTAAAACCTTTCCCCGTTGAAAAGCCGTTAATCGCGCCAATTTTTCAACTGTCTCGCATACCCCAAAAAAATATTTCAAAAAAATTAATTAATTAAAAACAATTAAATTGTGTTGATGTCTTTTTAGCAAGGAAACCGGTGAGCTCGTGGAACTTGTTACTAAATTTATTCATGGGTTGGATCGTAATTCAATTTATTTTTAAGCAAGTCAATTTCGGATCAAACCTGAATCGATTCAAAAATTCATTTCAATGTTTTAAAAAATTATTTTTATATTTATTTTTTTATAATTAAATTTAAATAAAATTATTTTTTATTTAATAAATAATAATGCGGACCGAGCGAGCCGAGTCAACCCGAATTATGAAAATCCTTACTCAGACCAGGCGAGTAGCTCGACCCTTGGACAAATCTACTTATTAGAGAGATTGTTCTTGACCTACGGACACAAAGAGATTAGAATGACATCAGAATTTGGTCTTCAAGACGTACTCTGATACTTAACTCAGTGAAAGTTTTGGGATGCTTTCTGGATAAATTAAAAGAACAAAAAAAAGAATGTACGGACAAAAGGAGGTTAGAGTGACGTCAGAGTTTGAGCTTCGAGATGTATTTTAATACTTAAATATGTGAAGATTTTGGAATGTTTTCTGGGTAAGTACAAGGAATAAAAAGAAAGAATGTCAGATTACTTAAAAAATTTGTGTGAAACAACAATTACCTATCATTTTATACCCGACATTTTTGTAGTTATGATTCGAAAGACAGATGTGTAATGTAATAGAAGTGACATGTGTTTGTTAAGTAAAAATCCAAATAATATTGATATAATAAATTGAAGGGCAACAAAAAAAAAAATTGTGAGAAAAGCCACCTTCTAAATTGCTTCAAAATTCCCCACACCAATAAATATAAATTTTACATTAATCTCAATTATTTAAATAGTATTTCCCCATTTTGCCCCTCTCATTTTCTCAAGATACCCCATTTCTCCCTCATCCTTCTATACTTAAAAAAGTTTACATATATATATATATATATATATATATATATATATATATATATAAGCCAACAGAGATATAGAAATACATAGCACCACCCCATTTCTTCTTCTTCTTCATCTTCTGTATATAACACCCAGAGAGAAAATCAGCATTTAAACCTTAAATTTTTTTTACAAAAATTCTGGGATTTCTTCATTAAACAGAACTGTATAAGGTAATACTCATTTATCGATTATCGTTATCGAGCATTTGATGTTTCTTTCTTTCTATCTATTCTGGTTATAGCTGTTTTTTTTTTTTAATTTAGTGGTCTTATTATGAGATATTGATCATTGAAAAAAAAAAAGTTGTTAGCTAAATTTAGTAAATAATGGAGAAAAGTAGAGCTGTCTTTGATTTGTACAACGGATTGGATAAGTTACTTTGGCTAGCTTTTTTTATACTACGGAAGGATTTGACAAATGAAACGGAATTTTTCTTTGGATTTTCTGATAATTAAGTTATGTTTAATCATGGTAGATTTTTCTTATCTTTTGCTCATTGTTTCTTTTCTTTTTTCTTTTTTCTTTTTTTTTTGTGTGCTTATTCTGGTTCATTATTGGTTATCTCTGTATAATTTTGGTGCTTTATTTTTGAAGTTTGCATTGATTTTTTTAGCAGTCCAATATGCCTGGATTAGCTATGGATGCAAGGAATGGAGAAAGTGGAGTAGAAGAACCTAACAATGGAGTTTACGCTCCTTATAAGGATAGTTTTACTCAGGAAAGATCTCCAAGAAGTGCATTGAGTCCACAAAATCAGCATAGAGATTCCATTGATGGGGTGGTGGAAACCTCCATTGAGCAGCTTTATCACAATGTCTATGAGATGCAAAGCTCTGATCAATCTCCATCAATGACTAGTTATGGATCATATGGTGAGGAATCAAGGGTTGATTCAGAATTGCGTCATCTTGTTGGGGATTTTGGCGTTGTTGAAATGACAAAAGAGGTTGTGGCAGAGAAGAAAGAAGAAGCAAGTGTTTGTGAATTGACCCCTGAGAAACAAAACTTGTCTAGTGACAAAAAGTCTGTGAAGAAAAAGAAGAAGAACAAGAACCAAACTCAAGGTGTTAAGCATCGTTCTCGCTTGCAATTGGATTCTGAAACATCAGCAAAATCAAGTCCAAAGAGCAAATCTTCTCAAGAGAAAACACCAGTTGAAAAGCGGTATGGGAAGAATGCAAGAAAACTAAATGCAGCTTCCCCTTTGAAGAAACAGAGGAATTTGGCTTTACTTGGTGCAAAGTTTCAGAATGGAACTGGGGATTCTCCAGAGGAAGGATTGGAGAATCCAGACCTTGGACCATTTTTGCTCAAACAGACAAGGGATATGATGTCTTCTGGTGAAAATCCTCATAAAGCACTTGAATTGGCTCTTCGAGCAACGAAATCGTTCGAGAAATGTGCAGATGGCAAACCAAGTCTAGAGCTTGTCATGTCTTTGCATGTTCTGGCAGCATTGTACTGCAACTTAGGCCAATACAATGAGGCAATTCCGGTTCTCGAGCGCTCAATTGAAATTCCAGTGATTGAGGATGGCCAAACTCATGCACTTGCTAAATTTGCTGGATGCATGCAATCAGGTGATACTTATGCAATGTTGGGTCAAATTGAGAATTCAATATTGTGTTATACAGCAGGTTTGGAGATTCAAAGACAGGCTTTGGGAGAAACTGATCCTCGAGTTGGTGAGACATGTCGATACGTGGCTGAAGCACATGTTCAAGCACTGCTATTTGATGAGGCTGAGAAGCTTTGTCAAATGGCTCTTGACATCCACAGGGAGAATGGTGCTCCTGCTTCTATTGAAGAAGCTGCTGATAGGAGACTTATGGGACTCATATGTGACTCAAAAGGAGATTTTGAATCAGCTCTTGAGCACTACGTTTTAGCTAGCATGGCCATGGCAGCCAATAGCCATGAAGTGGATGTCGCTTCAATTGATTGTAGCATTGGAGATGCATATTTATCATTGGCTCGGTTTGATGAGGCAGTTTTTGCCTATCAGAAAGCGCTCACAGCATTTAAGTCTGCAAAAGGAGAGAATCATCCAACAGTTGCTTCAGTTTTCGTTCGCTTGGCTGATTTGTACAATAAGATAGGAAAACTAAGGGATTCCAGAACTTATTGTGAAAATGCACTCCGGATTTATGGAAAGCCAAATCCTGGAATCCCCTCAGAAGAGATTGCCAGCGGTCTCATTGACATTGCTGCTATATATCAATCTATGAATGAATTGGATCAGGCACTCAAACTAGTTAAGAAGGCTTTAAGCATTTTTGGTGAAGCCCCAGGTCAACAAAGTACAATTGCAGGCATTGAAGCACAGATGGGAATCATGTATTACATGATGGGGAGCTATACTGACTCCTACAACACCTTCAAAAGTGCCATTTCAAAGTTTCGAGCTAGTGGAGAGAAGAAGTCTGCTTTGTTTGGGATTGCTCTGAATCAAATGGGTCTTGCCTGTGTACAGCGATACGCGATAAACGAGGCAGCTGATCTGTTTGAAGAAGCAAGGAACATTTTGGAGAAGGAATATGGTCCTTATCACCCTGATACATTGGGAGTGTATAGCAATCTGGCTGGCACCTATGATGCAATGGGAAGGTACTATCTGTTATCTGAACCCAAGTATTGAACCTATGTTGCTCCGACTCTTCATTTTTCTTGAAGTATCCATGTCCGACACTCATGTCCGACGCATATCCGGATATGGGTATGGGGATATGATCCCTCAAGGACCCTCCAAATACATGAAAAAACTTAGAATAAATCAAACATATCCGTGTCCAACACTCACACCCGAATCCGAGTAACATAGTATTGAACTATCTTTACTTTTAGTTTGTAGTTCTCATGTTTTTTTGCAAATTTTATATTTCACAGGTTGAATGATGCCATTGAAATCTTGGATTATGTTGTTGACATGAGAGAGGAGAAGCTTGGAACAGCAAATCCTGATGTCATTGATGAGAAACGAAGATTGGGGGAGTTATTGAAGGAAGCAGGCAGGGTTCGGAGCAGAAAATCAAGATCACTAGTAACCCTCCTTGACACCAGCACCCAGATAATCAAAGGTGATGGTATTAAGGTATCATAATGCCTGTTGATGTAAATATGGTCATTTGTAAAAATTCATTTCTGGAAGAGCAAATTTTGGACCAAAAATATTTATAAAAAAAAAAAACTGGTTTCAACAGTTGTCTTGAAGTGTCAAAAGAAAATTGTATGGTTTCATTGATTATGGAATTGTTGAGATTCCTTTGTAACATTCTTATTTGTATGTTTCAATTTTTTTCAATAAAGAAATGGTGGCATTTTGTTTTCTTATACTGCTGCACCAAACTATCCATATATTTAAATGCTTTGGTTGTTTCAACCTTTAATCTCTCCAACAGCAACTCTTTTCTATGTTCCATTTACTGAAACTCTCCAAAAAGCTTTCATTGTTGTGTTTTCCAATAGTCACCTATGCTATCCGGACTCTTCATTTTTTTTAAAGTACCCGTATCTGACACTTGTGTCCGACACATTTTCGGACAAAATATGGGGTATGAATATGATCCTCCTAATATATGAAAAATTTAGCATATTCGTGTCGGGCACATATCCGTATCCAACGCTCACCTGAGTCTGGGTAACATAGAAATTAGAAAGCCACATCAGCTCATTGTTGGTAACTGCTTATTGTTAGAAATTTCTTGATTTGGAAGACCAATTGACCAAACAACTTGCAAAGATAAGTTGCATTTCCAAGCCTTCAAAACCTTTGTGGCAGTAGTTGGCTGTGGTGTTAAAGGCTGAAAGTGAAAGAATAGACTAATCTGCCAATTTTGAAAGACATTTATGAGCAACCTTGGCCTTCCCTTTATTATAAGCAATCAAGTTAGATTTGTTGCACAACACCAAAGAAACCATCACATGAGCTGTAGAAAAGACAATCTGAAATGGACAAACTTTCCATTTGCTTCCAATGCCTAACTGATAATCTAGAGAAGTTCTTTTCTTTTCTATTCTATTCTTTTATAAATCAAGTTAAGTGAGACTAAAGAATTCCTCAATCAGACAGTTAAACTGACATGCTTACAAGGAACCAAAAGCTTAAATCTTAGCTATATTTGACCATATAAAGTATTTTACCCAATCTCTAAGCTAATATGAACAAAGCATCACAATCCTCACGAGAAAAAGACAACTCTCCTCAATTTAAACTCAATTTAAACTGGTGGATCAGAGAATGGCCCGTTGAAAATGCAATTTGCAGCTATATTACCCGGACTTTTATTTTTTTTTTGAAGTATTCGTATTTAATATCTATGTTCAATATATATTAGACATGGGTATGGGATATGATTCTCCAAATATATGAAAAAACTTTATAAAAAAAATATATCCGTATCCGACACTCATTCTCAAGTTCGGGTAACTTAGATTTGCAGCCGATTAGTTAGTTGAATGTTAGGAATTAGGAACCCAAATACCCAAGAACCATGAACACCCAAAAGACCAAACCAATCAAAGATCTTCATAAAGCCCATAGTGTCTTGTCAGAACATTGGTTGAATAAAAAGCTAAACGAGATATACAGTGGTGGATCTCTGTAAAGCCCTTTCTTATAGTTGAAAAAAGGAAATGGGTCTCAAATTTGCTGGTCAAAACCTTTTTTGAGTTATAAAGACAGGATCCACAACAGCAATGGTTGTAGCCTGAGAGTTGACAGAAAAGGGTCAAAAGTTAAAAATCACTACATGAATTAATTAAAAGTTAAACCGAAATTCCAAGTAAAAAAATGCAAAGATGTCCTTTACTTGGTAAAATAAAAAAAATAAAAAAAAAAGAATTGTAGACATAAGAGTTAATAACACGAATGATCCTCAAATTTTATAGCATATTTTATATTGATCCCTAAACTTCAAAAGGTATTAATCAGATCCTTGATCTTATAGTTTTGTATCAATGTGGTCATTCCGTTAACAAAACCATTAGAATAGGCGTTAAATGACAGATGACATGTGACGTGTAAATTACAAAAATACCATCATGTTGATGAGTTGCTGTTGCCTTGTCTTCTCTATCCCCGCTTATCCCAAGCTTGTTTTGGTGTGTCACACGGCATGATTCTGGTAAAGATGACATCTAAAACATCATTTTACAAACAAGACATGGCCTTATACATCTTGACTACCTCTTCACTGTGCTGCTTGATTTGAGCCAGTGTAAGATTGCCTCTCAAGGGTGTTGATTCCCTACCTATTTCTGTCACTTCTCATAGGTCATATGCCTGCAAGTAAGTCTTCATTTTCACTACCCAAATATGATAGTTTTCACCAACAAAGACAAGATGTGAGGGTGGAGACAAGTTGTTCGTGGACATGGTTAAGATAGCAACAGTTTTGGTTCAAAGGATGGTGTGCAGGTGACTAACAGTTTAAAATTCAAGCTCTGATACCATGTTGACTAACAGTTTAAGATTCAAGCTCTGATACCATGTTAACAGCTCAAAGCAAAACCATTAACAGCTCAAAGCAAAACCATTTTCAATGTAAAAATGAAGCAAAAAACGAAAGAGAAAGAGAAGCTTGAGTTACAAAGATGTCAACTACATTTCTTGTTTTGTTTCTACAATATATCACCAAATATTTTACCTAATGTCACCAACTACAAGACATATGACTTACTACATCCATACAAGATTTTATAACATAAAGTTGTACAAAAAAACTTTCACTAATGCTGACATTTACAACAACAATCAAATCCCAACAAAGACAACAAAAAGAATTACAATCTTGCATTTGAACTAATGCAGCAAAGTCTGCAAGAGAAAAAAAGAACCCTAATCATATCAAAGGCCCTTACCAGTTTCATGAATTTTTTCTTCTTGGACTTACCTTTAGATCATCTATAGTCACTAGAATTTCGGGTATCCGTTCTTTCCGACGGTCTTCTTTATGTTATATCATGTTCCGAGCCTTCGGTCCTTTGTCCTTGTATTTCATCATGTTCCATAGGTCGAAATCGGATCTGAAAAGCCCTATAGGAAAATAGAGGGAGTAGTGTGGCAATAACAACAAGAAGGGTTGTGAGCCAAAATAGAATGCTTGGAGCACAAGCTTCAACAAAAACCTTGTATGCTGTTGTAGATAATGTAGGTGGGATTGAACCATAAACCAGCAAGAATATATACCAAAGGGCAATGCTTCCCCAGATGAACAAGTGCTGGATCCATGTGAAGTAATTGATGGAGAGAGCCATTTGGCAATTTACTGCCCACACTACACATGTATACATTGTCACCCCAAGAACTTCATAATCAGCAACTTGACCATCTTTGCGGATTGCTTGACCGGTTATCGATTTGGTGGTTAAGAAGAATATGATGATGGAACTAAGAACTCCGTTAAACATCCACGCAAGTATCTGGCCCCAGCTGAAGAGGACATTCCGAACACCCTCTTGGTATAATAAAGGATGCTGCACAAAAAAGATTGTCATTCTGAGTTCATGTCCACAGGAGGCAGCAGTTAAGAACTATGTTGCTCCGACTCTTCATTTTTCTTGAAGTATCCGTGTCCAACGCATATCCGGACATGGGTATGGGGATATGATCTTCCAAGGACCCTCCAAATACATGAAAATCTTGAAAAAAAAATTAAACATACTCATGTCAGACACATACCCATGTCCGACACTCGTACCCGAATCCAAGTAACATAGGTTCAGAATTGTTAAACCTAGTTAGGGTTGCCACTCACTGAATGTCCTATCTCATTCTTTTTTGAGCCCCCAAACTTCCTTTTCTAATTGTCACTATGTATCAAATCTTCAACGTATAAAAATTTATATAAAGAATTGTTTACCTCAAGGCAAAGTCTGGCTGAAACGTCCTGATCGAAAACACCAAGAGCGATTGCTGGAAGCGAAGTGAAGAAGACATTGTAGCATGCCATGTACCAATCATTATAAGCAGGCAGGCCAGAGAAAGAAGCATAGGCCTCAAACCAAAACAGAGTAAAACCAAAAGTGATATTCTTGTAGAAAAAGTAGCATATCTGCAGTGACCAGAAAAATAAAATTTACAATGTAAGCATGGATAATTTTCATTTTGTTAAACGTTTGCCTCACCTGTCCGCTAAAAAATGGAAGAGAACAACCAATTAATTTGTTAAAGATCTCATTCTCCATTCAAGGAATGAACACCAATTTGAAGAAAAGAATCTTCAGCTAAAAAAGGTATATATATATATTGGGTAAAAGGTAATAAACCCCAACAAATATTATCATTCTCAAGATACCAAAATCTATGTTACTCGGATTCGGATGTGAGTGTCGGACATGGTTATGTGTCTGACACGGGTATGTTCAATTTTTTCAAAGATTTCCATGTATTTAGAGGGTTCTTGGAGGATCATATCCTCATATTCTTGTCCGGATATGCGTCGGACACGAGTACTTCAAGAAAAATGAAGAGTTGGAGCAACATAGACCAAAATCATAGGATTATCTTGGTTTAGTTTTGGAGAGTTTTACCATCATTGCTATTCGCCTGTAACACCAATGGCCATGCACCAATAATAGACGTTCCAGAAAACGAAATTGAGCTATTGAAAAATCACTTGCCATCACAGCCTGCAATTCATAATAGTTATTAAAAGTTAAATCAGAAACCAGACAATTACAGTTATATAGCTTGAGTTTTGAAAAGTATTTTAAAAGACCATGATCTAAAAAAGAAGAAAAAAATCATAGAAAGCTTTTAAGAAAGCAAAAATATGATTGTCAAAAAGAAAAGCAAAATCATGTGAAGCTCTATCGGAGGAAGTAAAAATGAATTCTCAAAATTAACAGACAAGATAAATGATATATCAATTGAGAAATCAAAATCCCTTGGAGAGGACAAGCAGATATATTGATATGATATCTCTCCTTCATTCTTAACTACCATCTCATCTGATGGTTGCTCAAAAATCCCAATCAAGCCCGAATAACAAATCCGTAAAGTTCGAGTTCATTCTTCCCCTCCAAGAGGAAATGCATAGAAAGCCACAAATCATTCAATTGTTCCTATAAAACGGATGAACTATCAAGCATCAGCCACAGATTGACAAAAAAAATAGGTTAACAAAGTGGAAGGAGGCAAGAGCCAAGGTGATGCTCGTAAAAGGATCAGTAGTAAAAATCTATGTTGCTCCAACTCTTCATTTTTCTTGAAGTACCCGTGTCCGATGCATATCCAGACATGAGTATGGAGATATGACCTCCAAATACATGGAAATCTTGAAAAAAAAATCGAACGTACCCGTGTCGGACATATACCCGTGTCCGACATTCACACCCAAGTCCGAGTAACATAGGTAAAAATCACTTCATGCGTCGGCATATACAAAACAAATAGTGATCCCACTAAAAAAAACATCTTGAGAAAGGATATCATTACATGATTTGGCTTCCTTAATACCCAAAAAGAAGAAAGGAAAAATGTACAAACTATAAGAGAAGATTATAGGAATGAAGAAACATATTTAATATTTTTACCTGCATCCCTTCAACGCCACTGATGCCAACTCCAATATCAGCCTCTTGAAGCATGCCAACATCGTTTGCCCCATCACCAATTGCTAGTGTCGTTTTACCTGTTACGGATTTCACCAGTCTCGTAACCTGCATATCTTCTAGAATTCTATCAGATTATTTTCATATCAGTAACAACAGAGCCTGATAATCTTTATCTATGTTACTCCGACTCTTCATTTTTCTTTAAATACCCGTGTCCGACACATATTCAGACATGAGTATGAGGATATGATCTCCCAAGGACCCTCCAAATACATGAAAAAACTTAAAATAAATCAAACATACCCGTGTCTGACACTTACACCTGAGTCCGAGTAACATAGATCTTTATAAAACTCCCATAGTGTACTTGATTCCGTAAACATGATACTTACAAGAGCCTTTTGTTTGGGTGAAGAGCGACAGCATATAACAGTAGCACAACCCATTCCAAGATCCATAAAGCAGTTTACCAGATTCTTGTCCAGAGCAAAAGTCAAGGACTTGCCATCAATTATCAAACCAAACTCAGTTGAATCTTCTCTAGTTACTTGAGATTTTCCCTCATGTATTTGCTGTTTTACACTTTCAAGAGAAGCCTGATAATAATAATAATAATAGATTCAGATTTTTTTCCCCAATAAGGATTGCATTAACATCACTTTAGAACAATGTAGTCTATACCTTTGCAATGGCCTCCTTATCCCCATTTTTTTCCAAGGCTTCAATTTCTGGCGACTCTACCGTGATCGTAATCTGTTTCATTCCATGCCTTAGTAGACTGCATGCATACCTGTAGAAATACAGTATTTAATTTATAACATTTATGTTCATTAAACTATAGATGATAATAAGTTCGATTCAACTTGTTACAATACCCAATATTAATAGCAGTTCCCATTTTGTCGCCTGTCAAGACCCATATTCCGATTCTAGCCTGTGCAAGCTTGTCAATACAGTCTGGTACCTACATACCAGAGAATTATAGCAGTTTATACAAACCATAAGTACTTTAAAATAGACAACAAATTATTTACGTACAACATCAATAACAATGTAGATCTATGTTGCTCGGACTCTTCATTTTTCTTGAAGTACCCGTGTCCAATGCATATCCGGAAATGGGTATGGGGACATGACCCTCCAAATACATGGAAATCTTGGAAAAAATTGAACATACCCGTGTCCGACACTTACACCCGAGTCCGAGTAACATAGATGTATATATATTATAGAGCAAGCACAATCCTGAACTAGTGTAACTGACCCCTTTTTGTAGTTTGTCTTCAACAGCTGTAGCACCCAGAAGAATTAAATCCCTTTCAATCTTGTCAGCCAACTCATCCACCAAAACATCTCGATCAGCACTTACAGAAGTTTTGGCCTTCGTAAACTCTTGTTCCCATCTTGTATATTCATCATCACCTAGCTCACGAAATGCGACTGCCAGGGTTCGTAACCCTGCCTCGGAATATCTGTCAATATGCTCCTTGGTCTGTGCTTCAAACTCCCGCCCATGTTTTGAAAGCCTTTCAAATATCACACTGTATACATAGTGATAAATGAAATTCTACATCAACTGGCCTATTTTAGAACTACATAAAATTCCACCACAATATATCTGAATGAGGATATACGAAGTTATGAGTTCTGACCTGTCTGCACCCTTAGCAAAGAGCAATAATTGGTTCTCAGGGTTCCTTACAATTACGGACATCCTTTTGCGAGCACTACTAAACTCCAACACATGAAGAAGCTTGTATACTCTGAAATGTAGAAACTTATTCATTCACATTGGAATGTGATGTGAACTGAACTTCACATTGCCAACGGGGAAAAAGTAAAAGTAGGATAAAGTAATAGCAACAGATTATGCATAAAGCAAGTAACCAGCAGCTTCCCTATAAGTACCCAACTTTAGCTACTGGAAACTCAGCAGCCTAGCGCTATCTTCTAATAGAAGCTATGTTACTCGGACTCGGGTGTGAGTATCGGATACGGGTATGTGTCCGACATGTGTAAGTTCAATTTTTTCAAGTTATTCCATGTATTTGGAGGGTCTTTAGAGAGTCATATCCCCATACCCATGTCCGAATATGCGTCGGACACGGATGTCGAACACGGGTACTTCAAAAAAAATTAAGAGTCGGAGCAACATAGGATAGAAGTACATGATGGGAGTGTGTAAAACCAAGAATCCAAGAGCCCTGACCGGAGTAATTTTCAATCTAAACTCTCCCCGATTTCTATCTCTCCACAAAGATCAAAATATAAAGAGAGGAATAAAATCAATCACTATTTTCCATATCTGTACAAGAATGTCCACCAACAATACTTCTATTTTAATTACTATAGCTCACAAAAAATATATACCTACTAAATATTGCCATTATAACACAGCAAAAAGATCAATAGTATTATTTTCACCATCAATAATCATTAAAAAGCATCTATATTCACAGGAAAAAGGGATGAGAATGTAATGCAGCTTCTTTTGCTTA
Source organism: Fremontodendron californicum (assembly GCA_030761205.1). Taxonomy (NCBI): domain Eukaryota; kingdom Viridiplantae; phylum Streptophyta; class Magnoliopsida; order Malvales; family Malvaceae; genus Fremontodendron; species Fremontodendron californicum. Next base: position 31,215,103 of record JAULJL010000011.1, read on the forward strand.
CACAAGAAAGACCAGTGCTTGAAAAACAAATTGGTCTTCCAAAGCTGCCTTTTCAAGCAGTTGATCTTATGTTTATAAGATAAGTTACTGAATAACTTGACAAAACCTTATCTAAAACTGCCAGGTAGTGGTGTATGAATCGATTAATGAAGCCACAAAACTTCTTTTTTCCTATATAAGATACATAATGTCCATAAAAGATTAAAAAGTAATGTAAAAAGATTCCAAAAAGATTACCTGTCAACTGTTTTCCCACTCCTAGGATCTAATTCACGCAATTTTATGCTGGTTCGATTCCTTTCGTAAAACTGAAAACCAACTTCTCGTGCAGCAATGACAAAGGCTGCTTCATCTGCTGACTCAGCTACATAAATAATCTCACCTGAATCTGTTACTTCGGGAACTGCTGTATTGCAAGTTGCTAAGACCTGAAAGAACTTCTTTATGTCATCTGAATGAGGTTCATTCACCCATTGTCCGTTCATAATGCGTTCATCCCTGAGGTTGAAACCCTTAACAGATTTTTCTGATTCCACAGGATCAACAGGCATTGGTTCAGTCGATCTCTCACCTCTTTTCCTCGCCAGGACAATCTCTACCTCTGTCACGCCACGACCATAGACAGTGCCAGCTATTGAGCATTTCACAAACTCCATTGAGTTACATGTCAAAGTTCCTGTTTTGTCAGAGAGTATAGTATGGACCTGACCAAGTTCCTCGTTCAAATTCGATGTCCGAGCATGTGCTGGCCTATCTGTTTCCTCATCATACATAGCCAGATCTTGGTTAATGAAAATGCTTTGTAAAACCTTGCATATCTCAATGGAAACATACAATGATATCGGTATCAAATATCCATACAACATGAGGCCTGTCAAGAAATGCAAAAATGCAGCCACCGATGCTCTTCTGGGGTCAAAAAATACAGTTGTGCTATCCGGTCGGAGATACCACCTTCTGTAATTGCCACCACTAATATCTTTTTTAGTTTCAATTCCGAAAAACAGAGATCCTATGAATGATACCAAAATCAGAGTACTGAAAAGGACATAAATTACCTTATCCATTCTCCTCTCAATCTTAGTCCTCTTGAAAGGAGGATCTGTAGCATTCTGCATTACTTTTGTGTCATGTCCAGTGAAAATAACCACACCATAGATATAATCGGTATTTTTCAGTTTAGAATCTCTCAAAAGGATCTGCTGCGGGGAAAGAGGAAATTCTTGATTATCATAGTGCAATGTTCCAATGAAAGAATAAAGATGTTCATTTGGGTCCTCGCACTTGATCACCGCACTAAATTCCTTAAGGGTCTCTTCGGCACGCAGGGAGGATGTTACCTCTAGGGCGTGCTTCAACTTTAAATTAGTCTCTCCATCAAGGTTCATTGTCTCAACATAACAAATACCATCTCCATGGTTTGAAGAAAGTAGGAGTAGATCAGCTGGAAAATATTCATCCTTATCCACCTTAACAAGGTCACCAACGCGGAGATTCTTCCATTTGGTTTCTTTGAAAGAACAACTTTTTCTATCATAAACTTCAACCTTTCGATTGTTTGCCTCTACATCCTGAAACCATGAAAAAGCTATTTCAGATATCTTACATAAGTTCAAAGGGAAATTTGTCAGAAGAGCAAACCACAAAGAGGAAGGGGTGTGGACAAGCTAAGCTTAAGCAAGACTTTGGCAAGAAAAGCAATACATATATGTTGCTCCGACTCTTCACTTTTCTTGAAGTACCCGTGTCCGACACCCCTGCCCGACGCATATTCGGACATGGGTATGGGGATATGATCTCCCAAGGACCCTCCAAATACATGAAAAACTTAGAATAAATCAAACATACCCGTGTTAGACATACACCCGTGTCCGACACTCACACTCGAGTATGAGTAACATAGCATATCAAGAACCAAATAAGGAACAGGGTGCCAATAAAAACAACAAGAGTTACATTTCAGTATGTAAGCAATCAGAAAAGGGAAATTGCATCTAGAATAAATCCCAACACTGAAGTTAAACAAGGTTCTTCTCAAAACCAGTAATATAAATTATAACCAGTTATAAGCCAAAAGCTTGGCATTTGCATTAGGAAGCTGAACCAATAATATAGATTATAACCATTTATTTTTTTTTTGGATTAAGAAGAAAACTAACAGTAAAAGGGAGGATGGAGACTATGTTGCTCCGACATTTTATTTTTTGAACGGTCGGTGTCCAACACATATTCGGACATGGGTACGGGGATATACTCCAAGGACCCTCCAAATAAATAGAAAAACTTAGAATAAATCAAACATACCCGTGTCAGACACATACCCATGTCCGACACTCACACCCGAATCCGAGGAACAGGGGTTTGGAGCTCAAAGCCATAGCAGCAAAGCACTGAGGGGATAAAAAGAAATTCAAGCATCACCTGCAGTCTTCGCCTCCAATCTTCCACACCTTCTTTAGCCATTGTAGCTCCAATCACCACAATCAGAGGCACAAGAATGCTAGGTGCTGAATAAGGTGCCAAAGGACTAAATGAAACACAAGCTGCAACAAGAAAGTATATATTTGCAACCCTCCTAAACTGATCAAACAAAGACTTTGGGATAAAATTAGCTGCTGTATACTTGGTAGTGGAGACATAATTTCCCCTATACTTTAGACGAATTTGCTCTTGATTATCAGGTTCATTGCAATACACCACTCTTGAGTACCCTTTTTGCCCAATTTGGGCATGTTCATCTGTAGAAGTAGGTCGACAACACGAGAATGAGCAAAGTTTGCTTAAATGTTTACTTCTTTTCCTTACTCTAGCCATTTCCAGAGCTTAAATCCAGATGGGGTTTCTCTCTTTTGGCAATAAAATCACAAAAACCACCCAGATTTTCCCTCACAATTATCAACCACATTAATCTTCCAACTTAACCACTAGTTGACAAAAACTAGTAAAGCTCATATCTGCAACCTTAACTTCAACAATTTAAGACAACCCACCAAATGAAACTGTCTTAAAAAAAATCCTTATACCACCAACAAGCTTTTTATCTAAAAAATTCCTTACATTCAGTTGAAGTTCCAGATATCTCTTCCTTGTTGTCTGAAAGTTGCAAACTTTAACAGAAGTGTGAAAAAGACAACATAAAAAAAAAAAAAAAAAATTAAAAAGTGAGGAGCTTTGCATTAGTGCGAGAAAGAGAGAATAGTTAGCTTTGCCGCTTTTATAAGCAAGAACTAACTAGACTTCATAATCTTGATTCGAAGTTCTCTGTTTTGTTATTATAAGAAGTAACAGTGTAACTCTAAAGTCTAAACTGTTCATCACAAAATAATTTTGAATTAAATGGTATGTTTAATTTCATTTATAGTTAATTAATATTGTAAAGTTTATAACTTTCTTCATAAATTATATAAAATATGCGATGTTAAATGTTTAAAAAAAACATAATATAGTGTATTTTTTGCAAAATACTAAAAGGGCTGCCTGTTACTGTAAACTACTAAACTCCCATGGTGAAGTTAAGGAAACTAATATTTGATTTCTATGATGACGTGGGAATACCCTATCCTTACACGTGGATGATTTGTTCAGGACATGAACAGTCACGTAAATGAGTGATAAATTGTTGATGATTGAATCCTTTTGTACGTATATGGCTATCTGTACTTCTCGGCACCGTTTGGATGCCATTGGACCGCTTTTTTTATCCAACCTGTTCATAGATTAGGTTAGAGATTTGATAATATTAAACACGATATGATTATATATGATATAAATATGATAAAAAAATAATTAAAAATATGATATAAATACGACACAAAAAAATAACACCAATATACGAATGTCTCAAAATTTATATAATACGAATTATTAATATATCAAAATTTATATAAATATAAAATACGACATGAAAAAATAACACAAATATACGAATATCTCAAAATTTATATATTACGAATTATTAATGTATCAAATTTTATATAAATATAAAATACTTTAAATACGATTATAACAAGATAAAATATACGAATACACGAATTGTCAGATCTAGATCGAATTAGAGTTCAGAATTTTTTTAATTTTTTATTCACTTTCAGGTGGAGTAGAGTCTAGATCAATCCGAAAATTTATTTTATTATTTAAAAAATATTTTTTATAATAGTATTTATATTTTTTATAATTAAATATAAATAAAAATATTTTTTATTTAATAAATAATAATTCAAGTCAATTCAAATTATAATCTATCAAACTAAACAGATAGCTTGATCATTGAACCAGTTTAATCCAACCGGAGCGAAAATGGTGTTCGAGAAACATTTGTACGGCGCTGTGAAACCTTTCTATCGTGTCATACCTTTGGTTATTTATCGGATTTTTTTAGGTTTGATTGAATTTTTTTTAGCGTAATCTTTCTTTTAATTTTGTCTATATTTTTTTTTTTATCCTTAGAAATTATAATGATCGGACAGAAATATTCATGTCACTTAATCTTTTATTTTTTTGTTTCAATATGTGTGACACTGTGGAAACCTTCCCGTCGTGTCACACTTCTGATTATTTATCGAACATTTTTAGGTTTAGTTGAAATTTTTTTAGTACAACTTTTTTTTTTTCAATTATGTTCATGGTTTCTTTTTAAATTATAATAATTGGATAAGAATATTCATGCCATTTAATCTTTAATTTTTTGTTTTTTCATTTGATTTTTATTTTAAAATAACTTTCTTTACTTAATATAATTATTTTTTTAATTTTTATTTAATCTTTAATTGTTATCAAATTAAATTTTAATTATATTATAATGCAAGTACATGTTAGATATTTTAAATTTATGTTTAATTCAATTATATATTAATTTAAAGATAAATGAATTATATTATTTTTATTTAAATAAATAAATTAAAAATATTTAAAAAAGTTTAGTGAATTGATGAAAATAAAAAATAAAATTATATAATTTTAAAGTAAAATTTAAATAAATATTGCTTCATTTCCCTTGCAAAACTGTCGTGCCTTGTCTATTTCAACATTTCGTGCTTTCCATATCATTATATATGGTCAACGAAAAAGAAAAAATAAATCTTTTGCAACCCTATAAAAAAAAAAAAAACTAAAGATCCACTATATGAATAGACATGTTCAAGGGTTGGGTTATTTGTGCAAGTCCGAAGATTCGTTCGATATTTGAAAGGGTTTTGACAAAAATATTAAACTCGAAATATGGGTTTGGGAAAAAAATGAAGCCAGTTTAAGAAATAGATTAGGCTTTGACTTCAACAATTAAGACTCAAGCCCGATCCGACTCGGCTCATTTTTTATTTATATAATATAATATTTTATTATATATATATATTATGTAATTTATATCATATAAAATATATATATATATAATATTATAATGTAAACATTTAAACATATATTAAGTTATCTATGTTTTAAAACTTAATAAAAGAAAAAAAAAAACTACTGAAAATTAATATATTTGTTTAAATTTTTTTAGAAAAAAAATAATATAGGTTGATCTAAACAGGTTTAGACTATCCATTTATAAATATGGACGAATTTGAACAAAATTTGAGATCCATATTTCGAGTGGAATTGGGTTTGAACAAATATATATGATGTTAATTTCATACTTAAACTCGATCCGAATCCGATCCGACCCAACCATAAACTACCTCTATATATATGATCGTGATACATGATCTGCATATGTATTTTTGGTACGTAAAAGTTGAATTTTTGACGGCCGGTGTATATGTGCATGAATGTGTTTGTATTTACATATTACTTAATTATTATGTTAATTTATATGTACTATTTGAAAGATTGTGCCCTAGATCACACATAATAATCTTAGAATTACAGTCCAATTATCAATTATTCAAAATAAAAAAGTTATCAAGGGCATGAACAACTTCAAGCTAAGTTAGAGAAGTTTCAAATAGATATGATAATTTGTATATACATATCATATTTTATGTTTTTTTTTTTATATTAATTATATAAATATAATATATATTATTAAATATTTTAAAATTTTAAACACAAACTTTGCCTTTTTAGTGCAAAACCTTGAAGTCCAAATGTAGGGTAGGTCTAATTTGTAGGGGAGACTTGTCTAGGATGTGTTTAGTGTCCGGATTCTTTAAGAAAGGACAACAAATGACCTCCTAGCTCTTAATTAAGGTTAGATGAACGGTTCGTAAACAGTTTGATTTTTATTCATTTATTAAGTTAAATAAATAATTATGAACATAATTTTAAAATTCGTTTATTAAACGAATTGAATACGAACGGTTCGTAAACAGTTTGATTTTTATTCGTTTATTAAGTTAAATAAATGATTATGAACATGATTTTAAAATTCGTTTATTAAACGAATTAAATACAAACAAGGTCTGTTCAATTCATTTATATTCACAAACAAACTCGTTTATGAATTGCTTAAAATTCGTTTACTAGATTGTTTAAAACTCATTTGAAACTCGTTTATTGTTCGATTATATATAAATAATAATATTTTATTTACTTATTATTTAATAACTTAAATTTAATAATAACTTAAATTTAATTACATTTGTATTTTATTATTTTATATTTAATAAATTTTTAAAATAAATTTTTTTATTTGTTTGTTTGTTAAAATTTAAATTTGTTAGTTTATTGTTCATGAATGTATTTTTAATTGTTCGCGAACATGTTCGATTATATATATATATATGTTCATGAACATGAACATGTTCATTTAATATTCGCGAACAAGTTCATTTAATTTAAATGAACAAACACAAACACACTCAATTTTAAACGAACAGAGCCTGAACACAATTTTAAAATTCTTAACGAATACGAATCGAAAACAAACAAGCTTAAAAATAAATAAACGAATACGAAAAAAAATCTATTGATTCAAGCTCAATTTATTTACTATTCTAATTAAGACCCTTTTAAAGGTCAAATCTGGCTACCAAAAGTCTCTAAATTTATGTGCTTTGTTAGTCTACCTACAATCTCCACTACTGGCAGGAGTTTATTTGATGCCAAAACCAAATCCTTCTTCCTATTAGCCAGCCTCCACCTGCAGCCAAAATGTGTTTTTGAGACTTTGAGTGGAAATGCCTAGATTCTTGGGACTTTCATAATTTTTAGCTGAAAATAATGTTAGATCAGATTAGATGCTTTAATATTATGCCTAGATTCTTAGAACTCAGACTTTGATGAGCCAAAAAATTCAGTCCAAGACTGCCCCATTTAGGGTTAGTTTAGCACTGCTCTTAGAACAAATTTAGATGAAACAAAATTGTTTAAAAAGTGTAATAAAAAAGTGTGATTTAATTTTTTTTTTTTAAGTGTTTAGCATTGTTATGAAAAGTGTTATAGAAAATTAAAATGTCAAAAAAATATATATGTTTAAAATAATAAAAGTGTAGAGATGTGAGGATAATAAAGTTATTTTATCCAAAAGCCAACTTTTAAAGCTCAAAAACTATATTTTTTGATTTTTTGGTTTGACTTTTCAAACAATTGTTTTAACAGCAAAACAATTTTTTTTTTATTTATTTAACATTACGTTTACGATGAAAAATAACTTTTAATCTCAAAAATTATGTTTAATTCAAATTGGATTGGATCAACTCACTAAAGCTGCAGGCCCAACATTTTAGAACCCCATTGAAACCCACTCCAAAGAAAGTATTGCCTCTTTTAGTGATCATTTGCCGCCCTCTTTTTCGCTACTTACATATTACGCTGCTGCAAGTGTCATGGAATCATTATTTTTTTTTTTTTAAATTAATAATTGTTATCATATGTATTTATATGTAAATATTCGTTAATTTATTTATTTTTAAATATATAATTATATATTTTAAAAATAAATAAAAATAATAAAATGCATATTAACTAAATTTTATTTCATGTACAAATTATATCAAATTATTATATTATTTTAATATTAATGCAAAATTAATTATGAAGATAAAAAATTTAATGTAAATTTTATATTTTTATTTATATCAAGTAAATTAATTTATTTTTAATATTAGTGAAAAATTAAAACTTTTAAGATAAAGCAATTCTACATAAATTTTTATTTTTTATTTATTATCAAATTAATCCATTTAACGAACGCATTTTAATGAAATTAAACTTCGTACTTATAAATCATATAAATTTTATTAATAATAAAAAATATTTATAATGGCAATTTAGAAATATAGTGAACAACGATAATTATTTTCGTCAGTTAAAAATATTCTACACATTCGTACTTTTATATATATTATAAATAAATTATAGATAAGTGCGTTGATGGGATGCGCACCACACTCGTTTATGTGTTCAAAGAGTTTCCCTTTCCTATCCAATGGGTAATGCACCATACTTACTTCTTTAGAGTAATCACATGTCACGGACTTCTCCATCATGCTTATCTCGTTCTTGAAGTGTTTGACATGAAGTCATGATCGGTCCAGCCTGCCTACCCGACTCGTTGTAGTGCTCAGTGTGAAGTTAAGGGTTCAGAGTTATTTTTCTCCTCTCAAAAGATGCACCCAATGGAATGTCAATGCACCTGCTTATATGCTTAAAAACCTTCTCTTTTTATGCGATGTGAGATTAATGCATTTTATCTACTTTTTTTAAACGTTTTAATATGACAAAACACACCAACGATTTGAGATTAATACATTTTGTTTTTGTTTTTTTTTTAAAGTGTTTTGACACGACACAAACACATCTCACAACTAATTGAAATTGTGTTTTTTTAAAATAGTTCATTAAATTTCGATTTTATATCAAAACCAAACAGATTTTTAATTTTAAATTGAACCGATGCGGTCCAATTTTTGTTTTCAAGTGCGGCTATAAACCAATAATGTATAATTCAACAGAATTATTGAAACCATTTTGAGGTTGACAAAGGGAGGTCTCACTCTTAGGTGATGCAATCACCCCCTCTCTTTATCTCCTTCGATAAATTGGCCCGATAAAATTAAGATCCGCCACAACAACGATATTTTCACCTACTAAAGAGAGAATACCAAAAACTCATTAAAATCTCAACTTGGTTGGGTTGGGCCGGGTCGGGTCTCATATCAATTTGCATCGAACTTGAGCTTCATCTCTCTGACTAATATATTTCATTTTTTTTCTTTTATTTTTCCTCTCTCATTTTACTCTGCTAATCCAAAGCTTAAAATATTCAAAAAAGAAAGAAAAAAAAAACTTTAAGTATTTTCTTTGCAAATTGTGAAACTTGGAAGATTCGATCCAAGGACCTGAAACTCGACGGTTTTTTTATTTTATTTTATTTAATTATAATATTTGTCGACCAATAATTATCATCGCCAAATCTTCATCGTTAGAGTCGTCTTTGAAGAGAAGAAGAAGAAAAAAGATCGAAAATTGAGGCTGATAAATAATAAAAAAAAAGTCTCCTTTAAGCCACGTCGTTTGAAGGAGGTGGTGGGGTTGGGTTTCGATTTGTTAATGCAAAATTTTATCATGTTTTCAGATTCAGTTCTGATTTGAATCCGCTGAAACCCTAGGTTTGTAATCAAATCTGTGAATAATTTTAGCTATTTTTTTTCTTTCTATTTTATGAATTTGTAGTTAGTTACTTATTTTTTTTTATTCGGAGGTTGTGTGGAATTCGTGAATTTTGATTATAGATTTAGTTTAGTTGTTTTGTAGAGGAAATGTGGAAACTTTGGAGTGATTTTATGAATGCTATGTTCTTTGATAGTTAATTAGTTACAATTTGGAGTGATAGTTCAATTTAGTGCTATTTTTAATTTTATTTTGTAATTTAAACTAGAATTATATATATATATATATATAAAAGCTCTTTTATTGGATTTTTAAACATGAAATTGATATCTGAATTGCTTTTTAAAAGCTGAAGAATTGAAAGAAATGAATTAGTCTGTTTTATTCAATTTTTGGTATTGTTTCAGAAAATTAATCGTAAAGATGGGTGTTAAATTTTCGTGTTTTTTATTGGAATCTTTTCTTCTAGAGCATCTAATACTTTTGATTTCTATAGGAAGGTTAATTTTTGCTTTTCTCTTTTAGCACTTGCTTTAATTGTTTTGAAAAAGGTGTTTTTGTAAGGAAGAATTAACACCATTTTTTCTTGGGGGTTTTGTACAGGTTAAAACTACCCCTACTACCACCTTTCTGATAACAGGCTTCTTTTTAACACCTCCCATACATTTGATTCTCGGTTAGTTTACACGAATTTTTTGGTTGGCTTTTGAGTGCATTTATTAGTTTTGTGCCATACAACATTTGCAAGCCTTTAGATCTCTATTTGCTATCCGGGGTAAATCATTCTTGTCATAGGCTTTGCTGACTACCCTGTTGGACAGTCTACTGCTTGTTCCAATAGTTCAATCACAGAATACTTGGTGTAAATGTGCAAGATCTTCTCTGTTATTAACTAGGATTTTGGGTTTAAACTGTTTCTGCATGCAAGGAAAAGGATATTACCTTGATGAAGTCAGTGGACTTGTATACTGCTATGCGTTAAAGAAGAGAAGATGCTACCAAATTGGAAGAAGCTCCGCATTAGATTGACAGTCCAATCTTTAGTTGAAATTTTGTTTTTGTTTAATCGGAACATCTAGGAGTAAAGAGGGTGGTAATGGTATGCTGTAAAAAGAAACCATGGAGCATCTTTCGGAGAAACGATTTCCAGTCAATGCAAAAGATTATAAGTTATATGAAGAAGTTGGAGAAGGTGTCAGTGCCACTGTGTACAGGGCTTTATGCGTTCCACTTAATGAGATTGTTGCTATCAAGGTTCTTGATTTGGAAAAGTGCAATAATGATCTGGTAAGTATGGTATTTCATAATTTGTTGCTTGAAAGTCGTGTTTACTTGTACACTTCTCTTACAAGTCCTAACAACTCCATCGCATCAAGAGTTAACATCAACATATGATTTCTGTTGGTGAATGATGCAGGATGGCATCCGAAGAGAGGTACAGACCATGACCTTGATTGATCACCCAAATGTATTACGGGCACATTGCTCATTCACTACCGGTCACAGCCTTTGGGTTGTGATGCCATACATGGCTGGGGGATCCTGCCTGCATATAATAAAATCTGCTTATCCTGAAGGTTTTGAAGAGCCTGTCATTGCTACTTTGTTGCGTGAAGTTCTTAAAGCTCTTGTTTATCTTCATACTCATGGGCACATTCACAGAGATGTGAAGGTTTCTAATTGCCCCTTCTTGTTTTATTTTTATGCCATGTTTTTTCTTGTTTATTTCTGCAAATAGTTTATTTTCTGAGACCAAGCCAATTAGTTATTGACTATCTTCAGTAAAGATACAGCTTAAGCTATATTTTGTAACAATCAATATGAATAACTTATTGTTCTTCTTATAATGTAATTGACAATATATGAAAAATGCGGCAAAAATTGCTTCTTCATTCTGTAGAGAAACCTTATGCTAGTAGTAGTAATGATACTCTTAGGGTCTATTTGGATGGGTGGTGAGATTGAAAACAACGATAATGGTGAGATTAGTTACTTAGTGATGAGATTGGATACTGTAGCATTGAGATTAAAATTAGTGGTGGGATATGTGTTTGGACAAAATAATGGTCGCGATGAGATGAAAATGAAAATTGACCATTAAGGATATTAATCTGAGAGTGTTGATAAATTATTTCTATGTACATTTTAATATTTGAAAGTTTAACAAATATTATTTTATATATTTATTTAGATATTTAAATTAATTAGCTAATTGTTATATAATTAGATAGATTTATTTATTATATTAAATGAATAAATAATTTAAAAACCTTTAAATACAAAAATTGAAAAATAAACTAACAAAATAAAAAAAGAGTTAAAAAATAAATAATATAGAAACTTTTAAGTAAAAAAAATAAATTAATTAAATGAAAAACTTGTTGAAAAAAAGGGGTAAAAGTGAGAAATTTCATCCCACCGCAAGGTCCCTTTCCCAACTAGACCCTTGCCCAGACCCCAATGGGAGGGACAGTGAAACCAAGTAACCAACTGCACTGAGGGGTGCATTCCAAATGCACCCTACAGTGCAGTTGACCTTGAAAAAGACCCAAGATTCCATCGCACCGGGGTTTCGGTGGAATCCGTATGAAGCCTTAGTCTATTAGTTCGTATGACTTATTCTTGTTGTTTCTTTGACAAGTAGGATACCAATTTTGCTAAATGTATCAACAGCTTACCGCCTGTTATTTTGTCCTTGCTCCTTTCTTCCTTCTCTTGTTCGGGATTTTTCTCTGTTATTCTTATCTACGTTCATAACTTCTGTTTGCAGGCTGGGAATATCTTAGTTGATTCTAATGGTGCTGTCAAGTTGGCAGACTTTGGAGTATCAGCTGGCATGTTTGATACTGGAGACAGACAGCGTTCCAGAAATACTTTTGTTGGAACTCCTTGCTGGTATTTATTTAAATACTTTTGTTGGAACTCCTTGCTGGTATTTATTTTCCCTTGGCCTTTCAACTGTCTTCGATTTTACTTATATTGGTATTTTTATTTTGGAAATTCAATTTTTGAGAGTTAATAATGACCACAATGTGTCTCATTTTTTTTTTTTTTTTTTGTGTGTGTTGAAACTTAAATATAATAATTGGACCATTTCCTATCAGTTTAAGCTTTTGGGATAATTGGTCACCCAACTTAGCATGGTATCAGAGCTTTCGAGTTCGAATCCTGACAACCGTGTTTTCCCTTTAATATTTATTAATCTAGTGTCTTATTGTCCATCGGGCTGTGCGTCACTGTTCTAATCCTTCTTCAGCTTGCACATTTCTTCTACACTTGGGTCCATGTGCAAGTCCATTAATAATTCATCTGGCTTGCACGTGAGGGGACGTGTTGAAACTTAAATATAATAATTGGATCATTTCCTATCAGTTTAAGCTTTTGAGATAATTGGTCACCTAATTTAACAATTTTTTATATCAGGATGGCTCCAGAAGTTATGCAGCAATTGCATGGTTATGACTTTAAGTGAGTTGATTACCTCTCTGATCTATACTTCTTTTCATTTTCTTTCATTCTTTTGCTGTATTATACCTTTTAAATCTTTCTGTTTCCTCTTCTTCTTTTCCTGTTTACAGAGCGGACATCTGGTCTTTTGGAATAACAGCTCTTGAACTTGCTCATGGCCATGCCCCATTTTCCAAGTATCCACCAATGAAAGTAAATATCATAAGTTTTCTGATAGTTATTCCAGTTGATTATTGTATGTATTTTGTTGTTGCCTTTTTTTTTTTTAAGTTCTTAGCTTGATTGTTTACTCCCATTTTTGCTGCAGGTTTTGTTGATGACCTTGCAAAATGCTCCTCCTGGTCTGGACTATGAAAGGGACAAGAAGTTCTCAAAGGTTTGTGCTCTTCAATTGTGTCTTACTGACTGGTATCACTTGTTAGTATCTGATAGTAACATTCTGAGAGCTTTATAATTCTCTAGTCTTTCAAGGAGATGGTAGCTACTTGCTTGGTGAAGGACCCAAAGAAACGTCCAACTTCGGAGAAGCTTTTGAAGCACCATTTCTTTAAACATGCACGCCCCTATGATTATCTAGCTCGTACCATTCTTGATGGCCTTGCTCCATTAGGTGAACGTTTTAGGGTGCTAAAGGTCTCTTACTTACCCTTTTTATTTAATTTTGACCTCTGTTTAAGATGGGGAACTAATTTAGAACTCTGATCTGGTCTTTTATGTTTCAGACAAGAGAAGCTGATCTTCTTGTACAGAATAAGGCTCTCTATGAGGACAAGGAGCAATTATCACAGGTGAATAATGGAGCTTTTTACATTTGTCAACAAGAAGTAACTGATAGTGCTAGGTTCTTTCCTTCGTGTCCTACTAGTATTTTAGTTTTTGTATTCTGAGTGATTCAATTGCTGTCAGTTCCACATCAATCTCAGGTCTTAAAGATTAAGAGAAACTATTGTAGCTAGTTCTACTTTGACTAATGAATACCCATGGTATATAAAAAAATATATGATTACATGGTATCACTTTGAATACGAATTCCTTTCACCTTGCAGCAAGAGTATATAAAAGGAATCAGTGCCTGGAATTTCAACCTAGAGGACTTAAAAAGTCAGGCTGCACTTGTAAGTAGTTTCAATTCCCCATGCAATTTTTTTGTTATTATTTATCTGAAGGTAGTCCAAAAACTGATCTATAATCTTTATCTCATCAGAAATGCTGACTGTTTTACCTGCAGATTCAAGATTATGATGATGTGTCAAATGCAGAAGATCGAGATGGGAGCAGGAAGCAAAGGGACAGGCATGATGTAGTTGGATTATCAGCTGAGAGGATGTCTCCTGAAACGGCTAGTAATTCCATTGCTGCAAGTAGCCAGGAGGTATCAGTTATAACCCTAAAATGATTTCTATGCAGTTAATATTGTCAGCCCTTCCATCGTTCCTTGATGCTTTGACTAAGCTTGTACTTCAAGATTTACATCCTCCTTTTACTTGTTTCAGGACGGGCTTAGTGATCTTCATGATTTGGAGAGTTCATTTGATTCATTTCCTATTAAACCACTTCAAGCACTCAAGTATGGCATTTTTATGCTTGCATGACCTTACTAATGCAAACAATTCATTGTTATAACATAATTAGGAGGATATCATTTTTCACATTTGTCACACTCAAAGGGATTGTGAGTTGTATTTTTTCAAATAGAAAGCAGTATCTTGTCAGTTTAATCGTTCAGTTTTAAAGTTATCTGCTTTTTTTGTAGTATCTTTATATTTTAAGAACATATATGGTATCTCTTAGACTAATTACTATTTTTTTTGGGAAAAAGAAAGGTTGCCAGTCTAATTGTTTATGGTAATTTAGTTTCATTCCTTTGTTTATGCAACTATTTATTTGGTGCAGAGGCTGTTTTGACATTGTTGAAGATGAGGGTGCAAATAGTCCAAATTGGAAAGGTGTTACCCGATTAGAAAGTGAACAGTTCATTACAAAGTCATCAAGAGCTGTGGACCCAGATGCTGGAAGAAATGAGGGTGAGAATTCCGGGCAAAGTAGCTCTTTCACATGTCAGGTCATTCCAGAGCATAAAAAGTTCTTGAGCGGTTCACTAATACCTGATAGTGCCTTTTCTCCTAAAAAGGTTACCGGAGATGGGGACAGGTAAGCTTTGTTCTAAGTGAAGTTACCCCGAGCCCAAATTTGTTATCACCAAACATGATAGAATGCTTGAAGTGACTTTTCCCGAAATATAGGAAGATCTTTTTCCCATTATCAAGCTCTAGATATGATGAGTTTCTATGGATTGCAAGTCAAGAGGAATCCTAGATGTATGATCTGGTACACCGGGACTTTCTTCTTGACTTGGTCATTGATTCTGCTATTCTGTAGTTAAAAAGAACTTCATTGCCATTTACTTTACTAAAAAAGCTTTGTATGTCAATTTATATTAAATTGGGTTTATCAAATTTGTTTTGCAGGGACTTCCAACAGCCTAAATTTCAATACGAACGCAACTACAGTGGTCCATTGTTGTACCGCCAGAGGAGAGAAACAAATAACCCTTCATCTGGTATTTCCTGGTTTTATTTTCTTCCATTTCTACTTAGAAGTGATGCTACTTATTTGTACTCTAATGAACTCAGTTTGGTATCTTTGCCTCTTATGTATCAGAGGATGCATCGGAGGGAGCAGTTGTTCAGCGGGGACGCTTTAAGGTGACTTCAGCAGATCTCAGTCCCAAGGTACATCTGCAATATATCGAAACGTTTACCTCCTGTGTTTAAAGAAACTTTACAGCCTATTGGGTACAATCTTCTGCTGTTGTGCAATAACATGCAACTTTGTACTAATAAACAGTCTTTACTCGAAATCTGTGGCACAGTTAGGAATTGATGCATATATGGAGTGTCTATATTTACCTTACTGTAATAATCTACTGCAGTGAAATTTATCAGCGATAATAAATATCTACATAGTTGACCACCATTTGTTAGGCATCATGTAACATGCTGCATCAACAAAATGACATGCATCTAATGTCATCAACTGTTATATTTTAATGTCATACTGAATAAACCGTACTTCTGCTAAAGGGCTCTGCCTATATTCTAAATGATTCCACTGCAGACGTTGGTTTCATATCTTTTTGGTTTCTTTACTTATGGTTGACTCGTATTGCTTATGCATTTTATGTTCTTGTCCTGATGGATGCATGTTATCTAATTTCAAACTGTATTTTTCGTGTAAGACTTCATTGCTATTGGTTAAGCTTATCCACTAATATCTGGATTGCTACCTGTGAAAATTTTGTGGCTTATACTTCCTCATCTCAGCCCACACAGTTGCTCTCTATGTTGCTCCGACTCTTTATTTTTCTTAAAGTACCCGTGTCCGACGCATATCCGAACATGGGTATGGGATATGATCCTCCAAGAATCCTCCAAATAAATGGAAATCTTGAAACAAAAAATTGAACATACTTGTGTCGGACACTCACACCCGAGTCCGAGTAACGTAGGTTGCTCCTACAAACTGTCTCCTTTCAGTGTCTATTTTAATTCGTGTGTTTTTGGGATGAAGAATAATAAGGATGGAACTTAGCAATTTATCTTTTAGGCAATGGTTTTGTAACCATTGCCATTATTTTCTCTCATTCAGGGACCTACAAACTGCACTTTTAATCCAGCTACTGGAGGTTCAACCAGTCCGACATCTCTAAACCTTAGAGCAAGTGCAGTTCTCCCATCTCTACATTGCATTTTGCAACAGAACACCATGCAAAGGGTACGTTTGTTTTGGTACATCTTATCTCATGTCATAGAGAATGCCTGTCTTAAAACAAGTCCCTTTGTTGATGATTGTTGACAGGAAGAAATCATTAGACTGATCAAGTATTTGGAGCAAACTTCTGGTAGTGCCTTTATCCTTTCGTCGTCTGCATTTTCTGCTGCTTAATCGTGGAAGAAACTATGATATTAAATTTACTTCTCTTGTACAGGTAAGCTTGGGGACGTGACAGAGGTGGGCACCAATGACCTTTTGCAGGTAATTAATCAACCCTAACTTCTTAGTAATCATATGACCTTTCTTAACGTAATGTTCCATGGCTATGTTATTCGGATACGGGTATGTGCCCGACAGAGGTATGCTCAATTTTTTCTAAATTTTTTCATATATTTGGAGGATCGTACCCCCATACCCATGTACGAATATGTGTCGGACACGGGTATGAGACACGGATACTTCAAGGCAAATGAAGAGTTGGAGTAACATAGTTCCATGGTGAAAATTACCCTATTATTTATGCTTTCTTATGACATGGGTTGTGTCTGGTTTATGCCAATGCTGGATTTCTCATGCTGAGACTTATTTTCTATATAGGCATACCTTGTTTAAGATTTTATTTTTTTCTTAAGGAATGATTAAGTTATCTTAATTGTATGTGCAGATACCACCTTCTTCTGCAAAGGAGAGAGAGCTGCAATCTCAGGTGCTTCAGCTGCAACAGAGGTATGAGATGAAGCTCAAACAGTACTGATTTTCTTTCTTTATGCACATTTTACTGAAACTTTATTTCTGTTGTCAGCATTGCGAACCTTGTTGAGGAATTACAGAGACAGAAAATGAAGAACGAACAGGTTTGTGCATTAATCTTGAATATATATATATATATATATATATAGTCTCACGTGCTCTTGGTGTTTCAATCAATGTTACTCGGACTCCAGGGTGAGTGTCAAATACGGGTATATGTTCAATTGAGGTATGCTCAATTTTTTTTAAAGTTTTTCCATTTATTTGGAAGATCATACCTTCATGCTAATACCCGAATATATGTCGGACACGTGTAAGTCAAGGATTCACTAGAAAAAATGAAAAGTCCGAGTAACATAGGTTTCAATTGCAATAGATTTTTTTTTTCCTTCCTATTGACTGGAAATTGTGTTCATTTTACTTGGTGTCATAACCTTGCAGTTAGAGAAACAATTAAATGCATTGGCCAACAACAAAAAGTGAATGTGAAACAATTAAGCGTGGTGGGTGATGTTGATATTCAAAACTGCCTGAATTATTTCTTCATCAGTGCTAGCCTGTTAGGGTTCATATGGTTTTTAAAAGGTGTTGATGTATAGGAATGCTTTTTTATTATTATTATTATTGTATTTTGATGTACCATATCTATTATGGCCGTGTGTTAAGCCCCAATTTTGAGCTGCCATTCCTTGAGTCCCATTCTCATGTAACTCGTTGTATTTTATTAACAGGAAGGATATTTTGTAATATAATAATTACAATCTCTCTCTCTCTCTCCCTCTCCCTCTCCCTCTCTCAGCCCTTCATTTACTGTTCGAACTAGAAATAAAATAAGTGGTTAAAATATACTTTTGAACCCAGAGAATGAGATGGTTCCCAATGGTAACAAGGAAGGTTTTAGAGGTAACCAATATGAATGTCAATAAGTCAAATGATGTCTTTTGAGAGCAAGAATACTTTCTCTGGTTTTCAGCACTTTCACTGTCAATTTCTGATTAACAATTTGAATGTATACTGAAGCAACTGTGGGGGCTTCACAAGGATTTTTTTTTTGTTTTTTCCTAAAGTATTTGTATGTGTTCGATATGGATATCGGGTATGATATTTTAATTATATATATATATATAAGCTTTAAAAAATTTGAATATACTTGTGTTGGATACATATTCGTATATGATATTTACTTGACTTCGGATTACATAGCTTAACAATGCTTACCATTCCTAAAGAACAACTATGGATAAATGGTTGAGAGATATTGAGATTGATAATCATAAATCACAACACAGTTTGTTTGGACTTTGGATGATATTTTGATGGTTTTCCTGTTTTTAATTTCCCTTACTAAAACGAATTTAATAAGAAAACAAATAATAATGATTTAGGGCTGAAATTTATTACAATTTGATTGATCGAATTTAATTTCTAAATTTTATTAGCAAGATTAAGAAATTTAACCATGTCTTATTCATTTTTTAAATTAGATTTTTATTTTTTAAATATATTTTAAAAAATATGTGTCATTTTATTAATTCTGTTTGTAAAATTTAAAAATTTTATTGACTGTGAATGAAATAATTTCTCAAAATATTATACTTATAAAAATATAAATCTTTAATTCATGAGAATGGGATTTCCTTCTTTCTTGTAAATTTCATGTAGTTATAGTAGTCAATTAAGTATAAATAATCCCTCTTGTTTTGATAATTTTTTTAGGAAAAGGGTAAAACCATAAAAGAGAGGCAAGAACAAGAAAAGTGGAAGTGAAACCCTATTGGATTTGAAAGTCTGTGAGTGACAGTCAGGTAATCCTAACAATTGGCAACAACTAACTGAAATGAGCCAACGAAGCCAACTCGTGCGTACTAGTCATTCAACACGTGAGAATCCTATTGTTCCCATATTACTTACCAACTCAAGCCGCTTGCTTTAGCCGAGCCATGCATTTTAACAAAAGCTTTTATTTTTGCCTTTTTTATTATTTTTTTTTCAATAAAAAAAACCTTATCTAAAATTTCTTGAAAAATTTACATATATAGACTCCTATTTTGTTTTAAAAACTGTGGTTAATTTAAGAGTATTATTTTCGTTTCTCACTATAAATGACATGTCTAAATATCAATTTTCGATAATATTTTCATGTTTTTTTTTTTTTAATTAGTTGGTATTGCAAACTATTAAAGTTTTTAAATTAGATGTGGTTGTGGTTGTTCAATTTCTAACTCATACATCGAAAAAATATCATTTTTTTTAAAATTTTAATTAATGATTATTATGAGTTTATCAAAAAATATGGATCATTGATATAATATATATTTGTAGAGAAGAAATCGCTGCACTTATCATCTAGATAATATGATTCAGGACGTAATTTTTGGAATAACCCGATATTTGTGACGAACGTATTGTTAGATTGTAATTATTTTCTTAGGTTTTTTTATCTGTATATAGTTAAATTTTTTTTACTTACCGAAATACCGATGTTACGAAATTAATGATCAAAATCTGTTTGTTTTACAATATGTTGAGAAATTAATAATTTTTTTTTTATTTTATCCAAGTTCAGAACTTGTCGGTTCGAAATTTCATATTACTGTTCAAAATAATATATATAATTAAATTTAAATAAAAAATATTTTTTTTATTAATTAACAGTAATTCGAACTGGATCGATCTGAACTAAAAAATTCATATTCATATTCATATTCAATTCAATACGAATCGGATCGGACAGATAATCCGTCCTAGAACACGTCTTCAATATAAGATGTTTGTTTGATAACTATCATGCACTCAAAACTGATACCAGCAAAAGAAAAAGAAAAAAAAAAAAATTTTAATTTAAAATTATCAAAAATTAAAAGTTCAACATTAAATTAACGTACCCTATTATCAATGGATCTATTCTTTGTCACAAACTTAAATCCACGCAGACTGTTTTAATAAACAAATTTAATTAAATTAAAAATATTTTACAGTGTTTTAAGAATGAATATTAAACTGTGTTATTATTTGATAAAAAAAATATTCATTCATTCAATGTGTTTAATTTATCAAATTTAAAATCAACAAAAATCTACTAAAAAGTCATCTTCTGATTTTTATCCAAATTTTCATAGTTTTTCCCTTTTTTTCTTCACAAATCAAGGAACTGAATAATTTAACCATATAGTAGGTGAATATTTTCCATTTTTATTTTATTTTATGAAATTTATAAACAAACCAAGCCTCATCTTCTTCTATCATACTCTTCCACACCCACGAAAAAACCTATACGAAAAAATATTATATGAAACGATTATTTTAAATTAATATATATATATATTTAAATTAAATTATGTCACATAATTAAATAAAATTATAATAAATAATTAATTTATTTTAAAAATTTTAAATTACTTGACATAATTTAAATAAAATAATATATATTAACATAAAATAACCGTTTTATATAATTTTTTCTCCCGCACCCACACCTTGTAAAAAGGTGGTGCCTTTTGCATGATTATTTCATTTGTAGAGCTTCAAATCCCCACACCCCAAACTCTCTCTAGCTCCCATTTTTAGTCTCCCTTTTCAGCATAAAAAACTTAACCCACTTCAGACAATTATAGCAAAGATCAAAACCCAGAGTTTTAAACTTAACTGAACCAAATCCAGAAAGGCAGACATGGGGATTGCAAAGACACAAGATGAAGAGAATGAAATAAGGGAGTTTGAGAACTTCAGGCAGACTTTGGTTGCTTTTGCTGCCCTTGAAAGAAGAAAAGAGAATGGAGAATTCAAAGACCTAATGAGCTCCCATAGTGCCAACGTTGATCTTGATCAAGACAAGCTTGTTTGTGTTACCAGTGGTGTTTCTTTCCTTGGACTCGCCTTAGTTAACCGTCTCTTGCTCCATGGATACTCTGTCCGAGTCCTTGTCGATAACCAAGGTAACAAAATTCCCCAGTCAGATTTCAGGTTCTTGTCAAAGTTACTGTTTTTCAAAAGACTAAAATTATGACCACAAATTATATTGCTATTAATTGATAGATACTATTATATATCTATGTTACTCAGATTCAAATATAAATGTCGATAGAAATTTTCTAAATTTTTTCATGTATTTAGAGGATCTTTGAAAGGTCATATTTTGGTATCAATATCCGGATATACTTTGGACATGGGTATTTCAAAAAAAATAAAAAACCGAAGCAACATAACTGTATATGTCTCTGGTTGAATTGGCTTGAATCAAAATAATGCAGAAGATGTAGAGAAGCTGAGGGAGATGGAGATTTCAGGGGAGATGATGATGGCATGTAAGAATAAAATTTCCGTGGTTATGGCTAAGCCAACTGAAATCCAGGGGCTAATAAATGCGTTTGATGGGTGTCGTGGCGTGTTTCACACCTCTGCTTTCGCTGACCCTGCTGGAATTTCTGGTTATTCAGTGAGACTTCTATCATCTATCCCCCATTTTTTTTTTTTTTACTTTTCTTTTGCTATTCAGAAAAATATCAACTGCCCATACTTTTAATGAGTGATGAAATAATCCTGTATGGAATCTGCATAGCTAAAATCTATGGTGGAAGGATACATGGAATACTAAAATCTAGACGTAGTAATTCATGTATTTTGTATCATATTTGTGTTATTTTCTTGTGATATAAATTTTGATACGTTAATAATTCGTGTTATATAGATTTTGACACATTCATGTACTCGTATCTTATTCGTGTTATTTTTTGTGTCCTATTTTAGTTATTTTTTTTTCATGTGGTATAATCGTATCGTGTCCAAAATTGCCTAGTGTACTAAAATCCTTCCCTACTGGAATAGTTTTTCCATATGTTATTACTATATGAATGAATTTATTAGCTTCAACCAAGTCAAAGTAACTCCCGTAAAAGGTGAAAGAACAGTTTGCTTACTACTTTGTATTAATGAACATTAAACAAAGACTCATTTTTGCTACATTGCCAAGTTCTTACCTGTTTCTCCTATGTTCTTAATTGTATAATATCAGTAAATTTCATTGGTAGATAGGAAAGTTTGATGATATTTTCTAAGATGAAAGACAAAAGGAATGGGATGAAAAATGTAAACTGAAAAGTCTAATTTCTAAAAAAAAAAGTGTGCTACTATGAAAAGACATGCCTTCAGGACTTTAAATCTTAGGTTGGCCTACCAGGACCACAGCAACAATCTCACTGGACAATTGGTGGCAACTTGGAGAAGTGCAGTCCAGCCACGTGGTTTAATTCATGCCACAATTATATGAAATTCCATGATACATTTTAGTTCCAAGTTGAAGCTTACTTTTTTATTATAAAATGATGCTACCTTGAAAGAAATATCTTTTCAATTGTATTTATTAGGAATTTTGTGTGCTTTTAATGTAGGAAATCGATTTTAAGAGTTCACATTACCTTAAAGAAATATCTCCATATGATTAACTTTCTTTTTTTTTTGGTGTTTTGTTAGAAATCCATGATTGAAATAGAAGTAAAGGTGAGTGAAAATGTGATGAAGGCATGTGCAAGAACACCTTCTGTTAAGAATTGTGTTCTCACTTCTTCACTTTTGGCCTGCATATGGAGAGATAACTCCCAACATGATCTCCCCCCTTTGGTTAACCATGATTGCTGGAGTGATGAATCACTTTGCATGAACAAAAAGGTAATAGTAAATGCAAACTAAAAGTAGAAAATATCAATGTTTTGAGATAAATACATGGGAGTTATTGGCATTTTATTTCTAATTTCTTACTGTTTCTCTCAAAATGTGGTAGCTCTGGTATGCATTAGGGAAGCTGAAAGCAGAGAAAGTTGCATGGAAAATAGCTGAAGAGATGGGCTTAAAATTGACCACCATATGTACAGGGCTCATTACAGGCCATGAATTCTCCTATAGAAATCCAACAGCAACAATAGCTTATCTTAAAGGTATTGTTCCCTAATTTTCAACTTTTCAATCACTAGTAGGGATGACAATGGATAATGCGGATTCGAATATCCGCAATTATCTGATCCACTTTTTGCCGATTCAGATATTTTAATTACTATCCGCAGCGGATTCGGAACGGATGTGGATATGAAACCTCAGATATCCATTATCCGAATCCGCATTACTTATACGGATATCAGAATCCACTATCCGAATCCGCATTACTTCTGCGGATTGGGATTAAGATATCCAAATCTGCAATAGAATCCGCATTATTTTTTACGGATTCGGATATCCGAATCTATTATCCGTTTATTTGTAAACATTTTGACTTTTGAATTCGGATATTTAGCGGATTCGGATATCCGACTGATAATGTTATTTAATTCGGATTCGCATAGTAATATTCGAATTTAATGCGGATAATAAACGGATTCAGATTTTAAAGCAGCTATGCGGATTCGGATATTACAAAAAAAATACAGATATCCAACCCGTTGCCATTCATAATCACTAGTCTTGAAAGCTAAATTAGATCAGTAATTTGTGAAATTCAGGAGCCCAAGAAATGTATGCAAATGGTTTACTAGCAACTGTTGATGTAATTAGATTGGCAGAGGCACATGTATATGTGTTTGAGGAAATGAACAAGACAGCATTTGGAAGGTACATTTGCTTTGATCAAGTCATTGAAAGAGAAGAGGAAGCAGATAAATTGGCAAGTGAAATTGGGATGCCAAGAAACAAGATTTGTGGGAATTCATTTGACTTTATGCCTACTTGCTTTGGATTGTCAAACAAGAAACTTACCAATCTTATGTCAAAAACACTCAGAAGTTGCTATGGCGAAAATTAACCCAAGTTAGCTTTTCCCTTTGACTATGGTTTTATCAGCAAAAGAGACAAAGAGCATGTTTTCCACTGTCCATTTTCTAAATTGAAGACCGTCTTCTCAAGAGTAAAATGAATTTTCAATTGTAGAGAGTATTTTAGATTGTGTGTCAAATTACAAGGTATGGGATTTGAATCCCGCATTGAAAGTATGAGATTGTTTTGTCGAGTTTATATGGATCTAAGTTTTTCATCCTAATAGCTAGTTTTTGGAGTGTGATTTTATGAAGTTTCATATCAAATGGTATCAAAGCCATTCATCATTTCTCTCATTTGCAATCGTACGGCACGAGTGGTGATGTCGGCATTGCAATGTTCGTCCGGTGCTAGGTTAAGTTAGCACAAAGTCAGCTTGCGTGAGTGTCAGGATTGTAGAGCGTGGTGAATTATTATGTGCTTAATTGTAAGATATTGGACTTGAATCTCACATCGAAAATATGTGATTTTCTTGTGAGGTTTATATGAATTTATGCTTTTTTACCTAAATAGTTAACTTTTGAAACGTGATTTTTTCAAAGTTCATATCCTTGGGATTAAAGCATACAGCTCTTCAGGGAAACTGGATTCAATACATTTCCTTCTCACACTTCCAACATTCAAAACTTGTTTCAATTCTTCTTAAAAATGGTAAATTGAAACCATTCTAAGCATAAATGACATGAAGGCTAGTTCATAAATTAAGTTATTCTTCAAGCAAGGTCTATTATTCTTCAAGCAAGGTCTAGAAACTTTTTTTCCTGGGAAACTAGGTACATTCTACAATGATTTGGGTTGTTAGGATCCATAGATAAAGGTGGCAAATTGTCAAAGGTTACAAACTTAAACTGCCTCTTTCATTCAATCTTATTCCTTAGCCCTCACTCCTGGAATTAGATGACTCAAGTCAAGTTTTGTTTTGGGGTTAGGTTCCTTTTAGAAAATCTTTTCTACATTTCTGTTGTAGGATTAGATATTCAAACTACAATGTTTTTTTTTCAAGATTTTTTTTGGTGTAAACCCATCCCATTTCATAATTGATAGAAAACTCACAAAATTCGAATCTTAATTCTATCTATGGGATTTAAATCATCAACCATTCCAACCAACCAATCAAGTTGTTTTGTCAAGATCTATGCAAAGTTGGAATACTTCCACCATCTTTATATTAATAGTACAGACAGGACCTAAAATGCACGAAATTGACAGAGTTAGCCTGCCCTACATCACATGTGACAATAATTGTTATTAAGGGTGAACATTCAATCAATTCGATTTTTTAAATTAAATAAATTTATAAAACTAATAAAAAAAATTTCAAAATCGAAATTACCTAACAAAACTTAGGCCTCGTTTAGCATTGCTTCTGACACAATTTTTGAGGTCAACAACTGCTTTTCATCACAAACGCAATATTAAACAGATAAAAAAAATTGAGTTCTGTTATTGAAACCATTGTTTTAAAAGCCAAACCAAAAAGCCAAAAAATATAGCTTTTGGACTTTAAAAGTTGGCTTTTGGATAAAATGACTTTATTATCCTCACATCTCTACACTTTTATTATTTTAAACATATCTATTTTTGACATTTCAATTTTCTACAGCACTTTTTCACAGCAATGCTAAACACTTAAAAGTTTTTAAATCACACTTTTTTACCACACTTTATAAACACATTTTTTTTAACTCAAACTTTTTTCAACCCAAACTTTTTCCAACAAAAATGCTAAACTAGCCCTTAGTTTATTCGGTTTTGACGAAACCTCGTACTCAAATATTTTAAATTAACTTTTTTTTTATTTTCACATCAAAGTTGACTTAAATTGTTAATCTTTTGATACTTGTATCAAATTAAGCTGGGTTTCAACCATATTTCTTAAGTTTGATTACATTTTCCCCCTAAAGAACATATAATAATAAAGGTTTGAATCTTAAAAGTAAAATTGGGTAAGTCAAGATTGAGTTTCAAACAATTGGACACATCATCTAGAAGTAGGAATACAGAACATTTTTTTTCAATCATTTTAGCTTACCAAGATTGAAAATTTCAACTTGTTTTCAGTATTTTAAGTTTAAAGCTGACAAACTGTTCATATAAACAAATTTCTACATACATAAAATATTATCACGCTTTGAAAGCCGAAATCTTTTTCACGATTGTCAAGAAAAAGATGACTTTTGTTTTACAAAACAAGATTCAATCTTTGCTTATTAAATATGAACCTCAACCATTCCTAATCAAGCATCTTTTTCTTCTTTTTTTTTCAAAAAAACCAAAATGTCAAAGTGATTTTAATTTTCGAAACTCGACAATATTTTATAACGAACATAGTCCAACAATTTTTACATTAACAACACAAATAATTAACTAGAAATGAAATAAAACTTATTTCTTCGATTTCAACCCAAAAGGAAAAAAAAAGAAAGTAAAAACTATGTAAACTGGAAGGGCTCAGAGAGTTGCTATCTCTGCTCAAAGAAAAGCTTTTAAAAACTTTTCTCATACAAGAGGTGTCAGAAATTATAAAGCACTCGTCATCTTTGCCCTCTTATCATAAATTTCTTGTTTTTGGTAAAAAAGAAAACAAAAATGATAAACATAAAGGAAACCCAGAAAGCAGAAAAAGATGAAAACACTGCATGAATTGAATTGGGGGCGGCTGTGGGAATTTAGGGTTTTAGGTTTGGATTGTGAATTGAAGAATAATGGTGGGAGAATTTATAGTTTTTTTATGGGCCTTTTGGGTCAAGAGCTCTTATCATCAATTTCAAGATAAAGTTAAATTGGGCCCAAAAAGTATAAAAAAACGTTGGAGATCCAAGTGATTTGGGCCTCAAAAAGCTTTTAACATATTTTTCTCATGTACCCAATAATAAAAAACCTTTTGATCCAAATGTAAATTTGATAATCCATGTATTCGTGTCATGTTCGTATATTTTCATATATCATAATTGTGTTTAAAATATTATATATTTATATAAATTTTGATACATTAATAATTTGTATTATATAGATTTTGACACGTTAGTGTATTCGTATCGTGTTCATGTTAATTTTTTATGTCATGTTTTAATTATTTTTTTTGTGTGTAATGTTCGTTTCATATAATCGTATCGTGTCTAAAATTGCCATATCTATCTAAAAGGACCAAAACCTTCATTTATTTTATTAATTATTAACAAATAAATAATTAAAAAGGAATAAAATTTCTAACCATAAAGTTTTGTTTGGTTGGTACTTTTATTATTTTCCTTTTATTTTGTATATTCTTTTTTTTCAAAAGATTTTTATGTTAAATAATCAATTAGCTATTTTTTGGAGGAGGGGAGGGAGGGGATATAGCACTTGGAGTCTTTAAAAAAACCCCAAGTTTTTTATTATGTAAAAATAACAAACAATCAACCGTCAACCCATTAATAAGCATTTTAAGAGATTTGAATCCAACCTAATTCCTAGGCTTCATTCATTATAAAAAACTTAACCAGATGATTAAGATTAAAACATAACCCATTTTGGAATTAATGACCAAATTTGTTTAAAAAAATTAATGGTCAAAGGTCAAAATTCAATAAATATTGAATAATAGACTCGATATATTTTATATTTGATACATTATCAATATATTAATCTCGCAAGATCAATGAAGTACAATTTGTTTATGAATTTATATGCTACTACTCTTTGTATAACTAATATATAACTTTTTTTCATACTAGACATTGCTCGAGATTAAACTTTGATCATTGAAATTAAAAATTCAATATTTTATCAACAAATCATACAATTATTCACTAATATATAACTTTTAATTAGATTAGAGAGCCTAATCATTGAATGATATAATTGTTTATATCATTTTTCATTTTTCTTCCTTCCTACATATAAAAACCAAAACCATAAATTTGGCAATTTTGAATATAATATGATTACACGATACGAGAAAAATAATTAAACCAAAATACAAAAAATAATACAAATATCATATGAATAAATAAACGTATCAAAATATTCTATGTAATATGAATTATTAATATTTTAAAATGTATATAACAATTTAAATATGATATGACGCACGAATATATATATATATATATATATATGAGGAGAGATCCACATTAGTGTAAAACTGAATTAATTTTAAACATTTCTGTAACTTTTTATACAATTTATATTTTAACAAACCGACCATTGGATTTAACAATATAATTGTACTCGTCGTACACTTAAAATTTTGAATCGATGTAATATCTCTATCATATCTATCAAAAATAATATCTTTTTCAATATATATTTAACAATTGAAAGTTTTTTAAATAGAACAAATAGTTATACAATTTTAATTTACTCGAAATTCAACTTGCATAATTTATATAAATAAAACATAAAATATGACGATCGAATTAAATAAATATAAATCAAAATAAACCCCTCTCTCTCTCTCTTTTTCTAGATTGTGGTGTCTAAAATGAAGGCCCAAAGTGAAGTCTAATGACAAGAAGTTTAGTACAAAGTGAAGCCTTGATGATTACCTTGTTGATTTTGGTAGAAAATTTCTTGGGTTTTGGGTCCAAATCAGTACTTGAGATCCACCTGACAAGGCCGGTGGAGGAGGAGATACAACCCACCCTCCCGAGGCTCTGACCTCCATGGCCATGGCCATGATGAGTTCAAGACCGGAGGCAGAAAGTCTCTGGTCAATTCCAAGAGTTTGAATTTGCAGGATGCACGTGTGTGTCCCCCTTCTCTCACGTGCATGACTCATGCAAAAAAGTTAGAACAAAGCTTTTTTTTTAATGCTGTTATAATAGTAACTGTTATAAGTGGGAAAAGAGCTTAATAAAGAGTAAAAAAGAAAGACAATTTCCTATATTCGCTGTCATCGGGACTCATCAAAAAATAAAAAAAAATAAAAATAAACAGATCTCCCATCTGATCTCTCTCTGTTCTGCACAAATCTTTTTTTTTAATGCTTCTTTCTTCATTGTTTTCTGCATAAACAAATTGTTTTTACTGTTTTTAAGAAAGGGTTTTTCCCAGTTATTTAAAACAGATTAAAAAAACCCAGATTCCAGAAGAGAGAGAGAGAGAGAGAGTAGAGAGTAGAGCTGTGATTCCATTGTTGTTGAAATGCTAGAAAACCAACAGCTTAAATCTCATTCTCATTTTGAGATCAGATCAAAGCTTTTACAGACAAGGAAAGTACTCAACTATTCGCTCAAATTTGACACCATTTTCTCAACACATTCTCAGCATTTTCCTGAGAAAATATCTTCAAAGTTTCCACAGGAAAAACAGCTAGCCCAGCCCAAGCCAAGCCAAGCAAACTAGCAAAGGTAAGAAAGATTTTACTATATATTTGATCAGTTCATGACATTAATCATAATTTCAATAGTTTCATTTACTGAAAATGATAGTAGTATTAATATTGGAAGGTTGATATTAGGGTTTCATGATCAAAATTGAGAAAAGAATTTTTTTTTGTTGTTGTTTTTTCTGTGCCTTTACATAGTACAATATATACATATATTCTTTGTTGCCAATGCCTGGATCCCACCATAACCATTACTGCATTTACCTGTAGTCGATCCCACTACAAAATTTTCCTGTTGCAGGGTTCCTTGTAACAGTTAATAATCTTTATTCCAAATTTCAAACTTAATTTCTTTCTCCATTATTATTAGTCATCTTTTGCCATTTTCTTGGTCTTAAATTTTAAATAAAATAAATAAAAATTATTCTATGTTTGAAAACATGAATTTGAAAATTTAGATTTGGATTTCATTTGTTATATAAATTGTGAGAATGAAATGCATATATTATATATAAATTAGTTAAGATTTAATATGATTATATATTTAAAATGTATAAAAACATGAATTTCAAATTCACAAATAGTTATAGGTGTTTCAAATTCATCACTAAATAGACATCCAACAAATTCATGTATTTGAAAAATAATCATCAATGTTACATTTACATGTGTTGTATTACATAATTTACATTATTTTTAAAATCTAATTTCATATTTTGAAATCCAATTCCCAAACGTAACCTTGAATAATTTAGGATTGTTCTATATTAGGATTATTCATTATCTTTCTCTTTCTTTTTCCATTGATAAAACTTGAATGCAAATGTTGGTTTTTGAAATTACATTTTCAAATATCAATAAAAAATATTAACTATGTATCCCTTTCTACCCATAAATTCCAAAGAAAGTCAAGTCCTTATCAAAAACTTAAACTCTGAGATTTGATATCTACCTGCTTTTAATTGCATGCATATTGGTACTTTTGCCATTGACTCAAACTTTTATGAACTCTTATTAATACATTGTTATCTCTATTTCTTGGTTTGTTTAACAAGAAATCATGACTTGAATATTCTAGTAATTAACTAACCTATACACTAATTAATAAATTAATAAACCTATTATGTTTATACAAAATAAAAGAAAGAAGTTAGAAGAAATTATTTATGTTTTTACATTAGGAGTTATTTATGGATCAAGTTAGATTGGGTTTAGATTTATTTAAATCAAGCTTGAGGTGGTGCCCGACTTGAATTACTGTTTAATAAATAAATATTTTTTTTAAATTTAATTATAAAAATATAAAATTAAAAATGCTTATATTTTAATTTTTTTGAATAATAATTCGGGCTTTTTGGACTCGTCGAGATGAGCCTCGGACAAGCAAATTTTTTTAACTGAACTTGGCTCTTTTCGGTCCAATCCATAAACAAATCTATTCAGACTCGAATAATAAAAAAAATTGCTTACTCAAAACTTGGTTTATATATGTTCATAATTAAGTTTATATAATAACTATTTTTTATAAATTAAATAATAATTTAAATCAAATTAAATTAAATTTAAAATATTATATTATATTTTAAACTCGATCTTTCAACAAATCTATCGGATATGAAAGATGAAGTGAGTCACTATTCATGAATCATGGGTAAGAGAAAGAATGGTTGCAAAGCTAAAATAGGTATGACTCCGAGACATGAAGTTTTGATTTTATTTTTTTATATTTATATTACGAAAAGGAAAACAAAAAAACTTTTTTCATCTACGGGGTTTTACTGTCTCTGCTGTGTCGTCTTAGTCACATTTCCATTTTCAAACTCTTCACATCTTTTTTTTTTTTTTTTTTTTTTAATAATTTTTATGTCACTTCTCTTGTTATACAACAACAGTCTAAATGACCAATTTACCCCTTTTCACACCCACCAACTCTTTATTTAGATCTTATTCTTGTGAGGATTAGTTAAAATGTTATTATCAATATATATCATTTAAATTTAGTAATTTTAGACATGATATAAAAATAAAATGTAAACATAATATATTTAATAAATACAAAAATAATATAATAAACATCATACGATATGTTTAAATACGATCTACACAATATATTTAATACATGTATTATATTTATATTTATGTTTGTGATTTTGATATATTTAATAAAAAATTTGTTGTATATATGTTTATACAATTTGTTATTGTAATACGTAATAATAAATAATAATTGATATTTTCAAAAAAATAAAGAGACAACAAAAAATACGAAACACACTATGCATATACGAATTATCAAATTTACATATTAATCATTAATAGTTTCCACTTATTTTTACTTTTTTCCTATTATGTTGAAAAATGAAAAAAATCAAATCTAACATTTTAAGAAAAAATATGGACTTACCTTTAAATTAAATGTTCATATCCTCATTTTTAATAGTTTCCTCTAACTGAAAATGCTTAAAATCTCAACACCAACTTTGTTATAAAGAAATAAGATGGGTACTTTGGTAATTTAAGAATCTTCCCATGGTTGTCATGTCAACCTCCTAAAACAGGGAGGTTTAGCCGTTTAGGTAATTTCAGAAAATTGAAGTAAAAAATGCATATCAAACTCCCACGCGCTCAAACCATAAACTCTCCCTCAATCTCCTTCAATGTCAAATTCTCATTGGTATTTCTCACCCACCTCTCATTTCTGCGCGTGAATTTTCCCTTTAAGTGTTTGAATTATTACAGAGATAAATGCATGTAAGAAAGAAAAAAAAAAAAACCCTCAGTTTCCTAACTTTATAGTTTTCATTCTTTTCTTTTTTTTAATTATAAAAAACTTAACATAAAGTTCTAAAAACTTTTATTTATATATTCAATGCATTAGATTTGGAGAGAGAAATGATAAAAATCAAAGCTTTTTGATTTTTTTTTTTTGCAGATTTTTGTTTATGGTTAATATATAAGTATATATAATCAAGTAGAAGAAATCAAATGGAGGAGAATTCATCACCTCGAATTTCACGTAAAGAAGGAGGACCTACAAGGAAGAGCAAGTACGCCATTGATGAAAGTGGGGATTTGATAGAGTGTTCTGGCAAGTATTGTCGATCATGCACGGCTGGGGTAATAGCTGATTGTGTCGCACTTTGTTGTTGCCCTTGTGCTTTGCTCAATCTTTTGACATTTGCATTGGTTAAAGTCCCATGGAAGATTGGGAGGAGGTGTTTGGGGTTAGGGAAAAAGAAGAGAAACAGGGTGGAAATGAAGAGAAAATGTAAGAAAAAATGTTGTAATTGTAATTGCAATTGTTGTAGTAGTAGTAGTAATAGTAATGAAGGTGATGATCATAATCAGTTTGGAGATGGGAATTTGAGAGAAAAAGTCAGGGTAGAACAGGAAATATGGGAATTTTCAACAGGGTTTGGAGAGGAAGAAGAAGAAGAAATGGGGAATTTTAGTGCAAGGTTTGAAGCTGAGAAAGTTTGGTTAGAGTTATATCAGGTTGGTCATTTGGGTTTTGGGAGGGTTTCTTTCACTGGTATTTAATCTTTTTTTTTTTTTTTGGGTTCAAAAGAAAAGAAAAAAAAAAAGAAAAGTGAAATAATACATTGTTGTTTTGGATTGTAAAGTTTCATATTTTTCACACTTTTTTTTTTTTGGTTGGAGGAGGTGCTTTAGTTTAGGGTGGGAATTAACATCAAAATTTAAGATGGGATTTTGTCCATTTAGATTAATACATGGTAATTTGTAAGAAAAATGTCATATAGTAATATTATATATAATTTTTAATCATTTTCTTAGATTCTTGAGAGCCATTAACATAACAGCAAATGTGCATTGATTTTTTATTTTTTTTTTAAAAGCATATTGAGAAAAAATGCACTAAATTTTTTGGATCTTCCAATTAATTAAGGTTTTATATGAATTAAGTTTTTTGCCTTCCAACTAGACCTGCTCACGGGCCGGGCAGTCCGCCCGGCCCGGTAGGCCCGGCCCGTATCGGGCCGGGCCTGGACATAATATTTTATGTTCCGGGCCGGCTCGAAACAGTGATTTTTATTATAATAATATTATTTTATTTAATTTTAATTATAAAAAAAATAAAAAAATTATTTTTTATTTCAATAAACAGTGTTTCGAACCTAAACGGGCGAACTTGAACTACCCAGAACCGGACCTGAGCAAAGAAAAAAAAACCGAACCGCGGCCCGGCCATGATCACATCTACTTCCAACTACTGCATTTGAAATGCGTCACCGTCGAGGTGCATAATAGCTCCGTCACATAAAACAGGTGTTGTGTCAGTATCCAACACTTCATTAATAGGATTTGACATAAAATATGAATCCGCATTTTATAATAAAAATGGACATGGCCATTGTAATTGTTGGAGGAAGAAGAAGAAAAAGTTTTTCCTTTTTCCTTTTTATATTTTGAATACTTAGTTTTTCTTTAATAAGATCATTAATTTTTGAATTATTTGAATTGCATTTGGATAGTAATTAAAGATGAAAGTAAAAAGTTGATTGGTGGAATGACAAAAATGTATTGATTGATACGACTGAAATTTTGGCTATTAAGATAGGAGTACTCCTAACAAAAGAAAGAATTTAAGAAAGATGATTATATTTAAATATAAATACAATGATATAATTGTCGTTTTAAGGTTTGTGGAATGTTTGAAAATGCGATTGTCGATTGTGTTTGAATTTATATTTATTTCTGTGATTTTATGATTTATGAGGCTAGCTACAAGATGTTAATTTTATTGATTATTTATTTAATCTTTTGTTATGTTGTTTGATTATTGGCTTATTGCATTTACAATCTGTTTGTGTTTGGTTGCTAAGAAAATTTATCTGTTTGGCTAGTAAGAAATAGAAAATTAGGAAAGTGATCGAAAGTCAAGATCTTTATTCAATAATGTTAAATATTAATTAAATATCAATATCAGCATTTATCAGGCAATTAAAATTTTATATCAAACATTAATTAAATGTGAATGAAGTGAAACAGTTACAAATAATACATAAATGCTCAAACGAAATACATTCACTTCATAGATTCAGGTATAACAATCAAACATAACATAATATATCTCTTTTTGGGTAGATACTATGACATACTATCATTAAACGCTAATTAAATGCCAATATCAATATTTATCCGACAATTAAAATTTCAAATCAAACACAAATGCTATCTTTGGATATACTAATATATTTGATCAAAATATTAATTTACCTCAATCATGCTCAATAGTCATAAAATAATAGATTTACCTTTGAACAAAAATTTGAAATCCAATCGTCATTGAACGTTCATCTATTCACTTAATTTTCACTAATAAACATTTCATAATATTATGGATAAATAACTTTTCTTTATACATGTATTCATTCTAGTTTGGCTAGACTAACAAACTACATAAATATAAAACATGCATATAAACATAATAGCTATTACAATAATTATAACAAAAATAACATGATAATTATGATATATTTGAGAAATTATTAAATCTCCATAAATCCTAAACAGTAAACATAAATATAAGAATAAATCACTTAAGAAAAGTAATATAATTTTTTTCAAGTTTAATTTCCTTACAAAAGAAAATAAATCATATAGTAAACAAATTTTAAAATAAACATTCATAAAGAAATTAAGTATTCAACAACTGTGCTCTAATACCACATGTAAAATATGACTCATAAAATTGTCAAGCATTCTAACAATTTAAATTTAATATTTATAGGATCTTGAACACATAATTCTTATACTTAGAAAGCGTATCTGATTGTGCGAAAAATAAAAAGTCATGATTGAATCCTTAATCTCTACAAGTAAATTGGTTTCTCTCCCTTTATCACTTATGGAAACTTACTCAATACTTTTCTTATGAAAACTGAATATTCGTGTTGTGAAAACTGATACTATTGTTTTTGTCATCTCAAAATGCAATGCTCAGGGCAATCTATGTTATCCGAATTCGGTTAAGTATCATATAAAAATATATATTCAATTAGAATATATTCAATTAGTTTTTTTGGTATATTTGAAAAATTATACTCATATATGAATATCTAACAAATTATTTTTTAAAAAATGAAAAGTTATTCTTTGTCAAAGACAAACCAAATCGATGTTTGGTATTTAGTTTCATGCAAAAGAAACTATATCATTCCGAAAGAAACTACAAGAATTCAAAGGGCTTTTAGGTTTGGATAGATAAACATTCTAATTTGAGAAGAACTCAATTTGCAACCTTATCCAATAAAATAAAATAAAAACCCAAAATTTAAACACCCAAATGTCCTATTTTATTTAACAAGTTTCACCCATTAAGAAGAAATTCATCATTTTGAGTATCCAAATTAAGCATTTCAAATCAACAAAGAGAACAAAAGCAACTAAAAATCGAAAATTGCATCAATTAAATCAGCAAAAAAAATTGGAGAAAAAAATAAATCTTCAACAAAATACAACAATCAACATTTTAAACTTTTTCTACTGTACTGAAAATTAATCATACAAAAAAAAAAAAGAAAAAAAAAAAAGACCTTCAAAAGGCAATTCTAAGCAACAGAAACTTTAGCTCCAGCTGCTTCAAGCTGTTTCTTCGCATCATCCGCTTCCTCTTTCGAAACTCCTTCTTTAAACTTTTTGGGCAACCCTTCAATCAACTCTTTCGCTTCTTTCAAAGCCAAACTCGTCAGACCCCTAACGGCTTTAATAACCGCAATCCTCACATTGCTAGGAACCTCCTCGATCACCACATCGAACTCCGTCTTCTCCTCGACAACGGAGGCTCCGGCGTCGACACCACCGGGAGCCGCAACGGCGACGGCGGCAGGGGCGAAGGCAGCGGCGGAGACACCGAGTTTCTCTTGGAGGTAGTCGACTAGGGTTCGGGCTTCTTCGAGGGTTAGGGAGGAGATTTCAGAGCCGAGTTTTTCGATTTTTTCGGGTGCAGCCGTGGCGTTGAGTGGACGGAGGAAGGTGGTACGGTGGGTGAGATTAGAAGGGGCGGTGGAACGGAGAGGGAATTGGAGAGAAGGGGTTTTGAAAAGGAGAGGGTGAGTAGGATAAGAGGAAGTGGGTGGAGGATAAGAGGGGGAACGGAGAGAAAGAGGTGAGAGAGTTGAAGAAGCCATTTTTGTTTCTTTTCTTTTCTTCCTCTGTTTGGAGTGAGAGAGTGAAGAGACGATTAGGATAAGGAAATATATAGTTGAACTGTTGTTCGTTGGGGAGGACAAAAAGAAGGGATGAGAGAGTACGACAAAAAGGGGCGTTCCGAGAATCGAACTCGGGACCTCTCGCACCCAAAGCGAGAATCATACCACTAGACCAAACGCCCAATTTGCTTCCTTTCGTCAATATAACTTGAACACAGCTAAAAGGTTGTGGGTTCGAGGGTGAAGCCGTATAATGTCCTTCTCAACCAGATAAATTAATAAGGTAAGTTAAATAAGAGTAAGACTGGATGAGAAATTTCAAAAATAAAATTTATTTGTTAAAAGATTTTTAAAATAAAATTATTTTGTTTGGTAAAATAAAAATTAGAATTGTCAAAAAATTTAGAATTTGAAAGAGAAATTTTAGTGGGCTCAAATTTTCTTTTGAAATTCCACCTGTAAAGGTGAAATTTGTGAAATTTTTTGAGTTTTTAATAAGTTGTTAATATTTATTATGTTTCTATTTTTACGTAATTTTTGTTTTTTTTTTTCAATTCTAACTATCAAAACTCATTTCAAATTTTTTATTTTTTTATGTTATTAGTAATATCCAAATTTTTTTACAAATCTAATAATACTCATATTGCATATTTTTCTTAATATTATTCTTATTTTATCTCTAATATTATTTTTTTTACCTCAACAAATTTCAATATCTAAAATTTCTTTGTAAAAATTATTTATCCAAACAATATAATTATAAATGCTAGTATTTTGAATGAATTCATTTTAAAATGCTAGCATTTCAAAATTTTAAAATTCCTCATCTAAACACACCCTAAGGGAACTACAGTTGCAAAGGTTGCAATGTTTCCATAGGCCCCTTGGGTAACATGACCCAAGTCTAGGGTGTAAACGAGACACTTGTGCTCGCAAGTTACTCGGGTTCAGTTCGAATTCGGCTCGGTTATTATCGAGCTCGAGCTCTCGAGCAAGTCAAATTCAAGTATCCTAATACTTGACTCAAGTAGCTCGCAAGCCTAATCGAGTTTTTTTATTTATTTTTAATTAGTATTAAAAAACTCAATTCAAACTCGAGCACAAATAATCGAGTTTGAAGTCGAGCATGATAATCGAACTCATTTTTTACATAAACGAACCTAATCGAGAGAGCTCGAGCAGTTCGCTTTTTATCTCGAAACGAGCTCGAATTTTAAAAATGAAACTCGATCGAATTCGAACCGAACTTCGAGTCTCGAATTTCAAGTCGAACTTGAACTTCTTAAAGTTTGAACTCAACTCGATTACACCCTTTCCCGAACCATAGCATAAGGTTGTGGAGCAGAGCAAGACGCACTTATTACTGTTAAAGAATATGAAAATGGCAAATCTAGAACGCTTGGAACGATTCTGTTATCAATAAAATATAGATATTGATTTGATGGGAAATGGTAACTATTCAAAAAATTTGATGAAATATATGATTTGGTATTTAACAATTTTGAGCTATAGATTGACTGAGTACAAATCAATGATTATCAAGTATTTTAAGACTTCTATTCTATCTATGCTACAACAATGGTGTTACAAGTGAAAGCAGAACTTGCTGATGCCTGGGAAATTTGATTCCTCACCACCTTTTACGTCTCCTCCCATACCAATATGCAAATGCAGCTATTGATGCAGCAGCCAAAACAACACCGGCTGTTGCATGCCAAGCGCAGACGGGTTTTTCCGGAACAAGGCTCGAAGTGCTGACTTCAATGGCTGGTGTCCGCGGTGGTTTCTTAGTAACTGTCAAAGCGAAGTTCAGGCCCTGCCTTCCCACCTCAGCCGGATCCTCAACCGCGGATTTCAGCATGGTGGCATTGGCTATGGCTTCATACTCTTCTTTGGTTCCCCCTTCAAGGAAAGACCCAACTAGATGACCCTTGCTTATCCAGTAAGCCCCAAAGGTACTCCCTGAGTAATCCCCCAAAATGCACTGCCTCTCCTGCATTGTCCCCATAAAACTGCCAACAGAACGCAAAGATTCTGGAGTAGAAGAATGGAAGGTAGTCGAACTCGCCTGTTTTCTCCGGTTCCAAGATTGCAGCAACAGCATGTTTTGCAGATTTTCGGGCTGAATCAACATGCTCAAGTCTGCGGATTCCACCAAAAAGTTTGACTGGAAATGCTGCAACATCCCCAACCGCATAAACTGAGTTGTTGCTCGTTTGCAACTTCCCATTCACTTTGATCCCACCGTTCTCCAGCGTCAGTTGGCCTTCAAACAGGCTCGTGTTTGGTCGTATTCCAATTCCCACCACAACCATGTCTGCAGGTAGCCGACTTCCATCTCTAAGATTAACAGCCGTAACCTGAAAAATAACTCGATTAGCTAATCAACTAACATCAGGTTCTGCTCCAAAACAAAATGCAACTTTTAGTAATAATCACGAGTCCACAACTATGCTATTATATGGCAAAAGAATTCAACTTTAAAACAGCATATTAATATAATTTACCTTCCCACTGGAGTCAAATTCAAATGATGACAAGACAGTTCCTTTAATGAACTTAACTCCTTTAGATTGATAATAATCTTCATAATAGCTTGCAATCTTCGGTGTAAATAAACGAGCCACTACAACATAGGGAATAGTAACATCATTTACTTAGAAGTGCTCTTTATAACATAGAAGCTTAAAATGGAGAAAGACGAAACAAAGGCAGTTTAGTTTGATCAAGAAATGAAGAAAATAGCACTATGGACACTCACTGCAATAAGCTTCTGGGAAAACCATGGTTACATTTATTTTATTGATCACCAAAGATGCAGCAGACTCCATTCCAATGTACCCACCACCAATGACTACAGCATTTCGACCAGTACAAGATTGCATCACATTAACAAGGCTTTTTGCGTCTGCTAAATCTCGTAAATAACATACATTTTCAGCTTCTGATCCACTCACTCCAAATTCTTCAAGCTTTAAAGCCTACATTTAACAGACACAAAGAAAAAAAAAATTAAAGCCAAAACATGCAGACATGTCATTCATGAGAAGAACTATCGACACCAATGTTGCTCCGACTTTTCATTTTTCTTGAAGTACCCGTGTCCGACGCATATCTGGACATGGGTATGGAGATATGATCTTCCAAAAACCCCCCAAATACATGGAAATCTAGGAAAAGATTGAACATACCCGTGTCAGACACATACCCGTGTCCGACACTCACACCCAAATCCGAGTAACATAGATCGACACTCTACAACTCCAAGAATCGTGAATTGTGACAATAATAGGATGAGCTCCAATTTTGACCAATGTGTTAACTCCTCCTGTTGAGTACAAATATCATCTTTTTCAGAAACATATTGTTTTTGTTTTATGAGAAGTTAATTCAAAATTTTCCAAAAGGAGTAACAAACAGATCAACTGACTATAAAAAGCAAGAGAAGGCATTAGACAATTAAAAGCTTAGTTTCAATACCCGAGCACCTGTGGCAATGATGAGGATCTTGTAACTTATAGTCTCTCCAGTTGCTGTTAATAGCGTCTTACGTCTCACGTCAGCAGATTTAACTCAAGTTCCAAGGACTAATTCAATCCCTAAAAAATAATAATGATTTGTTTAGAAAAGAGAAAGTTCTAGGATTTAAAAGGTTTACTTTTCTTTCTTTGACTGTATCTATGAACAGAAGGAAAATATGGCTACTAGTAGTTCATCAGCATTTTCAGTGATGATTTAAGATAGATTTATAAACCAGAAAGTTAGCGACCAACAATCTTGCAATGCAGCATCTAGCACATGTTGGAAGCATATATTTTCAGAAAAAGTATGTTTCTTTCTATGATATGGGTAAGTAAAAGGAATATGCTATGAGAAAATATTTACCATGTTCCTTGTACCATTTTGGAGTTAGGCCTTGTTTAGCATTGCTTCTGGCACAGCTTTTGAGGTCAAAAGCTGCTTTTCACCGCAAACGCAATGCTAAACAGATAAAAAAAATTGGCTTCTGCTGTTGAAACCATGGTTTGAAAAGCCAAACCAAAAAGCCAAAAAATATAGCTTTTGGGCTTTAAAAGCAGGCTTTTGGATAAAATGACTTTATTATCCTCACATCTCTACACTTTTATTATTTTAAACATATCTTTTTTTGACATTTCAATTTCCTACAACACTTTTTCA
The DNA here is from genome assembly GCA_030761205.1 of Fremontodendron californicum. Classification (NCBI taxonomy): domain Eukaryota; kingdom Viridiplantae; phylum Streptophyta; class Magnoliopsida; order Malvales; family Malvaceae; genus Fremontodendron; species Fremontodendron californicum. The sequence goes on from JAULJL010000011.1 coordinate 31,256,104, forward strand.
CAGCAATACTAAACACTTAAAAGTTTTTAAACCACACTTTTTCACCACACTTTATAAACACACTTTTTCCAACTCAAGCTTTTTTCAACCCAAGCTTTTTCCAACAGCAATGCTAAACTATGCCTTAATCTTTCCTCATTAGCACCAACACAAGTGAGAAATGATGGAAGGCGTGCAGGAGCTGCATATTAATGCAAAATTTATCAACAAAAACCAAAGAATATCAGGATAAAAGAAAGATTGGAAAACATGTCTATCTAGCAGGATTAGGATTTTCCCATTAATTCAGCTAAAAATATGAAATAGAAAGGCAAGAAACCCTATGTTGCTTCGACTCTTTATTTTTCTTGAAGTCCGACGTATATCCAGACATGGGTATGGGGTTATGATCCTCCAAAGACACTCCAAATACATGAAAATCTTGAAAAAAATTGAACATACCCATGCTGGACACATACCCGTGTCCAACACTCACACATGAGTCCGAGTAACATAGAAGAAACCAATGCCCACCCTGAACCAAAATTTAGGATGACCCTTCAGCCTTTCACCCTAAATATTTTCTCAAATCTCTCCTGATACCAAAAAGCTACAGGTTGTAGGTTAAAGCAACCATTTCACTAGGTATTTTATCACTATCATCAGGAAGAAAAAACTTATCATTACAGCGTACTGAAAATTGATAAACACGACAAAGAGAAACAGAGAACCCCTAGTGTATAAACAAGATATAGTGTAAAGTTATCAGTAATTACCAAACAAATTGGGCAATGGCACCAAAATGTCACATTAAATTCATGCTCTTCTCTACTTCTCTTGTTTCTACAGTCTTTTCCAAGCAGAATATGTGGTGGCAAAAATTGAATGAAACCCAGAAGAAAGTAAGAAACAACATATATGGAGTATACAGTTGAAAATGCTTCTTACATTCGGGAAGTAAAAAGCCTTTGCTTAAAGCAGGCCTCTCATATGGGGCAACCTGAAGAAAAAAAAATCCATATTAAAATTGACAAATTAAGGAACAAAAATATGAAGTACTAAAAACTTATCGCATAACCAACAAATCTGAAAGTAGATAGGAATCAATGATGAAAAGATGATTGAAAGATATGTACGAAGAAATTATATTGCATACTGTGCACAAAGGGTAAATACTTGTAGGATTTGATCCGGTACCTGACCGTATGTCCAGGCCAGGCTATTGCAATGCATATTATATTAGATTATGCCAGTTTATTTTTAGCACAATCTAAGTTCTTGTAATCAAAATCTCTTCCTGTGCATGGAAAGCGATACCCTTAAGATTTTCTAAATTACAGATAAATTAAGTTCATAAAAATGATATGCACCACAAAGAATTGGGAGCATAAGCATTTCTTAACTACATAATTGATTGCTGAAATTCCCTACATGTTCCAATACATCAAGCTAATCCAAATTCAAACTTCTTTCAGTAAAACTAACAACTTCATAATTCATTTTTACATCCCATTCTCCAAAATCAATTCAATTCAATTCAGCAATGCAATATATAAAATATTCAAACAAAGACCGTTTCTTAGCTTTTGACAAATCATAAAAATCAAACAATACAACAAGAATAAGTGTCTACAAGCAAACAACAAAGGAATTTGCAATCAACTAGAAGTAAGTAAGCAAATAAAAATACCCAAATAGCGCAAAAAGTCTTTTAGTACATAAAATTGTATCATAATTCAAAATCAAACCAAAAAAACTGAATATTTTACACCAATAAAAAATAACATTAAAAAAAGCCACCCAATTCAAAAAAGAGTAAATACCCATCACAGATAAGAAGCAAATAAAACTGAAAGCAATAAATTGAAAATTAAAAATTAAAAATATATATATTAAATTATTAATAAGACTCACCGGTTCTTCAGAAATAATGCAGAGTTCACCATGGGAAACCCCTCTTTTTGTAAATTCAAGAGCTGCATATCCAGCTGCTACACCTCCTCCAAGAATTACATATACAAATGCTCTCCCCATCTTAAGAATTTTCAATTTTGAAGAAGTTGGCTTTTTCAGGCAAAGCTCCAAGGAAAAATGAAAAACATCATTAAAAATTAAAGAAATAAGATGTTTTTACGGTTTTTTCCTTAGTTGACTCTTGTGGTACAAGGTGTAAGATTTGTCATTACTTAACAGGACCAGTGCCGTTGGTTGACGTGGGATAGTGGGACCCTGATTGGTTTAAGACACGTGGATTCTTGATGTTTGTGCCTTAAGATGACCTGTTCACGGCCGGGTAAGATCCGTATTTGATCGGATTGGACAGAAATTTTTTATTTCGATTCGATCAGAAATAATATTTTTTATATTAAAATAATATTATTTTATTTTATTTATAAAAATATTAATAAAAAATATTTTTTTATTTTTAAATATAATAAATAATATTCACGGGTCGACGGATCGATCCGAACCAGTCCCTGACCGGGTAGGACTTAAAAAAAATTTGAGCCTCCTAGCCTTAAGATTGTGTGGGACCAGTGAGTGGATCTTGCAATGGGATGTTGCCACGTGGAAAAGAAGGTGCCAGGTGGCGATTGTGTTACATTGAGAAGGGTTTTGCTAATTAGTTTAGAAATTTAACATTTTACTCAAACTATACCAACCATTTAATATTTTTATTTAAACAAAATAAAGGTTTTGATCCCTTTTTCATATAATAAGGGTATTAAAAATGCATGCAATCTAACGGATCATTTAGAGATTGGGTCACTGAATTTAATATCAATTTTTATGTAGGTCACAAACCTTTAATTTCATAAAATTATATCATTAAACTTCTATTATTTATAAATTAAGTCACTTATGTTAATTTCGTTGAGTAATTTTAATAAAAAGCTGACTCAGCATGCATATATTTTTTATATCTCATCAAGATAATGTCTGACTGATATTTTAGGTAAAAACTATTTCACATTGAGTCTTTTTTTTGTTAGAATTACTTAACGAAATTAGCAGAAATGACCTAATTTATTAATAATAAAAGTTCAGTGATGTAATTTGATAAAATTAAACGTTTGTGACCTATATAAAAGTTGATACTAAATTCAATGACCCAGAATGTAAATTACAAGATATAATAACTTAGGAAAATGTGTAGGGAGATGACTAAAAGCTAAGTTGGATCAAGCCCATTCAAGGCTTTGTTGATTTAGTATGGCATGGGCATTTTAAACTTAAAACACACTAGGTAATGAAGGCTTCGAAGCCTTCAAACATTTGCTAGAGTCATGATTGGGGTTTAGTTTCTTGGACCCAGGCCCAATTTAAGCCCAACAAAAAAGCTGGCCATCCTTTTTTCTTTTAAATAATAATAATAGGAAAAAAATTAACAATTTATCTAAGAAAGACTAAGACCCATAAGGGCTAGCCCAACTAGTATTGGGATGTGTTCAATTTTTTTTTTTTTTTTTTTTATCAACTAGAATCGATTTTTTAGGAAAGAATTTCGAAAGTAAAATTCTGAAAGCACGAAATTGATATGAAAAATGAAAAATGTACTTTTAAAATTGTTCGATAAGAAATTAAGTTCAAGCAAAATTTGGAGATATATTCCGATCGATTAAAAACACAAGACAAACAAAATCCAACACTTCCTCAAGCTTAATTAATTTCCCTTTGATGCCAACGACTCAATTCGATTCATTTTATTATTCATTTAGTTATTTATTTGAATTTTAGTTCAAATGATATAAATAAGGAAATCATTGTTTCTAAATTAAAAATCTTTAGGGTTTATATTTGATATATTGTTAATGTATAAATTTATACACTATCAATGAATTACATGATATCATTTCATTAATAAACAAACATAAAACTTTTAGAAATCCTTAAAAATATATAAAAATAACTTTGTTTATTAATAAGTGGCGTTCATAGCTTCACTGACAGTGTTTAGAATTATATACACCGACAATGAATGAAATATAAACTCATTAATTAAATATTCTACATAAATGAAGTTACATTCAACTAATAATATGAAGTTGAGGGATCTTAATTATTTCTATTTTTCTTGTTAAAAAACTTTTAACCAAAGCTAGAAATAGGCATGACAACCAAGTACTCTTTAATTCTAAAAAAAACCAACATTTATCATTTTCAAGCTTACACAAAGGCACATGCAATAGTAAATAGAAAGGATGGAGAATAACAAATTTGGAAGTCCTTTAACACACACTACTACTCGTTTGAATGCCCTTTCTTGCTATATAAAAAGTCTCAATATTGTAGTCATCTTTGTCACATGCCATTTGATGTTATCTTCAATGATTTTTTTTTTTTCATTCAAATTACTTGTCGGCATTGGTAGCTTGCTCTTTCAAAGAAATGCCATAGATGAAGTCCATAATAATTACTCTATATCAATATCCAAAATGCAAACCCTAATTTGAAGTTGACATAATAATTTCATTCGACACGTACCTGGATACATATCGATATACCACATTTTAACGGTTTTAAATTTGAATCTAGAGAATAAATCACTTTTTTTTTCGTATATTTTGGAATCTATATGTTATCTTTAAACTTCATTTGCTAACATTGTGAGATTGGCAAATCCATATTGACAAATATTGTTGATTAGATAGATCATGAAGGAATGGATGTTGTCTTTTTCAATGAACTAGAAATTTTGATATTGTGAATTAGCTCATTTCGAATTAACCTAGATCAAGCACATAAGTCATGATAAAACTTAATTGTTTTATTTTTCCTAAGCAAATATTTGATGTTATGGCCGACCAATCATGTGATTTTTTTTCCTTATCTTTCACATGGAGGTTTTCCTTTTGCTCTAATGGTGATTTTTCACACATAAAACATGTGATCAAATAAAATGAGTGGCTCAAATTTAAGCTCTTTTTCTTATGTTTTGGCAAGCAATTGAAAACTCATTGTCCTCTTTTATCTTTTCCCATATAAGACACTGCAAAATCCCAAGGAATGGTGTCTTGGAGTAATCTTCTCAATTCTTATTTTGGATAAGAAGTTGGGTGCTAAAAGTTGAAAGTTGGTACACTATAATTGCTCGATTCAATGGCATTCAAATGACCTAACTTCATATACTCCCATGTTATAGGTGAGATATATATAAAAATTTAATTCGCTAAGTTTGACACCATAAATGCAACCTAACGATACTTTAATTTAAAAGTATACTTTCTTATTTCTGGTACAAAGGAGGTCGATGTAACCTAAGATAAAAAAAAAAAAAAAAAAATTGCAGATGCTGAAATTTGAATCCGAGATTTGCTAAATGTCACCTCTTAAGAATTGTTGAATGAATCAACTGAGTTAAGTCTAGGGTTCAAAAGTATACTTTCTTTAAATATAAATCGAAAAATATTGATAAATTAAAGGAGTTTATTATTTATCTGATCGATAAGTTAGTAGGTATAGGATAATTACTACGTACTAAAGTGAAGGTGCTAGGAAAACAAAGATCATGAAAAACTTTTCTTTCTTTCTTTCTTTCTTTCTCGATAGATCGGGATAGGGTTTGGAAATTATGTCAACATGTGGTAACAGGGTTGAGCAAGTGTATGTGGAATTTATAACGAGGAGCATGTGAAGACTTCCTTGCGGCCACTACAAGAATTAGGCTCACGTCGACCTTCAACTTTGCATGGCCATGCACAAAATTGGAAACAAATGGGAAAGCAAAGTTGAAGAGTGCTATTCTTCCATCAGTATATATAAATAGCCTTCGAATATCGAATGGACGTGTCGGTTTTCTATGGCTTTAGTTAGGTAACTCATGGATATGTATCTCTCTATTGCCAAAATCATATATATATATATATATATTTGATGTATTGACCAATAAATATAAATAATTTTATTTTTAATGAAGTAATATCATATGGTTTATTAACCGTCTATAGATTTATACACTATCAGTGTATCAAATATAAACTCATATATATATATATATATATATATATATTCCTGTTAATTTGCATGGAAAGATCGATAGTGATTAGACCTGCTCAAGGGTTGAGCCTAGGTAGAGTTTTTTTCGATTCAAGTTGGTCCTTCCCAATCCGAATCATTGTTCATATAATAATAATAATAAAAAATTTATTTTAATTTAATTATAAAAATATAAAAATATTAATATAAAAATAAATTTTATTATTTTTTAAACAATAACCTGTTGGAGATATTTTGTAGGAATGTAAAAACCTTGTTGGAAATATTTACTTACAATAATTAAATAGCATGCCCTTAAATAAAATATTAGAGAACTTATTTGTAGAAGAAAAAATTGAAGTATAGAGAACTTAAAGTTGTTGCCAAGGATTGAACCCTTTGTCCTTAAGGCGAAATTGTCCATCACTTGGTGCACACGGTTTCAATGCAATTGCTTCCTAGGATTTCAACAACACCACCTTGAAGAATTGCACAGTTTTCCAAGGTCTACGGACTTAAAGAATTTAACTCAATTTTCTCTCTACAATGGCATATTCCTAAGCTTTAGAGTAGAAGGAATAAATAAGACAAATGCCTTAGAAAACCAGAACAACAACGGAAGAATAAGAGCTTAAAATTTGTTGAATCTCTTGTTAAATGACTGAATAATATTTCCAAGATCACAAAGCACCTATTTATAGGTCATTAGGGATCTAAGCATACATGAATGTAAATTAGGATGAACATACATAGTACATGAATGAACAAATTCATGAATGACATAAATTAAGTTAATGAATTATGAAATTCATGAACATATATGTCACACCATAAATAATGTATTTGGATCATGCACTATATAAAGAGATCAATTTCACATTCACATGTTTGGTTCCAAACCCAATTCCAACATAACTAGGCCAGGCTTGAGTAAGGAAATTAAAAAAAAATCAGACCGCAATCCGACCCGGTCCATGAATAGGTCTAATAGTGGTGTATCAACACGTATTTGCACTAAATTCCTTGCATATATTAATTTTTATATTTTCTTAAACTATTAGTTTCTTGAAGCCAACATTTAAGGTAGTTTCAATAAGATTTTACTATAGATTAGATTTATTCACGGACTGGATTATTCATCCAACTCCAATTAAATTGGATTTGGGATGAGTTTTTAGTAAATCGTTTCGAACTGCTCGGATTAATGTTTAAATAATAAATGATATTTTTATTAAATTTTAATTATAAGAATATATAAATATTAATATAAAATAATTTTTAATTATTTTAATATATTTTGATAAATAAAATAAACTTTTAAACTCGAGCCCGAACTGACTTGGTTCATAAACACCTATACTAATTGAGAGTAATTAAAGAAAAAATAATTTTAATCCAATTATCACTGTTATGTACGTACTCTATATTAAACAATGTTAGGTAGCTAACCTAAGAATTAGTATAAAAAGTAAAATTTCATAAAAAAAAATGCTTACTAAGCTAAACTTAATTATGGAAAGAATCGAGACGTCTCTTACTTTATACATTAAACTTTCTTGAAAAGGTTAAAGCAGATTAATTTAATTAATTAAATATTTATTAATATTTTAACAAATATTAGAATTCGAATCTCATCAATAATTTTACTTGATGAGTTGTAATTGTGACTATAACTTTTTTCTGAAATTTGCGATATATCCCTACCTTAAATTGTGATAGTTTCCCCTCAAAAAAAAAAAAAAAATCTTTCTTGAAAAGACTAGTGTAGGGATTTCAGTTCTTATATAAGATCAAGCCTTGAAGACATGATTAATATGTCACTATTTAGTACTATATAAAGTAAAGACATTTTGATGTTGGTTTCACATCAAATATTTGTCTTTTTTGTTAGGTTAGAGGAAATCCTACCCACTACTATTAAACTACTAATTACCTTTTTTTTTATTTTTTATATCTTGTTATCTTTCTACTATTCAATTAAAATTTTTATGATATATATAAGTATATCTAATAATTCGTGTATTCATGTTATGTTGTATTGTTTTTATGTGTCATAATTGTATTTAAGTTATTATATATTAGGTTCAATTAACGGGTGTTTATATGCACCGATTAAAGATTATTTAATTACTTTTTAAGATAATTTTTTTGCATTTAATACATTATTTTTATTGAATTAAGAATGATTAATTATACTTTTGTATTGTTTTTCTTTACTAGCCACTGATTAATATTTTTCTTATGTATTTATATAAATTTTGACACATTAATAATTTGTGTTATATATATTTTGACACGTTCGTATATTCGTGTGGTGTTCGTGTTTTTGTTTTATGTCGTGTTTTAATTTTTTTTCTTGTTATGTTCAAAACTATCAAATCTACGTACGAGAGGCAAAGAGGGAACGAGATTAAAATTTTGGATCTCGATTTTTTTAAAGAAGGTAACATACCACTTTTATTGAACTAATCTTAATTAATCTAATTGAACACATAAGCGTTTTTGGAAAAGGAAAAATAACAAACACACACGTGTTTATCTTTAAGTTATTTAATTATTAGATAAAGTAAAAAATATATATCTAATGATAAATTATATGATTAATCATTTAATTTTTCGTTATTTTTTTTATTTGGATCATATAATTATTAAAATTATATTTTTTTGATATTTTTTAACGGTTGATTGATGTGACTTTTCACATCACATAATATTTATCACATGGCATAATTATGTCATCAATAATGTCATGCGACACAATTGACGTGGCATAACAAAATTAAGAAAAAATGAAAGAAAAAAAAGTTTAAGAGAAAATTATTTGAGGAGAAAAAAAAAACAAAAGGAAAAGAAACAACATACAAACTCTCATCAGTTAGGCCACAATTTGCATACATGTTAATGGTGAACTAAAGCAGCCTCAGTATACAAATCCAGTTCTTAGAGCATCCTTATGAACAACGTTCCTTCCCTTCAACAATCAACGATTTCGAAGCGCTAGCAAAAGGGTAAGTGTAGTTATTGGGGAGAATACATGTATTACCATAAAAGCATATATATATATATATATATATTTTTTTTTTTGCTTTTTTTTTTTTATTGATGGAAGATTAATATATCCTCCGTTTGAAAGATTAATTTTTATTCGAGTCGGGAGTCGTGATGGTAAAGTTCTTTTAATATTGGTGACTCTCAAAACTCGAATCTTGAGAGTCATCAATGTTGAAAAAGTTTTATCATCACAATTTTCGATCCGAACATGAATTAATTTTTCATCAATCATAAAATGAGGATTGGGAGACATCCTGAGTGTTAAAAAAAAAAAAGAAGCAAAGCAAAGAATTGAATTGAATTGAATTTCTAGTGTGGACTTTTATCGAACACGGACCGAGCACTGTTATTGTTTCCAAATTTTGCAAAGAAGAAGAGAAAAGGAAAGGGAAAAAAAAAACAAAGAGGAGAAAGGGAAAGGAATTTGAAATCAAAAGGGAGAAATGGAAGGAACAGGAAAAAGGATCCAAACCCAAGTTTCCTTTGAGCTTTTGGGAGGTGACGATGGTGATAGGATTTATTTTGGGGCTTATTGGCTTTCATTTAACCAGGCTTGCCTCTGATTATAGCTTCCTCAAATTACCCAGGAGCTCTGAAGATCTTAAATCCTCAGGTTTGTTGGATTTTTTTTGTTAATTTGGAAAGAAAAAAAAAGACTCAACCTTTATCTTATTAATAAAAACTCTTGAATAATTAAGTGATTAATCATGTAATTTATCCTTTATCTTAAGTTAATTATGCAAGATCAAATCAGTAGAAATAGACTAAACATACATAACAATAACATAACCTTTTTTAATTTTGGGTGTAAAATCAAATATATATATATATACAGTAATAATTATCTTAATGAAAATGCATCCACCACCTTCTCTACCATTTTTGGCTTCATTAATTAGTGTATTTTTTATTCACAATATAGTAATATGATCAAGATTTTGTTGGTTTATTTACATTTCAAGGAGATTATACAAAAGCTAAGTAATTTACTGAAAACTCTTATATATATATATATATATATATATATATATGTATAGGTGGATATCTAGTAGTATAAGATCCTATTACAAGCCATACTTGAACCAAATTAACATATGGAAAATACCAAGTTCAGTTCTCAACCTCAAATATAGAGAAACCTAACATTATGCAATAGAAATGTGATTAATCTTCATGTTTAGTCACCATTAAGCAACTGCATGGACCAGATATCCTCCATGCTCCAATAGCTTTCATTATTTGATTGATCAACTGTGTTTTGTTGTTGTTGTTGTTGCTGTTGTTGTTGTTGTTGTCCTGGAAATGGTTCAATGTTGCAATGGTTAAATGATGATATTGGAGAGTATGTTTCCATGAAACTTGTAGTACTATTGCAAGGCAATTGGCTTGTGCTTGCTTGATGATCAAGTAATTCAGAATTACTGATCTGAGAAGAGCACATTTCTGTTTGCTTGTTAATGTGTTTCTGGATTCTAGTCCTCCAATAGTTCTTTATTTCATTATCTGTTCTTCCAGGAAGATGCTTTGCTATTTTTGACCACCTGCATATATATATGTGTAAGCAAGTTAAATTCTTGAAAAATTTATGAAGATACCAACATCAAATAATTTTATACCTTTTCTGGTTTAATTTTCACAGAAAGTAATGTGATGTTGCAAAATGCAGAAAACCCATTTTTTATGGTGGAAAATCCAGACTCCAGAGTCTTTAATTCCCCTGTTAGTAGTCTCATTTATGTCAAAAAAGAAACAAGTAGCTAAGAGTTACATTCTTCCATAGATTCTCAAAATGGAAAACCACTTTCATTTATAGCTGTATATGTCCTCTCAAATAGATTCACAAACAGGTTTAGCTAGCTTGTTCAATCCAAATCAAAACCTTTTGTTCTTTCATTTTCTCAAGAAAAGGATATATGCATATTAGGATATAGTATTGGACCCTTTGACTTGAGATTTGTCCAGTAACAATTTGTTTTTTCCAACAATTTCTACAAGATAAAAATTTAATGATAATGTAAACCACAAAATGTCACATGCTAATTTGTTTTTGGATTAAAAGCTTCTAATCCTCATTGTAATACTTGTAAATTTTTAAAGGGAGGAATTCGGTGTTTAATTCAGTTGATTCATGCAATCATTTTTAAAAGATGACATTCAATAGATTTGAACTTCGAATTTCATCGTTTGTAACCCATTTTTCTATTTTCAAACTGCGATCTTGGGCGACCATGTCTTAACCATCCAAAATAATAAGGTTTATGTGTACTTCAACCAAGTTCTAAAATGCTTCTTTTTTCTCCTATAAGAAGTGTCAAAATGTGTCCAATTGGGAAGGGTTCAGCTTAAAATGGAAACCTTTTATTGCCAATCTGTTTTGCTAGCTGTACAACTTTTATAATTATTTGGCACACTAATGATTATATATCCATGAGAAATTATCTAATACGTTGTAGTGAAATTTTTAGATTCTACAAGCAGAATTAGAAGGATAATATATATATTTAGGGTATAATAAAAAAATAAGAAAAAAATGGGGCATATGATAGTTTTTTAATCCGGTTTGTGAAATTAAAATACTCCAGTATTGTCAGTGTATCAAAAGCGAACCCTTATATTTTGAAAAATATGCCCCATTTTTTTCTTATTTTATATATATATATATATATATATATATATATCATTACAAATATTTCACAAAATTCTTTCTTGTATATATTTTTAATATTAGTATAATACCTTTTATAATAAATGAAAATAAAAATCAAATTTATACTCCTGGTGGTGTACTCTAAGGAAGACTTACAAAAAAAAAAAAAAAAAAAATTTTGAGGGGAAGAACATATATTTTGAAAAATAAGAAAGAAAAAAACGTTCCTTGAAGAAATTAATTGGATGGTTAATTATGAAAAGAAAAGAGATTGGAAAGCAAGAGATAGGGAAGAACACTTTATTCTAAATTGGATCATCTGCCATGTAAAATCTATGGAGGGTAGGTCCAATATAAAACCTAAGAGAAAAAGAAAAAAAAAAGCAAATCCACCATTTAAAGCAAAATTCTTGTAGTACAATTTAGACATAGATGGCAGCCAAACCTTCATAAATATAGCAGGAAAATTCGAGAAAAAAAAAAGAGCAAATTATCAGGAATTTTTGGCAGCCATGAAAAATTCAAGAACAGGGGGATGTTGTATAAAGAAATTTTGGTGGCCACAAATTTTGGTGAAAAAAAAGCCATGTGTTACAAATCTTTTTGGTAGCTGAAAAATAACTCAAACCCCACATTGCTAAATCCTCAAGAAATGAGCAAAGGTTGGCAATATTTGATGTACAAAATATATAGGCTTTGGAGAAGTGCACTTTTTCTCTTAATCAAAATGAAGTTGAAGTCATTACACACTTATATGAAGAGGGTAAGAATTTCTTCTTTATATTTGTTAGAAGATATTCAAAGGGTAATATATAGGATTTTAATTTATTTGTTTCTATATGAATAATGCATATATAGTTTTATACATATCATAGTTTTTTTTTTCTTTAGAATTAATGTTATATATATATATATATATATAAATATATTTTATCATAACTTGGATTAACCTGTTTCCCCACTTAGCATGCAGTTCCATGATCAAGAGTTGTTCCTCTGGAGTGATATTGCCTCTTCGGACGTCCGGACGAAGATAATTCAGCCATCGGAGCCGGCAACTTTTTCCGGTACGTTTCAACCCTAACAAAGTTATAAAAAAATAAGATATTTTTTTTATCATTAGTGTTACTATTAAAAAGGATTAGTTTTATATATGTTTTTCAATGGAAAAAAAAAAAAGTAATACATTAGCTATAGGATCAAACTGTTATTTCTTCATTAAAGTTTTTTGAAAGCTTAATAAATTAAAAGTAGTTTCATTTCCACACATATATATATATATATATATATATATATATTGATAATATACCTGCAGCTTTAGCAAGAGTATTCCAAACACCTTCACCATGGTTAGCAATATAATTAATGAGAATCAAGTCTTCTTCCATGGTCCATGGTCCTTTTCTCACTTCAACATCTTGAGATTTGCATGGTTTTTTATCCATCTTTTCTTTTTGAAAAATAAAAGAGATAAATTAATAAGATAGCGAGAATATATATTAAGAGAGAGAACTAAAAGAGAGAGAGAGAGAGAGAGAGAGAGAGAGAGAGGAAGAGAATGTGATGCAAAAGAAGGTAGATGGTGTTTTTATAGAGCAAAATTAAGATGATTATTAGTAGTAATCTTGTTGCTAATACCATTAGAGAAGAGCTTTTAACCTAATTATTGTGTTAATGATAAGACATGCATGCATGGCCACATATTATAGATATATATATATATATTTGCGTCAATATATATATATATAATTACTATTTATTTTTCCTTGTGCATGTGACATTTTCTCTACATATCTAGCCATTTTTTAATATATTTTTATAAATATTATAATAATAAGGAAATTGCGATTTAAAAAAAATGAAATCACTTTCTTAATTGCCATATATTTTGAGAAGTTTAGAGGGACTTAATGTAATACAAAAAAAAAAAAAAAAATTTGGAGCTTATTTTGGTTGATTCATGCAGTCACTTTTAAGATATGACATTTAACAAGTTGGAAATCCAAATCCAGTATCTGCAACTTCTTTTTCTATCTTCATTCTGTAATATTTTTTGTACCAAAAGGATAATGCAAAAAAAAAGAAAAAAGGAAACAAATAAATGAAAAATAGCGAAAGATTGTAAATTATTACTATGTGATTATAAATTTTACTTAATCATTGGTCTCTAAGCGACAAAATATATATGATTATTGATTTTTATTTTTTTGCCATAGATTATTGAACATTCAATATATGAATGATAAGCAACTAAATTTTCAATTTTTATGTGAGAAAAGCGGGTTTTAATTAAAAGAGAAAGTTCAAGAAAGAATGTGAATGTTCTGAACAAAGATATATCTAAAGGAAAATTACTACTCAATTCGACATAAATATTTTTCTAAAATTAATAATTTATAGTTACAACTTAGAATTATAAAAAAAGAAAAGAAATTGTAGTTAAAATTAAGATATGAAAATGAGATTTTTTAAAATATATATATATTGAGCCAAATTATCCATATTTTTATTATAAAAGAGGAGATATTTAAATTATTCATTTTTTTTTATCCAAAATTATCTAGAATAATATAAAATATTATGTTAATAAAGTTAAAATTGTGAAATGAATAATTTTTAAAATCCAGCATTTATAGTTATCAACCAATATAATTATATTCAGTACTTAATTTTTACTAACATATCAAATAGTTTTTATAATATAAATTCAGTGCTTATAAATTTAATACTATAAATTTAATGTTTAATTTTTTAGTTTATCAAACAACACCTAAGATGGTTTATTTATTAGATTAAAAAATTTACGTGAGGAAAAATCAATTATGTATAGATATAGATACATGTATACTTTTATATGTATATAACAATTTCCTTTAAAATTTTGTAATTTTAATAGCTTTGGAAATAAGATAATAGATTGGGTTGGTATTAGTTTTTTTTTTTTTTTTTTCTTTTTGAATGTATGGATCATATAATTAATTAAATGATAACGTGTGGTTGAATAAGATTTATTATGTACCCAAAAAAAAGGTATTTGAATTAGAGTAAATATCAATCCATGGGTCTACCGTAGACCTATTCAAAGGTTGAGGTATCAGTCTAAACCCGAAAGTCTTCCAATATTTGAAAAAGTTTTGACAAAAATATTAAACCTGAAATATGGGTTTAGACAAAAAAAATGAGACCTGTTTAAAAAATGAACCGGACTTTGACTCCAACAATCAAGACCCGACCTGGCCTATTTTTCATTTATATAATATATTATTTATATATATTATGTAATTTATATCATATAAAAAATAAATATATAATGTAAATATTTAAAAATATGTTAAGTTATCCATGTTTTAGAACTTAATAAAAAAAAGATAAATTAATAAAAATTAAATAAAAAATAATATATTTGTTTTTTTTTTGTAAATAATATGGACGGACCTAAACGAGTTTGGACTATTTATTTATAAATATGAGCAGGCTTGAGCAAAATTTGAGACCTATATTTCGGATCGGATCGGATTTAGACAAATATATATGATGTCAATACTATACTTAAACCCGATCGAAATTCATCTGACTCGAACCATGAACACCTCGTGTCTGCCTCACTCAAGTTAAGCCTCTGAGAGAAATTTTGAAAATCAAATTCGGTTTGGAATAGTATTTAATTAATAAAATACAGGTTTATGAATAAGGGATATTGTACGAGTATTTTCAAGATATAAATTATCAACCAGTTTTTCAAGCACCTTAAAGTTCATCTTAGGGTCGCTCCGCTACTGGAACACTTAAAGTTGCTAAAAAAGATGCTTTTATTTAAATTTAATTTTAAAATATGTTAAAATATTAATATAAATAATATCAGACCTATTAAGATAAGATCGGCTTGAATAAGATTTTCAAATGATCATCTAGGCTTGGATAATTTTAAAATATATTAAAATATTTTGTTTTCTTAATTGATGTGGTAAAAAAAAGATAAATGATGAGTAAAACAAAAAGATGGGATCTACAAGAATTTATGATTTATTTATTCATAAATAAAATATTTAAAATTGAATTAATAAATAATACTATTCATTAAAAATTATTATTTTTCCAATAAAATTGAAAATTAAAACGAAATATGTGTACAGTATTTATAAAATTAAATGGTCTTTCAAAACATTTACTGCTAATGCTTAAAATAGCCAAGACCATATGACTCAACTTAGGTATAAAATTGATTTTTTTTTTTTGGATAATTAGGTATAAAATTGATGTTAGATTTGATTCTAAATAGAAAAATTGTTTAGCATAAAAATCTGATTAAATATGTGATCCAAATCTCAAATTAAAGGCTAGAGAAATTAAAACAAAATAAAGCACAAAATGGAAGTTAATTGATTAAGAAGCATAAATAAAATTTAATTAAAAGGATTAATTTATAATTTATAATCTATAATAATAGATTAAAACAATCTCTCTCAATTTGAAGAGGAGTGCTTCGTCATGACCTGTTACGTTTGTGAGAAGTTTTTGTTTTTATATATTTATGAATTTATATTATGTTTGTGTTATTTTTTTATCATAATCGCATTAAGTTTTATATATTTATATAAATTTTGATACATTAATAATTCGTTTTATGTAAATTTTGACACATTTATGTATTCGTATCATGTTTATTTTTTTTATTTTTTTTGTGTCGTGTTTTAATTATTTTTCTCATGTTTTTTTGTATCGTATAATCATGTTATGTTCGAAATTGTCAAATCTAATTGACACTATTTAAATAACTTTCAATTTTGTCGTCATGTTCGTGTTATTTTTTCATGTCGTAATCGTATTCAAGATATTATATATTTATATAAATTTTAACATGTTAATAATTTATTTTATGTAGATTTTAACACGTTCGTTTATTCATGTCGCGTTCATGTTATTTTTCGTTCGTGTCATGTTTTAATTATTTTTCTCATGCTGTATTCGTGTCGTATAATCATATTGTATAAAAATTTGTCAGGTCTAATTAACACTATTTAAATAACTTTCAATTTTGTGTCACATATCGTATAATTAGAAGTTATTATTTGTCTAAATTAAATTTGATAATTTTAGACATCTATATCTTACTTTAAAAGTTATCCTCAAATGAGAATATTTTGCATAATTTATCATAATAATTCTATTTAAACTCTAAGTTCATTGCTTACTTTAAGAAGGTTTACTTTAATCAATTTTTTTTCTTTTTCTATTTATTTATTTTAAAAAAACAAATCAATTATTTTATTTGTTTATTTGCTTTCCAATTTTTATGTATATATTTTCATTTTTATAATTATTTATTCTATTTAGTAAAAAATAATTAAAAATTAATAAAAATAAATAATTCTTACATATTTAAATATTATAATTAATATAAAATTGTCATCCAATTAAATCTTTAATTCTTTTTTTCTATTTGCTTAATTTTTTAAAAACATCAAAAAGGAAATAAAAATACAATTATTTATTTTATTTGTTTATTTATTTTCTAATTATTATGTATATATTTTTATTTTTATAATTATTTAATAAATAATAATGTAAAAAATTAATAAAAAATAAATAATTTTTAATATATTTAATTTTTATAATTAACATAAAATTATTATATCGTGATGCATATTAAAATTAAACTCCATAAAATCTATGCATGTGACACAATTGCCACCAAAACCATGCACGTTGACACTTGGATTCCTTTGTACTAGTTCCTAAATCAATCATTCAAAGAAATATTAGCCACCCATTAATCTGATTAATTGATCACAAAACTTTATTTCTTAATTTCTAGGGATTTATTTTATTTTGACAACAAAAGTTATTTGGATTCTTTATCAATTTTAGTAAAAAACTAATTACTCATGTTGTAACCCACTATTCCAATTTTTCTTTTACAATTATTATTCCATTTTTGTATACCACAAAAATTATGAGTTATTTCTGTTTTAAATTTGGTAATTCGTGTATGTGTAATGTATCTCATGATTTTTTTCTCATATCATTTGTATAAATATAAACAAAATATAAATTATTAAATGTGTCAATCTTATACACAAGTATGATATATGTATTAAACATGTTGATTAATCGTGTTTAAATGTATCATATCATGTTTATTACATTATTTTTGTGTTTATTAAATATGTTGTATTCGTATAGTATTCAAAATTATCAAAATTAGATTTTTTTTAATAAGAAATAATGTTCAAAATATCTCTCTTTATCTAAAAAATAAAATAATATAAATTAAAAAAAAAAAACATTGTTTCTTCTTTCAAAAATAAAGTATTTTTCTTCCCACAAAAGTAATCACCTGTATTTTTATTAATTGTTTAATCCTAACTTTTGTTACAAATGTATAATTGTATTAGTGCTTGATACTCTGAAAAATACTTCAATATTTTTCTGTGCTAAATCTGTGCTTGATAGATAAATATATTTCAAGAATAACAAAAAAAAAAAAAAAATCATGTGCTAAAACCTTTTATTGGAAGAGTGTAGGGCAAGTAAACTCTATTTTACTTAAAATTAGATGAGTATGAGGTATAGATACGTATTTAATATAAATATATTTATTTTTAAAATATATATATATATTTAAAGAAATATATTTTATATCTAAATATATGTATAATATAAATATTAAATACAAATATTAAAAAAAAAAAAAAAATCTAAATAACACGAATAAATGAATAAACTTTGACAATCTCATTCCTACAACCTTAATTTTGAGCTACCATTTTTTAGTGATTAGACTCCAAAGTACAAAAAGGGAGGGGCCCCTTTCCCTGTTGAGGGAAAAAAAATTTTGCTTTGCTTTCCTGATTAAGGAAAATTGTAAACATAAAAATAAAATTAATTATTAAAATAATCAACAACCTGGCTTTAAGAGCCAATTAAATTGCTTACTTTTTTTTTTGTTCTTAATAAATAAATAAAAAGACTAAATCTCAGCCACATATAAAATTTGTGGCTAATATATTGATTAGGCTGTCTTCAACCATGGGAAAGTTGATGGAAAACAACATATTATTGGATTAATGATGTTTGTTTGCAAATTGCAAAATGAACCCAACTTTTTAATTTTTTTTCGATGATTATTTTCTAGAAATGGAGATATGTACAATTTGTATCACATGGATAGACTCCTAATCTTACAATTAAACAATTAAATTTTGTAAATTAATGAATAAAAAATTGAATCAGTAGAATCATTTGAATCAATGACTTCAATAAAATGTAGTAGATTAAAGGTTAAAATAATAAAAGTCTTTAAATTTTGTCATTTTTTAGATATATTTTTATATTTTATCGCATTCAAATAAATTTTTAAATTTTAATTTATATCAAATTAAATTTTTATTTCAATTGAAAAGTTGATTTTTCTGCTACCTTTATTACTATTTGATTTTTTTTGTCCACCTAGAACTAAAGTGGATAAAAACTCAAAACTAAAAATAATAAATAAATTTTATTTATGTGTGACGTAAAAGTGCTTATGGACCGGATCGGGATTAAAAATTTTTGAAGATCCTTGCCCGGGCCGGCCCGTCGGCCCGTGAGCACTGTTCATTACATTTAAAAAATAAAATAAAAATTTAATAATATTTTTTTTATTTTTATAATTAAAATTAAATAAAATAATATTATTTTAATATCTAAAACACTGTTCCCTGCCCAAGTCCGACCCAATACTGGCCGGGCTTACCGAGCCGAGCGAACTGTTCGATCCGTGAGCAGGTCTAGTTTGACGTGGATAAAATTAAAAATTAAAAAATATATATTTTTAAAAATATTTTTTCAATTTTCAATTTTGGGCCATGTTATCAAGCCACGACAACTTTCAAGTGAATAAATAAATTCAGCTAGTGTTGAATGTAACAAAAGTTAACATTACGTTTGGAATAAAAATTTATTTAGGTACAAAATAAAAATTAAGAGTTTATTTGAGTATAATAAAAATATAAAAATTTACCTAAAAATGAGAAAATTCAAGAGCTTATTTAGTATTTTAACCTAAATTAAAATTTTAAAAACAAATCAAACACTTGATTGAACCAAGTTAGACCCACAAGATCAATATTTGAACCAATTTTAAATGTTACTTTTATCATTTAATTATATCAAATTTTTTGTAAGTGACCATTTATTTTTCGTTAAACACATTATTATTAAATCAAATAAAGTGCAAGTATTTTTTTTGAATCTTTATTATATTTAATACTTATTTAATATCAAAAATATATATTTAATATTAAATAATCTTTTTTTATTGAACTTACCGCCAATTGAAACGGAAATCGAAATTCCCACTAATTAAACTTCGAATTTTTTTTTCACTAATGAAAATTGAGTATTAGACTCCAAATTTCTCTCAATATTTCACGTCATGGTGAAAATTAAGTATTTATCTTTGGAGACTAAGATGAATGGACATTTTTCTTAATCAAAATCATTTATAAATAATTTAAAGTTAATTACGTGATCGTTCAATTTAAAAATAAATTTTGCTAACGAGTGCTTTTAATACATTTTTAAGATTAATTAATATATTATTTATAAAAAGAACATTATATTAAATACAATATTTGATAACTTTATTCATTATTTTTAATACATTGTATGAATATATTATTATATATAATAATCTTAAAGAGTGTCTTAAGGTATTTGTTAGCAAAATTATTTAAAAATAGATTAAGATCAAAAGATTCGAATCTTCTCTTAAAAAGGATAAAAAAAAGTGATTCATATGCAAGAAAGATTCAACCCCACATTAATAAGCAAACTTGTAATGAAATTGTCAATGCTATTGTGAATGTCTAGGGGAGTTATAGGGTAACTTAAAATAAGCTTCATTACATATAAACATGACAAATTACATAAAATTGTCATGTTTATATGTATTTTTTTTTTTTTACATATAAACATGACGAATTACATAAAATTATCATGTTTATATATAAATTTTTTTACATATAAACATGACAAATTACATATATACATAACAAATTACATATAAATATGATAATTACATATGAACATGACATATTTGTCATGTTTATATGTAATTTTTTAAATAGTTTTTTTTTTTTTTACATGTAATTTCTTTTTTACATATAAACATGACACAAATTACATATAAATATGACAAATTACATATATAATGAAACCTAAGGAAATCTCACCATAAAGAGTTTTTCTTAGAATTTTTCGAATATCTAATGCAAAGAAGGTGGCATTGGCAGGACAGATTCATGCAATGATTGAGGATTCATACTACCAAGGAATTTAAAAAACGAAGACTGCTTCATAGGACCAATGTTACTCGGACTTGGGATGAATGTCGAATACGGTTATTTGTCCGACACGGATATGTTTTAATTTTTTTAAATTTTTTTCATATATTTGAAAGATCATACCTTCATACCCTTGTATTTCAAAAAAAAAAAAAAATTAGAGTAACATAGCCTGAACTGCAAATGGAAGGTTCATCCACTTTTTGTCAAAAGCATGATCACATGGATTTTAAGGTCAAATGATTCCATAACCACATGAATTGCTTACAGGCATCTTGATACTTACTTGATGTATTATAAGAACACCAAAGAAAAGTAAAAATACAAACAGGGGTGAAGACAACATTCCCCAATGTGGCTCATCAAAGAAATAAATGCCACATAGATTACCGACAAATCAAAAATCAGATACTTATGTTGCTCCGACTCTTTATTTTTTTTGAAATACTCGTGTCCAACTCATATCCGGACATAGATATGGAGATATCACCCTCTAAATACGTAAAAAAACTTTAAAAATACTCGTATCGAACACATACTTGTATCCGACACTGACACTTAAGTACGAGTAACATAGTCAGATACTATATCAGATATGTATCAAAGAAATGAAAGCCAAAACAGTAATAAGCAAGAAATCTCATTCCCAAAAGGCTAGAGTAATTAAGTGTTGTTTACAGCTAAAGTATTTGCTAGAGCAGAAGTTAAACAAAGCACCATATTATATCTACTAAACATTCTGTCCTCTTACAAAAGTTCCTGGATAATGAGGAAGCTATCCTCTCCAGAGTTGCCAGAATTCCAACAAGTCTAACCAACAATCATAACACTGATCCTCTCTCATGCCTGCAAAAGAAAGCGAAACAAGGTTAGATAAGCAAACGTGGAAGCTAATCATGACTTATCTATCTAAAAGGAATCTAACGTCCTATGTAGCTTCATTTGGATGAGCGATGAAATTAACTCCAATAAAATTAAAAACAGCGGTGACGATGAAATTAGTTACTGTAACGGTGAGATTAGATACTGTAACAGTGAGATTAAAATCAAAGGTGGGATATGTGTTGGGATTCAAAAGCAGAGACGACGATGAGATGAATTATAGTGAGAAAAAAAATGACCATTAAAGACATTAAATAAAAATGTATATATATATATATTAAATAATTACAAAATATTAAAATATAATAATTAAAATTATATTTATGTCAAAAAAATTTTAAATAATTAAAAAATAAAATAACTTTTTTGTATTTTGTATTATTTATAATTACTTATTTTTAATTAATCATATTAAATATATAATCAAATATATGTTTATTAATTTATTATATAATAATAAATTTATTAATTATATTAAATTAAAAATTATTTCATTTTTAAATAAAAAATCATAAAAAAATTAAAAAAAAAAGTTAAGTGCTAGGGATAAAAATGTCTCTACACTATTTATATACAATAAAAATATAAAGGTAAAATTGAAAAATGCCCTCCCGTCGGAGGGCATTTTAACCCACTGGAACTTCACATAATGGCACCAGCACGATGAAACATTGTTCACCGAACTGATGCCTACTGGGCAACTAAAGGAGGCCGTAGTCAATTCGATCGTATTCAAATGAAAAGTGCTTATTTTATGACAGAAAAGTTTTTTCTACTCTGATTTTGGGGTTTATACACTTGCCTTGCTAGCAATGTTGTTGGAAAGCCAATCAAGCCCCTCGTAAAGGCCCTCTCCGGAAGTTGCACATGCACTCTGGATATACCTGTAACAGACACCAAATCACATCAGAAAATTGCAGAAACAGTGAAAGAGTAAAAACATGTGGGGGGAAACTTAATAGACTTGCTCAAAGGTCGGGTTACCCGTCCAAACCCGAAGGTCCGCCCATATTTTAAAGGGTTTTGGCAAAAATATTAAACCCGAAATATAGGCTTGGACAAAATGGGCTATTTAAAAAATGGACTGGACCTTGGCTCCAACTATCAAGACTCGAGCACGGCCCGACCCGTTTTTCATTTATATAAATATATTATTTTTATATTTTATATATTAATGTAATTTATATCATTAAAAAAATAAATATATATAATATTATAATGTAAACATTTAAAAATATACTAAATTATTCATGTTTTAGAACTTAATAAAAGAAAAAAAAATTAAATTTACTAAAAATTATATAATAAAAAATATTTGCTTAAATTTTTTTAGAAAAAAAATATAAACGGGTTTGAACTACCTATTTACAAATATGAGCGGGCTTTGGCAGAATTTGAGACTCATATTTCGGGCCGGGCTTGGACAAGTGTATATGATGTTGATACCATACTTAAACCCGATCCGAACCTGGTCCGACCCATGAGCACCTCTAGGGGGGAAGGAAAGAAGTAATTTTTACCAGTGGCGCTGGCGAAGAGAATGAAGACCAAGCTTATCAGTTATTTCAGCTGCATTCATTGCATTGGGAAGATCTTGCTTGTTGGCAAATACAAGCAAAACAGCATCTCTCAATTCATCCTGAAAAAATATATATATTATCATTAGCTTATAAAGCCCTTGCGTGAATGTGCCCAGTGTCTGCATGTGTGAGATAAAGTCGAAAAATATTTTAACAGATTCTCCTTATTTTACAAGGCAACATACCTCATTCAACATCCTGTGCAACTCATCCCTCGCCTCAACAACACGGTCCCTGTCATTGCTATCCACCACGAAAATGAGACCCTGAGTGTTCTGGAAATAGTGCCTCCACAAAGGTCGGATCTGTATTTCAAAGAAAGTAAGTCGGTTAACATACAGAGCTTTAAATCAATTAATCAAAATAGTAGAAACATGTAGAGTTTCAACCAAGAATATGGCTTCGGAGCTTTTGCTATGCCCCCCACTATAAACAACACAAATGCCAAAAAAAATTCTTTTCTTGAATGATATTCATCATCGAGGACATCATGAATTATCAGATGGCAGAGTATTATATCCATATGCATTCTGCATTCTTGAAAAGAATGCTTCGTGATTTATCATTTAAACATCATGATATTGTTATATGTTGCTTAAAATATGGGATGAATCTGGGTAAATGACACAAAAAGTTTTAACTTGAGATTTTTATGTACCTAATAGAACTACACTTCATTAGTTTTTAAGATGCATACCTTGTCCTGACCACCAACATCCCAAACAGTGAAGCTGATATTCTTGTATTCCACCGTCTCAACATTGAATCCTGCGAAAAATGTATGAATAAACCTTTACAAATTAATGTTATAGACTTGGTAAACCACCAAAAGCCATCTAATTACAAAAAATAAATCCATACAATAATCTTTGCATATCTATTAAGAGGATCAATACACCTCTTGGATGATAGTATGTAAAGCGGTGCAAACTCGTTGCTGTAATTTTTTTCAGAAAACCATATAGAAGTAGATAACAGCTCATCAACTCAACCAACCCAAAAACCATATTTAATAACCCATTCTTCCGAAACGTGCCATGAAGTTAATATCAATTATCTATAACCATACTATTGAAAGCTATGTTGTTCCGACTCTTCATTTTTTTTTGAAGTATCCGTATCAGACGCCTATGTCCGACGCATATCCGGACATGGGTATGGGGATATAATCCTCCAAGGACCTTTCAAATACATGGAAATCTTGAAAAAAATTGAACATACCCGTGTCCGACACTTACACCCGAGTCCGAATAACATAGATTGAAAGTTCACATAAAACAAGCAGGAACTCCAACTTCTCTTTCAAATCGACAAATCATACAGAATTGGATTCCTCTAGAACCATTTTCATTCCAAATAAAGATAAAACTACATGGTTCACAAACCAACAATAACATAACAACCAAGGCCAAAATCATTCACATGCAAAAAGCAGGTAATCGGACTTTACTACCCGAATTATAAATCAAAATGAACTCTTTTGAACCATTTCCTTTGCTTCACAATTACAATCAAGGGATCAAAGTAAATTAGATTAAGAATTCTCACGCTATCCATTCCAAAACAACCAAAAATATGATTTCTTTTTTCAGGGAAATTTGAATTTTCCATAACTCACCAATGGTTGGGATTGTGGTGACGATTTCGCCGAGCTTGAGCTTGTATAAAATGGTGGTTTTACCAGCTGCATCAAGACCCACCATCAAAATACGCATCTCCTTCTTGGCAAAAAGCCGGCTAAAGAGCTTTGTAAATGTCAGCCCCATCTCTCTTCTTCTCTTTCTAGCTCACAACACTGAATTTTGACATAAAAAAGCCATCAAATCAACCATTAAAAAAAAATATTCAAAACCTAATAGAATTTGAAACAAAATACATCAACTTGATAGAAAGTATCCACAATTATTCAACCCAACAATCTATAAAAATAAAAATAAAAAAAAAAATAAAAAAAAAAAAAAAGAGAGAAACAAAACCAAAACCGATAAAATGAATCCTAAATTCAGAAAAAATGAAATGAACCCAGAAATATTAAAATAAAAACAGATATATCAAATCAAGCCCTGAGCAAAAACAAGTTAAAAAAAATTAAAACTTTGAATAAATCATTGAAATTTTTTAAAAGAAAATAACTTGATGGATCTATTTTACCTATTTTGATAAAAGGAAATTAGATTTCAGAAAAGAAAAAAAAAATTAGTTTACCTTTGTGGACGCTTGGAAGGAGGATCTGATCTGTTTTTCTTGAGAGTCTCTCCGTTTATTTCTCTACTCTTTTATTTAATTCCTGGTATCAAAAAATAATCTGCTCAAATAATATGAAAATGAAATACATATATTTTTTTATAAATTAACTTTGACCAGATTGGATTCGTTTGACGAATTAATTTTTATTCCGGGTTGCTCCTGGAATTTGTATGTTTCCCGTGGGCGTGACAAGTCAATTAAAAATTAAATTTAATAATTTTTACTAGTAGTATTTAGTAGAAAATCTAAAATATACAACAAAAAAACAAAAAAAAAGCTACATTTAAAACGAAAAATATAGGCTCTGAAATATTCTATTCTTTTAAGTAATTTTTTTTATATTTTTATTGTATTTAAATTATTTTTTATTTATATTCAAATAAGCTTTTATTTTAAATAAAAATGATTTATGTTAAAAGTTTATTTAAGTAAAAATTGAAAGTTAAAGATTTAATTTGTACGAATTAAATATTAAGAGTTTATTTGAATGTAAATTAAAAATTAAAAACTTAGTTAAATACAATAAATATATAAAAATTTATCTAAATAAAATAATAAAATTTAGAGGTTTTTTTTATTATTTGAGCCAAATATATTATTAACATAGAAATGGATTAAAAGGAAAAATATAGACCTTATTGAGTAATTTTAACCATTAAAAAAATAAGATCAAAGGAGAAAAAATATGTTAATGAGCTTTTTATCCTAAATCACTAAAATATGAGGATTTTTTTTATCTCCAAATTCATATGCAATAATTCCATCCATCCCTTTTTTCTATTTTGAGAAAAAAAATATATTAATTTGTTCATCTACGTCGTTGAGTTGAAATTCATCCATCTTTGATTATCAAGAATTCTACTTAAAAGTAAATTATAATATGAAGTTTTGAAATTCTTACTCCAGAAAGTCATTGTGAATAGATGAAATTAATAATTAATTGTAATAATTCCTTTAAAATCATAATTAAAATATTTTCGATCCGGATTTTTGATAATTCAATTTAAATTTTAACCAAACCGATTGCATGATACATTTTAATCATATACTAAAATAAAATAACAATTAATCATAAAATATTAAGTGCAAGGGAATAATAATTTGTCAAAAGTACCGTCAATGTTGAAATTAAACTTAACAATTAAAAAAATTATAGCCAAGAAAAAACCTTTGGCATTCTGATAATGAATAAAAACTAATGGCTGAGCTAAAATTTAGAGAGAAAAAAGGCAAAAAAGAAAATAAAAATATGAGTTTATTTATATTTAATGTACTCGTAATGTATAATGTATAAGTGTTATTCATTATCAATGAATTATAAAATCATATCTCATTAACGAGTAAAATTAAAAATGATCATAATTAAATATTAACTGTGTATAGCAATTATATATTATTTTGAGTATTTTTGAATCAGAATTTAATTCAATTAATTCATGTAATTACTTTTAAGAAGTGATATTTCGCAAATCTAAAATTCGGTTCTCAGCATTTATAATTTTTTTTATTGTCTTCATATTGTGATTTTTTTTTTGGTAAAAAAAATTAAATACAAAATAATTTTATATATAGTATTGATAGATTTTGCTGCATCGCCAAGAAAACATAATTTCCTGTAGATAACAATTTGCAATGGACTATACTATGGGCTTTTGCTAAGAATATGGCTACGATTATGCGTTTATATGAAAGGCAAACCCCAGCATTCATATTTGTATGGCTACATAATTAACCCATTGTTCGATGTTTATTTTTGTCGAGGAGATCACTCCGGTGGCTTGAGGTTTTGCGAACAAAGGAGAAAGTAGATATGCTCATGGGTCGGATAGACCGCTCGGTCCATATTGAACATGACCTGGTCGGCCCGAAACAGTATTTTTTTATTATAATAATATTATTTTATTTAATTTTAATTATAAAAATATAAAAAAATAATAATTTTTTAATCTGATGAACAGTGAATTCGGACCTACCGGGCCTGGGCAAAGAATTTGAAAAAAAAAACGGGCTGTGGCCCGGCCCATGAGCAGGTCTAGGAGAAAGTTAGAGGACTCAGAGACACGTTCCGATACTTAAGTCAGTGCTAAGAGACGGATGGTCATTCTAGCTAAAAGAGGCTTTGGCCCCCCAAATTTTCAAAAAACTCTTAAGTATATATGTTAAATAAATTTAAGTTCAAGTCCTTAAATTAAAATTATTTATTTTTTATGTGATCTCATAACTTAATTTTATGTATTGCAATTTAAGAGTGGTTAAAATCACATTATTATTTGACTATTTATTATACCAACCAATCATCACTTACAAAATCTTAAAATCAAAAGGTTTGTTGCAAGTTTAAATCAAAATCATGTAAATTTAATAAAAGTTAAATTGACTTTATAGTTTCTTCAATAAAACTACTCCAAGTTTTCAAGTAAATTGAACTTTAAATTTAGCTCAAATGATTCATCTACCTTATTTAATAGATGAATTCTTGCAAGATTGGAGTTCAATTATCAACACTTACAATTATCCTTTACCCTCCCTTTGTACCAAATTTTTTTTCAAGTAAGTACCAAACATGTTTTTTCTTTTCTTTGTAACCGACTACAATTTCTTCTCTCCAAATAATTTTCACTTTTAATTTTACCCTAGATTTCCTATCATACAACCTTTTTTTTTTTAACACAAAAGTTAGATTGAAACCAATTTATAAAAAGTTAAAAAAACAACTAACTTCTAATCTCAAAATTTTAACTTTATTCTTTTATGGTATATTTTATTTTCCTTATTTTGATGGCAAATAGATTGTTTAACAATTGATTTATTTATATTTTTTAAAGAAAAGAAAGTCACTCATAATTTTAAGTAAGATTATCTATTTGATGTATTATTATTCTTTAGACATTTGTTTATGAATTAATAAAATTTATAATTTTGTAAGTTTATTTTATTTGTTAGTATATTACTTGCAAATACATATACATACTATTAATAATATAATATATTTTATGAGAGAATAAAGATCGATTCGGTATAAAATTAATTGGCACTCCCAAAATTAAATGTCAAGATCCGTCACTCTCAGTGCTTGAAGGATAGAAAAGGTGGTGAGGAGAGAGAGAATGTGTAGAGAGTTTTTAGAGAGATAGTGAATACCCTTGGACAGTCCCCGAGAGAATCATTTATACCCATTTGGACGATCTTTTCGGTTTTACGTGTCCAACTCCAATTGGATATTGGGAGTAAGCGGTCTGGGGGTTTCGCCAAAGAGGTTGCTGCATTTAATGTCCGTCGAGGAGAGGCTGCGACATTTAATGTCCTGCACTGTCCCAAATGAACGCTGAGGTGACCGATGACGTGACCGTTAAGAGAGAGAGACGTTCACGTGTCTTGAGATTTGGCACTGGTGGTTATTGAGCTCATCGGATTGGACCTTGATCTTGGACTGACTTGCTGGGCTCGTATGATCCCTCCTAAGCTGTATGACTAAGTAGCCTGGCGTGCCTGATCGGCTTAACACCCATCACCCAAGCTTTTTATCAGCAAGATTCGAAGTTAGATTGAGTTCCTGCTTTTGATGGTTTCCCAGTCTCTAAACAATCAATTGGGGGTTCTACTTCTATGGCAGTTTTGAGCGCTCCGTATGTCTCCCTACAGAAAGGTACATCCAAACGGTGGTTTCCTTGAACTGATTTTAGCTCAAAGGTGCTTACAGACACTCCACTGCATGGCATTGGCAGGCTATTCGCTGCAAGCAAAGTTTACAGGTTTCACGGTATGTATAGGTATGTTTACGTAGTTTAACTAAGCCTTATGTAAAATCCTGATGATACTATCCTAAACTAAGAAAAGGAAGCTAAAAAACAATGTAAACGAATATGGTGATAATTTACCGTATCAGTGGACGTACCGTTTTTATTTTCATATTGGTACATATCGATATTAGTATATTTCTACGTACCATTTCTGATTTATCGATATTTTCAAATATTTTTTCATATATATATATATATATATATAACCTATTTTCAAATTTCATAATAAAATATATATCATATACATATGCAAATGCAAATATATCTCAATTATCAACATAAAAAATATATATTTATATGTAAATATAAAATTTTAAATATTTAATATCCAAAAAATTTAAACATCAAATAAATAAAACATATAGTAAATTATTATTAATTCAGTTTTAATGGATTAATTTAATAAATATATTTATTTTAAATATAATTATGAAAAAAATAAAAATTATCATGATAGAAAAAATATTAGAAATTGATTTAAGACAATCAAATAAGTGAAAAAAAATTAAAAATTAAAATCTTGTACCAACCGATATTGATCGATAAGACCGGTACAAAAATCGAAACGGTACGCTATTAATACAATTTCGTTTTATTTGAAAAATCGATACGTATCGATCGATATCGATACGGTATCAACTACCCTGATACAGACCCCAATGAATGGAACCATCACTGTTGATGCCTCTACTTTACAAGCTACAGCTAGGGATGGCAAAACCCGAACCGCCCGATGGATTTCGCACCGATCCGATCCGAATGGAGAGGCTTTTTTTTTTAACAATGGATGCGGGGCGGGGTGGGGCGGTTTTTTTTGTTTGAAAGGCGGGGATGGAGCAGTTGCAGCATTTACCTGATCCGCACCGCCCCGCCCCGACTAGTAAAATTACTATTTTACCCTTAGATATTTAATTTTTTTAAGGATAATAAAGTAATTATATAATTAAATTTATTATTTTTTATTTCTAAAAATCTAACCTAATTACTTCTTCTCTACAACCAATCCACCGCTAGTAGTCTGACAATTGAAGCTTTTCTCACTCAAACTCTCCTTTCTACTTCTTCTCGTGAATAACCCTTCTACTTTCCCCTTTTTCTCTCCAACTCGTTAATAACCTAATTACTTTCCCCTTTTCTCTCCAACCAACCCTCAGTTCTCCCTTCTACTTCTTCTTCACGACTTCACCTATCACATTGAAGCTTTTCTACCTTCAAAATTTGTTTACCCATTTGACAGAAGAAGGAGATATCACTCCAATCGGTTCAAAATTGCAGTAAGTTTTGGATTTTGCTGTATTTAATTTGTTTACCCATTTCTTATTTTAAGATCTTAAATCTTTCTCCTGTTTGTCTGTTTGTTATTTTATTGATGTTGCCTTTTGTCAAGTAATAATTCAGACGTCTTGCACTAGAAGCCCTTAACTAATAAGGAACTTTCTAATTTTATGTAGGAATGATTCATATAAATAGTTCGAATCAGAAAGTGTGAGTTTCTGTTGTCACTCCTTCTCTAGGTTGAAAAAGAAAAAAAATACTTTCATTTTTTCTAGGTTGAGATTTTCGTAGCAAATTAATCAAAGTTAGTTGGATCATTCATAAACCAAAGTGAATTTTAAAGAATAGCTTGAGGACTAATAGCAAATCATATGTTCTTCCTATGTCTTTTTACTGAACAAATCTCAGCCTTGCTGTAGTGTAATATGAAGCTGGTTTTTCCTGTTTTATTATAAAGTGCTAGCAGGGGACATTAATAGGTTCAATGTTTAAAGTCCTGAACTAATATGCCTATTACTTTATAGAAATACAATTGATGAACCAGTGGATAAAAGAAAAGAAAGAACAAAAGGAAATGTTTACATATGATTACTTAAAAATACAAGACTAGATCCAGGCTCTCGCTCATGAAGTAGAGTGTGAAGCTCAAATTGGGAAGCCATATTAGGTAGTATAGTATGCTAGACAAAGTATCTTTCACCTTTGTGTTGGTGTGGAATTTACCAATTTGGTTCTAGTTAAAGCAAAGGAATCCCCAAGACTCCTTGTCTCGACGCACAACTTGCTTTCCTTTTGACAATATCTCTACTCAAACCATTATGTAGTAGTAACCTCACCTCTTCGAAATAATCTATTTTAGAAATACCATTTGTAATCTGTTCTATATTTTGGTGTTGATATTTGATATTGTTAGGATAATCATGCTTGTTTGTTTAAGTTGATTGTATGTTATTGGGTTGCCTTTGATCCATGGAAATTCAATTTGTGTGTGAATCTTTATTCTAAAGCTTACTAATAGTGATATTTTTTTTTGGTTAAGTAAAATGTTTATTCATGATTATATACTAATATTGAAATTTATTCATGATATTAAATTATTTATGCTATCTTAAGTTATTAATTTTTTTTTTTTGGTGATAAAAGCTTGAAAAAGGTTATCATGGAGAGCGAGTCTAATTCATCAAAAACTATTGGTGGTCCTAATTCAACATCACCTAATTCAAAACTTCCATCACCAATAGGCGGGGTTCCATCTCCATCTCCAACTCCAACTCCTTCTTGTTCAGAAGTTCCAATGGATGATGTTTCTGCATATGATCCAAAAAGATTGAAATCAATTGTATGGCAGCACTTCAAGAAAGAGAATATTAATGGGGAATGGAAAGCAATATGCAATTATTGCAAAAGGATGCTTGGTGGAAAAGCTAAGAGTGGAACAAGTCATTTGCATGATCACTTGAAGGGGTGTCCGAAGCGAACTCATCGAGATCTCACCCAACAGCTTCTAGTGGCAAATCAAAATAAGGTAGATGGAGCAATGAAACTTAAAAATTATGCCTTTAATCAAAATTTGGCGAGGACAGAGCTTGCTCATATGCTAATAGTGCATGAATACCCTATATCTATGGTTGATCATGTGAGATTTAGGAAATATTCTACCATTCTTCAACCATTGTTCAATGTCCCTTCTCGAAACACAATAAGGAGTGACATCCTTAAGATTTACAAAGAGGAGAAATTGAAAACAATGAGAAAGATTGAGATGAATGAAAGTAGAATTGCAATTACAAGTGACATGTGGACATCAGATCATCAGAAGAAAGGGTACATGGCTCTTACTGCTCATTTCATTGATAGCTCTTGGACTTTGCAGAAGCGTATCATAAGGTACAATTCAATTTACATTTTATTTTAAGTTAATTACATTTTGTTATACACTTTGAAATTATTTAAGTTATTTAAATAGTTAGATATTATTATTTAATCAAGTTATTAACTTAATGTATATTTAGGTATTATTATGTGCCAGCTCCACATACAAAAGAAGTTATTGCAGATGAGTTGATGAAAATCTTTTTAGATTGGAATCTTGATAGAAAATTATCAACAATTACTTTGGATAATTGTTCAGTCAACGATGGAGTTGTTGATCTATTAGTTGATAGGCTTGGTCCAAACTCACTTATGCTTGAGGGCAATTTTTTTCATATGCGTGCGCATATCTTGAACTTGATTGTGAAGGATGGGTTGGATGTTATTGGGGATGGTATCAATAGAATTCGTGAAAGTGTTTACTTTTGGACAGCTACTCCAAAAAGAATAGAGAGGTTTGAAGATTCAGCTCGACAATTGCGAATTTCAACTTCTAAAAAGTTATGTCTTGATTGTAAAACCAGATGAAACTCAACCTACTTGATGCTTGAAACAGCTTTGTTGTACAAAGATGTTTTTAGTCGTGCAAAGCAAAGAGAGCCATTATGCAAGATTTTGCCAACAGAGGAAGATTGGAATATGGCAACATTGATCTTTGAAAAGTTGCAACTTTTTTACTCAGTCACCGAGACATTTTCTGGAACCAAGTATCCAACTGCAAATTTTTATTTTCCAGAGATTTGTGAGATCAAATTGGCATTGACAGAGTGGCGATATGATTCTAATGTGACTATTGCATTAATGGCTTCAAGGATGTTGACAAAATTTGAAAAATATTGGATTGTGGTTCATGGAATTATGGGGGTTGCCACGATGCTAGATCCGAGGTACAAGAAATGTATGTTGGAGTGTTATTTTTCCAATATATATGGAACTGATTGTGATGAAGAGGTGAATAGGATTGAAAAGATTTGTCGTAACCTACTTCGAGAATATGAAAAGAAGTTTCAAAACCCTACACATGAAACAAATGTCTTTTCTTCTAAATTGATTGAGAGGAGGATTACAAATGGCTACGATGAGTTTGTGAGTAGGAAGAAGAGTAAAAAGACAGACGTGAAGACAGAGTTTGACTCTTATTTGGAAGAAGATGTTTTACCAAGATATGAAGATTTTGACATATTGCAGTAGTGGAAGAGTGGTGGTCTCAAGTATCATATGTTGCAAAGAATAGCTAGAGATGTGTATGCTATACCTGTGTCCACAGTGGCTTCAGAGTCTACTTTTAGTACGGGTGGTAGACTGATAAGTCCACATCGCAATAGACTTCATCCTATTATGGTGGATGCTTTGACATGTTCTCAGAATTGGTTATTGACTCAATCAGAAGGTATATATTTTATAATTATCTCACTTTCTATTATAATTTTATTTAACAATTCAAATTAATTTTTTATTTAATTTTTTGTCCAGATACAACATCAGAAAACTTTTCAATATCTTCTTATGGGGATGAGGATGATAATGATTCCATTACTCTTGTCTTGGTAAGTTATAATTTATATTATTTCTATTATGTCTATAAAATTATTGTTTTACAATTATTATAAACTTTGTTTTTAACATATGATTGTATAGGAAGATGAACTTGCATGATACTTGTGGAAAGACTTCGGAGATATTTCTTAGGTTTTATGCTTCAGATATATTTCTTATGTTATGTTTTTAGATGTTTAGAAGATGTTTTATGCTTTATGCTTCAGACATATATGGAAGATGTTTTATGTTTCAGACATGTATGAAAGATGTTTTATGTTTAAATATTTTGTTGAATTTGAGAGGATTTGAGATGTTTCGTTGTTTTATGTTACATGCTTTAGACATGTCTTTTCTCTTGCAATGTATGTTGATTAGTGCATTGATATTTAGGTGAGCTATTGCTAGATTATTCTTCTTGTCTAGATGTAAATGCACTTCATAAGTCATAAAGTAATTTGTTGGTCCTAGCTATAGTTGATTGCTAAGAAGCTCAACATATGCAGTAAATATAATGTAAAAATGTTAATCAAGTATACTGTAAATGAATATCAAAATATATAATAACTATACTTGCATAAAAGAGCTTTATTATTTGAAAAAAAATTAGAAATAACTAATAAAATCAGATGGGGCGGAGCGGGGCAGGACAGTTATGGATGTAACCGACATCCATGGAGGTGGTAGTGGTATTGAAAATTCAACATCCACGGTGGAGCGGGGCGGGGGGCGGGGCAGAGTAGGTCACTGGCGGGGCAGGGGCGGATATTGTAAAATCCGCCCCCGCCCCGTTCCATTGCCATCCCTAGCTGCAGCCCACGTTGCTTCGAATGCCTGGCTTACATCAGCCCGAGTCTTATGGTTAGTTTAATATTACTATTTAAAAAGTTCGAATTGGAAAATTGTGATTTATGAATTTTTAAATTTTGATATTACTGTAAAAAAAATATTATAAAAAATTGAAATGTCAAAAAATATATATTTAAAATAATAAAAATTTAAAAATATGAAGATTATAAAGTTATTTTATTCAAAAGTCAACCTTCAAATTGCAAAAGCATAATTTTTTTGTTTTATTTTTAAAATTATCAAACTATGATTTTAATCGGAAAAAAAAAAATACTTGCTTAACATTAAGATCACAATGAAATATAACTTTTGATCTTAAAAATTGTATCAACAATAATGCTAAACGAAACTTAAACGACAGTGATATAAAAGTTTTACTAGTAAATATAGCAAGTAATACGTTTATATCTTACTCCATTTTACATGGCAAGTTCAATAACGAAGGGTCGGAAAAGAAAATGTAAAGGGCATGAACAAAACCAAAACAACAATTATTTATAACAAGCATATAGAAAATCAAATACTGCCTTTATAGACAAAAAGGAAGAATCTTAAAAAGTATTAATAGCCTGTTTGGAAGCCGCACTAACGAATTTAAACGGCACACAACCTTTGATCGCCTTCTCAAACTGGTTTTAAGAGTACAAATATGGGATATAGTTAAAATCACCTAAAAATGATAAAATCAATAAAATTAATGATTTCATTATTTTTATTTTTTTATTCATTTATTTTATTATAATAATTATATTCAAGTTTTATAAAAAAAATTATAAAAATAAATGATTATGAGAAAATAGGTGAAAATGATGAAGTTTAACGTCATATTTGATTATTTGTATTTATATTATAATTAAAGTGTTCATTTGATATAATAAATTAAGTGATATTAATTTAATAAAAAAATAAAAAATAAAATTAGGATTTATTTCACATGTAATTTTTATAAAAAATTATTCATTTATCACACATGAGTGTTGTAAAATCTAATAAGTATTAGTGTTTTTAACCCGTGTGATGCACGAAAATTTTTATTATATTTTATAATTTAATTTTTTTCTCTTTAAAATTCATTTTAATTGTAATATTATCTTTAAATATACATATTTTTATTGATATACTATATATAATTATAGAGTCATAAAGTTAATATAATTAAATTTTTATATATTCATTAATTTGATTGATTTATAAAATTTTAAAAAATATTAAATATCAAAAATAGAAGTGATAACTATATATAACACAATAATAAAAATTATAGTGCATAAAAAGTAGCATTCTCATAAAAATTTATGGTTAAAATGAAAAAAATATTTAGAATTATAAAATTTTATTCATAAATATCAATGTTCAAAATCATTGCTTAGCCTTTTCAATTTTAATTTTTTAATATTCGTAAGTAAAATTAATTTGTAAAGATTAAAATCATATTTAAGATCTAAAATATTGCAGGATATTGAATTTAAAAAAATATAGTTGATTATACGTGTTTTTGAATTTAAAAAAGATAAATTATTAAAAATTAATTTATAAAAATTAAAATCATATTTAAGATATTTGAATTTAGAAAAAAGATATCTTTGTCGATTTTGATTGCAATTCATTAAATTTCAAATTATTATTTTTAAAAATTATATGATTTTATATATGATTTTATATGTCAAAATTATAACGTATCCAAATATGTGTTAATGTTAATAGAATTTATACAATTATCATGTACTTTATTATATTATATATTATATATATATAATTTAATGAAAAGTGGAAACCAACTCAGCATTTTATGTAATTTACATTTTTACCCCTACTTATTTTTTCAAAGTAAGGGTAAGAATCTTAGCACAATGACAAAATGGAAAAGTAAGTCGGACAATATCACGTGTTGTTCTTTAACTATTTAAGGGCGTGTTTGGTTGGAGAAACATTTTAAGATTCATTATGTATGAACGATAATGAGCATAATTTTTTTTTTATTATTATTTTAGTTTTAAATTTATTTTCTCATATATTTTTTTTTAAAAAAGTATCATCCTTTTATTTTTTATCTCTCTTTAATATTCATTAAATCGAAATAAAGTTTGATTATTCGTTTTATGGTTAAAGTGAAATAGAGTTTTAACATCCAACTTATTAAATGTGAGATTTTAATGTATTTTTTTATTCTTCAAGTTGGAATTATAATATCATATTTTAATCATTTAAATTAGACTTATTCATGAATCAAGTTATTCGTTCACATTCAAAAATTTGTTTAATATTTGAAAGAATTTCTAAAAAAAGGGCTTGGCAAATAAATGAGTCCCGTTTTTAAACAAATTGAGGTTTGGGCATAACATTTTTTATTTAGATTCGGTTTGGCTCGTTTTACTATTAGTTATATAAATTTTTTAGAGGATCGATATTTTTTTAAAGGGATTGATATTTTTTTTTAAGAGTGATCGATCATTCTTAAAAATAATTAATCATTTCGTGTAAAGATTTGGATGAATCTGAATAATGTTTTTATATAATTGGATCGGACTTTAACGTAGAAAAGTACTCATTTTTTTATCAAACCAAGCAGGACAATCACAAAACCCTTAATTCTTATATCATTTCATCTGGATTTTATTTTTATTTTCTTCTTTAAAAGTATATTTTAAAAAAAATTTAAATATGTATGAATATAATTATTCTAATTAAAATTAAGATATAATTACAATTTTTTTAGTTTGATTTTTTCTTATATTAGTATAAATCTTTTGTGAGACTCTCTTAATATAATTTCAAAATACCATAGTTTATTTTTTATAACACGATAAAAAATCTTGATTCCCAATCTCTTCATAAAAAAAGTTGAGTTTTCAATAACCAAACACGCCCAAAATTCAATGATTTCTCTTTTATCTATACGTCTTGTCAACTTGCAATAAAAGACTAGAAAAGTTAATCTCACATGCATATACACATACATATATACTACACCCACGACGTGGATGAAAAAAAAAATTGAACAAAAGAAAAAAAAGTGATGTGAAAAAATTATTTGTAAAAGAAAAAAATTTGAATAATTTATAATAAATATGATAATTTATAAAAGAAAATTGAATAATTTTTTTTTGTATATGTGACTAGTTTTTTTTTTTTAAATAAAAAAATACATAATTACCTCTAATATTATTATTTTAAATAAATTTTTTAAGTAATTTTATTAATTGAATTGATGTCGGATTGATTCGTGATACCAACTAATTAATTTTCATTATATATTTAAAAATCATAAAATAATTATTACTATAAAAAATCTTAAAACAATTTAATTCAGTTTTTTTTTAAACTCAACGACCATTGTAGTAGCACGAACGTTCCGTGATACCGACCGAGAAAAACGGAAAAAAGCTGCAAATTTTAACTGCGTTAGATTTTTTTAATTTACCCTTTTTCTTTTCACTGCCCCTCAAAAAATTCCGATTCCCGCACACCAAACAAACTAGACTCTCTCCCTCTATTTCGTCTCTCTATTTTCTTTTCTCTGTCAAGAAAAGAAAAAAATTCAAAAAAATTCAAAAAAAAATCACTGCCATTAACCAAAAGGTCCAAAACCTCCAATTTTTTAGTAATAACTTTTCATGTTTTGCATGCTTCAGCTTTGCTCTTCTTTTTTACTGTTTGTTTTTGAACTGCATTATCTCATTTCTTTGAGATAGTTTCAGGATCAGAGTAATATTCTCGTCTTCGATTCTTTGAGGTACGATTTTTTTTTTTTGGTTTACAAATTGATTATAGCGTTAATTACTGTTTGTTTCCGTTGATTTATATAGTCTGCTATCGGTTTAATATTTGATTAGGCGTTTCGCTGATGCGTTTCTTTTTGCCCTTTCTGTTTGGTTGCCGAGAAACGATTTGTTTTTTTTGCTTTTTAAGCTAAGTTTTATTTGTACTGTTTTTTCTGCTTCAATTTTCTCAGGAAAGAGAGAGTCAAATTTTGGCATCGAATTTTTTGCAGACAGTTTATTTATCCGTATAATTATATACTAATTTCGATGTTTTTAATTGTAATAATAACAATATATTATTAAATAAAAATGAGTTTAGAAATGATAACTGTACTATTTTTTTTATGAATATATTCTAATAAATTAATTACAAAAAAATATTTTTTATTTATTTTATTATTACTTTTTGCTTCTATAGTGGAAATGATTTGCCATGTTTGTTAAGATACAAGAAGAGAGTATTACGGCTGGTACTTATACTCTCTACCTAGAGTTTTTACGGTTTACTACTTTTAAGGGTTATATACAGAAAACATTGGCTCTCTTGTTGTGGATAATGTGAGTGACTTGGCAATATTGGACACGATACGATTACATGATATGGAAAAAATAACTAAAACACGACATGACACGAAAAAGAAACATGGACA
This sequence comes from Fremontodendron californicum, assembly GCA_030761205.1. Classification (NCBI taxonomy): domain Eukaryota; kingdom Viridiplantae; phylum Streptophyta; class Magnoliopsida; order Malvales; family Malvaceae; genus Fremontodendron; species Fremontodendron californicum. Next base: position 31,295,535 of record JAULJL010000011.1, read on the forward strand.
CGACAAGAATACACGAATGTGTCAAAATCTATATAACACAAATTATTAACACGACAAAATTTATATTAAGATAAAACACCTTAAACATGATTATGATACGAAAAAATACACGAACATGATACAGATACACAAATTGCCAGGTCTTAATGTCCTTTTGGGGGGAATTCTTAAGCTCTTGGTAATGTGGATGGTTTAAGCCCCCTTGTTTTTAACTTGATCTAGTCACTAGAACTGGAATATTTTGCATTTTTAGTTGTTGATTGCAAAGATTGTTGGAAATGGACCTTGAACATTCATAGGTTACTGAGGATATGTTTGTTTCTATGTAACTTAAAAAGGCTTACTTTGTTGTTGCTGTCATTGTTCTATAGGAGTCATTGCACTATTATCAAATTCCATATGCACAGTATGTAATAACTTAAGCGTAGATTGGCTGTTGATAAATTGTTTAAATTTTATGGTTTTGTGTTGATTTTTTACCCTAGGTTCTGATCTATCTTCATTTTTTTCTTTTACAGGTTAAGAAACTTTTCTTGGGCCGTACTATAGCTCAAGGAAAATGGTACTCTTTAGTTTTATTTACTTATGTATTTCTAAATTTTTGTGTGTCATTTTAATATTCTTCCTGTATTTCTTAACAGATTCTTAGTTATGGACTAGGTTTAGTTGTATTATTTGGCTGACTAAAAGAAAGGAAAATTAATATTCTTTAATTTTTCAATCTTATATATATGTATATTCTGATATCATGCATGTGTATGTTCATCTGTAATTTCTGTAGAATGGAAATAGTTCTGGTGGGGATGCTGATAATTTTGACTGGGATACCGAAGATGAGCGGGAAATTGATAATTATGCCATCTCCTCCCGCTCGGGAGTGTCACTTCCCAATGGAGAAGCTGTTTTGGGCTCAGCAGAGGTACATGCTAATATGTAATTACTTCACATGGCATTCTAGAATAGTATTGCAGTTGCTGTATTAATCAGGTTTTTAACGTGCAAATCATTTTATTGATTATAAGGATTGTCTATGATGGAATTTTCTTTCATTTGTAATTTTCAAAGAAACATTATACATTTGGTTAGTGATCATTAATTGATGAGTTCCAATGGGAATAAATTGAATAATGGTGCATTGACCTTTTGGGCAATTTTTACTAGAGGTCTCTGTAATTTTGCATCTCCTTTTCATGTACTGCTTTATTCTAAAGTCTGAACTTTTTCTTCTATTAGAAGCTTGAATCTGTCATTGGTATTCTATTAGTTGGTGATATTACTGATTGCTTGGCTCAAATTTCATCAATTAGCCTCCAGAGCAGTAAAAATGTTGCATTTATTCACTGAGCTCAACTTTTTTGAATGTCCCAATTATTCAAATATGCCACCTATGTTTGCAGACAATTAGTCTTCTCTTGTAGTTTACATGTAACTTTTCCAGGCATATAATGGTTAAGGGAAAAAGTAATTTCATAACTAACTCATGGTTAACTTTTACTGTCTCAAGGTGAGCTTGTCTGCAGATTCTCCCAATTCCAAGTTAATTGATCATTTTGTTGGAATGGGGTTTTCCAAGGAACTGGTTGCCAAAGCAATTGAAGAAAATGGTAAAGCTTCTAGGTCTTTTTTACTTAGAGCACAAGTTTCAATCTTAAGCTCATTTATAATTATGCTTTGACTATTGTCCAGGAGAGGAAAACTCAAATTTGATACTTGAGACTCTCCTTCAGTACTCGGTGAGTTATTGCATATGTCCTTCTAAGATGCTTATTAGTTACATGCATCATGATGCTAGAAATTTGCTGCACATGCTCTTGGCAGAATTTTTACTGTTAAATTAGTGTGGTGTTAGTGTCATAGTGTGCAGATTTCATAATATTATTAATTCTTGATTTCCCTTTTTGGCATGAAGGCAAGCTCGTTGGCTAGTTCTTCCAATTCCAAGTTGATTGATCATTTTGTAGGGATGGGGTTCTCTGAAGAAATGGTTCTCAAAGCGGTTCAAGAAAGCGGTAATGGTCCTTTCTCATTTTATTAGACATCACTTTTCACCTCAACTGCTTTATCTGTGATCCTGTCTCTATATTTTCAGGAGAGGGAAATACAGATGCCATATTGGAGACTCTATTGACGTATTCGGTAAGCTGTACACCTGAACCTTGTTTCTAGCCCCTTTGTTTAGTGAACATTTTTTCTGAAGCACACTTTTTTGCGGGAGAGAAACCAATTTACATGAAAAGTAATCTTGATTTTGATGCAATAGCAAACCTACATATTCAGTGGTTCAGGTGATATTTGCCAATCCTCCCCAAATAGAATTGTCTTTCCAAGTTGTTGGAGTATCTTGCAAATTAGTTATTTACTCTCTCTGTTATATCATGAATGATTTGTTTAAAATTTGCAGGCTCTTGAAAAATCTGCTTCCTTGCAGCAACATGCTGATTCTGATAACTGCTCATCTGATTATGGAGGGAGTTTTTTGGATGATTTCTCAGATATTGATAGTTCTTCTGAGACTGAGGTATCTAAACTTTAATGTTACATTTATTATTTCATTTGCTCAATTTGCAGACATTTCTAAAAATTACCTTCTGTTAATACCAATGAGGAAAATTTAATTTCAAAAAGCTGTTGTGTTTTAATTTTTCTAGCCACGTGGATAATATATGTGGCCTTTAGTCATTGATTTGCATTTTTATAGATGCTATAATTTAGCTACTGAATAATTATCTATATTACACGATAACAGAATATTTTATTGCATTTTACTCGTAGATTATTTATGTATGTTTTTGCTTTTTATATTTCTATGCTCCAGGAAATCATGAATCCTGATTCTGATGAGGAGAGTAAATTGTTATACTTGACGAAAATGGGGTACTCAGAGGCGGAGGCTTCAGTAGCCATGGAGAGATGTGGTGCGTGTTTTTTTCTTCATATTTGTGATATTTCTTTGCACATTATTCTTGGTAATAGTAGGTAGGTTATCAAAGTTTCAATTGGAAAGAAAAAAGGATCTTAGCAAGTTCCACTATATTTACCTGCATGTATTAAAGATGGTAAACTTTCATATTTGTCATCTTTGATTGAACATAAAAGGAATAGAATAAGTTGTCTTTTTGTTCTACGGCAGAAAAGAATGTAAAGACCAAGTCTAATTTTTATTATTCTTTGTTTATAAAGTATCCAAATTGGAACTCCCAATAGCCCATAGAAGGTTTTTGAGCTTTATAGACATAATAAATTTGCCCCAAAGGTTTGTACTTGTAGAGAAACCCAAGTTTTCAACTATGAACTTTCTAGGTAGCACAGTTGGGCTTCAATCTTTATAGGAGAAGTTTGTGATACTTTTGAGGTGTTATTCTGGGCCTTTTTAGGTTGTAACTTGTAAGAGGGAGGGATGTAGTTCTTACACTCAGATTGTGCCTTAACATTAACTCTTTAAATATTGCAGGTCCAGACTCCTCAATTGCAGAGTTGACAGACTTTATATGTGCTGCTCAATTGGCTAAGGCTGCTGATGCACTTTTTCCCCTTGAAGACAGGGTAGTTTCTTTCCCCTTCCTAATAATTCAGATTTGTAATACTCTTCTAGTTTAGCATTGCTGTTGGAAAAAGCTTGGGTTGAAAAAAATGTGGTTTAAATTTTTTTTAACATTGCTGTGAAAAAGTGTTGTGGGAAATTGAAATGCCAGAAAAAGATATGTTTAAAATAATAAAAGTGTAGAGATGTGAGGATAATAAAGTCATTTTATCCAAAAGGCAGCTTTTATAGCCCAAAAGCTATATTTTTTGGTTTTTTGGGTTGGCTTTTTAAACCATGGTTTCAACATCAAAAGCTAATTTTTTTTACCTGTTTAGCATTGCTTTTGAAGTGAAAAGCAGCTTTTGACCTGAAAAGCTGTACCAAAAGCAATGCTAAACAAAATTATAAATCTTCTGTAGTTTGTTCTTTCATATTTACTTTTTATTAATAGAATATGCCAATTTGCTGTAGTTTTCCTCATACTATTTTCAGTAAAACTTACACCAATGATTTTCCATCCAACATAATAGAAGCCATTCTGCAATGACAAGAAGAGGCGAAACTTGGACTATGATTTGTGGAAAAGGAAGAAGCAGATGAAGCTTGACAAGAGACTTCTTAATGAAGTTGATGATGCCCTTCATCTTCCAAATCCAATGATTGGTTTTGGGGTCCCTACTGACCCTGACCAGATAACTCAGAGAACACTTCCAGAAGCTGCTATCGGGCCTCCTTATTTCTACTACGAGAATGTGGCACTTGCTCCAAAAGGCGTTTGGAGCACCATTTCGCGGTTCTTATACGATGTGGAGCCAGAGTTTGTTGATTCGAAATATTTTTGTGCTACTGCAAGGAAAAGGGGCTATATTCATAATCTGCCAATTGATAACAGATTTCCCCTTCTTCCATTTCCACCACGCACCATACATGAAGCTTTTCCATTGACCAGGAAATGGTGGCCTTCCTGGGACACAAGAACAAAGTTGAACTGCTTACAAACATGCATAGGGAGCGCAAAATTGACGGAAAGGATCCGCAAGGCTATTGAAGATTACGATGATGAGCCACCTTTGAGTGCCCAAAAGTTCGTTCTTGAGGAGTGCAGAAAGTGGAATCTAGTATGGGTTGGAAGGAATAAGGTTGCTCCACTTGAACCTGATGAGGTGGAAATGCTTCTGGGTTTCCCTAGAAACCATACAAGGGGAGGAGGAATTAGTCGGACCGATAGATATAAATCACTTGGGAACTCATTCCAGGTGTGTGATTTTTACTTGTTTTTTCATATTTATTGCCAAATTCCTGTGTAATAATGGTTCGGATACATGAATGTCGTCAATGTTTCCTCTACTCATTTGTTTCTTTTTGGGTAATTCTTTGGTCTTAAGATAACATGAATCCATGCTTGCGGTGCTATGCTTATAGAATAACTTATTTCAGGTCGACACAGTGGCTTACCATCTCTCAGTCTTAAAAGACATGTTCCCTGGTGGTATCAATCTCCTGTCTCTTTTCTCTGGGATTGGTGGTGCAGAGGTTGCCCTCCACCGGCTTGGCATCCCTTTGAAGAATGTCGTATCAGTGGAGAAATCGGAAGTGAACAGAAACATCGTTAGGAGTTGGTGGGAGCAAACGAATCAGAGGGGGACTTTGGTCGACATACCGGATGTGCAAGAACTACATGGTGATCGGTTGGAGCAATTGATGAGTCGATTTGGTGGTTTCGACCTTGTCGTTGGTGGGAGTCCATGTAACAACCTTGCTGGTAGCAACCGACATCATCGAGATGGACTTGAGGGTAAAGAATCTTCCCTTTTCTTTGATTATTGTCGTATATTAGACTTGGTTAAATGTATAACGGCAAGGAATCAATGATTTCATGTTAAGGGGGCTTATTTGTGGATAGTTGCTTCAATTTGAATTTTTCTTTCATCCTCACACTGTTGTCTGAACATAACATTGAAATAATGACCGGCATTCTTTGCACAACTCATGTGAACATCAAATTCAAAGGGAAATGAAGTGTTTAAAATTGATGGAAAAGTTGTTGTCTTGTTGGATACTATTTTCACTAAATATATTTGTCATTGGGAGTCTTTCCATTTTACTCGAGTGTATGTTACTCGAACTCAATGATGAGTGTTTGATACGGGTATGTATCCAATAAGGGTCTATTCAACTTTTTTTTTTTTTTTTTTGTAGAATTGAAGGATCATTCTTCATATTCATGTTTGAATATGCGGACATAGGTGTCGGAACGAGTACTTTAGAAAAAATGAAAAGTTCGAGTAACATAGGTTACATTATTTGGATGATGAAAGAGAAAGGGTGGAAGGAAATGGATGTATCTGGTTTCATTTTTTTATGTTCAAAAACAGGTGAAGTGAAGCAAATATGAACCTGGAAAGCTAAGCTTGTAGCTTTACTGGGATCCTCCATTGCTGCTGTAACTCAAATCTTCACCAAACACGAGCAATTGGACTCTATATGGGCTTGGCTTGAACAGGCCTAAAGAAACCCGTTTTAGGCTCTGTTTGGTTTCAAATGTGGCACGATTGGGACATTTTTTGACCCCAATCATGTCATGCATTTGGATAACAAGATCAGCATGGTTGGAAAGAAATGTCCGTGGAGGGTATTTTCAACTTTAACCCTTTTTTTAATGGGACATTATGTACCTGGCACTTATTTTTTTTTAAATATAAAATAAATTTTAATTTAATTTAATATAATAAATATATTTTATTATTTTATAATAAATTAATAAATGTATATTTTATTATATAATGAATATGAATTAATTAAAAAATAAGTAATTACATAAATAATAAAAAATACAAAATATTATTTGATATATTATTATTAATTATTATTAATTTTCAATTATCTATTAATAAAATTATTACTTGACATAAATATATTTTTAATTATTTATTAATTTATAAATGTTAAATAATCTAAATTTTTTTATTATATATATATTTTTTAATTTAATATTTTTAATGATATTTTTTTTCATTACAATTAATCTCATCGTTACCGTTGTTTTTGTATCAAAACACATATCTCACCGTTAATTTTAATCTTAATGCTACAATATTCAATCTCATTACTATAATAACTAATTTAATTTTAATTATTATTTTTAATTTCATCCAAATCAATTTTACTGGAGCCTTATTAATTTATTGAAGCAAGATTTTATTTTAGTTAAAGAGGAAAGATTGATGGATTAGGTCATGTTCTTTTCACGTCGACTGGTCTGACTCGGCTTTTTATTTCTCCAAAGAAAATGTTGAATACGCTGGCCGACACGTAATAAAATTCTTTTGGTCGTCCTAAGCATATATGTTTGAGTCAAAATAATACCATAAATTCAAAACTTTTGGGAAATTTATTTTACATTCCTTATTTTCATTCTCTCATTTTCTATTACAAGAATATGTATGTTAATTGGAAATGAATTCTTTTTTTTTTTTATATATTGGTAGATGATGAAAATTTTAATTTTACAAACAAAATTAAAAATTATTATATCTTTTATTTTTTAAAATTATTTTTTTTAATTTTTAAATATAACTAAAGGGTATATTTTATTTTGTTAATTTTGTTTATAAAATTTATAAATTCCTCATTTAAAATTAGAAAAATATCTTTTTAGAAGTATATGACTTTTCTTCAAAACAAAAAACAAAGTATGACTTTTTCGTATTTTATAATAATAATAATAAAAAAAAATCATATTTTATGATTTTTTCTTAATTTTTCTTATTTATGTTTTACCCATTTGAATTAAAAGATATTTATTGTTAAAAAATAATAATATTTTTAAAATTATCATAATTTTAACAAATGATGTGTTCTACTTTTTATAAAAAAAAATATACAATAATATTCTCCCAATTGATGATCTCAATAATAATACCTTATTTTATCATCATATAATCGTTGACAATAATAGATCATCATTCTCCAAAAGGAATTTTTTCTTCAAAAAGAAATTTTTATTTTTTTAAATAAAAATAGGGTTCTCCTTTATTCCCAAAATAAATGATGGATATTCTCACTTTTTTTCTTTTCTTTTTCATTTTTTAGAAAAAACCAGCTGTCCAAATGCATGTACTTTCGTTTATTTTACTTTTAATTTAATAAAATCCAAATTCAAATAAAAGTTAAAAAGCCTATAAATTTACACCTTTGATCAGCATCCTCTTCTCACTTTCTCTCTCTACCCTCTCTCATCTCTTTATAAAAAACAGCAAAGAAAGAGAGAAACAGAGAGAAACAAAAACCTAAAAATAGCAAAAAGTTTAAAATTTTATTTCTGCTCAAAAAATACCCAAGCGATTCTAGCTTCATCTTCCTCGAAACGATACCATCAGGTGATTCGATTTCCATAAATTCTCTCTAAGTTTCTCAGATCTGAATTTCGTTTTTATATTTTTTAGATTCCAATCTCGATCCCCTCAAATAATTGATAAAAAAGGTGCATTTTAGGGTTCTAAATTCTAATTACTATTTTTTCCATTCTTGTTTTGATATTTGGCATGTTGGTTAAGTTAGGGTTAGGGTTTTGATTGTTTATTAATAGAATATGACGAGGAAATTTGGGTTTTTATGTTGGTCTTGAATCTGGGATATGATTGAATGTGAAGCATATACTTGTTGGAGTTATTTCTTATTATTTTTGAAGTTTTAAGATTCATTGAGCTCTTTTTATGCTTTTCTTGGCATTTTTAGATCTGGGTGTTTAAAACTTTTAAGCTTTTGTATTAAATTTTTGTAGCCGTGTTTTGGTTATTGGAAAAGACAGTTAGTTTAAAGGCAATTAGGTAGCCCAGTTTTATTTTGTATTTTTTGGTTTGGCTTAGATGTTATTTTCTCATACATTTCCTTACGTTTCTTACAATCACAAATGCATATTTTCTTTAAGGCTTCACTTCTTGCTCCTTTTGCTGCCTTTTTTATTTTTGCTTTTTGCTTCCTAAAAAGTAGCAAATAGGGCAAAAGTAAGAGGTAAAAAGAAAAAATAATGATTTATTATAAATGAAAAAATGATTAAAATGCAAAATCAACTCATGGTTTTTGGTTCTCCAAGAAATTTACCTTTTGAGTTTGTATTTATGATTCCCTTTATTAGTTTCTCATTTGTGCCTTTAGGAGTTTTTGGTGCTTGCAGATTTTTGTTGGTGGCATTTCTTGCTATGGCTGCCACGGCGACTGCCTCTTCTGCTGGTCCACGATATGCTCCGCCAGACCCCACTCTTGCCAAACCATGGAAAGGTCTGGTTGATGGTAAAACTGGTTATCTCTACTTTTGGAATCCGGTAACCAATGCCACCCAATATGAGAGGCCTACAAGCGTGGATTCTGTCCCAAAATCTTCTTCTGTGCCTAGAAGTTCTTCAGTTCAAGTTCAGCAATCTTCTGAAGGACGTAATGGGTATAGTCCTGACAAGGAAAAAGATCGGTATGGAAGAGACAGTGTATCAAAACTTGAGCCAGTATCAAGGAGTAACCAGGTATTTGTTCTACTTCTGTCCTCTAAATCTTGCACTTGATTGATCTGGTTTTTCTTGTTGTTCTTACTTGGAATTGAAAAATAGTACATTTGTCTTAACTTGTTGAGTACTGAAGTATGTCCCTTTTGTTTCTGGTGGCTAAACTGTTCAGTTTTTGTACCATTTGATTTTGAGACTTTGATTCATGTTCTCATCCCATGCTACTTGTAATTTATTATGTTAGACTACCAAAATTCTTAAAGCTTGGGTTTTCCAAAATTAAAAAAGTAAGCATCTGAAGTGGGATTTATGAATAGCTATATGTGTTTGTTCTTCTACCTAGGATTAATTTAATGTTCTTACTTTGCAATAGAATGCAAGCGTTGGACCAGTGCATTCCCATAATACACCTAATGGGACTTCCAGCTCTGTTATTGGAGGATCTTCTGCTAGGGGACATGGATCAGCGGCTGGGGGAAGTAATTTGTCTGGTGATGCTTATCGTCGTCAGCATGAGATAACAGTAACTGTGAGTATCTAGGTGATAATTACAATAGTTTATTAACCATCTTTGTTTTCTATGTTTATTCAGACACTTTGGCTTCTGAAAATCTCATTGTGCTTGCGGCTTTATTATCCTTCGCGACTCAATTTTTTTTTCTTAAATCTTGTCAGGGAGGTGAAGTGGCCCTGCCCTTTTCATCATTTGAAGCTACTGGCTTCCCTTCTGAGATACTTAGAGAGGTATACTATTCTGCTTCTCCTTTATCCTTTTGGTCTTTATAACATTGGTGGACTTGAAAGTTGAATCTTGTAAGTTAGTCTAACAATGCAAGTTGAATGTTTCTTGTGCAAAGTTCTGTTATTGCTGGAGGTCCCAATTTTGAGCGTCAGACTCATGTTAATTCTTTTGTCATCTTTACTTTTTGTCGCAGGTGCGATATTTGCTCCTTGGAGGAGCTAATGTCGTACGCTGTGGTGCCCTCTGTGGGGGGCTTTGCTTATAATTTGGGGCGCCCTTATATGGTGGACCAATTTTTGGGAAGGGATTTCTGAATGACCCAAGTTCATGGCCGGGACTGCCGTTGGTGATGATTCAGTCTGCCACTCGGTACGAACGGAAGAAGAGGCCTCCTCCTGTTCCAGCTTGCGTCAGCAAGCATTGGCTGGCCACCTGCATATGGGGGATGATGCTTCTTCTGGCATAAGCCACTCCTGTATAACTCCTAAAAGAAAACCAACCATAAGTCTTGAGGGCAGTACATCTGCTCACGGAGGTTCCTGGATTTGTTTTTTTGCTTTTAACAGGTATGCAGTGCTGGCTTTTCCGCTCCAACTCCAATTCAGGCTCAGTCGTGGCCAATTGCATTGCAAGGTAGAGACATAGTGGCCGTTGCTAAAACAGGTTCTGGGAAAACTTTGGGTTACCTAATTCCTGGATTTATGCATCTCAAGCGTTGCTGTAAAGATCCTCAAATGGGTCCAACTGTGTTAATATTGTCACCGACAAGGGAGTTGGCTACTCAGATACAAGCTGAAGCTATCAAGTTTGGGAAGTCGTCAAGAATTAGTTGCACAGTATGTCACCATTCTTTAGTCATGACTTCAATTTGTTCATTTTTTTGTTGTATTTTTATTATCTTCCAATTTCAATGATAATGCTTATATTTTTTCTTGGGATGATCCACCAATCATGATTTTTTACTGATGCGAGTTGTCATATGTTTCTGTGCAGTGTTTGTATGGAGGAGCACCAAAGGGTCCACAGTTGAGAGAGATTGAGAGAGGAGTAGATATCGTGGTTGCCACTCCTGGCCGATTAAATGATATTCTAGAGATGAGGAGAATCAGCCTTCATCAAGTTTCTTACCTTGTGTTAGATGAGGCTGATCGCATGTTGGACATGGGTTTTGAACCTCAAATACGGAAGATTGTGAAAGAAGTGCCTACTCGCAGGCAGACTCTCATGTACACGGCAACATGGCCAAGGGAAGTCCGGAAAATTGCAGCAGATCTACTGGTAAATCCTGTTCAGGTCAACATTGGCAATATCGATGAGCTTGTGGCAAACAAGTCTATTACGCAGGTTTGAACTCCATTACTGCTAATCCTGATTTTAATTCAAAGCAGATTTGAGAATCTGACAGTTTATTTAATAGTTTTTATTGTGAATGAATGGTTACTTTTATTACATAGTTGCTGATAAAATTAACATTATCTTATCTTGCAGTATGTTGAAGTATTATCACCAATGGAAAAACACAGAAGATTGGAGCAGATACTGCGCTCCCAAGAACCAGGATCCAAAATTATTATTTTTTGTTCAACCAAGAAGATGTGTGATCAACTCGCTCGCAACCTCAGTCGACAGTTTGGAGCTGCTGCCATCCACGGAGACAAATCTCAGGCTGACAGGGACTATGTGCTGAGTCAGTTTCGAACTGGGAGGTCACCAGTGCTTGTTGCTACTGATGTTGCTGCTCGGGGATTGGACATTAAAGACATCAGGTAGGGGTTGAGATATCTGATTCATGGCTCCATTGCTTTATACATCTATAGCTTAAAGGAGCCACTTATGTTAATGCAGGAAACTCTTGGTCTTTAATGTTTTTCTTCGTGACTTTATTACAATTTACATCTGCTATGCAAGTATATCATGATACTGATTCCATTAAATAATATCTTTCACAGGGTGGTACTCAATTATGACTTCCCTACTGGAGTTGAAGATTATGTTCATAGGATTGGGAGGACTGGAAGGGCAGGTGCAACTGGATTGGCATATACATTCTTTGGTGATCAGGATTCGAAGTATGCTTCAGATCTCATCAAAGTTCTAGAAGGAGCAAACCAGCGGGTGCCTGCAGAACTTCGTGATATAGCTTCACGCAGTGGTGGGATGGGAAGGCCTAGACGTTGGGCTCCTAGTTCTGGTGGCTATGATGGGGGACGTGGTGGACGTACTGGTTCAGGGTATGGTGGTAGGGACGGTGGAAGGGTTGGTCGAGGAATTTCTACATCCTCCTCTAGCTGGCAGGAGAGAAATGGAGGACGTGGATATGATCACGAGTCTCGTGACAGGTTTGTTGGTGTTCTCTTTCCTCTTTTTTTTTTTTTTTTTGGTTTTTTAATTTTAATAATTATAATGATCTGTACTTGGTGCTGGATTTATTTCAGTTCTTGTATTATACTTCTTTGCAGTATTCGGATATATGATTTTTCCACACCATCCTTGATTAGTGAATTTAGAATTAGTGTAATCATTGAATGCAACTTGTTTAAGTTCACTCATGTTTATCAACCCTTTTGTTATGTATGAACATGTATAATCGTGGTTTCCATGATAGTAATGATAAGGGACGAAGTCGCAGTCCTGCAGGTTGGGGTGATCGCAATAAAAGCAGTGGCCGTGACCGCAGCCGGAGTCGTAGTGCTGACAGGTACGATAGTGCTGCTGGACATTCCTCAGTGAGCAGTTTTCATGAGGTGATGATGAAACATGATCGGTCATCCCCACCCCAACAGCGTGAGAAGGACAACTTTGGACGATCTGATGGTGATTCTCAGCCGGAGTGGGGAAGATCGGGATATGCTAACGGGCCTCGAACAGGTTTCGGGGATGAGGAGGAAGGCGTGATACCTCCCGATGATCATTGATCTCCTTGATGTCACCCTTGAACTCAGAATTGAGGTATTTTGGTGGGGTTTTATCACGCCTTTTTGTGCTCTCTTCTTTATCTGTTTTGGTTCAAGTTATACATATTATATGTAGTCCCAAGTAGGGGCAGTGTGCAGCGGCAAGGCATGGAAGTTTCAGAAATTGAAATTACAAGGAATTTTTTTGTTTATTTTTCTTCAGACTTTATAGGGGTTTAGAATCTTTAGATGACTCAACCAGGAAATTTTAGAAGTGTTCTAAGTGTACTTTGGTGGGAGTAAAAGAAAGAAAGAAGGCAAAGTTGAAATATAATGGCTGGCTATGGGAGGAAAAACCTTGGAGAAAAATCTTTTTGATGTGTAAGGGTCGTTTTAACTATGGGGCAGATAATATAAGTTTAAAGCTAATTTGGTTCAAATGTTTGCTTCATATTTTGTGTTAGTCAGGAACTAATCCAAAATTGAAGTCTGTTCATTGGTGGTTCAGTTTCAATATATTATATATAAAGAAATTATTTTACAAACTAAGATGATATATATAAAAAATATGATAGTTTTTTAATTTTATATTTGGGTTAAATTTTTTTATTATCAATGCAATAAAAACGAACTTTTATATGTATGGATGTGTGTTTTTCAACTATATATTTCATCCTCTAATGTAATATCCTAGCACTATTTTTATCTTAAACTCCCAAGTTAATGATCTTATAGAATTATATAAGGTTTTGCTAATGAATAACCTTAAGAGCATTATATTAAGTAGTTTATTTTTTTAATTTATTAAAGTTTATCAAATTAATTATTAATTATTATATTTAATATAAAAAATTTGTAAATAATAATTTAACTAATTTTAATAATATCTTAAGAATACTCGATAACAAAATTCAATTATATATACTAATGCAACATTTTTTCAAGGAGTAGCCAGATAAACAATAATTAGATTAATGCTACAATATAATGTAGATAAAGAGAGATTAAAGTACCCAAATTTTGACTTTCAAAAATGATTTTAGTGTATGTATTTATAAAATGAACACATTAAAAGCTAGTCTTTATTGTTCTTAAAGATATGGTAAATTCAATCAAAATTTGTATTTAAGTTAACTTTTTTTGTGTGTGTATTCTTATACTTCAACTACCCAAGTCTTGGAATAAAAGAAGCAAAATTTCAAGTGAGGAATTATGACATCACAAAATGAACAAGTAACTGTAAATTTCTTCTTCTTCTTCTTCTTCTTCTTCTCCTTCTTCTTTTTTTTTTTTTTTTTTTTTTTTTTTTGTCTTCAACAAAATTCTAGCACAAATTAAATAGAAATTTAATGGGGGCCATTTATTAGGCTCAAAATGGAAAAACATTAAATGTTCAGTTACAAAGACAAAGTGCTTTTAGTGTTAATCCTTGACACATTGCAAATTTTATTAGTCATGGTCTTCAAAACCAACCCTCCCCAGCTAAGTATTTCATAATTCCCTTAAAAAGGACAAAATTTATGGTTGCAAAACCCTGAGTTTTAAATTACTTGACTACCCCTATATTATGATGAACAAATTCATGCAATTTTTTTATTATAAAAAAATGTAATAGTTTGGAGATAAGAAAAGGGAGTGTAAGTATTGAGATTTGAATCTAAATATCATATCTTAAAAGTGATTACATGAATTAACCTGAGTTAAATCACTAATTTAATTCATGCAAATTTATTATATATAACAATATAATTTAACAAAAATATTATGAACAAAGATATTATTATCTTAGTTTTAATTAGTTTGTTTATATTGAGATAATATATAGTTTTTTTGAGTTTATAAAACTTCTTATGCTTAATTTGTTTCAAATGAAAGAAATTCAAGAATAGCTACAAATAATGCAATATTTTCGTTTGAAAATGTACCAAATATTAAAAGCATGAAGTAATGGTCGGATTTGACTAAACTTGACATATTTCTTTCTCTTATCTTTTTCTCTCTCTTTTTTTTGTTTTCTTTTAAAAAGTAACATTTAAAGTTAAAATTCATAAATAAGAGGTCCAAAATTGTTCTCTCAGCAATTAGAATTAGCAATAAAGCATTGAAAGTGGGTATTAAAAACAAAAGAAAAATTAAATACGTGCAAAACTAAGCACAATATTCTTAAAATATATAGCTAAACTCTTTATATATATATATATATAAAGGGTTACAATCTAAAAATAAGATAATAAATTATCGATATTAGGATTCGAATTTTAAATTTATTGAATATCATCTTTTAAACATAAATCAATTAAACTAAAAATTATATTCATAACAAAACTCTTTCATTTCATTGATAAAAAAAAACAAAACAAAATAAAAACAAGAAAAGAATCAAAGACTGACCCCACTTTAAGCAAATCCTCTTTCATAAATCACAACCGTTTAATTGGTCCTAAAATTTGTAATAACATTGCTTTTGATGCTCTAAATTTAACAAGAAAATGAAATTAAAGATAAAAAGAAAAGAGAAGAAAATGATGGGTTTTAGGACATTTTTTTGGCTTGAAAAGAATGGAAGGGCCTCTCCATGTCTTCCACGTCTCATTTCAATTTGTCAAAGAATTTTCCCTAAAATACAAATATTTATAACGAACTAATGATTAATTTGGGTCCTTTTTGCCCTTTGCAACACTTAAACTTGGAAGCTTAATAGTCACAATCAACTTTCAATATTAACCCTTGGATTCCCATTTCATCAATGGCCTAAAATATTGCCAAATATTCCATTCAAACCCTTTCTTTCTCTCTTTGTTTTATTTATTTATTTATCTTTTCTATATAATTATATATAAAAAAAGCCCATAGAAATTTAATTTTAATAACCCATTAAAAACCTTTACTATAAGTCTATAACCCATTAAACCACCCTTCCATTTCTTGAGCTTCTCTTTTCTCTTCTCTTCTACTGCATGGAGTTTGATACAAGCTTTAGTGAGGATTTCCCTTTCCTTTCAAGCCTTTTCTCTGATAATAATTCTAATTCTACCTTCAAACCTGAGTTTGGAAATGGTTTATTTCCATCCTTGGCTGATTCTTCTTCTTCCAAAGGGTTGCTTCACAACTTAATCCTTCCTCCTTACCATAACCATAACTCAACTCCCAATGTTAACAATGTTTCTCTCTTGAATCCTCACCATTTTCACCCATTTTCCATTGATGGGTCCTCAAAGAATCCTTTTTTCAGGGTTTCATCGACATGCACCGATCCTTTCGAGCCTTATTCAAATGGATTCTCGAATGATCTCAATGCTTATATCCCTTCCTTGCCGCCTTTTGCACCAGATGGTAGTGTAAATAATGGCCTTTTCCAAGGCTTTCAGAGTGAAGGAGGCTGGGATTTTTCTCAGAACAAAGCTTCAGTTCATCAACCCCTGCCGGAAACTGATCAAATTAATTATCAGCCTGTGAATTTTCAAGATCAACAACCACCGCCGGTGGCGGCTAAGTTGGCCGACGAAGTCTCATGTGTCACTGCAGATCAAAATGGGTATCAAGACAAAGTTGATCAGAAGAAGAATAAAAAGTTCTTCCAAACCAGAAGAGCTAACAAAGCTCTTAAGAAAACTAACATAATCAAAGGCCAATGGACTCCTCAAGAGGACAGGTATAAGTATAACACACAAAATTTTTGTTCATTTTGTTATTATTTTTTTTTTCAGATGTTTTGCTTGATTAGGGTTTTGAGTTATTTATATGAAAGATCTGAATTATGTAAATATATTTGTTTTTTGTAGATTGCTAGTGCAGTTGGTAACAAGGCATGGAACAAAGAAATGGTCTCAAATTGCAAATATGCTGAATGGGAGAGTGGGAAAGCAGTGTAGAGAGAGATGGCATAACCATCTAAGGCCTGATATCAAGGTTTATTTTTTTACCTTATAATCTTTTCCCTTTCCTTTTCTTCTTTTACCTCCCTTTAAGACATTAATCATACACATATATATCATATATTTATATATATATACATGCATGATCATATATATATATTATATGTATGTATGTATGTATGTATGTATGTGTATATATATATATATGTATGTCTTAGACAAAGACTGTATACATATATATATATATATATATATATGCATATATGCACATACATAAAGAGGTCGCAGTCTGTGGATAAATGAAGAGGTTGCATATGTTGAGGTTCGAACTCCAAACCTACTGAATGTTACTTCTTAAGGATGAATGCATGAATCAATTAGGCTAAATCCCAAGTTTTATTTGTAATACATATATATACAAACATTCATGCATACATACATATGCATAGTTATCCATACATCATATGCCTACATGGGTTAGTTACGTATTTTCACTTATTTGTTTGATTATAAGAATTTTAAATATAGAATCTCTTTTATTGACACGCGTCGATAAATGAATGAAAATTACTACGTCAGATTTTTGTTATTGTTATATCTTTATTGACGCGTTTTTGTTAAGTATTTAAAAACTTACCATGTTAATCACTTGTCGTTATATGCGTGACAACGCATTGTCATGCAAATTTATCAGTGCTAGGTTGGACCAAAATTTTATTAATTAGATCTTATCATCAAAATAAATTGTAAAATTTAGAATTCGAAACTTAGCTCAGTTAATTCATACAATCATCCTTAAGATGTGGCATCCAGAAGATTTGGGGTTCGAATCCCAGCATCAGCAACCCCTTCTCCTATTCTTAAGTTGCGGTTTCCTTTGTATAAAAACAAATTGTAAATTTAAAAGTTAACAAAATATTTATTAGTTTTTATAAGTATACATCCATTCGGTTACAAAACTTTTTATATAACTCTTTTTTCTTTTACCATAAGATCATTGAACCAAAATGAGCAAAACATGATTATAAATTTAACTTTTCAAAAGAAAAAATATGGAAAGAAAACATATTGGATCAAAAATGAAATTTCATGGCTTAAAACCATGCATGTAATTGAACATGCATTTTGTTTAATAATACGATGAGTATTATCAGATTTTGTCTAACTTGATATATTTTTTTCAACGATTTTAAAAACGTATTTTCTCATATCATCGTATAATACATTCAATTGAACATACGTTTTCTCTTTGTTAGAGTTTATCATGAAATAAATTATGACCAGTGATTAAAAAACGGGATCGGACTGGTTGAATCGGGAATCAGTGGTCAGTCTAGTCCGGAAGACATATTAGAACCGGTTCAACCGGTTAATAATCGATAAAAAAGGGAATTGAACCGATAAAAAACCGGTTTTATATGTATTTTTTTTTCAAAATTTTATTTATAATTAATAAAATTCGAACTTCTAACCTCTTAATATTAGATTAAAGATCATACCATTAAGTCAAATTTATTTTTTTGTTAATTATTAACTATATTTAATATATATTTAGTATTTAAATATTTAAAAAAGGAGCTCCGATCTGACCGATTCGACTTTTGGTTCGATTTTTTTTAACATTGATTATGTCTAATTTTATATACAAATAATAATCGATAATTATTGTCAAAAGAAATAAATGGCTTGTTGTTTTGGCAGAAGGATTCATGGAGCGAAGATGAAGATAGGACACTGATTGAAGCACATAAAGAAATAGGAAACAAATGGGCTGAGATAGCCAGGAGACTCCCAGGACGCACTGAGAACACTATAAAGAACCATTGGAATGCAACCAAGCGAAGGCAATACTCGAGACGTAAAGGCAAAGACTCCAATAACCCTAGAGGCTCTCTTCTTCAAAACTACATCAAATCAGTGAGTTCGAACTCGACGAATAACTCAGGCTCAACTCGAAAGGACAAAGGGAAAAGGGTACTGTTGGAAACCAGTAATGATAACCCTGAAATGATAGTTCAACTCGAAAACTCATCAGATTTCAACCCAACTGGTTGGCAAGTTGTAGCTCATCAGAATCATTATCAGCCGCCGCCCATGAATTTGTGCTTCGACGACGTCGTCGCAAATGTTTTTTATGATCAACACCAAAGCTGCAGCGCTAGCTTGGAATCGATGCTTGAAGAAGTTCATCACTGTGGTTCTGTTGTTGAAGAGAGCAATAATAATAATTCTATGGGTTTTGAGATTCCCTTGGAAATGGATTCCGTTAAAAAAGAGATGGATTTGCTGGAAATGATCTCTCAAGGAAATCTCTAAATATCAGCTGCTGGATCGATGGATCAAAGTATTTTATAAGCCAGAAAAATGAACAAAGCTTAATTTGTGCTTCATTTTCTAGTAATTTTAGGGTCAAGTTCAAGTATTTTGCTTGTTAAGGTTAATTTGTATGTTTTTTAAGGTTTGTACTTTGTCATTGTGGCTTAATTTCTAATGTTTCAGACATGTATCCTAAACTTTCGACTGTTTAATATATATAATGTTTGTGTTTTATTAAATTTGTTCATGGGTCGGGCCGTGATCCAAATTTTTTTTCTTAATTAAGCCTGTTTCGAGTCAAACCCAGGTTGATTCGAAAGTTCGATTTGCTGTTCAAAAAATATTAAAATATATATTAATATTTATATATATTATAATTAAATTTAAATTTAAATAAAAAATAATTTTTAATTTAATGAATAGTAATTCGAATAGGACTGGACCGGCCCGAATTATCAAAATCTTTATTCAAACCCAATATAATTCGGATCAAACCTATCTATCCAGATAAATAACCTGACCAGGTCTATATTTTGTCAACCTTCGATTTCTCTCCCTTTTTAGTTAGATAACATAAAAATGTCGAAACCTTAACTAGGTTTTCTTCCCTTACCGGATGATAGAGCATTAATATTTAATTTAATGATAATAATGTAGGTCCATGAGAGAGAATATTTGTTAAGTAATTAAATTCAATAGCTGCATGTTTATACTAAGTTTTTTGGATAGAAAGTTCCATATATATCATTTTTGTCTATATATTATGATAAGAGATCCATTTATATTAGTGTAAATTTAAAATTAGTTTTATATGTTTTCATAATTTTTTTACGATTTATATTTGTTTTATATGCTTTCATAATTTTTTTACGATTTAAATTTAAAATTAGTTTTATATGCACGTCGAGTTTCAAGTAAATTAAAAATAATTAACTATTTGTTCAATATTTTCTACTGTTAAATATATATTGAAAACGATAATATTCTCGATCGATATGATAGATATTGGATCGATTTGAAACTTTATGTGCATGACGACTCACGAGTACGGTTATATTGCTAAATCCAACGATCAATTTATTAAAATATTAATCGTATACGAAATTATAAAAACATGTAAAATTAATTAATTTTACATAAATTATATATATATATAATCAAAATAAAATTTATATTAATAGAATTATATGATTAAAATTTTAAGTAGATTGTGATCCCTGTCTGTCCTCTTAAATTCGCCTTTGGGTATTATCATGATCTTTTGTTATGTTCACATTTAAGTTCTTAATCTTAGTTCCACTTTTTCTTTTTTTTCCTTGAAGTTCCCTTTTATCTTCTTTGGGTCTCTCCTTCTACATTGCAAGGTTCCTAATTACTAGAAATTAAATACTCCCTTCTCTCTCCCTTTTTTGAATATATATATATATATATATATATGAGGAGAGATCCACTTATATTAATGTCAAACTAAATTAGTTTTACACGTTTTCGTAACTTTTTATACGATCTATATTTTAACAAACGGACCGTTGAATTTAACAATATAATTGTACTTGTCGTGCACTTAAAGTTTCGAATCGATCCGATATCTCTATCATGTCGATCGAAAATAACATCTTTTTCAATATATATTTAACGATTGAAAGTTTAAGTAGATTTTTTTTCATATATATATATATATATATATATATATATATATAACGAAAAAAAGTTCAACTTTCTCAATTTTTTCTCCCTGCCGTGAAACCTCTCCTACATTTTCAAGACTCTTAATTGTGGGCTATTGACTAAATTAGCACAAAAATATGGAAAGAGTGAGAGTAGCAGACAAAAATAAATAAAACGTGTCGGCTTGACCAACCTTGGGCAACATACGGAATGCCATCAATTATAGGGCTGACCAGTTGATCAGAATTATTTATTATAAAGGTTTTTATTACGGTGATGTTATCTTACATTTTTTAAATTTTAAATTTTTTATGATATTATATTTAAGTTGGATTTTTTTATTTTAGATTGGATGCATGTTTAACATGATATCAGAATTCAGATTCTGTTATGTTATTTTTTTTAATGTTATTCATGTCTGTTATCATTTTCGAACTTATCATATGATAGACTTTCTATCTCTGTCATGTTAAAATAGTGTTATTTCACATCTAATAAGTTTTGTGTTTCTTGTGATTTTATATTTAGATTGATCTCTCTATCTATTAACAAATAATTTTATATTGGATCCTTATCAAATTTTTTTTTTTATTTCTTTTGTATATTTCTGAACCATACAATACTAATTCTTGTTTCATATAATTATAGTAAAACCTCGATAAATGAATGTTCGATAAATTAATAATCTCGATTAATTAATAAAATCTCACAGTCTCGATTCGGGCCGGTGTATTAAGATAATAACCTCTCCAAATGTATAAAATAATAAATTTTTGTATGATTCTTTAAGACCCAACAAATATATAAATTAATAATTTCTATTTTTTTTATAAAAAAAAATACATAAAAATTCATATAATATAAGAAAGTTTTCACTTAACAACTTTTACCTTCTTATTTAAGCTCTTTCTCAAAATATGCATCTAAAGTTTATTATTTTTTTTTTTTGTACTTAAACCAAACTGAACTTTATCCTTAATATTTTTGCAATACACACCACATTCGTACATTTTTTTTCATGTTATAGCAAGTAGTTTTCTATATAAATATTAATTATTGATTCTATCTAATATTTTTCATTTATAAGTTATTCATGTATCTTAATAAAAAAAAAAATTATAATATTCATGTATAAGGATTGAAAGCATAAAATTCTTTATAAATTAATAAATATTAATTTATCAATAAATGAATTATTTATTTATTTATCGATAATTAAATAATTTTTTTAAAATAATATTTTTTTCTTAATCCCAGTAGTATAATTTTACTGGGGTTTTAATGTATCTCTTCTTTCATCTTTCAAGATTCAATCAACTATAATATATTAGTATAAATTTTAAACTTATTGATACTATATAAATGAACTTCAAAGTTCAAACCATTGCTTTAAATGTTTGCTCTAGAAAAAGTAGGGCTCCAATTTTTCTTCAAGCTGACGCAACTCTCTGCTTATAAATACATTAAGCAAAATATTTGATGTGAATGGATTCATCAGTGAAGGCCTTATTCATAGCAAAAAGCAAACAAAAACAAGCAAAGATGAAGAGGCCAAGGAGGGTCTTATTCTCAAAGCGGCTAACTCGAACTGATATAATGAAAAGGTTAGCTATCCCGACGAAGAGTCTTGCATTTCTGCCATTTTTTTGTGTGGAGGTCATGATGCCCTGGAATTGCTGGTTCGGGATGTCGACAATGGTGACTGCTGGACTTTTGTTTGCTCCATTCGCAAGACTGGGGTTTATCAGAAGCCTGTTTTTCAACAGTGTTGGCGAGAATTTGTTGTAGCTAAATGTCTTAATGTTGGTGATAATAAGGTAACATTTTATGAAGAAGAAGAAGAAGAAGATGGAATCAAGATATTTGGCTCCATTCTCACCTTCTTCTCGCTACTGTATTGAGATTGAGAAAACAATGAGGCCTCCCAATGCCTAGAAGAGCTGCTCATCGTTTAGGATTTGCTTTGCTTACATCTTTCAATTCTGGCTGATATGTACCGATACCCATGTATTTCAATATACGGGTTTATCGGTATTTTTCAAATATTTTTTCATATATATATATATATATATATATATTACATGCATATGTATGTTTTTATGCAAATATAAATTTTAAATATTGAATATCTAAAATTTTTAAACATCAAATAGATAAAATAAATGTTAAAAAATATAGTAAATTATTATTAATTATATTCACTAACCTAATTTAATGAACATGTTTTATTTTTAAATATAATTATAAAAAAATAAAAATGATCATGATAAAAAATATTAAAACTGATTTAAAAAATCAAATAAGTGAATTTTTTTTTTTTAAATGAAAATCTTGTACCAACCGGTATTGACCAGTACGAACGAAACCACAACTGAAACGAAATTAAATATTGAGTGTACCAGTTTAATTGAAAAATGAAACGTTTCGACTGATATTACCGATACCGGAATGGACCACCATGCAAAAGACCGAGGGGGTAGTGATAAACAGTGTTGTTTTCAAGTTGAAACTTGGAAAATCATTATATATATTTTAGAATATTTAACACAAAAATGCTTGACTATCCATACTAATCTATGAAGTCGACAGTTTAATTTCCAACAATGATGGTTTCTTGTTGTGAATAATGTCAAATTACAGACAAAAACCACGGAGATCAATTATTCCAACATCCTATACTCATAAGCTATGTTGCTCCGACTTTTCATTTTTTTTGAAGTACCTATGTCTGACATCCCTATCCGATGCATATTCGGATATATGTATGAGGATATAATCCTCCAAAAATCCTCCAAATATATGAAAAAATTTAAAATAAATCAAACATATCCGTGTCAGACACTCACACCTGAATCCGAATAACATAGCTCACAAGTATTGAAAGAAGTTTCATTGTCCCATCATAATTGAAAACAAGGAAAATAACAAGAGCCTAAACCATTATCAGAACCTTCTTTGCCAACTACAGATAATGATAAGGAATAAACAATTTTGTCATTGAATGAGGTAAGAAACATTCAGACTATTCATTTTTCTTGAAATATCAGTGTCCAACGTATATCTGAACATAAGTATGAGCATATGATCTTCCAAATACATGAAAAAACTTTTTAAAAAATTGAACATACATGTATCGGACACATACCCATATCCGACACTCCAATCCGAATCCGAGTAACAAAGCCAATTAGAATGCAACAATACAAACTCTCAATATAGTGTTGAATTGAATGGTAAGAGTGTAAATGCTTTTCATGAGACACACTTAAGTCTTGCGAATGTCAAATATCCAGTATGTCCTCTAGCTTCAGCAGATGGCCGAGCCATGACTGCTGGAGAACTTGGGTTGTCCCTCACACTTACCTCACTTGAAGGCTGCCTCCTCTTGCATGGAGGGCATGCAATGGAACCACCATCATCAGCCTTTGAGCAATCCATTTTCCATTCGCGGACTTCATATGTGCGAAGCAGTATTTCGAAGGTCCTTATATCTGTGTGTTACAAGCACTTTATACGTTAGATAGAGATAGAACATTTCTAAGCAATGTTATTCCGATTCTTCATTTTTTCTGAAGTACCCTTGTCCGACACTCATGTCTGACACATATTCGAATAAGGGTATGGGAGGTATGATCCTCCAAATATATGAAAAACTTAAAAAAAAAAATAAAAAAAAAATTAAGCATATCGTGTCGGACACATACCCGTATCCGACACTCAACCCCCGAGTCCGAATAACATAGCTTCTAAGAAAAGTTCATGACGCTTTAAAAGAAATACCTATGCTACTCCGACTCTTCATTTATCATGAAATACCCGTGTCCGACACATATTCGGACAAAGGTATGGGGGTATGATCCTCCAAATATTTAAAAAAACTTAGAAAAAATTGAACATACCTGTATCCGAGTAACATAGAGAAATACTGCTAGAACAAAATAGGAGAACTAGTTTCAAATAAGCTACCTGTAAAGTCTGATCTAAGAGTTTCACATGAGCGTTGCACTTGTTCGATGCATGGTGAGAAGGAACACAAAATCCCATCTTGTTTCAACATTTTTCGAGCCGAAGGAATGGCCAGCCAAGGTTGTGGTAGGTCTAGAAATACAGAATCAGCCAACCCGAAAAACTCATCTGGAAATCCCTCACCCTGAATATCTCTGACTCCCACAGTGACTAAGGAGCTTATTCCGGTCCTCTCAAAATCTTCTCTGTTAAAGGAGAGAAAAATCATAAACAGATTAGAGAATGAATCATGCAGCCTTCTCTTGCTAACCGGCTCGAAAAAGAATAAAAGGGAAAAAAAAGATCATCCTCACATCTTTCTATAATTGGTTAGACAAGCAGAAACCATATAATCGAAACATACCGAAAAAAAGGAAAAACTAAACTACAGTCCACTGCTTTGCAATTTTTTACATTATAAATGAGTCTTAGGCAAGGTTGACTCTTTCTTAATTTTTCAGTTAAATAAAGTAAAGATTCATAAACTGAGATAATTTGAGACTATGAAGTATCACAGCCTATGTTGCTCCGACTCTTCATTTGTTTTAAGTATTCGTGTCCGGTGCATATTCGGACATGGGTATGGGGATATGACCTTCCAAAGACCCTCCAAATACATAGAAAAACTTAGAAAAAAACTGAATATACCCGTGTCGGACACATATCCGTATCCAACACTCACACCCGAGTCCGAATAACATAGATCACAGCAACAGAATAAAGATCTAAGAATACATCAATCCAAATAGACTTCAGAAATCAAACTAGAACTCAAACTCAACCTAAGCAATTACTAAATCATATTTCATAAATCAAGCTTTGAAACTGAAATTTCATAAGAATGATAAAATAAATATTACACTGCACTCTCACAAATGAAAAACATCTGGCTTACCTAGCTGAGGCAGCCCTCTGTTCATGGAAATCAAATGTATACACATGTCCTGTAGGAGCCACAGCCCTCGCAAGCGAGGTCGTTAAAGATCCACTACCGGTCCCTGATTCAAGAACCAAACAACCAGGAACTATTTCCAAGTACATAATCACGAAACTAATATCCGCAATATAGAGAATCTGAGTCCTGTGACTTAGAACCAAAGTCCATAACTCGGGTGTTGGAGCCAATAGGTAAATAAATCCACCCTTGTTGCTAAACACTTTGGAACCAAAGTGCTTCCCAATCCAATCCGAATGTTTAAACACACCGAAACGATTTTGAAGAACCGAATCCTCACTCACTTTAACAGCCTTCATAGTATCATGCCTCTCATAGACAATAACCAAGTCTCCATCTCTAATGCAACGATTAAAAGATATCTTCTTTGAGGGATCCGTAAGCAACATACTTAAAATATAATATTCTATACGGAACCAATAAAACTAATTACCTGCCAAGACTGAAAACCATATTCAAGGTAAGCTACTATTTATATTGTTATCAGAAAATTTTACTTGCATTAAGTAAAAAGCTTCAATATACGTTTTAGCAATTTTGTTTCTTTTTCTTATGAATTACTCAGATAAATTTGGTCTAATAAGTAATTAAAGTACCAAACTTTACTCCCCAAAAGAAAAAGTACACTCAACTATTACAAGTTTTGGTTTAACATTCACAAGTTTCAAAAAAAAAAAATTTACCACATACCCAAAGTTCCATTAAGAATAAACTATCACATAAAATACATGGAAGACCCAAATTCATGAAAATATTATATATATATATATATATATATACATACATTCAAAGCAGATATAGGAAAAGACAATACTATCAATAATTTCATGAATAGTTAAGCTAGAAAGTTCAGAAGAAAGACTTACTAAAAAGTTATTTTGACTTAGATAGCAATATTTTTCAGAGAGAAAAGTTGTAGAAGGAAGGTTTCAGGTTTTTCAAAGAAGAAGAAGAGGAAAAGGAAAAGAGCATGAAAGCAGCTAAAACCCTGGGCTTTTTCAACTTCCTCTGTTAGCCAAGTAGGGCACTTTGGTGTAGTTTTTCATGGATTTTTACTTGTTGGCTGGAGCTCCATCACAATGTAACCCATCAAACCCAATAAATTTTCAGCCTAACTAGGGTTTGGGCCTCGGTGTAGTTTCATGGGATTGGCTGGACTATCTACGTTAGAGGCTCCAGCAGCATCTACCCATCAGGCTCAATCTGCTTGAAACCCAACTGGATTTTGGACCTTAGTCTAGTTTCCTGGCCCAATATCCATAAAATGTGATTATTATTATTATTGTTTTTTTTTTTTTGGGTACAAATGTGATTAAAAATGTAAAATGTATCAAATAAATGGTATATATATATATATATATTTGAACAAGCAAAACTTTAATCTGAAACTTATTTTTATAAGAAGCACCAAAATCAATAATATAGTATAACAATGTAGGACACCATTTATAATAATAAGGTTAAATTTTACATCTTATGTAAAACATTATTTGTTCTAAGGTTACAAACTTACAATTCAAGATGATGCTGCTGCAACCTAAGCTTAGCTTCATATGTGTTAGATCTGGCAATACATGTATGTTTATCATGTTTTGTTTTGTTTTTTTTTTTTTTTTTGTCAATCATGTAAATATAAACACATGTTAAAATCTTAAACACGAATATTAAATTTTCCATCTGAAAAAAATTTATTTCTGCAATTGAAATAGGTGGGGGAAGGAGGTCTTATCGCTTGAAGCTAAGGTGAGCCAAAACCTTAAGATTTCTCATGCTCTTTTGGCCCTTCACATGGATATATTTGTGGATAAGAAGCCTTTTTCTCAGATTCTCTCTTTTCCCCTTTCATTTTGTTCTTATTATGCCTTTTTTCCTTATAAAACCAGTCTAAATATCTAACACAAATATCTCACAGGCCTTACACATTTTTGCATTTCCTCTCTTTTTCTCAAAATGTACCATAAACATCAATTCCCTTGTTTGCATTGCTAGCCACATGACTACATTAGAATGGTAAAACACCAGATAATTATTTAACTATCTCCCAAAATATTGGGATACTTAGAATCTTTTTGCTTTCTTTGCACATTGTTTGTGACCATTTAAGAGGGTTTTTCAAATCTTTGTAAAAGAAAAATAAAAACTTCTGGTTTTTAAAGCTTTGGGGTGATTTTGTTTTGTAGGTTCAACATATGTTAGAGAGCTGCCTGGTTTTTCACATGAGCAGAGATGACTGTGTCAAAGCACTTGCTAAGCATGCCAAGATTGAACCAATCATCACCCTAACAGGTAAAAGTTTCTCTATAAATCTATGTTACCCAGACTCGGGTGTGAGTGTCGGATACGGGTATGTGTCCGACACGGGTATGTTCAATTTTTTTCAAGATTTCCATGTAGTTGGAGGGTCCTTGGAAGATCATATCCCTGTACCCATGTCCAAATATGCGTCGGACACGAATACTTCAAGGAAAAAATGAAAAATCCGAGCAACATAGCTATTAATCTCTCGACTGCCTGCATGTATATTTGCTGTAAGTGTTTTGACATACTTAAAGCTTGCGCTTTTGCAGTTTGGAAAGAGTTGCTTAAAGAGAACAAGGCCTTCTTTCAAGATTATTTCCAAGCTTTTATCTCCAATGCTGTTCAGCAGTAAGGCCAACAAAACTTTGCATGCTGATGACTAATGCAGTTCAGCAGAGTATTTCCAGGATATAATTTCCACTCAAAAGATGGCTACTTTGAGAAGAAGAAAGCATTGGCGTTGATTCAAATATCAAAAAGATCATCAAAGGCCCTATGAATGAACTTGAGAGATTTAATAAGTGATCAGGAACTTGAAAGATCTCTGCTACAGCCTTCAGAGTTTCAAAATATGAGTAATATTTACTGGTTTCTTTCTGCTTTTAGCCCCTGATAAAGATTGTAAGTCCCTGCTGTTTCAAGCATATATCTATTTTACCCGGACTTCGAGACAAATGCCAGATACGAACAAGTATGTGTTGATAAGAGTGTACTTAATTTTTTTTTAATTTTTTCATATATTTAGACGATCATGTCCGAATATATATCGGATACGAGTATTTTAAAAAAAATGAGGACTCGAACAACATAGGCATATATATACACCAAAGTTGGTAAAATCATTCAGTCCCCTTCTTAATGAATTTCGACTTAGATTCATCCTATTGATTGGGATAATGTACTGTATTTGTTGTAGTATAAACCAGTTCCGTTTCATGTTTTACTTAGCATAACCAGATCAAATTAAGCAATATTTGCATAGCTTTAGTGCCAAAGACCAAGAGCAGATTCTTTTACTTTTATGGTAAAACTGCTGTAAAAATGCAATCACTGACTTCAGCCTTCAAGATTATACTTTTTTTTTTACAAAAAAAGCCACAACATGAAAGTAAAAGAAGAGAAATGCTAAGATTCGAATCTCAGAATTGAGATATATCACCATTTAAAAGTAATAACATGAACAAACTACACTAAGTCCTGAATTAAGATTCATAATATTTTTTTACTTTATAATTTAACCCTTAAATTAACCAGTTTTTAATTTTTACCTTTTTTTATCTTTCTTACCAAGTTTAAAAGTTAATACTTAAATGAACTGCTTGTAACCAAACCAAAGCACCAACTTTGCTGCCAACAAAATCTTCCTCATTCTGACGAATCCAACAAAAAAAAAAAAAATTGTACGAAATTAAAGCAAAAGCAAATTTTCTCTACTTTGTTTGTCTCATGCCATCACCTTAATCTTACCAAAGAGGACCAAAAATGAAGAAGGCTATAAGCTTCCCATCAGTGCATGTAATTGTAACATTGAATTTCCTGTTTTATACCAAAAAGAAAATAGTATTTGAATTTCGGTTGATTATTGGTTCAAAACTTGGACTGAGATCGAAAGACGATAACAGCCTGACAGACTCATATAAGGCAGAAGTCATGAAGAAATAGTAACAGGCTCACAGCGGACAAGTAAGACAAAAAAGTAGACATAAACTCTGTTTCTTATATTTGATTAGGCTAAACTTCATCCAAGTTTCATGCAAACAATACTAAAAACTCAATCGAAAATACTACTAGAAAAGTTAAACCATAATTCAAATTCAAACCATAAACCAAACAGGCAGCAGAACTCTAACCTAAGCAGAAGATTAGGCTAAACTTCATCCAAGTTTTCATCCAAACAATACTAAAAACTCAATCGAAAATACTACTAGAAGTTAAACCATAATTCATATTCAAACCATAAACCAAACAGGCAGCAGAACTTTAATCTAAGCAGATGATTTAGCAACAGCTCCAGCTTCGATTAGCAAAGGAACCAGCTTCCCTTCCTTGTGCAGAGCTGTTGTAGCTGCAAGATATAAGAACCCGGTAATTAATAAACAAGCAGAGATGGTATGAAGAATATTGTTTCGTATATAAACGAAATATGATAGCACAGAGTTTTAAAGGGCATACTGTCACAGCCACCAATGTGTTTCCCGCCAATGAAAACGTTTGGCACAGTCCGCTGACCGGTCCACTCAGCCAGAGCTGCTTGAATTTCACTTCCATCACCTTGAAAATACGGAAAATGAAAGCCATAATCATTGATCCCTTCCTAAGTTTTTACTTTTACAACCAATGTAGCTATATTCTCACTATTTCTTTTGAAAAGAAAGAAGTTAAATTTCAACAAGATAGAAGCTGCGTTTAGCATTAATGTTGGCACAATTTTGAGGCCAAAAGCTGCATTTCATCACACAACAATGCTAAACGGATAAAAAAAATTGACTTTTTGCTATTAAAATTATGGTTTGAACCCAAACCAAGAAGTCAGAAATTTGTGACTTTTGCAGTTCAACCATACTTTTTGAAGATGAAATGATTTTATTACCCTCACATCTCTAAATTTTTATTATTTTATGCATGTCTTTTTAAACATTTCAATTCACCACAACATTTTTTCACAATAATGCCTAAACAATTAAAATTCTTAAACTACATTTTTCTCATCACACTTTTCCCCAAGCTTTTTCCTACAACAATGTTAAACTAGGCCAAAGTTACAAATCAGATCCTCAACTCATATTGACATTAGAAATTTACGAAGGGAACATCTACAGCTACAATCCCATGGGAAGCAAACTGTTTCAATGTATTAAGGAGTTCTTTAATAGATTGAACCAAGATATTCAAATCTCAGATTCAAGATGATATACTCACACCTTCACAATGCCAACAAAAGACAT
Source organism: Fremontodendron californicum (assembly GCA_030761205.1). Taxonomy (NCBI): domain Eukaryota; kingdom Viridiplantae; phylum Streptophyta; class Magnoliopsida; order Malvales; family Malvaceae; genus Fremontodendron; species Fremontodendron californicum. Next base: position 31,326,254 of record JAULJL010000011.1, read on the forward strand.
GCAATCACTTTACAGCTATGTTATTCCGACTTTTCATTTTTTTGAAGTATCCGTGTCCGACACCCGTGTCCAACACATATCCGGACATGGGTATGAGGATATGACCCTCCAAATACCCATATCCGACACTCACACCCAAGTCCGAGTAACATAACTTTACAGGTATTCTTTAATAGCCTTTATTAAAGGTTATGGACTTGCATCCCATTATCTTATAACCCAAACCATACACTTGCATCTTCCAAATCTACTTCTGAAAACATTGGAACCACATAACTCACAATAAAACCAACTTTGCCTTACTGAATTATAGTATCTTTCAAAGCCAGACTCAAAACATCAGAAATACGGCTTCATAGCCATTTGTTAAACACAATGGAGCCATCAAATTTGATAACAGTACTACAGGGTCTCCTATACTACCATTCAAACTGCCCCTCAAACTCAAAATTACTTCCCACATACCAACTGCTACTTTTTCATGTAAAGCTCAAGAAACCAAATAATAATGGCAGCCAGGTTTAATCAACATGATCCGTATCAGTTAATTGATGTTTAATAGAAAGCAAAGTTTGGTTAACCAAAACAAATCTAATTGTTTTAAAAGACTTCCAGTCAAAACGTTGAATAAGTTCCACATCCTCAAATACTACAAAAAATAAATAAAAAAATCTAGATCTGGCAATTTTGAACGACACAGGAAAAATAACTAAAACACGACAAAAACATGAAACGATACAAAAAATAATACAAACACGACACAAATACACGAACGTGTAAAAATCTATATAACAATAATTATTAACATGACAAAATTTATGAAGTATATAAAACCTTGAACACGATTATGACACGGAAAAAAAACACAAACACAACTCAAATACACGGATTACCAAATCTTAAATTAACTTCTTTTGTTTGTGATGTATTGACTATATAAGATTTTTTGTTAGTTTACCTGCAATTCAATCGATTATTTTATAATTGCTTCCTAAAAAAACCAGAACTTTTCCGTATGATGTAATCCATCCCAAACAAAGCCTCAAAACCATTGTTTGATTTTTGTGAAGAGATCAATTTCAAGATACCAAACAGAACCCAATCAGACTAATACTAAGAAAAGTTAAGCAATTAAATTTTTATTTCAAACCTTGAATCACAAAATTGTTCCAAATGAAATCGTACACAGAAAGGAAAAAGAAAAGAAGAAAAGAAAAGAGAAAAGAAAAGAAAAACTAACTTTCCTTGTCGAGCTCAATGGCCTTGAAAGAGGCTCCAAGTTGTTGAAGCAACTGCTTCACAGTCACACAGTACGGACAGTACGACTTGCTGCATCAGCGATTACGTATAAAATACAAAAATTCGTATACGAACGATTAATAATGAACGTAAAAAACTACGTATACCTGAAAACGACGACGGGATTGGCAGAAACGATCTCCTTAGCCTTTTGCAAAGCCATTTCTCTCCTCTCAGCCCTAAAAATTTTATTTGTTTTTGATAGAAGAGATAGCGTGGTGGTATAATGGTATTTAATATCAAGGGAAAATGAGAGAAGAGTGGCGTCGATTACGTGAGAAAGGGAATTAGTCGGCGTTGACGAAGAAGGTTTTGAAAATGATCTGGGCCGTTGATTAGATTCCAATCAAAGGGATTGGTGGGCCCTTTTGGATTTTAGCCCACGAATCGGTTTCTGATTTTTTTCTTTTTCTTTTCTGGTATCTAAATTCAAATCCAATTAAATAAGAGTTAATAGCATATTTTATATTGGTTCTTAAATTTTAAAACGTATCAAATTGATCTTTGATTACAAGTATCATAACAAATTAGTCTCTATCGTTGACTTTTCAGTTACCTTTACTGTAGCAATCAGCTTAGTAACACGTGTTACCATCTGATTGCACCTTATTCCTCCTTTTTTTTTTTTTCCTTTTTCTTTATTTTTTTATTATTTTTTCTTTGATTTTTTAATAAATAAATGTAAATAAATATTTTTTTATAAAACTAATGTAAATAAATATTTATATTTTATAAATTATTTAATTATTAAAAAAATTAATATAAATTATTATTTATCTTTTTTATTTATTTATAAAAAAATAATTGAGAAAATGTTATTTATTTACATTAATTTTATAAAAAATATTTTTTCTTTTTCTTTTTCTTCTTTCTTTTTTTTTTTATAAATAAATTAATTTCGTAAAAATTAAATAATTTATAATTTATAAAATATAAAATATTTATTTACATTCATTTATTAAAAATATATTTTTTACTTTTTTATTTTCCTTTTCCTTTTCCCTTTCCTTTTCTTTTTTTCTTTTTTCTTTCTTTTTTTCCCCTCTTTTCTTATAAAATTAATGTAAATAAAATATTTTTTTATTTTAAAAATTAATTTAAATTATAATATGAATTATTATTTATTTTTATTTATTTACAAACAAGAGAAAAAGGGCAAAGATAAGAAAGAAAAAAATAAAAAACTTATAAATATAAAATAAATATTTTATATTTATAAATTATTTAATTTTTAGGAAGTTAATTTAATTTAAAATATAATATAATATACTTATATATATTGTATTTGTTTATAACGAAGAGAAAAGAAAAAAAAAGGGAAGAAACAAAAAAATAAAATAAAATTATAAAATTAATGTAAATAAATAGTTTTATATTTTTTTCAATTATTTAATTATTACAATATTAATTTAAATTATAATGTAAATTATTATTTAGTTTTTAATATTCATTTATAAAGAAGAGAAAAGGAAGAAACGAAAAAATTAGAAATATTTTTTATAAAATTAAAGTAAATAAATATTTCATACTTTTTAAATTAATTATATTTTTAAAAAAATTATTTTAATTTATAATATGATTTTTTTTTGTATTTATTTATAAAAAAATCAAAGAAAAAATATAAAAAAAATAAAGAGAAAGGGAAAAAAATGAAGACAACTGCTGGAGCAATCAGCTGGTGACACGTGTCACTAGCTGATTGCTAACGGTAAAAGTAACGAAAAAACTAACGGTAGGAACCAATTTGTTATGATGCTTGTAATTAAAGACTAATTTGATACGTTTTGAAATTTAAGGACCAATATAAAATATGCACTATAATTTGAGGACCATTGGTGCTATTAACTCATTAATTAATTAATGTTTTGTAACTTTTGTTGTCAAATGGAGAGAAAGACTAATGCCAAATGGGTGAAAGGATTTCAAAGATTTTTCAAAGAAAAAGACAGAGAATACTAGGCTTGGCTTGATCTGCGATCGATCCCAATCTAGAAAAGAAAGCAGTCACGCAACAAAGAAGAAAAAATAAAGCTTTCAGGTAAATTTGGCCATTTGTCTATGTATGTTATGTTTTGTATTTTTTTATGTCAATCGTATAAATATAACTAAAATAAATTATTAAATGTACCAAAATGTTAAATATAAATATGATATGTATATTGAAAAAATCGTATTAATATTATTAAATGTATCAAAATATTAAACATGAATATGATATGTATTTAAATAAATTGTATTACTTATGTTAACTGTATTTAAATATACCGTATCATATTTATTACATTATTATTTTATTTTATTTTTTTGATAATTTGGGATAAGGGGAAATCAAACCTTGCTCTGCTCTTTTGAGTAAAAGAGCTTGCTCTGCTCTTTTGAGTAAAAGAGCTTGCTCTGCTCTTTTGAGTAAAAGAACATGCATCAATCATTGAGCCAAAAATTTGGGTACATAAAAAAATTATTTATTAAATACATCATATTTGTGTCATATCCAAAATAATTAATGTCTTATTCAAAATAATCAAATCTACTTTCAAATAAACCTGCTCACTAACCGGACAGCCCAACTCGTACTGAACCGAACTTGAACAAAAATATTTATGATCCGAACCGATCCGTCCAGAACCAGACCTGGACAAAAAAAATAAAAATATTTTAGACCCAACCCATGAACACCTCTACTTTCAAACTACTCTCGTTCCTTCGTTAATTGTAGTCAAAGATGGAAAGTGGAAACGTTCAACTAATTATGGATGGTAGCGTTAACTGTTAAAAGAACGTTTTAGTTGTTTTTTTTTTTTGCTATTTATTTTTTGCTTCTTACTTCAATCACATAGGATCTAAAATTTTTAAGCCTTTCATTTAAGGCGAATTTTATTGGTGGGTCAATGAAATGGACACCAATAATCAAATGCTCAAATTGAAAAATTATCAACCATCTGAGATCTGTTGGTAGATTACCGAACTTTTAATTTCAATAACCAAAATTCAATCACTACTAATTGGGTAATTTATATTTTGAATTACTAAATTTAACATTAACTTGCATACAAATCACAAACATTTAATTTCATCAAATTAAATCACTAAACTTTCATTATTAATAAATTAAGTCACTTATACTGTAAATTTTTTTCACCTAAACTACCAATCAAGCATTATCTTAATGAGATGTAAAAAATATATGCATGTTGAATTAACTTTTTTCGTTAAAATTACTCAACAGTGTTAGCATAAGTGACCTAATTGATTAATAATAAAAATTCAGTGATGTAATTTGATGAAATTCAGTGACACAGAATATAAATTACCTCTCCTAACTTCAAATACCAATAAAAAAAAGGGATAGTCAAATGTTATTTGGACCCATGACCAAGTAAAATTAGCAACATGGGCCTTGCTGGATTTATATGCAAACCAATACCACCAATGGCAAAAAAAAGGCCAGTTCAAGAATAGAATCATAATATAAAGTGGGTACGACTTGGAAAATCCCCTACCAGAGGCTTATCGGGAAGGAAGAAGACTTGTTTAACCTTCAATTTTTTTACCAGACTTGTTAGTTCCCAGGCATAGTACATGCACAATAACAAAGATACCAAAACTATGACAGCTTTACGCAGCGTAAAAATATGACTTATTCACCATCCAATGTCAAATGGGGAAAATATATATCAGTTTCATAAGAATGTACATCCAGTGATTCCAAAATGCTTCTGGCATTTGTAAAAAAAAAATGGCTTTAACATTCAGTTTGTGGTTTGTGTCTCATGAAGCAGGCTCATTATACTCGGTTTATTTAGGAACGGCCTGTTGAAATTGCTGTGTTTAAATCAATCTATGCTATCCAGAGTTGGCATTTTTAAATCAAAAGAGAGGCGAATGTGTCCTAACAGAGTACACGGTGCCATCAAAAAAAAAAAACTTCGAACGTTGGAAATTACCTGAATGACAATATAAGTATCTACTTGCACGTGGCCGGTTCCCGAAGCTTCAACTCAAGATTTACCGCAACAGCATCAATGAATTCTTCTGTGTTCAAGTAAAACTCTCTTGAGACCCTGAATTCATAAAAAGTATCTCAGTGACTATAAAGTCATAGCTTATTTTTGGGTTACAAAGAGGTAGTTGGAGGTAAGGAAGAAGAACCATCTGATGAAAGATCACACTGAGGGAGTAAAGTTCACAACAGGAAACACCGACAATGGAAAAATATCATACATCAAGAGAAAGTGTAACATACTTGGGGCCATGGATTAAAATGGCAAGATCTTTGGTCATTTTTCCTGCCTCCACTGTCTCAATGCAAGCAGCCTCCAACTTGTGAACAAAGTCCAGCAACCTTTCATTTTTATCTAGTTTGGCCCTGCAAGAGAGATTGCGCGGAACTTCAAATCAGTGCTACCATCAAGGTTACAAATCTAAAAAAAAAAAAATCAAATCTAAATTGTAAAACAATAAAACAGAAAAGTTAATTTCAGAAGTGATAAACAACTTTGACCAAATTTTTTTGATACATCAATGGAAGGCACAAAAGCATTGTTTATGTATCTGTTACAAATTCTTTATGTAAAATAAGCAGAAAGAAACATGTGAAGGAGTTCATTTAGAATAAATGCTGATCAAATAAAATTCAAAAAGGAAGCTGCTGAATCACTTTACTTTGGATGCAGCAGAAATATGAAATACCTGTGCTCCAGCCCTCTTGTCCATGCAAATATGGAGGCAATACTGTTTGTACTGGTTTCTTGTCCCTTTTGATGAAGCCTGAAATGTCGAGTTACAGTCCCATGAGCTGCCTCAGCTTCTAGTGTCTTCCCATCAGATGACAACTGCAGAATTTGTGATTATAAAAAGATTTTCAATATTCAATGGCCAAAATGAAGAAGCCAATATAAAAAGATGAGAAACAAAGTCATTTGATACAAACCAACACAGAACTCATCAGGCCCAAAGAGCCAAATCCTGCATACAGCAAACAAGTATTTAGACTCCACAAAAGAACTGAGAGAGATCCACTCAAACTTGAGCATTGACTTGTAAATGATTAAGATCAATACCACGAAGAAATATATCCATTTTTCAGTAGGCATTTCAAAAAAATTATATGAATGATTTATTTGATTAAACTATTAGAATCCCTTTCGATTTTTCTTTTCTTTTGTGTCTGTGTGAGAGTCTGGCGGTAGATATTATAAATAATTTAAAGCTTCCATCATAAATGAACCCCTTTTTTTGGTGGGGGGGGGGGGGGGGCAAAAAACTGTGGCCAGCTAATTCAGAAAAGGCATTAAACAGCACCTTGAGCAAGTAGATCACTTTGAACATCTCCATCATAATTTTTGCATGCCCAAACATATCCCCCTTCACTTTTTACGGCATATGCCACCATGTCATCAATTAGTCGATGTTCATACCTAGACATAGAATCAATCAAATATTTAAAAATATCTAAACAGAAATCTTAAGCATACTTCACTAAAGGAAAAAACAAACCATATAGAATGTTCTTCAAACTTGTCCTTCCAGTTTTGTTCATACACCTCCTGGAATATGTCCTTAAACCTGTAATGGACTTCCTAAGATGAGCATTGTGCAGTTCTTCCGCAAATGAAAAATCAGACTAACCTTGAATAAAGAAAGAGTCCAAGATATAAGGACATTTGGGGAAAAGCGCAAATTAGAAAAGAAAATATTACCTGCCATCATACTTCTTCAGAATAGTGTTCTTTGTGCTCAGGTAAAGAGGCCACTTCTTTGAAAAAGCCAATGACATAGATGACTCAGCAAAAGCATGAATCGACTGAAAATCACACAATGATTTGTTAAACTAATTAATCAAAAGAATGCTCCACACATCATGAATAGTGGGTGGTTGCGTGTACACAAACTTATACATGTGGATATATCTACATATGCGCTGTATATTTACATATAATACGTAGATATATGTATATAGGAAAAAAGAAACAAAAAAAATTACAAACCTCATCAATGTTATACATAGCAAGTGCTACGCCAGGGCCTTTAAAATTATAGACATCAAGCTCCACTGGTTTGTCTCCACCTTCTGGGACTAAGAAAGAGAAAAAGACAGCATGCAGCAAAGAATTAGAATTTTAAGAAATAAGATTTTCCAGCTTAGTTACATGGCACCATGCCAAGAATGATGGTTAATCAGCTTACCAAAAACCATCTTAAGCTTTCCTGGTCCAGTAATTACTGTATCAGTGGCACGATACTGATCACCAAACGCATGTCTGCCAATACATATGGGTTTCTTCCAACCTATAACAGGGAGAAAAAGTTCACAGCAGCTTTCACAACATTTCAGTTACATTGCTACAATGTGAATAAATCATTACCGGGAACAATTCTTGGTATATTCTTGCATAGGATAGGTTCACGAAAGACAGTACCTACAAGAAGAAGCAACCCTTCAATTAGGAAACACTGAAAATACAAGGAGAAAACATCTTATAAAAAAGTGGGAGCACTACAGCGAAGCATCATAATTTATCTGATTTAAATACTCATGATATTTATAGATGATTCAAAATCTTGTTTCAGCACATATCCACAATGACAGCCTATGGAAGATAAACCTTTCAAACTTCAGGATACTATTTAAACAACTAAAAGGAAAATCAAATCAATCCATGCATGGCAATCATTCAAAATGTATCCCTGAAATGAAAGGTACACAGGATATTATTATGAAAGAACCATTTAAGATGTTTCTAATAGTGCCATTAGGACTTCTCCACATAGATTTCAGCCCAAATTCTTTGACTCTTGTCTCATCTGCATAATCAAACATAACCTGACTTTAGCATTATATAAAGCTGAAAAAGAAAAAAAAAAGCAAAAGCATCTCCTTAGATACTTGCTATAAATAATAAGGAAATACATCAATCTACAAGACTAGTAAAACTTAAAAAAACACAATGACTAACCAGGAGTTATTGTTGCACATTTGATAGCAACATTATACCTGAAAGAGATAAGGACATTCTTTACAACTGCAAGCTTTAAGTGCGAATAAAGAAATTAGAAACCATAAAATTCTTCAAAACTTCAAGCCTTCACTTTCCTCAAGGACCTCAACTATTGCAAAACCTTTTTGCTTAAACGATAGAAATTCTTATTCTTCCCAAATCCCAACCAAAAAAATCCACCATATTCTATTCAGATGCTAAAATAAGAACTCTCTGTACAACTCACTCTTGAACCACCTAAACCTACGCAAAGCTCTTTCAATCATCCAGCTTCAGTCCAATTACTCATCAAAGCACAAAATTGCCATATTAAACATTTTACTCTTTTTCTCTATTTCTTTCACTTCATACAACCCGTCTCAAGTCTCAACAAAACTATATCAGAATTCAAAGAATTTAAGAATTAAAACATTCATCAATCGTCAGAGTACTACAATTTATTTTATCTATTTACAAATGGATGAATGATAATGTCTCTTTCAGTGGCCTCATTATGTTAATAATGCAATTCTAGAGACCCAAGTTTTTTCATCTCATGTCGAGTATACTATCTATTGAATCCAGTAGTTTTTTTCAAAATAATAATAATAACTGAGCAATGTTCATGTCCAAAGAGCCTTGAGCAAAGACTACTTACTCCAGAGCTGCTTCAGCACTTTCAACGGTAACTTTGTCGTCAGTCGCATCCCGATTCAATATCCCTAAATCGAAGTATTTTATGTCCAAATTTAGATAAGGAGATATAAGCTGCAATTAAACAAACAAGAACTCAGTAATAAGTATTAACTACTAATTATTAATAATAATTCTTGAAATGTGAGCAAAATTTTTAAAAAAAAAATCATGAAATAGATATCCATACTTTGTCTTTTATCATACTCCAAATAATCCTCGTCATTTCATCACCTAATTATCACAAAAATGTAACAGTAATTAAAATTAAAAATAAGTAGAAAATAAATAAAACAAGCAGAAAATATAATTCCAAAACATTCTCATCTGTCGCCGTTTTTTTCAATTGTCTTACCGTCCATTTCGACGATCGGGTTTTGAACTTGAACTCGATCGAATCCGCTGGAAGAAGCGAAACACCGAAGGGAAACGGCGCGAGGGAAGTGAGCGGCGAAAACGACTCGGTTGTTAAGAGCTCCATTGCCGAAGAGTCTAGAAGAAGAACAAGAAGAATAAGAGAGAAGAAAACTAGGGCTTTTGTTTCTGAGAGCGAGAATCGAAGAAGAAGAGGAAGAGAGCATGGTAAAGGCTGGTGAAGACGAGATAGTGCTGAGTCGGAGAGCGAGTTTTAGCATTTTCTTTTACTGTGAGTTTAAATGACGCTCTCGCTTTAAAGAGACTGGTTTGCCGTTTTGGATGGTTTATTATATTAGGGCTTGTTTGGCAAGAGAAATGTCAAAGAGCGGCTTTTGGGTATTCTCATCCAACGGCTAGGAATAGCTAATCAAATAAAGAAAATGACTTAAAATTGGATTAATCAAAACATCAAATTTAGTTGAATTACAAATTTTTTTATGAATTATTATCTTATATATTGACGGTAGATTTTTTTAACTTTTATACGATTTATATTTGTAAAATTCATCATCGAATTTAACAATATAATCGTACTTAACGTGCACTTAAAGTTTCGAATCGATCCGATATTCTTATCATATCGATTAATAATACTGTCTTTTTTCAATATATATTTAATGGTTGAAATTTTTTACGCCGGAACGAATAACTAAATATTTTTAATTTACTCGAAACTCGACGTGCATTATCTACGCAAATAGAACATGAAATACGACAGTCAGATTACAAAAATATATGAAAAATTACGAAAACGTGTAAACCCTGCTTGTGAAATTAAAAATATCCACAATCAGTGTACAAGATAATAATCTATTCTTTTAGTTTCTGAACAAAATAATAATAATAATAATATTAATAATAACAAAATCGAGTATAATCAAGTCAAATTGAAATAACTTCATTAATTTTTCAAATCAAGCTACTCTAATTTAATCTAGTTTTTTACTAACTAAATTTAAGTTTCAACCTAACACTATGTTAGTTTGGCTTCACTTGATTTTAGCCTTAGTTAAATAGACATGCTTTCATGTAATTACCTTACTTGTTTAAGACTCCGATTAATATCGAAGTTAGCACAATTTTTTAGATCAAAAGCTATGATCGAATTTTTATGTTAATGGTGTAATATATATATTTTTTTTACGGTTGAAATTATAATTTTGTAAATAAAAATAAAATAAATCAAAATTTTGATGCTTTTATGATTTGGATGATTTTTTAATTTTATTATTTTTATATTTCTAAATTTTTATTATTTTATATATATATTTTTTTATATTTCAATTCACTACAATATTTCTTCACGTCAGTATTCTTGAGCTACATTTTTAAAAAGTATTTTTTTAATGGTAACTAACCCAATGTATCTTTATATCAAATCAACTATCAAGAATCACTTAATTACTCTAATTTTTAATTATTAAATATGATTAAGGTTTTACTTACTGTTTGGCAGAGTAGATAAAAAAATTGAAAGATGGAAAAAAAAAAGAAGGTGAAAGGGTCAAAAAAAAAAAAACGGTTTTAACCATCAATCCAACTTTTGTTGGATGGATCAAGTTGATAGAATACAAAAGAATGTAAAATCCTTTTTTTTAAGTTTAAATTATTACCTTAACAATCATTTTGTAACTTTTGTTAAATTTTTAGGTAGTATTTGGTAGTGCAGTGTATAGATTATAACTTCTCCATATAGTAAAAAGAAAATAGTTCTCTATAAATTTATGTAAAAAAAAACCTTGATTTGTAAATTTATCTAAAAAAAGTTGTAAATGTAAATTTAAGATATTTATCCAAAATTTCACTTCTCTGTTAACTTTACATTTGAAAATTTGTATTATAAATATTACTATATTCTCCTTGTGAAAGCTAGTAAACTGTTAATTACGATAATAATAAAAATTACTAATGTTTTGATTTTTTTTTTCGTTATTTGTATAAATATAATAAAAATTATTAAATATATTAAAATTTTGAATATAAATATGATATGTATATTATATATGTCATGTTAATTATGTTTAAACTTGTTATTTTTTATCAATTAAATATGTTATATAATATCCAAAATTATAAAATTTACCATAAAAAAATTCACGGTCAAACCCGCAAAAAATATTTTTACCAAAAAACGTTGCGCCCAAAATGGTAAAATACATCTCAATACACCAAATCAAACCCTAAAACCCTTCCATTTTTTGCCACTAAAGCCACCGGTCTCCCCTTAAACCCTAAACCCTTAAACCTCCCCAGAAAAATCAAAACCAAACTCCTTTCTTACTCCCATGGCTATGTTCTCACTAGCAATCAAAGCTCGAGCTAAAGCCAACCCGATCCTAACATGGCGAGCCCTACATTTCCGCAACATCTGCAACGGCCGTTTCGGTTTAACCACGTCGAAGTCCGACCCGCCTGACCCACATGTGGCAGGGACCAAGTTTCTTGAGTCGTTTAAAGAAGAATTCGAAATTGGATCTCGGGTAATTTCACTTGAAACGGGTAAAATTGCTCGTTTTGCTAATGGGGCTGTGGTTTTGGGCATGGAAGAGACCAAAGTTTTGTCCACTGTTGCTGCCGGTAAAGGCGACGCTGTTCGAGACTTTTTACCGCTCACTGTAAGTAATATAATCAATCTTTTTTTTTTTTATTTAAATTTGGGGGTAATTTTAACATCGTCAATGTTTTAGGGTTTATTTTGGGGTGAATTGTAATCTTGGCTCATTGTTATTAAAATATGTCCAGTTCCAATATTAAGGTTCTAATTCTAAGTTTGCTTAAGTAGTTAGGTTTTGTTTGGTTTGTAATTTTCCTTTTTGTTTTTTGCTATTTATCCTTTGCTTTTAGTTTATTTTTTTATCTTTTGCTTTTCACTTTCTATTAAAAAAACAAAAAACAAATAGCAAAAGCATCAACCTTAGTATGTTATTGAAGAATGTTTCTCTAATTATAGGAGAAAGAGCAATTTATTGGTTTTTAAAGGGTTATGAAAGCTGGGTTTGTAAAATTGATTTGGTTGTTATTTGTTTATTACTGTTTGGTTTTTGCTTCAGCAAACTTTGTTATACAAAGTAAACAGTAGAAAGTAAATTTATGATGAAAAAATGACTAAAATTGAACACCAAATTTAACATAGTGGTTCATATAAAAGTAAAACCGTGCATTTCCTTATATAGAAAATTATTTTTTTAGTTCTTACCAGTGTTGTCAAGGGCGCAAGGTGCACTCTAGGCGCTAGAACCCTTATATTGCCTTGGCGCAAGGCTAAAAAAAAACGCTCGCATGAGTGAAGTAACGCGCAATATGTATATATGTGTTTTTGAATGTGTGTCTATGTGTGTGTGTCTATATATATATATAATAAGCTTAAGATATATAATTATGATAATAAACTCTAAAAAGTGGTCCAATTTATCTACAAAACATGCAACTTTTATTTTGCCCAATATGCATGATTTCCTTATAGTCCCATGTCTGATGTTGAATACTCAAATATTGAGAAGTAGAGAGTTTGATACTATCCCCTTTCTTACAAGTAAAGGTATATCTAATGAAAAAAGTTAAAATAAAAGAAATTAAAGAGAACTTCAACTTAGGTGGGCTTTTTTCACGCCTATTGCCTTACAAAAAAGCGCGTCTAGACGCATTAGGCGTGCGCTTGATCAAATGCGCCTCGCCCGAAAAAGTCTGAGGTGTTTTTGTTATCTAACACCAAGGCGTAGGCGTGCCTTGACAACACTGGTTCTTACAAACTTTTATTTTCTGATTTTGCTTCTAAACCAAGTTTTTGCTTTTTGATCTTGGAAGCAAGAACAAGTAGCAAAATTAATGAAAAATGGAGTCTATTAACTATTGATTCGCAGTTTGATTTTTCATGGATGGTAGACATCTCTTGCTTGTATGTTAGGATTGGCTACTATGTGGTCTCATTGGGATTTCCTTCTTGTAAGGTTGATTATCAAGAGAAACAATTTGCTCAAGGTGCGATTCCAAATACATTCATGCGGAGGGAGGGTGCTCCAAAAGAACGTGAACTTTTGTGTGGTCGTCTCATTGATAGGCCCATACGGCCTCTTTTTCCTGCTGGCTTTTACCATGAGATCCAGGTGTGTGTTACTTTTCAGATTCAAATATGTACATATATATGTATTTCAAATTTTCATTTGATTGACATCGCTGGATTCAATAGGTAATGGCAAGTGTTCTTTCTTCTGATGGCAAACAAGATCCAGATGTGATGGCAGCTAATGCGACATCTGCTGCTCTTATGTTATCAGATATTCCATGGGGTGGACCCATTGGAGTGGTACGGATAGGGAGAATTTGCGGGCAGTTTATTGTTAATCCAACTATGGATGAGGTATTAACATAAGCTTTTGTTTAGTTACGGATGCTGATTTAGGTATCTCTTCTATGATTATCACAGCCACAGGTAGTCTTAGGTCAAGTGTAGAGTTTGACTCAATTGTAATTGCCAACTTACCTATTGTTTTCTATATATGGTAATGAGTTAGTCATTAGGTGCTCATCATAAAGGTATCTCATTGCAAAGTTCTTGCTTATGTATGAAATGTTTAGTTTGTAATTGTTAATTCATTGTGTTTATCATCTTTTTACTCCCTTTAAAGTATATCATCAGGTTGGAACTTATTGGAACGCTGGCTAATTAAAAAGGGGTATTGTAGGGGGAAATAAAGCTGATCTCAGTGGCATGTGGTTACACCAATTTTGTAATAGTAGTTTGTTTATTCATTCAGGTTTACTCATACTGCTATGTTTTCTTAGATTCTGGAGGACTGTCAGATATGCTATTATTATAGTTGGTGTATGGTGGGATGGTGCTTTCGATGTATTCATTAAGGGCTGTATATGTGGAATGCAACCCCTCTTTAGGGGTCAAGATTGCTTTGAATGTTTATATGCACTGTCAATTTTCCCCCCTGAAATCTGGATTATTTTTTCTTTAATTTTCCCTCAGTTGACGTTCCCTGATATTTTCTTTCTATTCCTTGTCTGCATTTGCAGAACAATGGTTTTATCTCTTTCCTAGTTTGTTATCATTTCTTGGGTTCTACTCTGGTCTCACCTTGACAGTCCTTTGCTACAATGTTAATGTGTCATGCACACAATGTGATGCAGGAGCATCGACTTTAGTATAATTACTTATGCTTATTTACTTAGTTTTATTTATTTACTTAGTTTTATTTTAAGTAGATTTCTTATGCTTTTAAGTATTTATTTAGGTCATGTGATAGGCATGTGACTTTTAATAATTAGGGTTATTATAAATACCCCAATTTAGGGTAGCAGCCGACAGCTTTATGATTGTTATTATCAGAGTTTTAACTCTTTCAATAAAAGGTTTAGCAGATTTAAACCTAAACCTAGCGTCCTTCTCAATTAATTGCCTACTCTTCCTAATTGTTTACTGTTCAAGATCTTACCCTGCATCAAATTGGTATCAAAGTAAGAGGTCTCGGGTTCGAAACTCTTCCAACGTGGGTGTGTGATGCAGGAGCATCCTAGGTGTGTACCCATCACCCCATGTTGATGTGGGTCCCGCCCCGATTGATTGAAACCCTGGGCTAAGGGTAAAGGGATTAATTTTCCTCCTCCCATCAGCTATAGCTTTTGGGACAAGTGGTAGATTGCCCTGCATCAATTGGTATCAGAGCAAGAGGTCTCGGGTTCGAAACTCTTCCAGCGTGGGTGTGTGATGCAGGAGCATCTTAGGTGTGTACCCATCACCCCATGTTGATGTGGGTCCCGCCCCGATTGATTGGAACCCTGGGCTAAGGGTAAAGGGATTAATTTGCCTCCTCCCATCAGCTATAGCTTTTGGGACAAGTGGTAGATTGCCCTGCATCACAATGTTAATTGTTGTTATTTAGAGAGAAAAGTTGTTATGAGATTGTCTAACCTATATTGAAGTTGTAAGCTTTGTAAATCTGCAGACAATTACACTTGATCTGTCACTTTTCCTTATTCTCTGATCAGTGCTTATTTGGTGTGATTCAGCTTAGTTTAAGTGATCTCAACTTGGTATATGCCTGTACGAGGGACAAAACCTTGATGATGGATGTGCAAGCTCGTGAAATCACCGAGAAAGATTTAGAAGCTGGTTTAAGACTGGCTCACCCAGAAGTGAGTCATAGGCTTGTCATAAACTTTTGTTGTATCTATCAATTAATGGAAAATGCCATTAAGATGGTTTATTGATTCAGGCAGTTAAATATCTTGAACCTCAAATCAGACTGGCTGCAAGAGCTGGCAAACAAAAGAAGGAATACAAATTGTCCATGGTCTCAGAGCAAATCTTTGAAAAAGTCAGAAACATAGCAGAAGCACCAATTGATGCTGTTTTTACCGATCCTTCCTATGGCAAGGTGAATACATTTCTCCTTTGTTCTCTTCTTTCGTACTTGATATGTATATGTGTATTTATAGATACAGATGCATTAGACTTACTTCTTTTTGATGTATTCTTGAGTTTCATGCTGTGGTAATTTTTAATAATATAGTTTGAACGTGGAGAGGCTTTAGAGAAGATAACACAATATGTAAAAAGCGCACTTGAAGAAGAATGTGATGAACAAAGCTTAAAAGTTCTGCCAAAGGTTGTGGACACTGTCAGGAAAAAGGTGAGCTGTGGATAAAGCTGTAAAATGAATTACTTCTTTTTTTGGCTTAACAAAAGATTTGATCACATAACAAAGTATAACCATGGCATTCTCTGTGATCTTGAGCAACCCATAAGTTTATGACAAGAAATAGATGGGAAATTAAGGTTACTACCTCAAAATTGAAACCAGGGGGTTGAAAATTGGATGATTTTGTTACTTCACCCTTATATTTTTGCCTATCCTTGTTCCTAAACTTCTTGAAGTTGGCATAGCTCAAGTTGAATAAAAATATCAGGTTGTTCGCAAAAGAATTATTTCTGAAGGATCTAGAGTTGATGGGAGACATCTTGATGAAGTTAGGCCAATATACTGTGAGGCTGGCCTTTTGCCTATATTGCATGGATCTGCTCTTTTTAACCGTGGAGATACTCAGGTTAAAACACATTTTTCCTTGTCTCTACATCTAAATATGTTTAGGCTTGATCTTTCTTTGGACTGAGGCTTATATTTGATGTTTTGTTTCAGGTTCTTTGTACTGTGACACTTGGAGCACCTCAAGATGCTCAACGCTTGGACTCCTTGGTTGGTCCCCCAACAAAGCGCTTTATGCTTCACTATAGTTTTCCGCCATTTTCTATCAATGAAATTGGTAAACGAGCTGGCCTGAACAGACGTGAAGTAGGGCATGGTAAATCAATTTTCTTAATCATCATAAAATATGTACGTGCATGTATGTAAAAAAGTTCTACCCATTTAGATGAGGTTTGTGCTTGTCTCTTTTGTTACCTTTTCCATAGGAACTCTTGCGGAGAAAGCTCTTCTTGCTGTATTACCTCCTGAAGATGATTTCCCATACACTGTTCGCATTAATTCTGAAGTCATGGCTTCAGATGGTTCAACATCAATGGCTACTGTTTGTGGAGGTATCCTTTTCAAGCTGTAATAAGTCATCTTCTTAATATATGCTCAGGTTGTCAGTTGTGTGTGGATGGATCAGTAAAATTTATTTCCTCTAAACTATAAACTAATCATGTTTTAGCCTGATGGCGTTTCCTAATACAGGCAGTATGGCTTTGATGGATGCTGGCATTCCATTACGAGAACATGTTGCAGGTGTTTCTGTGGGTCTTGTTACCGATGTTGACCTTGCAACTGGTGAAATTAGGGACTATCGTATATTGACTGATATTTTGGTGAGATGTTTTTACTTGACCTATTTTGACATATTGCTTATGTGACAAATCTTTTGGTTGCTTTTATTTTATTGAAAAATAAAACCTTCAACAGATGTTAGAAACCAACACTTGTCATTATTCTTCCTTTGATTATGTATGTAGTACTTGTTGTCTTTATTCTCTTATTTACTTAATGATGCCTCTACTTATTCTTCCTTTGATTATGTATGTAGTACTTGTTGTCTTTATTCTCTTATTTACTTAATGATGCCTCTACTACTATGGACTAAGCAGTTAGTTATATGGTTCCAAGGTCCTGTTTTTAAAAGATAAGTACTTTTGTGACCTCAATAATTGTGAAGTTGGTTGGTAGAGTTTATTAAAACAGTGATCTCTCTAGGGTCTGGAAGATCATCTGGGAGACATGGACTTCAAGATTGCTGGGACAAGGAATGGAGTTACAGCAATTCAATTGGATATAAAACCTGCTGGAATTCCTTTAGATATAATATGTGAGAGTTTAGAGCCTGCGCGTAAAGGACGCCTTCAAATCCTTGATCACATGCAGCAAGAGATTAGTGTGCCGCGAACTCAAGCTGATAGAAATTCTCCTCGACTAGGTTCAAATCCTGATATGTTTGTTAGTTTTTGGTTTTGCACTTAACTAGCTGAGATACTCTGCAACAATTTATTTTATACTTTCACTGAAAATATATGCTTTGTGATGCAGTTACATTGAAGTTTAGCAATGATGCTATTCGGCGATTCATTGGGCCTCTAGGTGCTATTAAAAGAAAAATTGAAGAGGAAACAGGTGGGTGTTGAACTTGAAAAACATTTTACATTTGGTTGGGGAGGTAATTTGATTGTGATTGAGTTTTTGATCATTTCCCTTATGATGGTACTCTTAGTGGAATAATGTTATGAACAATTTTCTTAATTCACAATGCTTTTCTTCAAGGAAGTAACATGGGTTCATATATCCTCGCAATTATTTCCTTTCTAGTTACCAGTCATTGAGGATATAGATTTTCACCCTTCATATTGGATATGAAGATGATTTATTCTTTGTTAGACTCAAGCATCAGTTTGGCAGCCGTGAAAACTATATTTGTGCTGCAGATTAAGTATATCTTTTCTATCATGGATGATTGATGGACGTGTTTTGTGCATACTTTGCTGATTTACATTTTATTGCTGCAAATTATAGTTGTATATGTTCATTTACCTATCATCATTCGTTCAATAACCATGTTAATGCTTTTCAAAATTCAGGTGCGCGGATCTCTGTAGGTGATGGAACAATTACTTTAGCTGCTAAGAATCAGGCTGTGATGGAGAAAGTGCAAGATAAGGTATTCGTAGCATTCCTTATTTTAATTGACGTCTGATATTCCTCTAGTTTGTTGTAGATCTATGCAAAATTTTTTATACTTATTCATTGTCTTTATTACCTCCAATTCTTAAAGTCATTGAAGGCTTTTTTGCAAATTTAATGTACTATAATACTGGTAATCACTTTGACCAACTGAAAAAGTACATAAATTTCTCGGGGACTGGGGATTAGTTTTCAAATTTAAATGCTTTGAACCCTTTGATATGTGCTGCTTGAATAATTTCTATCTCATTGTTACCACTAAAATAAACCTCATAGATAGAATCTGAATTTTCTTTCCATGCATGCCAGGCATTAATTTTGTCCATCTTATTCATCTTGCTGCTAGTTTATAAGAGTATGAGCTTGCCTGTTCATCATGCTTTATTCTAATTAAGTGCCTTAAGTAATCCTTTGTGCATTACAGGTTGATTTCATAGTTGGCCGTGAAATTGAAGTTGGAGGAATCTATAAAGGCATTGTGGCATCAGTCAAAGAATATGGTGCCTTTGTGGAGTTTAATGGTGGACAGCAAGGTCTGCTACATATTTCTGAGTTGTCACATGAACCGGTAGGTGATAAAACAGTAGTGGTAGCTTGGAGTAGTGCAGTCCTGTTGATTTTATCTATCACTTTCTTTTTCTGAATGCCCTTTCTGATTCCTATGTTTTGGCTGCATTTGTTTCTTATCCGTTTTTTGGCTCATGTACATGGTTGCTCAGAGTTTTGGTGTTTTATTTTAATTTGAAGATTTGCAAACTTGTTGCATTTTGTTTTGTTCTTAAATTGGATCGCTATTTAATAATAAGAATTCCCAATAGGCATGCATCTGATAATCAGTTGTTTTTATCAGCCAAGATCATGAAAAATTTCAGAAACAGATGATAATGCTTCAGGAACACACAAAATGCTTGATTATCCTTATTAACAGTTAATAACTAGAGTATGTTATGTTTAGGGTTTAGGCGTGTTTTATATGAACTGTTTATTTCACAAAGCTTTTACGTAAATATTGAAGGCCACACAAAACTTGTATTTATCCTTTCATCAGGTGTCTCGGGTTTCAGACATGGTGTCTGTCGGCCAGCAACTTTCTTTGATGTGCATAGGGCAAGATGTTCGTGGTAATATCAAATTATCTCGTAAAGCAACTTTACCTCGGCCTGAATCTGAGACAAAAAGTGTAGTTGAAGGATCTGCTCCTGTTACTAAAGAAGCACCTAATATTTGGGCATCACTTGAGAATGTGTCTAATGGAGAACAGCAGAAGTCTACTCTAGAGGAGTTGCCCCTGAGCAAAAAGGAGAATACTGCATCAAACCCGTCTGCCTCTTTACCACCAACAGTATTAATTCGAAGTGCTGCTGAGTGTGATGAGGAAGAGAAATCTGCTGGTTTGAGTAAGACTTCCAAAAGTGCACCTAAACGAAAGGGCACTTTGAAAACGGATAATAAGCTGAAAACAGTCCAGTCTTCCGATAACAAGCCTGATTCGACTCTCAGCAGTCTGTTATCAGAATCCTTATCTCGAATGGGAAGGGAGAAAGAATTATTTTCTGAAGATGAAGATGAAGGTGAGAATGATAAGGAAACTGATGTTAAGACTCCTATGACACCTCAAAAGCTGAAGTTAGGAACAAAGGTTACTGCCAAGATTTATCAAATTCGTGCACGTGGTTTAGTTCTTGATTTGGGTGGTGGAATTCGTGGCATGTATAGGTTTGAGGTACGTATCCTTTTGTCTGCTACTGCTGTTTTACTAAAAGGTCTTGTCTCTTTCCATGCTACCACCCTTTGTCCAAATATGACCTTTTATTATCATTTTTTGACTGGCTGTAATTTATTCTTATCATCTGTATTTCAGTGCTAATGTTTTAAGACCTTTCCATTTTCTTGATAGGTGCTCTATCAACTAATTGGATAATGATTTACGGCTTCTTTATTATTTAGTTTACCCTGGCAAGACTTATCTAGCCTGCCACAGGTCCAGGGATGACACTGTGATTACGGTTTTTATTAATGCTAAAAGAAAAGGAAATTTCTGCACTAGGCGTCTTATCATTTTCGTTCCTTTTTCTATTTTTCCCATATAAACACTTATTTTTGGAAAAACATGGATGCCACACATAGATAGGTAAAGTTTTCAGTAGCATTTACTTTTGACACATGAATGCTCACCCAGCCTGACCTGACGATCTTCCTTGCTATAGATCATCATGTCCACTCATCCTCTTTCCCAAGTCATTGAAATTCACAAAGGAAACTACCTACTAGTGGAATTCACCGATCTGCTTTATCCCGATACCCTGTGATCTCTTCTCTCTCTTTTAGTAATTGTTTGATTAATTTAGGTCTTGTTTCTAATGTCCAAGTCCATCTCTATAAAATTCTGATTGGGATGGATATTTGAGTTTTATGAGCATGCATTTGCATTTATTTGCTTCTCTTGCATTCTGTTTGAGAAAGTTCTTTATGTGTTTTATATGTGTCCTGCCCATCATTATGTCTGTGTTATTTACCATTTTCCATTATTATTTTTTTTCTTTTTTGATGCGTTTTTAAGTTATAATCATCTTCAATAAATCATTTTGATGGAGTTGGATGCTTGAATCAAATTAACTTTTGACTTTAATGGTTCTTATCGTTTTATTGCAATAATAACTTACATAATCTTTCCGGTTTATTGGTTTCCTTTATACACACAAGAGCTCAAGAGAACAATTTTTTTTTTTCTCGAAAATCTATAAGTTGTGGTTGCTGGTGCGAGTATATTCCCTCCAGCCTTGGAATTCTCTTAACTTATTTTCATTTCCTTGCAGCCCAATGGTGAAAAGGAGTTTAGCGTAGGCAATGAGTTGCGAGTCCAATGTTCGAGTTTTACAAGTAAAGGTATCGCAGTCATGACTTTGTTGGATGAAGAATGATAAGCCACATTGACAGTCCTTCCTGGGAATAATGTCTTGTAGATGGTGACGAGATTGTGTTCGAAGGATATCCGTGTTCCAGTGACCGAGCATTATTGAATTGTCGACGCTGTTATGGTGAACAAAAGCATGCAGTGAGAAGGCCTGTGCATCTATGTAATCTGGTTTAGAGATATAAAATTTACCCAGAATCGCTTGAGGAAGCTTAATCTATGGAAATGTCGAGAATGCTACTAGCACTCGGTGGGAAACCAGCTGTACAAGCAAAGGTTAGCCTTACAAACTGGCCACTGGGCGAAACCATCATACTTAAAATGCATGAGACATGGTTTGCACTCTTTTAACCTCATGGATTTTGATAATTGGTAAGCTTCTTATCTGGGAATTTGTTGCTATAACTTTTTTTCTTACCCAGCTCCTAACCAGATTAGGTTCATTGATTCTGCGGTCGAATCCTTCATTGATGGTTTATAATATTATGAATCGAGTATAATAATGGTTGTAACTTGTAATCAAGGTTATCCGTACCATATCGGTAATGATGGTATCGGTCGGTATGTATTAATTTTGAAAAAAATCAGTACGGTATAAGTATTGTACCATCTTGATTTTTGTTTTGTTCCGTATCGACTTGTATCGATTGATCTAAGATTTTGATTTTTTATAAAAAAAAAAATTCAAAATCTTTTTACTTATTTGATTTTTTAAATTAATTTCTATTTTTTTCCTCTCATAACCATTTTTATTTTTTTATAATTTCATTCAAAAATAAAATATTTATTAAATTAGGTTAATAATAATGTATTATATTTTTTTATATTTTTTTCATCTATTTAATGTTTAAAATTTTTGAATATTAAATATTTATAATTTTAAAAATTTATATTTACATATAAATATATAGATATATATGGTGGATGTATTTTTGCATGTATATATAATATTATATATATATATATATATATATATAAAATGTTTTAGGAGGATACACATGTAAATGGGTAAAATTTTCAACTCTAAGAGGGGAAAAAAAGATCTCCTGTTGTCAGTAATTACATATTCTGTCTAGGGTCTTCTTACTTCACCTTGTGTCCAGCCCTCCATCTGCCTACTCACACTTCGACTTGGTCATGGGTAGCGTCGCAATTCGAATTTTTTTTTTCTTGTCTAGATCCATATTTGGATACGTCTGGATCAGCTCACGAGTCTGAATTTATTGTTCATAATTAATAAAAAAATATTTTTATAATTAAATTTAAATATATTTTTTAATCTATGAATAGTGATTCAGGTTTGGTCGGGCCGATCCGAATCAAAAAATTACTTGTCCAAACCCGACTCAGTACAGATCGAATCAAATGAGCTGTTCGACCCATGAACAGGTTTCCGGTCACACCATTCAACCCTTGCTTTCTTTAATTAAAACCTGGGCTCTTAGCTGAGAAGAGCTTTAGCTTAGACAGTTTGGACTACAAAGGTTTTGAGTAGAGAGACTAGAAACCAAGACATAATGCTCTGATCTTGTATTAAGAACTGCCAATCCTTCTTTCTCTCTGATGTTTGTGCTACAACTGCAACCACTATATATTATGCACCCTTATATACAGCCCTTTTTAACTGCCTGCTCGGATGATGCCAATGCACGTTTTATCGAAAAGTCGAAAAGGACTATGCTACAGCATACAACATCCTTGAAATCCAGATCATTTCCATAAGTCAGGAAAGGTGAGAGTGTCAGAGAATATAAGCTAAGGAGCTATCAGAGCAGTCGGTCGGTTCGGTAAAAAAAAAAATGAAAACCGACTTAACCGACTTCTATTAAAAAATAATCGAAAACCGATTGAATTGCACAATAAAACTAACCTAACCGAACCGATTTAATTCAATTGGTTTTGTCGGTTAATTCGGTTAATGGCTAATGTGTTTGATTAATGGGTTGGGTTTGGATATTATTTGGTTGGATTTAGGTAATTAATGGGTTTATTAAATTTATTGGGTTTCTGTATTTGGGCTGAGTTTGATCCATTTGGATAAATTTTTTTTTTTTATATATATATATAATTAAATATTATAAATATATTTAAAAATATATAAATATAATATTAAAAGTTGGTTAATTCGGTCAGTTCGGTTACTCATAACATTAACCGAAGACCGACCGAGTTAACCTAAAAAACCGACTAAAATAACCGATTAATAACTGAAACCGCCCTAACCTACCCGTTTTAACTGAATTGGGTTCGGTCGATCGGTTATCTCAAGTTATAACCGAGATATCTCTGCCCTGGCCATCATTTCTGATCTCAAGAGCTCCAAGATATCATGAATCTCTGCTGATTTCGAGTTTGTTCCATCTTCCGAATAAAAGGAATGTAAATGGCTTCTCACCTCAACCCAACTGCAGCCGCCACTCTTTTTCAATCCCTTCTCCCTCATTAATTTCCTAATATTTGAAACATCAATCCATCTCCCAGCTGAAGCATATATGTTGGACAACAAGACAAGTCCGGCGGAGGAGTTTTTCTCTGCTACTTCACCAAGTTTTCTAGCTGTTCTCACTGCTATCTCCTCATTTTTGTATGTCTTACAACCACTTAATAAAGCTGCAAGTGCATTAGCTTCAGGTTGAAATGGCATGGAATTAATTAATTCTTCGGCTTCATATAGGCGTCCAGATCGAGATAGCATATCAACTACGCAAGTGTAATGTCTTCCCTTTGGCCTTATACCATATACTGACTCCATTTCACTAAAGAACTGGAGTCCTTTATCAACTAATCCGCAATGAGAACATGCAAATAGAACTGATGAAAGCATGAGTTCATTAGGAGCAAGAGAGGGATTTCTTTTCATTTCTTCAAACAAGGCAATAGATTCTTTTGCAAAACCACTTTCTGCGAGACCTTGAATCATAACGGTCCATGAGAATTCGTTTCTCTCCGATGACATTCTATCGAAGACCTGCTTAGAGCTTTCGATATCTCCGGATTTTGCATACATATCAGTTAAGGCAGTGCCCAAGTAAACATCATATTGGAACCCTAGTTTTAAGATCTTTCCATGAAGATCCTTGCCTTTCTCCAACGAGGCCACACTTGCACAAGCACAAAGCACACTCGAGAAAGTGGGCTTGGTTGGAGTTTCCCCTGACAAAAGCATCTCATTGAAAACTTCAAACACCATATCAAATTGCTTATATTCTACATAGCCACCAATTATAGCACCCCAAGAGACATTATTTCGAGTAGGCATGTTATCAAACAAATACTTAGCTTCATCCATTTGTCCATTCATACTATAGCCACCAATCATAGAATTCCATGAAACCACATTCTTCTTTTCGATCGAGTCAAAAACTAAGCGTCCATCTTTAGTTTCTCCACACTTACAGTACAAATCAACAAGAGAGCTACTGATAAAAACATCTCTCTCAATCCCAATTTTCTTAACATGTGCATGGATGTTCTTCCCTGCTTGTAAAATCTCAAGGCTAGCCAATGTACAAAGAATGGTAGAGAAACAAGAGATAGTTGGCTTAAGCCCTTCTTGAACCATTTGTCGAAAGAGTTTCAATGCCTCTATATGATCACCACACTGACTATACCTAGCAATAATTGCACTCCAAGAAACTTCATTTCTTTCAGGCATCTCATTAAAAATCCTCCTTGCCTCTCCCAAGTCTCCCATCTCCACATACGTATCTAGTATCGCGGTCCAAGAAACGACATCTCTCGTTTCCATCCGATCGAACACCCTCTTAGCCAGATCAAATTCACTCATTCTTGAACACAATGTTATCAAAGAGTTACAAACCGATACATAATTCTCAAACCCGCTTTTAACTATCAACCCCAAAACACTCATTCCCAACTCAAAATCACCCATTTCTATACACGCTCTAACTACAGAACTAAAAGTAACTTGATTTGGCTTAACCCCGGATTCAAGCAACCTTACAAAAAGCTTCAAACCATGAAAACTTGACCCGTTTTTCACGAACCCATTAATCCCAGCTGTCCACGAAACCACATTGTTAAATGGGTTCCTTTCAAAATACCACATTGATTCTTGCACTTTTCCATATTTCATTAACCCGGAAATCAACATTGTCCATGTAACCTCGTTTCTTTCGGGCATTTCGTAGAACAGTTTTTGAGCTTCACCCAAATTTCCCCACTGAATATTAGCATTAATCAAACAGTTTTGAACAACTAAATCAAACCCATTAAACTCCTTCACAATCTGATTAGCTTCAGATAATTTCCTAAAATCAAGGTACATTATTAATAGCTTGATAGCTATAAATCTCTCAGAAAAAATACCCTTCTTGAGTAAATGGCAATGGAGGACAGTTCCTCCACTGACCAAGCCTTTGTCTGATAATTTTTTTAATAAAGAAACACAATTTTGAATATAGGAGTTGACGTTTTTGCTTGGATTGGTTGAGAAAAGGGTTTTCAATGCAGTTCTCATGCTACGGAAATGGAAGGGAAAAGAGATTGGAAGAAGAGTGTTTGATGAAATTTGCTTTCTATTTATACGGGAGATGGTTCAATGTGGCGGAAACCAATTGGAAGAAACGACCTGTCGTTTTAGGGCATGTGTTGTTATTTTAATGAGGTAAATTTTGATTATGACAATTCATATATATATATATATATATATATGTTATTTTTTTATAATTATATTTAAATTATTATATATTTATATAAATTTTGATATATTCACTATATTTCCCTTGTAAAATCCTTTTTAACGTACCAGAAAGCACTGCATGGCGTGTCATTTTTATTGTTCCTGCTGCGCTTTCCAAGCTCTAACAGCAATATTGGTCTTGGTTTACGGCCAAGACCTGCCTTGTGGGAACTATAGAGATTCCAAGAAGACTACTTCTAACAATGCAAAGGAGAACTTAAAAGTTCTCTTTTATGGCTTATGTTAAACTTTAGAGGGTAATTAAATACTAGGATTGACATACATGGACATTGGATAATGTTATAGCACTGTACTTTTACTATAAGATTCGGAGTGAATCTAGAGGTTTGCAGTGATGATTGTAGCTTGTTTTGCTTTCACAAACTGGTTTGCAAGGCCAATGGGTGGGGTGTTTTCTGATCTGATGGCGAAGAGGTTTGGTATCAGAGGCAGGCTATTGGGGGTTGTGGGTGGTGGGTGGTGCAGACGGTGGCTGTCAATATTTTAACAATTACAAGCATAAACTGAGACACGATTGTCTTTAGACTGTTCCTTTGACAAACATGTACAAGGAAAAAAGTTATAATTAAAGACAACAGTTGACGGTTGTTGGGATATTACAATTCTATGTTGCAGGTCGCTGGGAGTGACATATCAGGGATGACATGAAGTGGAGGGACGCTGGGGGCTGTTGTTCTCAGGGGATAAATTTTCAACTCGAACAAGCATTTCTCTCATTGGCCTTATGATGATTGTTAGCACCATTCCGGCCTCCTTAACCTACTTTCCTCAATGGGGAGGCATGTGTTGCGGTCCTTATTCCTTCGATGAAAGTTCAGCACTGATGAACATGATCGCCTGCCGGTACAATATCTGATGAGGAAGAACAGAAGTAAGAGTGTATATTATTTTTACAAGAAAATGAATGCAGGTTTCAAGCATAAGAGTAATGGCTAATGGCTAATGCAAAAGAATATTATTGATCATTCCTCCAGTTAAGGATGCATGTTTCATCAGAAGAGGGATGGCACCACTAGAGTAAGATCAAAAGATAGACAAAGACCAACGAAGCCTTTCTTCACAAAAATTATCATTGTCTATAATGTAAATGATCTTTACCCTCGGGAAAGTGATGACTAGTTTTAGCGAGTCTCACCTCCGTATTTATAGAGAAAAAGAAAAAAGAGAAACTTTCAAGCAGAAAATACTCCATGGAACTATTAAAGTGCCATCTAGTCTGGTTAATTCACAGCCATTATGTACAAGTAGGAACATCTGCAGCCATTATGTACAATTTTTACGGATTATTCAGTTGTCCAAGAGTAATGGCTATGTACACACAAATTTCGTTACACGTGGCAATCTGTAATTGGTCAAATTTTTCTCCTTCTACAGGCTAATGCAAAGGAATATTATTGGTCAATCCTCCAATCAAGAATACATGTTTCCCTATTTGCACCTATAGGCTATGTTATTCGGACTCGGGAGTGAGTGTCGGATACGGGTATGTATCCGACACAAGTATGTTCAATTTTTTTAAAGTTTTGCCATGTATTTGGAAGGTCATATCTCCATACCTGTGTCCAAATATATGTAAGATACGGGTGTCGGACACGAATACTTTAAGAAAAATGAAGAGTCGGAGCAACATAGCCTATAGGTACCATTAAATGGCAATTTTTTGTTACATATTGCAGTTCAAACGACACATAATTTAAGAAATGAAAGCATGGAAAGGAAGAAATTAACAATATGGAGGACAAAGATTTCTTCAAATGGATTTAAGCAAGGAAAGCAGGATAAACAACAGTGCTTAAAGCTAAACATTTTGGCTTCCACATTGATTAGTAGTGACCTCCAGTTGAAGCTAAACTTACCCTGTTATTGTAGTGATATACTAGAGCACTGCTCCTGAGAAAGGAAGTATATACCCAGTGATGATGGCAATGACCACCAACCACCAAGAATTCCGATCAACCGTAACTTCTGGTCCCCAATTTCAACTCTAGCAAGGCAGATAAGCTTATAATCCAGGACCTCAACTTTGCTAGCATGCAGCGACTGCATGGTAAGTAGTTTTCATTTAATACAAGCAGCTTAAAAAGTCAATCCAGTATATTATACCAGGAATAGATTCCAGACTAGACGCTCATTGCTGTGAATATTCCTCTTATCAAAGATAAATTATCTTCTGCTATGTTACTGGAACTCGGGTGTGAGTGTCGGACACCGGTATGTTCAATTTTTTCCAAGATTTCCATGTATTTGGAGGGTCCTTGGAGGATCATATCCCCATACTCATGTCAGAATATGCGTCGGACACGGGTACTTCAAGAAAAATGAAGAGTCGGAGCAACATAGATCTTCTGTCTACAAAATTCCATTGTTCACAATCACATGCCTATAGGATCGGGGAGAAATGATATCCATGTAAGAATAAGTCTATAAAGTCCATCCAAGAAGTGAAGCTACAAGCAGAATGGTTGTTTGCTGGGTGACTTTAGTTTAAGCTTGCTAGTGATGTAAATGAGATGATAATTGGAAAAAAAAAAATTATGCAGATCACAAACACAATTAATTGAAACTGAAGGGGAAAATATCAAATGAAAACAAGAATTTTTAAATAAACCTCACACTATTTCAATAAGCATTAAAAGAAATAAAGTGATAAGAATAAGAACATACCTTAAATCTATAAAAATGAGGTTTCTGGCGCATATATTCATGACATAACTGCAAAATCAAAACTGCAGTCAAAAGCTTGTAAAGCAAATGTATAAATTATAATACATGAGTTACTTAACCGGACTACAACTTAGAAGGTCAATTCCAACTTAATTTTATAACTAGAAATAAGGACTAGAGCAATCATATCGGAGTTCTAATGCAATTGCAGGTCAATGAAATTCAAGTGGCAGCAATCATCTCTAATAAGGAGGCACCCCCTGCTTTCAAGCTCCTATTTAAAGGAGTCCTACAACCTTGGGCATCAAGCGAAGCTGTAAATCACTTGGATGGGGTAGGCTTTCCTTTCAACAAGGGATTATAGCATATCTATCACTCAATTTCGAGTCATGCCCAATTTATTACCCAGAGTTTTAATCCTATTGTTCTTTATTGCCCTTTGGTCAATCACTGACAAGTATATCCCATCCTTGTAGTGAGGAAATATAGACTGATGATATCTATGTTACTCGAACTTGGGTATGAGTGTCGGATACGGGTATGCTTCATTTTTTCAAAGTTTTTCCATGTATTTAGAGAGTCATTGGAGGATCATATCCCCATACCATGTCCGAATATGCGTCGGACACAAGTGTCAGACACGGATACTTTAAGAAAAATGAAGAGTCGGAGCAACATAGGATGATACTGATGATTAACACACATCTTTATCAATATATAGACAAAATTATACTATTAGTTAAGAAGAATTAAAAATTTCACTTTCACATTATGCTCAACATAAGTATATAAATCATTTATAAACCCAATATCCATCTACAGCCTGTGGAGCCAGACAGGCAGTCACTAGGATGCATATTGTAGTACAACTATCCCCAGCTGTGTGCTCACAACACAGTATTCTTCAAGCTTAATGAATTAAAGCTTCTGATAAGGCTTAGTGTCGATAATTAAGTGTTGAATCCAGGCAGCCAAGTGAAAGAAAAAGATTTCCTGACCCTTTCAACAGAAAGATAAATCGATGAAGGGCTTGGTTTGGTGCTGAGGAGGAAAAGAAGGATCCTAGTTGCAACTGCGAAAGGATTATCCCAATTCACCAAGACAGTAAATACGAAAAAAAGGGGCAGCCACAATTTCCTCATTAACATCCAGAGTTTGTGTCGATCATCTTCTGCTTCTGAAGCATCAAATGACTCTATATGATAATCATCCACAAAAATATCAAGACCTACATCATTGTAATTCAAAACATGCAGGTTGTTTAATACACGAATAAAAGGATACAAGGAACTAAGTCTGAATAACTAAAAGTAATACTTTGCAGGCATGGTACTAAACCAGGCACTCACCGTCCATGGCATATGTAAAACGCGGCCAACAATAGACAGCTCCAAACACAAGTGATACACCAAAAATGCTTCTGGTATTTCTACTTCCTGAAAAAACTCCAATATGAAGAAGGTTTCTCAATAATTTGAACCAAATGTCATCATGAACAAACAACAAACCGAGTTTTATAATGATAAACAATGCCTCAATCAAGAAAGAAAATAGTACAAGCAACTTGATCATATTAATGAAAGCAAAAATGGCTACTTCCATGGAAATGGCATCAAATAATGAGTTTCAAATTCTATGAGGTGCTTTATCAACCGGGCTGGACTCAAAAAAAAAAAAAAAAATCCTTTTTCAAGTCATAAACATTGGCAAGGGATAATCTTTTATCTACACACCAGTTCAACAATTACAAATAAAATAAAATCAGAGAGAAAATAATCCAGAAAACAATGAAATTTCATACAAAAAAAAAAGACATTCAAAAAATTAATAATCAAGAGAAGCTGCAAGTTTAGTCAAATGGATAACAGTCAAATTTTGCTAAGATTGAACTAAAAATGCAGAATTTACATAAAAAGGCAACTACAACAGCAAAGAAAAATCATTTAAAAAAAAAAAACTTGCCTGACAAGCAGAAATCTTGTAACATATTTTCTCTGTATAATTAGCTTATACTCAAATTTTGAGGCCTTGTTTTGTAGTTTAGGTTCAATACTCTCTGCCCATCTTCTCAAAGGTCCAATTTTTCCATGAACTGCAGGAAAATCAAAGAAAAGAAGAAAAAAAAAAAGATAGGATCTTTTTAACCAATTAAAAATATAA
Organism: Fremontodendron californicum; assembly: GCA_030761205.1. Lineage (NCBI taxonomy): Eukaryota > Viridiplantae > Streptophyta > Magnoliopsida > Malvales > Malvaceae > Fremontodendron > Fremontodendron californicum. The sequence continues at coordinate 31,357,274 of JAULJL010000011.1, forward strand.
ATAAATGAAAAAAATGATAAACTTAATTTAATAAAACTTACATAGTTGCCGGGATTGAGAAAATGATAGTCTAATCGGAAGCAGAAATTTGGCTGCCCATGCCATCTTCTTCACCGCTGCAATTTTTCTCTGCTTAGCCCCCGCCGCTCTGAAATGACTAATGAGTACACGACAGTACCAGACGACGTCGTAGTTAAGAATTCCACATTGTTGGCAAGGCATTGCTGACGTGTTAAGTTGGGATTGGTTGTTGGATTAAAAAGGGGACGCCATTAAAACAATATCCTCTTTTTTCAGCTGAAAGAAAATATCTCTTTTTTCCCCCAGAAAATATCTATATAAAGAATCTTAGGATAGAAAAAAGAAAACAATAATAAATCAATAATGATGGCCTGTGGAGTTCCAATTTACAAATTCTCAGTCCCAAATTGTTCTAATATTTATGGCAATTTCAATTCAAATCCAAGGTAATTCCATGAAAATCTTTCAAAATTTTGTATAAACTTGTAAAAAAAATTATTTTTGTTTTGTTTTTTCAAGGTGGGGGAAGAAATGGACTGGGATTAGATGTTGTAACAACCAAAAAGTGGGAGAAAAAGCAAGATCAAAGAAGAATTACTATGAGTTGCTTGGAGTTCCTGCTGATTCTAATATGCAAGAAATTAAAGAGGCTTATAGAAGGCTGCAAAAGAAGTATCACCCTGATATTGCTGGCCAACAGGTCAGTTCCTCTCAAAAAAAATATCTTTTAATGTAAACTTTTGTTATATTGATAGCTTATATTATCCGGATTCTTCAATTTTTGTAAAGTATTTGTACCCAATATTTGTGTTTCATACATATTCGAATACGGTATGAAGTATAATCTTTCAAATATATAAATTCTAAAAAAAAAATTAAACATAATCGGACACATACTTGTATCGGACACTTACCCGAATCCAGATAACTTTACTCAGAGTCGGGGAGGGTGTCGGATACGATATGTATCCACTCAATTTTTGTAAATTTTTTTATTATATTTGGAGAATACGCTTTAAAAAAATGAAAATTCAGAACAAAATATTTTTTGGTTGCCATCTCTTTGATCTAATATTTTTGCTTATGACTATATTCAATTTCTTATATTAATGGTTTGGATTTAATGCAGTTTACTTTGTATTTTTATTGGTTAATTTTTTTTTATCTTTGTTTAGGGTCATGAGTATACTCTAATGCTGAATGAAGCCTATAAAGTGCTGATAAAAGATAATTTGAGGAGAGATTATGATGCTTCCATTGGTCCAATGAAAGTAAAATTTGGAAGGAATGTATCTGGTTCTGGTTATAGCTCTTGGAAAGGGCCTTTGAGACCCCAAGCTTTATTTGTTGATGCAAACGCATGCATAGGTTGTTTTTTTTTAACCCATTTTCAAGTCGCAATTTATTGCAAGTTATGTTCCAAATTCCAGCCTTGCTCCATTTACATTCACATGTATTATGTCTTCCTCTGCAAATTTGGTTGTTGGCAGGTTGCAGAGAATGTGTCCACCATGCAAGCAACACATTTGTAATGGATGAAGCTCTCGGATGTGCGCGAGTTAGAGTTCAATACGGAGATGATGATCATAAAATCGATGTAAAAGAATATGTTGTGTAGAAAGAATCTGTGTTCTTCATCATATCATCATCTTTTTTTAACTGCATATGGGGATGTTTTGGAACTATGTTGCTCCGACTCTTCATTTTTCTTGAAGTACCCGTGTCCAACATCCGTGTCCGACGTATATTCGGACATGGGTATGGGGATTTGATGACCTAAGGATCCTCCAAATACATGGAAAAACTTAGAATGAATCAAACATATTCGTGTCGGACACTCGCACCCGAGTCCGAGTAACATAGGTTTGGAACAAATTTTGCAGGTTTCAGTTGATTCATGCCCGGTAAACTGCATCCATCGGGTGGACAGCGAAGAGTTGTCAGTGCTTGAATTCCTTATACAACCTCAGCCAAAGGAAGGGTATGGTGTATTTGGAGGAGGTTGGGAAAGACCTGCAAATGTATTTATGGCAGCTAAGGCTTTCATCAAGAAGTTAGAACAGCAGGCTGAGGCTGAAGGCCAACAGAGAAATGGTTTAACTTTAATCTCTAAGTTAATTAATTCAATGTTTTCTATTGTTTTTATGAAATTTGTTTAAGAAAACTGGTTCTTTAACTGCTGCAGGGAGAGTGACAGTTGAAGAAGAGACCCCTGCTCAAGCAGAGGCTCGAGCCAACGCTAGCATGAAAATAAAGATGGAAAGATTCAACAGAATTTGGAGTTACTTCAAACCATTTTTTGGCTCAAACATTTGGGAATGGAAGTGACAAAAATATGTGATTCGAATGTAAATAATCGGATACAGAGACGGTTCATCGATGTCGCAGCCTCTATTTTGCATATATGAACTGCATACATGGTAAAATGGAGGACTGTGTATACTGCGTTAGTTCTAATTTACATGGAAATGGCACATTATGTTTGTTCTCTCTCTTTCAATCTGTAGTATACTTTTCTTTTTCTTTTCTAGTTTCAGAAGTTGTTATCAATATAGCCACATCATATCAAGCTAGAGTTCTTTGTAAAGAATAAAACATTACTCAGCATATTATCATGGAAGTGTATTCCTTTAAATAGAAGGTCAATAGAAAACAATACATCTATGTTACTTGGACTCGGATATAAGTATCAAATATGGGTATGTGTCCGACACGGGTATGTTCAATTTTTTCTAAGTTTTTCCATGTATTTGGAGGGTCTTTGGAAGATCATATCCCCATACCCATGTCCGGATATGCGTCGGACATAAGTACTTCAAGAAAAATAAAAAGTCGGAACAACATAGCAATACATCATCATGAGGTGAAGTCATTGATGAAAAGAGAAAAAGATTGAAGTTTTATTCCAACAGTGAAACTTAATCTGTATTGCACATCAGATCTTACAAATCATATTGGGTCTAGAACATCCAGAAATATTGGAAAAGATAAAACTACTATGCCACAATTGCATTAGCTGTTGTGTATTTCATATGCTAATACCTCAACTTTCAGTAAAATAGGGATCCTCCCAATATTCAATCCCAAAAACTTACTTTTTACTTCCATGTGTCAATGGAGCTTGCATTTGCTTGTTCCAGCACAAGCTGCACATTCATCTGCATCTCCTGTTACATGGCTCAAGCAGTGTTTGATCCTATCATTCACAACATCCTGCAATATAGAAAACAAGTTTTCGAGAAGAAGGTTCCGCAAAGTCAGGTAAAAGTAACACAATAGGAAAGGGAAACTATTTAAATCAATGATATTTGCTAGTAGATCAAGAAAAATTGAAAGACAAGACACAAGCAAAGAAAGATCAATTTACTAATTGTTGTTTGAGCAGTGACAACGAAAGTTTCACAACAATCCTGTACTTGACAATGACTTACAGACTCAAAACATTATTACTCGAGCTGACAGTAAAATTAAGGATCTGAAACCATAGCAAGAGAAAACTATACAAAACTCTTTCAAAGGCTATGATAACCAATGAGGAAAACAAGAGAGTTCATATCACAAGCAGCTCGTGCAGGCCAAGTGGTGCAGCTATTATATATAATACATGCTTAAGCAATAACAAAGAAAGTTTCACAACAATCATGTACTTGACACGACTTACAAGCTCCTTTTGTTTCAAAACATTATTACTCGAGCGAACTGTAAACTTAAGGACCATTTGGGAATGTAACAGGAAAAAAAATATACAAAACTCATACGAAGTCTATGGAAACCAATGAGGAAAACGAGAGTTCATAACAGAAGCAGCTCGTGCAGGCCATGGTGCAGTTATTACATATGATACATGTTTGGGTAATAACAAAGACAGTTTCACAACAATCCTGCACTTGACAATGACTTGCACGCTCCTTTGTTTCAAAACATTATTACTCGAGCTAAGTGTAAAGTTAAGGACCATTTGGAAACGTAACAGGAGAAAAATATACAAAACTCATACGAAGTCTATAGTAACCAGCGAGGAAAACAAGAGAGAATCATACTACAGGCAGCTCATGTAAGACAAGTGGTACAGTTATTACATATGATACATGTTTGAGCAATAACAAAGAAAGTTTCACAACAATCCTGCATCTGACAATGACTTACACGCTCCTTTGTTTCAAAACGTTAATGATCGAGCTAAGTGTAAAGTTAAAGACCATTTGGAAACGTAACAGGAGAAAAATATACAAAACTCATACGAAGTCTATGTTAATCAACGAGGAAAACAAGAGAGTTCATACCACAGGCAGCTCATGTAGCCCAAGTGGTGCAGTTATTACATATGATACATGTTTGTGCAATAACAAAGACAGTTTCACAACAACCCTGCACACACTCCTTTGTTTCAAAACATTATTACTCGAGCTAACTGTAAAATTAAGGACCATTTGGAAACGTAACAGGAGAAGAATATACAAAACTCATACGAAGTCTATGGTAACAAGCGAGGAAAACAAGAGAGTTCATAAAACAGGCAGCTCATGCAGGCCAAGTGGTGCAGTTATTACATATGATACATGTTTCAGCAATAACAAAGAAAGTTTCACAACAACCCCGCATTTGACAATGACTTGCACGCTCCTCTGTTTCAAAACATTAATGCTCGAGCTTTGTGTAAAGTTAAGGACCATTTGGAAACGTAACAGAGGAAAATATATAAATTATAGAACTCATACGAAGTATATGGTAACCAACTAGGAAAACAAGAGAGTTCATACCACAAGCAGCTCATGCAGACCAAGTGGTGCAGTTATTATATACGATACACCAGGGTGATCCTTTGCAGCATCAGCAGTTAACGATGGGATATCCTGTGAAAGAACATAGTAACATTAACATACAGCAAAATGGAATTAACCCAAACTAATATATAAACATTACATTTGTTCTTTGTCAAGTTATCAGATGCAAATATAATGACCTACCTGGTACCAATGCCTTCCAGGGAAGAGAAAGAATGGGCTTACAATCACACGATCTGCCCCTCGTCGAACACACAAACTAAATGCATCTTTAATCGATGGCTCTGCCAACTCCTAGTTACATTAACTGAAAATGTAAGAATTCAGTGCCCAATATATATATATATATATATATATATATATATATATATATATATATATCATCTTAAAACGCAGAAAACATGACATCTACCTTGAAATCACCAAATACAAAAATAAATCCGCCGAATGTTGCTAAAAGCAGTGAACCAAGTAAAAGAGACAACTTGGAAGTTAAACTTATTCATCAAATTGCCTTCTAAGTTAACAAAACACTATCAAAATGGGGAGTTCCTTTAGAATTCATAGTTAGAAAGCAGTAACTCTTTTTTCGCTGAACAAAAAGAATTTACTACTACAATGAAAGATAAAGGTAAAAACGAAAAAAGATTTACCATATGAGCTGATTGAACGATTGGGTACCCGGTTTTTTCTCTAAACATGGCAACAAACTCATCTGAAACTCATCAAAAATTAAAAATAATTAGCTCAAAACAGAGAGTTAAAATGATCTGTTTAAACCAAAATTAAGTTTGTTTAAAGCTTACTTAGCATTATATTGGATTCTGTACGGCGCGAACCATGGTCCACGATGATGACTCCATCTTTTTCACCGACACGATTTGGGAACTGTTTGAATCCGCCATTTTGGAATCTTAAACTTGACCTTGCTGAGAAACTTCTGCTTCTTGATGGGTCTGTTTGAATAATTGAAGATTTGAGGGGTGCCCATGTAGATTTTCTTTCAGTTTCATTAACTGAAGAGCTGTAATTTGAAGGACTTAATTGAAAAACAAAGAGTATAACTCTTAAAGAAATGCAACAAAAAAAAAAAAAAATTAATAAAAACTTTTCTACCTTTTAAGGGTGAGAGTTAGAGGGAGAGATAACGACTCTATCGACATCGTCGGAGCCAGCTTCCGAAAGTTGTTCAGTAAATGTTTAGAATATGAACAAGAAGGTATCAACGACGTCGTATCAGATGAATATTTATTTAATTTTCTATTATTTATTTTTTTAGCCAAAAGGAAACTCTAGCCCAACTCTTGTCACGGCCGAGACTGAGGTTCCATTTGGATGGACGGTAAACAGTGAGATTAAAAATAGTGGTGAAAGTGAGATTAATTATTGGCGATATTAAAATCAGTGGTGAGATATGTGGTTGGATGCAAAGGCAGCGGTGGCGGTGAGATGAATTATAATGAGAAAGAAAAATGACCATTAAGGATATTAGATAAAAATGTGTATATATATATATATATTAAATAATTACAAAATATTAAAATTATATTTATAACAATAATAAAATATATATTAAAATTATATTTATATTAAATATAATAATTAAAATTATATTTATGTCAAAAAATAAATTAATAAAATAAATTAAAATTTTTTAAAAAATAAAATATTTTTTTTGAATTTTTTGTTATTTATAATTACTTATTTTTAATTAATCATATTAAATATATATATAATAATAAAATATATGTTTATTAATTTATTATATAATAATAAATTTATTAATTATATTAAATTAAAAATTATTTCATTTTTAAATAAAAAATCATAATAAAAAAAAGTTAAAGTGTTAGGGATAAAAATGTCTCTACACTGTTTATATACAATAAAAATGCAAGTACAAAGTTGGAAAATGCCCTCCCATTGGAGGGCATTTTAACCCACTGGAGCTTGAAACTCTAGTGGAAAAAAATAACACCAGCACGGTGAAACACTGTTTACATTGTTGGTGTTGTGTTACCCAAACACAACAGTCGATGTGATTGGAGCAAAAAAGTGTCTTAACCGCACCGAATTGGTGCAAACTTGGCAACCAAAGGAGGCCTAAGACTGGAAGGTTTTTATTTTTGTTGAAAATTTTACAATAAAAATCACAAAATTCAGTACTCCCTTTTTTTAGAAATTAATTTTAATAAAATTTAATTCAATTGGTTTAATATATATTGGCCAAAAAAATGTTTATATATAATTTTTGTTTCATTTTAGTTTAATTCAAAAAAATTTGTTTTATTTTAGATGTAAAAATAGGGATTTGTCATGTTAAAATGTTGTTCCCTGGAAGATTGTTATTGGTGGGAGTGGGCACTAAAAATTTAATCATTAGCTAAAGTTGTTTTAGCCTTTGATGTATGCCAAATCTAGGTTGGCATGAATATAATTTTATATGATTAAATTGCAATATCGGTCGGTCAACAACATTAATAATTTTCTTAAGATGAATTATTAGGGCTTAGTTCTTAAGAAATCATGTACATGATATGATATGAATATGGATTTTTTTTTAGTTGTTGTTGGCTGCTAATCTATGACTAGGGATGGCAAAACCCGATCCGACCGATGGATTTCGAACCGATCCGATCCGAATGGAGAGGTTTTTTTTTTTTGAACAATGGAGGCGGGGCGGGGCGGTTTTTTTTGTCTGAAAGGCGGGGATGGAGCAGTTGTGGTAATTGCCTGCTCCGCACCGCCCCGCCCCGAATAGTGAAATTACAATTTTACCCTTACATATTTAGCTTTTAAATGAATAATAAAATAATATAATTAAACTTATTATTTTTATGTTTATATTTAATTTATTTTTAAAATGCTTTATTATTTGAAAAAAATAAAAATAATTAATAAATATCAAATGGGGCGGAGCGGGGCGGGGCGGTTATGGATGTAACCGACATCCATGGAGGTGGTAGTGGTATTGAAATTTCAACATCCATGGCGGAGCGGGGCGGGGCGCGGAGCAGTACAATGGCGGGGCGGGGGCGGATACTGCAAAATCCGCCCCCGCCCCGCTCCATTGCCATCCCTATCTATGACTCACAAATTATAAGATTTGAGATATAATTTTTATTTAATTTTAATTATAAAAATATAAAAATATTTATTATTATTTTAATATAATTTAAATAATAAATCAAAATTTTGAATCAGAGTAGATCCAAATCAAGTTGAACAAATAATTTATTATTATTATTCTGATTCGGTCTATGATTATCTCTATGAAAATGCTTGAATATTAAAATGATTTTGTTGAGTTATTTAAATTGATTATATACTTATTAAAAAAGAATTAGTGAATGCGGAATGTCTTATCAACTTAGCTATATTAACTCTGACATGATTCACCAATCATCATACATATAATCATTGTAACATTTTCTGTCGGTAAGAACTTAATAGAAATCCTCTGTTTTCATTTTCTTGTCTCATCCATGTTTTTACTCTCGTAAAAAGATGTGGATTCGTTTTTTCAATGTCCTTTTTTTTAGTTTCTTTTCAACTTTTTAACAGGAATTACGAAATATAAATACGATCGATTAATATTTTATCGGTAATCGAATAGGCGAATTCTACGATACCATCTCTTTTATTTGCATCGTCTTTGTATCCATGTTTTTTTTTAAGAGAAATCGTTTTTTTTATTAAATAAAAATCGTACCAAACATTAAAAATAAAAAGTACGAAGAGAATAAAAAAAATAGACGCACGACTCGTTACGAGAATGAAAACATGAATAGAGACAAGTAAATGGAGATAAAGAATTTAAATTAGTAAGAACTTACCCCTCAATTAGTAAACTCAATAGTGGAAAAAGCTTTGATATAGAAACTTTAAAAGTATTAGAAATTGATTAGTCACCATCCCAACAATTAAAACCATCTTATATCTTGTTTAACTCATTTAACACACAATAAATAAATAAATAGGATTGGACATGTTCACCCCTAAAATCAACACCTCATTTGACTCGTTTGGACGGTTAGTGAAGGAGATTCTTATGTCTCGCTATCCATACGTTTTATGATTGAACTCTCGAACGAAATTTAGATTTAAAGATTAAAGAGTAAAAACCAATGCTCTTTCTCACCGGCACAAAAAAAAAAAGTCTTATCTTTCAATCATGCCTAAAAGATGTTCATAACCCGAGTCGAGTTGAATTTGAATCGAGTTTAGATATGGTATCAATATCACATATACTTGTCTAATTTCGATTCGGCTCGAAATATAGGTCTTAAATTCTGTCCAAACCCATTTATATTTGTAAATGAGTAATCCAAATCTGTTTAGACCTACCCATATTATTATTATTATTTTTTAAATTTAAAAAATATTATTTTATTATTTAATAATTTTTATATTTTTTTTATTAAGTCCTAAAACATAGATAACTTAGCATATTTTAAAATGTTTACACTATAATATTATATATATTTATTTTTTATATGATATAAATTATATAATATATAAAATATAAAAATAATATATTATATAAATGAAAAACGGATCAAGCTCGGGCTAAGTTCAGGCTTTGATTGTTGAAGTCAAAGCCCGACCCATTTTCTAAATGGGCCTCATTTTTTTTTTTGCCTAAATCCATATTTCGGACCAAATATTTTTATCCAAACCCTCCAAAATATGGGCGAGCCTTCGGACTTGGACGGGTAGTCGATTTTTGAGCAGGTCTAATTATGTTCATGTGCTTTCTTCTATCTAAACTTGTTCATAGATTGGGTTGCAGTTCAAATTTTTTTTCTTTTTTATTTAAGCCCATTTCAGGCCCATTTTACTATTCACATAAATATATATAAAAAATTATATTAATATTTATAATTAAATTTAAATAAGAAATTTTTTTAATTATTTAAACAGTAATTCGAGTCGAATCGATCCGATTCGGATCATTAAAAATTCTATCTAAATCCAATTCATTATGAGCCGGTCGAATTATCCGATCCTTAAATAGATCTTAGACATGACGAACTGTAACCCCTAATTACTGAATTTAGCCATCTGTCCGATCACTTTATAAAAACTAGTAGTTGTTTTCATTTTTGTCACCCATGCTAATCACTTTATTCCTTATTCTTTGTTTCATGTTTTTCTTTTCTCTCTTGTTTCTTTTTTTATCTTTTCTTTTTCTTGCATATGCTTTGAGTTTGAAAGGTGGTGATGAATATGGAGATCCAATTTGTTGGGAATGTTAAAGGAAAAAATAAAGGTGTAAGGTCCAAAGGAGGTTTTTTTATCACAATATAGTCAAAAAAAAAAATTATTTATCGAAATACCGTTGTTTTCAAATTAATTTCCAAAATCCACTTATTTTTAACAAGTTGGAAAATCGATTAAAAAATACAATTGGGAAATCGCCATGAGCCATGACGATTTCCCAACTGATTTTTTTTTTTTTTTTTTGTATTTTAATATTAAAAATTGCAAACGGTATAAAAAAATTTTAAAAAAATCCCTTGGTTTGTTTTTTATTTTTATACTAAAATTTTATGATTTATTTAATTTTACAATTTTACAATTTTATAAAATATAAATTTAATTTCTTATTGAAATTAAAAAAAAAATCTTATTGAAATTTTATTTAAACAAAATTTAATTTTTTATTGAAATTTTATAAAAAATAAAATTTAATTATTATTGAAATTTTAGAAAAAATAAAATTTAATTTGTTATTTTAATTTTATAAAAAATAAAAATTTTGATACTGAAAAATTTGAGTTTCTTTGTCTCTAAAGTTAAGTATTAATTAAAGTTGAATAAATAATTACATATTTATGCTCATTTACATTAATGTTAAGCTTATAAAGTATTAATAATCCGATCAACAATAAACCCTTTGACAACAAAATATAGTGTTGATGTACAATATTTATTAATGAATCTAGACTGTTTCATTTTTTTAAATTTTCTAATCTACTTTAACTACTTGAGAAAAATATTATAAATTTAAGTTTTTTTTTTTTTTTAATTTACAATATCTAAAAGTCAGATCAATATGCATATCATTTGAAGTAATACTCAATTGATCCCTTATTTCATTATTGAACAATAATACAGTATCATGGAGAAGTTATAAACATTAAATTTTATATTCATGTCTTTGTCTTTCATTTTCAGCAGTCAAATTATTGCAAAATTCAACACAAACCAAAGGTTAGAAGCTTAGATCTAAAATAATCCAGAATAAAAGTATTGGCTTAACAAATGAAATTATCTCCTATCTCAGAAACTAAAAACAACATATTCAATAACGATTTTGTAAATTGGAGAACTTACTTATCATTAGAGAGTTTTCTTGGGACACCAATAAATGCACCATATTCATCAAGCATATTGAAGTTAAGGGTATGAAAAAAGTAAATATTTCACTTGCTTCACTTTTCTTTTCTTTTTTTCTCAAATAGATGTGTGCCTTTTTAGAAAGGAAAAGAATATTGAAAAAAGATTTAAGTTGGGATGGAATATATGGAAAAAGAAGTAAAGTTTACTTTTCAAAAAAAAAAAAGCTAAGGAATTTTTGGAGGAACACCCTATGACCTAGAATCTTGTCCTTGAAAACTGCCCTTAGAAAGGGCAAATATACAAGTATAATCTATACAACATATGCTATTCTTTGGAAAATGTATATTCATAATTGTCCCATTATTTATATTGAAAATTTTACCTACAAAATCAAAAATGACAATTCAGCCTACCATTGATTTATTGCTATTAAATATAATAAAGTACTACTGAATATGGAATAATTTAGCAAAGATTAATTAGTTTAAGTTTTATTTTAAGAAACGTTTTTTTATTTATGCATTTTTTTTATCAAATTTAAGAATAAATATATAATATTAAATGCAATTTTTTTTTTATAAATATCCCATTAAATAGTACATATAACCTTTTGACGTTTTCCTCATATAAGTCCAATACCATAGAAGGGGATATTTGTTAAATAAAAATCGTAAATACGTCCACTACCATAGAATGGGATATTTGTTAAACAAAAATCGTAATCATATTTTATGATATTGGTTAAGATGATATTTAAAAAAAAAATAAATTATAATTATGATAAAAAAGATGTATTAAATGTAAAATTTTTAAAATAATATTTTAAATATATTTAATCAGTGCCTCTAATGGTTAAGATGATAAAGATTTTGGTAACGGTTGTCTTAAGATCACTCTTTACTATTATTATATATATTAATAATTAATATCTCCATCTAATACATTAAAAATCATGAATAAAATTATCAACTATTATATTTAACACAAAATCATTACTATAAATAGTATATTACTTAAATCTTAAAACATGCCTTAAGAAAACTCGAAAATTTTACTAACCAATGCTTTAAAATATTTTTTAAAATTATTATATATTAATATTTTTATTCAATGATGCATTAAAAATCATTAATAAAGTTGTACACTTTAATACAAAATAATTATTTTAATAATATATGAATTAACTTTAAATATTACCCTAAGATATTTATAGCAAAACCTTATTTGGGAGATAACCATAACTTTACCCTGATCTTTTGGAAAATTATTAAGGAAAAGAGTCCTTTGAAGATCTTCCATTAATCTTGCAGTTCATGATTAATTCCCTGGCTAACAAAAAGTCGAAAATTTAAGGAAGATCCTTCGGTTTATATTAATGTTTCTTCCTTCAACTATTGCTTTTACCATATATTAACCAAGCAAAAATGAAAAAGAAATATTTTTTTTTAATTAAAAAAAGACCCTCATTTTTTTTTTCCTCCAAGGAAAGCCCCACATCACCTTCGTTTCAATGGGGGGCGCCTAAGCCTATAAATTTGGGCACTTCCCATTTCGTTTCAGCAACCAAAACAAGCAAAGTTTGAAGCTCTTATTAAAAACACAGAATCAAAGCAAACTGATTTTCACTGATTCTATTTCCTTTTCAAAATCTCAGTTATTTTCTCTATATAAACAACCTTTTTTTTTTCTCTTAACAAAACGGAAGCCTTTTTGTTTATTATCAATGGCTCCAAGCTTGAGCAAAGTTAGCTCTGGTGTTTCAGGCCTTGTTGATAGCCATAACCAGTCTCCAATTTCCCTGGAAGGTTCAAACTTCATTGCCAATGGCCATGTTTTTCTCTCTGATGTCCCTCACAACATCACAGTAACTCCTTCCCCTTATGATTCCTCCACTGACAAATCAATATCCACCGTTGGATCTTTTATAGGTTTTGACGCTGTTGAATCCAACAGCCGCCATGTTGTTCCCATTGGCAAGCTCAAGAATATCAAGTTCATGAGCATTTTCAGGTTCAAGGTCTGGTGGACTACTCATTGGGTTGGTTCCAATGGAAAAGACCTTGAAAATGAAACTCAAATGGTTATTCTTGACAAATCAGACTCTGGCGCCGCCGCCGGCAGACCTTATATTCTCCTCCTTCCTCTCCTCGAAGGCCCTTTCAGGGCTTCCCTTCAGCCTGGTGGAACCGATGACGACAACGTCGACATTTGCGTCGAAAGCGGCTCCACCAATGTCAACTCGGCCGGATTCCGAAGTGTTCTTTACTTTCATGTGGGTGAAGATCCGTTCAACTTGGTCAAAGAAGCCATGAAAGTGGTAAGGTTTCACCTTGGAACCTTCAAACTGTTAGAAGAAAAAAACCCACCAGGTATCGTGGACAAATTTGGTTGGTGCACGTGGGATGCATTTTATCTTACCGTACACCCTCAAGGCGTTTGGGAAGGTGTCAAAGGTCTAGTCCAAGGTGGTTGCCCACCAGGGCTGGTGTTGATCGATGATGGGTGGCAATCCATTAGCCATGATGAGGACCCAATCACTAAAGAAGGCATGAATTGTGCTGTGGCTGGCGAGCAAATGCCATGCAGATTATTGAAGTTTCAAGAGAATTACAAGTTCAGGAACTATGAAAGTCCTAGAAGTTTGGCCACTGGTGGTGCACCTAATAAGGGCATGGGTGTCTTTATTAAGGACCTTAAGGAGGAATTCAACACTGTGGAGTTTGTTTATGTATGGCATGCCCTATGTGGATATTGGGGTGGTTTAAGGCCTAATGTCCCCGGATTGCCGGAAACCAAGGTAATTAAGCCGGAATTGTCGCCGGGATTGAAGAAAACGATGGAAGATCTCGCCGTTGATAAGATTGTGAATACTGGAATCGGGTTAGTGCCGCCGGAGATGGCTGATCAACTATATGAAGGAATTCATTCTCACTTGGAAAATATTGGAATTGATGGAGTCAAGGTGGACGTTATCCATGTAAGTTATTTCTGGTGCTGAAAAAATCGAATCAAATTGATTAATTAAATTGAAAATTGAAGGTTTATCCGGTCTTATGATTATTAAAGAATTGTTTATTCATCAAATATCGATAAAAATCGTTTTTAAGTTTATTTTATTTTTTATTCAAAAATATTTGGTAAATGATGATATTTAAATTTTTAATCTTTTAGTTATATATTAAAATATTATAACATTAAATGAAGGGCAAATTTTCAATAATATTTATTTAATAATATCAAAATTATATATTTAATATTTAATTTATTTTCAATTAATGAATCAATGATCGAAAATCGATTTGATCTCCGATCTGATTTTTTATTTATTGGTTATTTCTGGACAAATTTTTGTCATAATTTTTTTATATATTTTTTTAATTAATATTGACCAATTTTTATCTGATTTTAACCTAGTCTGATCTTTAATCAGTTGCTGGAAATGTTGTGTGAGAACTATGGTGGAAGAGTTGATCTTGCCAAAGCTTATTACAGAGCCCTAACAGACTCAGTAAAGAAGCATTTCAAAGGCAATGGTGTTATTGCTAGTATGGAACACTGCAACGATTTCATGTTTCTTGGAACAGAAGCCATTTGCCTCGGTCGTGTCGGTATGTAATTTCTTTATGATGATGAAAAAAAAGTATAAGTTTTCTAAAGGACATGTTTTCATTATTTATATATTTTTTCATATACTAATTCAAGTTAATTCAGTAGCAATTACAGTCAGTTCAACAACACTTCAACCATTAAAATTATGCAAGAAAAATGTTTCTGGTTTTCATTGTTCTTGTTGTCTTTTGTCATTCCTTAAATTCAACCTTCTGTCTTGTCTTTTCTTTTCTTTTTTTGGTAAGCCGTTCAAACCCTAGATCTAGACATGCTCATAGACTAGCAGCTCATCCGACCCGAACCATTATTCATCTATTAAAATAATATTTTTTTTATTTAAATTTAATTATAATATATATAAATATTAATATAAAAATAATATTTTAATATTTTATGAATAATTAAATGAGCTTATAGATTTGGAGAAGGGAAAAAAACTTCTCCAGCCGCAATCCAACCCATGAATACTTTTATCTAAACTTGTAAGATATCATTTTTAAAAAAACAATTGCATAAACTAATTGAATTAAAGTCGGATTAACGTCGGATTAACCTGCTGTCCTTTGAGAAACTATAAGTTGAAACTTTGAAAGGAAACCCAATTTAGAATTTTCTTCTCTCGGACAAATTGAGACTGTTTGTAGACTTGACTTGATGTTGAAGTTTTGGCCTGGCTGCTGTGTTTTTTATATTCATTTGTTTGTTTGTTTGTTTGTATAGGTGATGATTTTTGGTGCACTGATCCATCTGGGGACCCCAATGGCACATTCTGGCTCCAAGGTTGTCACATGGTGCATTGTGCCTACAACAGTTTGTGGATGGGCAATTTTATCCACCCTGATTGGGACATGTTCCAATCTACTCACCCTTGTGCTGAGTTTCATGCCGCTTCCAGGGCAATCTCTGGTGGCCCAATTTATGTCAGTGACACTGTTGGGAACCACAATTTCCCTTTGCTCAAACGCCTTGTATTGCCTGACGGATCGATCCTCCGGTGTCAGTACTTTGCACTTCCTACCAGGGATTGCCTCTTTGAGGACCCTCTCCATGATGGCAAGACCATGCTCAAAATCTGGAACTTTAACAAGGTTAGTCAAATGTTGGAACCAAATATATGACTTTTGGTCTGTTCATTGGAAGCACGGATACGGACACGTAATACACAGCGACACGAGAATTTAAAAAAAAATTAAAACACGGGTACAACATGATACGATAATAAAAAATATTTTTTATATAATAATATACAATGAAAATATAAAATTGATATTTTCAATTAAATATTAACATGCAAATAGTTTTTAATTTGATTTTTTTTTTTGAATTTAAAAAGTTGAACTTTAAAAAATTCATTAGAACCAAATTGTTCATTGTTGATTCCATATTTGGGAGAAAAATGCAAAAAAAAAAATTCATCGTGTGTTCGGGCGTGTCCAGTTATGTCTTGATTATGTTTTGACCTTGTCTGATTTTTTCTTTTTTTGACGTATCCTAACGTGTCCGACACATATTCTACTGTGTCAGAGGCGTGTCCGTATCGAATATGTGTCCGACACTTGAACACTCACCTAATAGAAGTGTCCGTGCTTGTCGAATTATCTGAGATATCTGACAATTTAGACTTAAAATGTAACAGTACACTGGTGTGATTGGGGCATTCAATTGTCAAGGTGGTGGATGGTGCCGTGAAACTAGACGCAACCAATGTGCCTCTCAGTTTTCTCACATGCTGACTGCTAAAACCAATCCCAAGGATATTGAATGGAACAGTGGCAAGAACCCAATTTCCATTGAAGCTGTACAAGTTTTTGCCCTCTACTTGTCTCAGTCCAAGAAACTAGTCCTCTCCAAACCAGATGAAAACATTGAAATTTCATTAAACCCATTCAATTTCGAGCTCATAACTGTTTCTCCAGTTACTATCTTGGCTGGAAAATCGGTCCACTTTGGTCCTATTGGGCTAGTTAACATGCTCAATGCTGGTGGTGCCATTAAGACATTAGCCTACAATGACTTTGAGAGCTCAGTGCAGATTGGAGTTAAAGGAACCGGTGAAATGAGAGTTTTTGCATCAGTCAAGCCAAGAGCTTGCAAGATTGATGGAAAAGATGTTGGGTTTGAGTATGAGGAAAACATGGTGATTGTTCAAGTTTCATGGTCTAGTTCTTCAGGTTTATCTACAATAGAGTATCTGTTTTAAGTCAGGTTTTATAAGAAAGATAGAAGTCTGATGACTTTATTTCCATCCAAATGACTGAAAGTAACTGTTTGAATTTAAGTTAAATGAAGATAATTATTATGTTATTTGGACTCGAAAGTGAGTGTCGGATACGGATATATATTCGATACTAATATAAATTTTTTTCATATATTTAGACGTTCATATTCATACTTATACCTGAATACGAGTTAGATACTAATGTCGAATACCGGTATTTTAAAAAATGAATACGGGATAACATAGTAAATAAAACTTAACTGATTCAAATATTTGCAATGAGGAAAAACAGAGATCATTAGAAGAAAACCCAAGTTATTTTATTCAACCATAACAATATATAGATTATAGTTCATAATCTTAGCTCTCTGACATCGTTAGAAATTGGTCCTACAACAGAGATTGATCAGCCTTCCATTCTTGGGTCCTCTTCTTCTTCTTCTTCTTCTTCTTCTTCTTCTTCATTTCTGGCTAGAGAATGGAAGAAACAAAGAGCCCAACCTCCACAACAGCTGAAAGGATAGCCACAATGCAACTGAAGCAAGAAACAAATAAATTGAAACCGAACATTTTGCTAGACTGATTAGCTGCCTGAAAAAAAGGGTCTAGTTTCTAACTAATTATAAGGAAAAAAAAAAATCTCTTGAATGACCTGACTTTCGAGGTTTCCACCCTGTCATTTACTCTTGGTTCACTGAACTGTAAGGCCATTGTTTTGAGAATTTCAATGGACAAAAAAGATGTTCATGAATAATCCTGCTGTAATGTAATCTATATTAGATGAATGCTGCTGTTTTCAGTATATATCATTTATTAAAGGGAAGGAAAAAAAAACTTTTGGAGTTCAGAAAAAGGGAAAAAAAAAGAGCAAATTTTATTCGTTTTGTTTAACAGAAAAGATTGGCCTCATGAAAAAAGAGCTGCTTTTGTTCATTTTGGACCTTACTCTCAACCCTTTATGGCCTTAAGGAAGGTTTGGGCCGCACATTCAACTTGTAATCAAATGGGCTTTGGAATAATAAGCTCTATTAATTCTTTTTATAAAGTTTATCAAATACATTTTTTTTTTTTTTTTGGTTTTGGGCAAACATATCAAAATTGAAAAGCAATTTTAACTCAATCTTCAGTTTTCTAGTTTATTATTTTTATTTAGATTCTATAAAATTACAAAAAATGTTCAGTAAACGTTTCGTATTTTTTTCGTATCAATCGTGTAAATATAAACATAATATAAATTATTAAAAATTTAAAATCTTAAATACGAATATAATACATATATGAAATATGTCGTATTAATCGTATTTAAACGTGTTATGTTTTTTTTCAATTTTAAATTTTTCGCAAAAGACAAAAAAGAAAAGACATAATAAGTGTTTCTTAAGAAGAAAAAAATGAAAAAGGAATTTTTTTTTATGTAACCTAAAATAGCTGATCATTGAAGGCAAAGAAAAACCCTAATCATTGAATCGAAAAGATGAAACTTTGTATAGACCAATTAATAAAATTTTAAAAAAATAAATGGGAGACAAATGTAAATATACATAAAACTATGGGGCATAAAATGAAAATATCCCTTTCTCGATTTTGTCCTCATATAAATTTTTATTTATTCTTTTTTTCGGACTCGTCTGTCTGTATCTCTCTCTCTCAAAAATCTCGTTTTGTAATTATTTTTATAAATTTTGCTACAGCCTCTTTTCTTCCTCACAATCTGTCTTCCTCGGCACAACCTCCAAATTAAAATTACCCCCTCGATTATAACTTTATTACGATCCTGCCCTCCCCCGCCTTCCCTTCTCTCCGACTTATTCTTTTTTCTCTCTTCCCGAAATACCCCTCCGTCGCCTCCTAATTTACCTTCTTTCGTTTCCATGTCGGACCGGATTGAATCCGGAATCAAATGATAGCTCCGAAGACATTGCTCCTTCTATTCTTCTAGAATATTCTGTAAGTTTTTTATTTATTTTTTCTGCGAAACCTAAAATATTTAATTTGTTTCTTTAATTATTCGAATTTCGTCTAGCTAATTGGATTTACACGGCATTTCTGTTGATTTAAACTTTGAAAATCCATAGGTTTAGGAGCTCAATTTTAATATTTTTTAGTAGTTTTTGGATTAGGTTTTGCTTCTCTAGGGTTTTTTTCTTGATTATCGACTAATTTGTGCGTAAGATTTTCGTCGTTTTTTAGCTTTATTGTAGTTTAAGTGGAAAATGCGGTTTTTAGCAGTTTGGATTATGTTGTTGAACTTCTTTTCCTTAGGTTAAAAATGAGAAATCAGAATTCATGCTCAAGGAGCAAAGAAATGAGTTATCCTGAAATTTTTGTGTAATACGATAACTTTGAAGCATTTTGAGTGAAAAAGAAGTTCCATAGAGGTATGCAACTATTTTCTGTAACTTTAGTTCTGGTATGTGTTTAAGGAGCATAAAAACCACATCATGTTCAAATAGTGTTTTTGTTAAAGGCATTTGGTTTAGTAGGCTATGTTGCTCCTACTTTTCATTTTTCTTGAACTACCCTGTCCTATGACCCCTGTCCGACGCATATCTGGACATAGGTATGGAGATATGACCTTCAAGGACCCTCCACATACATGGAAAAACTTTCAAAAAATTGAACATACCCGTGTTGGACGCATACCCGTATCCGACACTTACATCCGAATTTGAGTAACATAGTTAGTTGGTATGTTCTTTGGTATTTATGTTGGTATGAGTTTTCAGCTATTGAATGACTTGGTTTTATCAAGCATAAGGTCTGCTTGTTGGTATCACATTGATATGTCTGCTTGTTGAACCAGCATTTGGTGCAATGCATGTTTGGTTAAGTACAGGGGCTCTGTAGCGTCACTACATAATCTCTTGCTATGGATTACTACAGTTCTAATAGTTGTATTATACTTTATGTTCTGTTGTCCGTGATGCTATGGATTACTACATTTTTATTTCTTTTGAATGTTAATATGTTACCCTCAGGCATTCCATTGATATAAATGTCCTTGACATCTGCAAATTTAATTTGCTTTTTGCATATATTGCTTTCTTCTATACTGTTTTATGTTGTTATTACCTACCTTAACTCTTTCCCTATTCTTAGGTTTTCCTTCAAATTGCTTCTCCAGGTGTTTGACTGCTGCATTTGGTTAGAGTTTAGAGCTTTGCATGCTGTAAAAGAACACAGATTTATTTTTTATTTCAAAAGGACTCGATGGAGCTGAAAGTTTCATCACCTAAGCTTGGCGGTATTTCTCCACCTGATTGCATTAGTGATCTGAAGGAGAAAGAAGTCAGTGATGAGGATGATGATGATCGCAACCATAAGCATCGTAAGCGGGATACATGCTCTCAATCATTAGAGAGAGATTCTATGGATCCACTATTTACAAGGCCATACAGAAAGCACAATAAACCTTTTGAAAATGGGCATCCTTTCAGAGAAAATGAATCTCAAGCAGGTGAAACCTGGAAAAATTATAACAGTATGCCTCTAGACAAAGACTTGACATCTAAGTTTGATAGAAGACGCCCTGGATTAGCATCACTTCCCCGAGGACATTTGGACCTGAACCAGAGAATTAGGTCAAACCAAACATTCAGTGGAGATTCCGGTCCTGGTAGGGGAAGAGGAAGGGATAACTCTTCTTGGAATCAACGTGATTCTAGGTTCAACTCAGTTGATATTGCTTCTCAAATGGTTCAGCCAGGATCTGTTGCTCCAAGTCTCTTTGCAGGAAGGGGATTGCCAAATGTTTCAAATGCACAAAGCCCGTTATGGAGTGCCTTTGGGCTTATGCCGGGAATACCAAATGGTGGCCTAGATACACTCCATCGTATTGGTTTACAAGGGGCACTCAGGCCACTGATGAATTCTTCGTTGAATATGGGCATTCCTCACCAACGTTGTAGAGACTTTGAGGAGCGTGGATTTTGTCTAAGAGGAGACATGTGCCCAATGGAGCATGGTGTCAATCGTATTGTTATTGAAGATGTTCAGGTATGCATTTTGCTAACTTCTACCTTGATTTTGACATGTGGTGGCTTATACAGTTTTCCATGAGCCTTTACAAAATTGATAAATAAATAAAAAGTGTCATGTGGCGATGTAATTTCACTAAGGACCAGCTAGGGAGGTTGCCATATTCATCCAGTTTATCTTCTCTGGTTACCAACACAAAGTATAGGATGAACAACGTGTTAAAGATGTTTTTTATTTTTAATGTTTCCTTTTTAACACCTTTTAAATGCTTGTTGGCAATGTATCTGCATTACAATGTTGCACTACCACCAGAGGCAGGGCTTTAACCTCAGCCTTGCTGTTACGTTTTAGTCTAAATATTCTAATTCTGCAAAATATTCTCATGTTACTTTCTAATATTTTTGCATGACACCTAGTAACTGTATTTGCCGTCATCTTTTTTTTCCATCTACTTTTGCTAATCTTAGGATGAACAATGTGTTAAAGATGTTTTTTATTGTTAATGTTTCCTTTTTAACATCTTTTAAATGCTTTTTGGCAATGTTCCTGCATTACAATGCTGCACTACCACCAGAGGCAGGGCTTTAACCTGAGCCTTGCTGTTATGTTTTAGTCTAAATATTCTAATTCTGCAAAATATTCTCATGTTTCTTTCTAATATTTTTGCATGACACCTAGTAACTGCATTTGCCGTCATCCTTTTCTTTTTCCTTCTACTTTTGCTGATCTTCTTTTTACATTTCAACCATCCCTTAACCAACAAAAGTAACACGTGTACCAGATAGATTACCTGCTTCTACTCTTTCTGCTAGATTAGCTTCCACGCTGTTGTTCTTTAAGTAACTTCTTCAAGGGAAGCCACTGAATAGTAGGTGGGGTTACTCACAAATCAAGAAACTTTAGGCTTATAGATCAATCATCTGCTTTAAGCATTGATTAAATGTACTACATTAATAGAGATATCTGCAATTAGACTTTTCTAACATCTTGGGTATTTGCTCCACGATCTATATTGACTAGTGGAGTGGCTTCTTTTCCAATTTATAGGGTCATCTAACTGATCATCTCATTCATAATGTATATACTGTTCTGAAATCCAAATTGCCTTGGTAGGAAAGTTCCTTTCTCGGCTTTAATTCTTTATTATAACCTTGAAACAGATAGCATTCCCCGTGTATTCAAGTCAACTGTAACTTCTTTTCTGATTTGCAGAGTCTGTCACAGTTTAACCTTCCTGTTACGGTTCCAAGTGCACAACTATTGGCAACACCTGCTGGACCTGGGCCACTACCTTCAGGTCTTCCTCCTTCAACCACTTTGATGAACAGCAAGGGTATACATAGCAAAAGTAGCAAGCCTGGAATGACTGAGGATGCCTTAGGTTTGAATGGTGCATATACTGGTTCTACTAGTGCAAGTGGTGCTGATTTGTATGATCCTGATCAACCCTTGTGGAATAACAATGGCCCAGAAGCATCGGCTGCACTCTCAGGACTACATTCACCCAAGATTGATGAAATGGAACCGTTGCCAAGTGATGATATCTCTGATTGTCATCATGGCAGGTTACGTGGTAGTGCTGATAATGAATTGCCAATTAGAAGCACCGGGTCACAGGGCACAAATTTTTCTGTTTGGGGTAGAATTCGTAGCTCAAGAAGTAGAATAAACACAAAAGACAAAATTGATCTAACACCCTCGGACTATCTTGAGAATGAAACCAAGGAAGAACAAGAAGCATTTCCTAGCTCTCAAGGCACTTCCTGTCAGGTTAAGCGGATCAGCAGTGAGGATGATGGCTCCAAAGTTATGGATTCATCATTCAAGTCACGGACTGATAGTTTGCGTAATAGCAGAAAACCAACTCAAAAGGCACTTCGTACACTGTTTGTCAATGGGATTCCCCAGAAAAGCAACAAAAGAGAGGCTCTTCTTTCTCATTTTTGTAAGTTTGGAGTGGTTGTTGACATTTATATTCCATTAAATAGTGAACGGGCCTTCGTCCAGTTTTCAAGGAGGGAAGAGGCAGAGGCTGCTCTGAAGGCACCTGATGCTGTAATGGGTAACCGCTTTATAAAGCTCTGGTGGGCTAATCGAGATAGCATACCTGATGATGGCATAAACAGTGGCAGTGGCGTATTAGTAACTCCATGTGGTCAAACAGCTTCTGTTATTCCAGCTCAGCCCGTTGCTAATAGAGGAAAGGATAATCTTCAACCTGTTGCTCAGAAGAGTAATGTTGTCCATGGTGCTGATGTGCCATCTCTGAATTCCCCTAAGCCTGTTAGTATGAATGGTCCCCAGGTTCCACCTCCATTGCAGAAAAAGTTAGAGACTCTGGAGCAGATGAAAGAGGAAGTACGTAAGAAGCAGGAAATGCTGGAGCAGAAAAGGAATGACTTCAGGCGCCAGTTGGACAAACTTGAGAAACAAGTACTGGGAACTTTCTTTACTTTTATATACTATATTCCTTTTTTTTTAGCCATTATGTACTATATTCCTAAATATGCAGACTTATTGAGTAATTTTACATGTCCCAAGAACCGTTATGTGTAGAAATCAGGTTCAGAAGTTGCATGTTTTCATAGTATTTTTTAATGAACCAGAATGCTATAGCCAAGTGATATGAAAATTTTCACTGTTGGTTATTGCCTATTGGGCATTTTCAAACATGCATGCATTTTATTTTCCAATAGTTTGACTACATAGTACATACACTTACTGACACGAGTTGAGAGAGAGTGATGAAACAGAAAATGAGGGTTTTAAAATGTAAATGTGGGATATTATCCCATATTTTAGGCAGGTTTAACACAAGTTTCTGTTTCAACCTTTTGCAGTCTAGTGTTGTCAAGGGTGATCTACTGACTGAGCAAGCTGCTAAGAGGCAAAAGGTGGGAGTCGCAGCTGATCCTGCAAAAGCTTCAACACCAAGTTCCTCTGAACCTGGTACTTCTGCAGCAACAACGTGCACTATAGGGATGACAGATAAGAACAAATCAACGGAGAATGTGTCTCACAGTCCAAAATCAAGTACCACCATGGCATTGCAGGAATCCATGAGCTCAAAGCAGCTGTCTCGTCAGTCAGCTCCTGTAAGGCATCCATTCCTGATGAATAAATACAAATTGGACAACCGACCTACTGCTTTTAGAGTTATTCAACCATTGCCTTCTGGTTTTGCAGATGTGAGTCTCTCTCTCTCCTTTTCCTCATCTGAGAAAATTTTATTTGCTCCATCTTTTATGAGGATGGATTTTACCATGATTCTTCTTCTATTCTATTTTGAAAATGAAAAGATGAAAGAAGCACATTTCACAAACAACAGGCCTTCTTAGTATGTCTACTTATTTGTAATGATGAATTATTCCAAAGGTGAAAGGCATAGCATAAGGCATTTGATAATGAATAGAGAGCTTTATGTTCTTGCACATGATAATATGGTATAATCTTTGTGTGTTGTTTACAAGAAAAAGAACAAAAAAAAAATTCTGAATATTTTGACCCCTAGGGCATGTTGTAGGAATATGGCTTCTTTATCAGGGGGCTGGTGTTCCTAGCTCCTGAACTTACCTAAAATTCTAGGCATAAGTCTTTCTCCTCTATCTAAATAAAAAAGGTCTTCACTTAATGGCATAAAACTCAATTGGCTTTTATGTTTTTCTTTGTTGTCAATGAGAGGTAACTGATATCTGTCTGTCAATTAGGTTGATGTCTTGAAGGAGCACTTCTTACAATATGATGATCTTTCCTCTGTGGAGCTAGAAGATATGGAAAATGAAGATGATGATATGGGATCAGAGGCATTGAAGAATTGCTCAGCTCGTATAACTTACAGCACGCGCCACTCAGCAGAAAGGGCATATGTAAATGGTAAATGCTGGCAAGGGAACAATTTGCAGTTTACATGGCTGACATCTAGCAATAACCCTAGTAGCAAAGAAACTTCATCTTCCACACCAAAGGAACCTTTAGAAGCTGATGATGTCCAGACAGAAGAAAAATTAGCATGCAGCGTCTCCCAAGAAGTTGTTGCTTTAGGCAATGGGGAATCTGAGAATTCAGATAGAGAGAGTTTTGTTGAGCATATGGAATTGGCTGAAGTTTCAGAGCATAGTCCATCCCCAATGTCTAATGTGAAAGAGTCACCTAAAGGCGACGTGTGTTGAGGAGTGGTGCTGTTTCTGGATTTGTACAGTGAGGTAAAGTGTTCAATCTGTTGAACTCTAATTTTCATGAGTTTTTCATTCCCAATAACTGAAATTTCATTTTTCCAGTTTATCTTGTTTCATGCCTGGGGGATATGTAAAAATGGAATTTTCTGATCTTTAATTGCCACCACAAGGTTAACAGTTACTTGAGTGGCAAAATTGTATCCTCTTTTGAGATCAGTTTTGTAGGACTAAAAGGATTAAAGTAAAAAAAAAAAAAAACATCTGTTGAGATTACTTAAATTTTACATGAAAAATCTTTGGAAACTGATTCCCATTTCATTTTTACATTGTCTTGCACTTGAAGAATTTATTCTTGGAAATTCACTCACATGGTATTCTGCACCTATGTAACTCGGATAAATAAAAAAACATCTGTTGAGATTACTTAAATTTTACATGAAAAATCTTTGGAAACTGATTCCCATTTCATTTTTACATTGTCTTGCACTTGAAGAATTTATTCTTGGAAATTCACTCACATGGTATTCTGCACCTATGTTACTCGGACTTGGGTGTAAATGTCAGATATAGATATGTTTGATTTATTTTAAGTTTTTTCATGTATTTGAATAATCATATTTTTATATCCATATTTGAATATGAGTTAGATACGGATACTTCAAGAAAAATAGTCGAAGCAATATAGTTTCGCACTACAGCTAAATTCCAAAGGAACATCAGGCATTCTCTCTTAAAATTAATTCCCTTCAAATTTTCAGTTGACAAGCAAGCAACTAATGCTTTTCCAATCTCATAGCTTTATATAAACCATGGATTAGTTACATATTTGCATGTCAGCCTATTTGGTGCAAACCCCACTTTCAGCATTTTATCCTGAAGCTCCGTTAACTTATCCATATCACCAGCCTCAATAAATGTACTGACAATAAAATTGTAGCTTTCAGTATCGAAAATTCGGAATTCCTTGGCAAAGAAGCTCAGTATCGACTCTGCTTTATCGATATCCAATTGCTTGCTGCAGTAGCAAATAGCGATGTATGAATGCCCCTGCATATTTGTGGGTCAGGAATGAATATCAGATTTAAGCAATTTATTCCATCAAGGTTTAAGCCTCAAGACTTTTACCTATTCTACACAAGGAGCATATAAGAGCTCTATATGAAACAAGATCAGCCTTTATTAAATGTGTCAAAAACATAAATACAATATTTATATTAATCGTGTTAATCATGTTAAAACTATCTTTATCTGCTTATTATATTATTTTTATATTTATTAAATATGTCATTTTCGTGTTATTTCTTCGTATTGTATTTAAAATTATCAAATCTATCTATTGTAAATAGAGAAAAACAGTGATATAAAAAACGAAATATAGAAATAAAAAGTGATATATATATATATATATATATATATATATATATAAAGAAACGAGAAACTAATATCATACAACAAAACCAAACAAGCTTTGATCTCAAACTGATTTAACGGGATTTATTACTCGCATCACCACCATGTTTGCGAGTCTAAGCTGCTTGTCCAGAGGCAAATAATGTTTCAAAGAAACACAAGCACAATGCATCACACGCAATAGAATCGGAGCCATATCATTTTCACTCTCGTCAATAGGTTGCGAGCTGGGTGTATTATCATCGCCATCACCCACTGATAATTTAGTAGCCCAACTGTAAATTCGTTCCGTCGATGTCAAAAGATAAGAGGTAAAGCTTTCTGCAATCACTTCCCAATTCGGGTCCAACGACAGAAGTGAAGTAAGGGTAACTGGTAGATCATTCAGAACATAAGTTCGATCCAGTATAAGAAGGGGCATATATTTGCAGCAGCTACCAGATAGAACACCAATAAACTGCAGTGCCTGCAGCAAGATAAAAGATAACTTTAATTAGTACAATAATGAAGAATAGGTGCTGGCCTCCCATATCTTGATGAAGAATATTTTAGTTAGCTCCTCCCTATGTTACTCGGACTCGAGTGTGAGTGTCCGACACGGGTATGTTCAATTTTTTCCAAAATTTCCATGTATTTGGAGGATCCTTGAAGGACCATATCCTCATATCTATGTCCGGATATGTGTCGGACACCGGTACTTTTAAGAAAAATGAAGAGTCGGAACAACATAGGCTCCTCCCTTTTATCCATTGGCCTAAATGGCAAGCCACCAAAATCAAACAAATACCCATGCCAAATTCACAGTAATGGAGGTATGATTTAGTGAGCGTGTCTGTGCATGGTGGAGGGAAGAAGGAAGAGGGAAAAGGAAAACCGGGTTAACTTTATCTGAAGATTAGTGCCTACCGTCTATGTTACTCGGATTCAGGTGTGTCGGACAAGGAAATGTTTCCGACACAGATATGTTCAATTTTTTCTAAGATTTTCAATTATTTAAAAGATCCTTGGAAAATCATATCTCCATATCTATGTCCAGATATGCATCGAACATGGGCAGTTCAAGAAAAATGAAGAGTCAGAGCAACATAGCCTACCGTGGAAGGATAACTTGAAACACAGCTGATTTCCACTGCATCAACCAGCCATTGTCTTTTTACACTTCCCTCCACATGTTGTAAAGCTGCTACAACTTCAAGAAGCACACCCCAGGTACCTGAATATAAGATGTTACAAGTTTGTCAGTATAACAATCTTCAAGCTGTAGATAAGAGAAAAAATTATAACCAACGGCAAACCCCTTTTCCCCCATTGTTTTTGGTGGCTTGTTCACATCTGCCCAAATTTCATATTTATAGAAAAGAACACTAACCAAGTGGTTCTGAATTCAATAAACAAGATTTTAATTTTCCCAGTTCAGTCACTGGGATGGAACCAATCCTAACTAGCTTGGCTTTAGCTTGAATCTTTTTTAGCACTTCTACAAACTGGAAATCTCTTGGTACTGAATCCAAATGTGAAACCTGTGATGAACAAATGGTTAACAGATCAAAAAAGAGTGTATTGGAGAATACAATAGCAACTAAAATGTTCATACCTGCAGAAAATCCAATAACCAGCCCTGCCGAGCCTTCGCCAAGCACCTAACCGCCTCGGACCACTCGACAGAATTGAACTGATTCACTTCCATAACAGCAGGAGATTTAGGCGAGGGTAACAAAGAAAAAAGCACTTTCATGCACCTTTCAATATTTTTAATGTATTCTAGAGAGTCAAGAGATGCTTCATCCAGACACTGATAGAGACCCTTCCAGCAAGAACTCCTTAATGAACTTTTCTCCTCCAAATTATGTACTTGGTCTGATGTAACTGAAGACAAGTAATTACTCACATCATCCAATAATTTCTCCAGCCTTGAACCCGAGAATAATTTTATCAGGTCTACCAAATGACTGAGCAGACAAGATTTGAGACTTATTTCAAGTGTCCTGAACCTAGAACGGTCGGACAGCTCATCAAGGAATGTTAGGAGAGTATCAAATTGCTTTGCATGGACCAAGGCAAACTGCAAGCATTCCTCCCTGAGGGTTCCTTTCTTAAGGGCTATATCCGGTGCCGGCAACCAAGTAACTTGAGCTTCATATCTCATACAGCGTCTAACAATTGCACCCCAATCCAAGGTTGGTAACCTGGGAGCTAGTGATAGGCACCTTAAAATAGTGGCTACTGTGCATATATGAGTATTGGTACCTGTCTGAACTTATTGGAAATTATAAACATAAATTAACAAATTAGAAGTGGAGGAGAAGTAGATGAGGGCAATAAATAAAAAGTTCACTCCATAATTAAGGTATAGCATGGGCTTTCCTAGCTATTTGGTCTAATGTCACATCAGAATATGTCATAAGAGAAAGAAAAAAAAAACTTTTTTCTTTTCTTTCTGAAAACATGATGGAATAAAGGCATAAGAATATGTGAAAACAAAGGCATCCATACACATCTTAGCCCAGAAAAAGGAATTCCAATTACAATCAGCCAATACAAATATTTTGAGGAAACTTACCCCAGAATGATTAAAAGATTTAAGCCACAGACCAAGCTTCATGACTGCACTGTCCTCAGGAACACCTTGTGAAAAAGATTTTGAGCCAGCAGACTCAGTTTGTGTACCATTAGCACTATTCAATATTTCTCTGGACCACAGTCGATGTCGAAGAAATGAAACAGCCCACGCTGCATACTGTTGCAGTTGATGATCATCAGAATTTTGTGCAACAAGAAAAATCTCTTGCATCAATGATGTTGAATGCTCTTCACAAACAGGATTCGCAAGTATGGGACCCGAAATATGTGAATGTTCCTGTTGACCAAGTGTGTGAGTATTTGGGTACACAATAACCAACATAAGGTAGGGTCACACGACATAAAACAGAATAATACAACTACCTTTTGATCATAACCAGTATGCACAGAGGAGTTAAAAGGATAAAAATCAACTAAATTTCCAGCACCTGCCCCAAAAGCATTAACAACTCCAAGCATCCCACCTAAATGGACGATAGGAGGGTAAGGACTGGTGTAACATTTTCTAGACAATTCAAGTAAACATTTTATGCGTTCCACTTCAATAAAGTGCAAGCCTTCACATAATATGCATGATAATAGGCTTCCAGCTCCAGCGGTTGATACCATCAACAAACTCTCGTGTAAGGCGCCGGATTTATTAACAGACAATAAGTCAGAAATGAGCTCCATGTAGCCATTGACTAGATGGTCTAATTCATTACCACCCACCATTTCCACTCTTTGGCAAAAAGCCACCACGAGGGGAAGTGCAAGACAGGATCCTACAGATAAAAGTATCTCAGATCTTTCACTGCTTGAACCAAAGCTTTGAACCGAGGAATTCATATGAGGAATCCAGGATATGATCAAGTCTTTCACCTTGAGCACAGCATCATATGCGCCAGCTCTAAACATTGCACCAATAGAGCTCCCCAAGCCAATGACAAGGCCAGATATGCCCCATATATCATCCTCCAAATCATCACAGTTATCATCTAACAAATCAGAAGCTACACTAGCATCTATATCGTCTGTGCTTGCTGGAAAATATGCACAGAGACTTTCTAGAGTATTGGCTGAAGAGTCAGCAACTGGACATAACATTAGAGATAATGTTCTAACTATTCTTCCTAACAATCTCTCTTCCTGCATCTTGTGGTTTTCTTCATTAGCATTAGAGTCATCTGGAGCTTCAACTCTTGAAAGAAGATCTTGGCAGGAAAACCCCAAGCCAATTCCACAGGCTCCTTTTACAATGGAGCTCTTACTACAGCACAAAACCTGAAACCAAGCAATTCCAGAAAAATAAACTGCCAATAATTCTATAAATATTTCTAAAGACATGTAGAATTATTCCTTAGCTAATGATTACAACTATTAAAATTGTTCTGAAATTCCTTGCTCTAATACATACACTAAGAAATTCATAACTCCTTCATTGAACAGTTTATTCCTCTACACTCTTTCTAAAACGAAGAATGATCATAATAGCATGATCTATCTAAAAATCTCAGCCAAGGAGGACAAAGAAAAAAAGTCTTAAAATGGGAGGGATGGGATGGTTCTACAAGAAACAGAAACCCCCATAACCAAAATTTTCTTTATTGTGTTCACGTTCTTGCACGTGTTTGTGTCTGTGTAAGAGAGAGAAAGAGAGAGAGAGACTCGGATAAAGATACTCTCAGAGTGAGTCAAACATCTCTCTTAGCATGTGTAAATAATGTGAATTCTGTAAGAAAAAAAAAATGAATGAAAGTGCCACATCCCAAGATCATAGTCAACTTTTAATAACTAAAGCAGATAAGAGGGCATTGTTCTTGAACCATATTAGTAACTAATAATGACTAGTTCCAAAAAAATCTGGTGTCTACCCTCCTTTAGTAAGTACCAGATACTTCGAATTTATACTAAGCAGTTAGCACCCAGCTGAGTTGCAAATTTCCTTAGACAAGAAACCCTCAAGAATAGGATTAAACCACCAGTATGCTATGCTCACTCACAAATTTCGGCTTCTTTTAATAAATAAAAAAAAAAAAAACTTGTTTTTTAACTTGCAGCTGCTTCCTGACTTTCTAGAATAACTTGAGTGTACCATATGATAACAAGACAAAGTTTAATTTTTTTATTATGAATAGCAGTTTCAATGCCCAACCTAGGGAAGAGCCAAGGTCCAAGCCAGTATCAAAGAGACTACCTCAAGAAGTCCATTAATGTTCTGAAATTTCTGCTTATGATCTGTCACATGTAAGGAACTTGAGATCAATCCAAGAGACATGGCAGCTGACCATTGGCGATGTTCATGTTCATACTGAAACAACCAACCCAATAGAAACTTTGAAGCAGTTGATTTAATGGTATGGGCAGATGGTGGCAAGACCTAACAACAGCAAGAAAAAACTGAACATCAGGAAGAATAAATTGTAGGTGAGCTCCGTAAACCGTGTCATCTATCTCCACAGTCGAGGCAGATTTTAGCAAGCTGTCTAATTATGGAGTCTACAAATGAAGTTATCATCATTTTGAAATCTCACCGCGCAAAGCGCACCAATTGCCAAAGCAATATTTTCAGCAGATCTAGGGATAGATTCTTCTGCAACTCGCATCATGCTCTGCATGATAAAATTAGAGAAAGACAAGTATCACTTTTATTAAATACAATATTTTGAAATAGGTAAAAGAAAATGACTGGAATACAGCACAGAACAGCAAACCTTCAGAATACCATTAGCAGCTTTAGAAGTTTTATCTGAAAGAATAACCGAGGCTTTAGCATCAATAGACAAGATATTAGCCCTCATCCAATGTCGCACAAAGGCTTTCCATGATTCAAGTGAAAGAAGTGCAACAAAAATGTTTCTTGAGAGTTGAAGAGATGCAGCTATTTGCACCATCATATCTTCATATCCAGAATGCGAATCTTGCAACCCCTAAAAGCTTAAGAATGTCAGACTTAACAAGCGTGGTAAATTCTAACGAAAAGAAGTTGATAATTCAGATTATCCTACTCTTGATGTGCCTTGGTTTCTCAAATTGTTAGAAGTAAAGGAACCACATAATAAGGCTGCACCAGGTAGTTCTCCAGCATTACTTCTTTTTCCTGCAAATGAAATGATCATAAGAATGGCTAGACCAGTGAATAAGATGCACCTTACAATTAAGAACCTTAAAACTATCAATATACAAGGCCCACCTGCTTTGCTCTGCTAAATGTTAAATCTATTGAATGAAATAAATCAGTTCCAGTTATATTTGGATGTAGTTTTAAAGAATATGCAGCCAAATTTCAAAGCAAGAGTTGAAATATTTTTAACTGTTCTGCAGATGAAGTAACTTAACTAATAAACTTCTTCTAATGGACTCACTTGTCATAAGGACATAAGAGTGAGGTGGCAAATAGTAAGATTTCGATTTGCAACCAATCTTTTTCAAAGAATCAAAACTTCTCTCAGAAGGCAAAAGAACCAATCTTGTCATACCTGATGAGAAGATCACCTGTGGAAATACATCCAGCAACTTCTCAATCTTACTTGCTGGGACCTTTTTCTCCTTAACAAATCTTCGCCGGTTGCTGGAAAAAGTTGACAGAACTTATGAGCACAGGAAACAGGACTACTTTCTTGAGCATGTTCAACCATAGACATTTTATTACCTATGCTCATGTCCTATAATTTTCACTTGAAGTCCTTCCAAAGCCTTAAGTACTCCTGGATTTGTCTCAGAAAGAAGTAGATCCATGAGCATTTGCTTGAAATTTGAAATATTCTTCACAATACTTGGTATCTGGAAAAACAGTGATTAACTTAGAGGAGAGTCTTGTGTTTGTATCCCAAAAATATAATAGAGAATAGAAAAACGGGGCACAAAAAAAAAAGGAAAATAAATAAATAAAAGCATGTAAAAAGAAAAAAGAAGTTCTGGTTCCTCAAACCTCATATTGTGTTAAGGCCTCAAATGCAGAGGCCTTTGCCTTTGCCCATTGTAATTCATGACCCAAATGTACGGAGCACCCAACACCCCATACAATCTTCATTACTTCCCTTGAGGCATCTGGATATGCATCAGCATCCATTGCACCCCATCTTAGAAAAAAGCAGACACTGCCAATAAGCAGAGATTAGTTGAGTAGACTTTGAAATATTTTAACTTGAAAGAGGGACTTATGATTTATCTAATGAGTATGTAAATATTATATTTGTATTGTACAAAGTGAATACTTAAAGCAGACAAAATATGCATCAGAAGTGACTGTTACATTCGAATAACAATAGGACACCTTGTGCTAGGACCCAAGATAACAACTTCAGCATTTCAAGGAAGGAGTCACATGTTTCCACAGGAGAAATCCAGAACTATTGGCATCATTATACAAATTGTCATCACAATAAAGCAGGAGTGGTCTAAGTACATTTTTCCTTTTTTCTTTTTATACAAGTTTTGCATAAATTGACCTCACTTGGAACTGCATTTTTGCAATCTTCAGCCCCAGACTTATGCTACTGCACCATTGAATTATTGGCAATGTTGTTGAGAATGTGATAACACTAAGCCTCAGCTGGAAAACAATGTGCAGACTGCATAAGGCTAGGCTGCACTTGTCATTTTAAACTCAACCTTGACTTACCCCTCCTACCATTGATCAGCAATCAGTTAATATCAAGAGACTTTTACCTATAGGCAAGAACTGGGTCCACATGATAGGCTTGCACATACTTTGCAATAACATCCCACGCAGTATAAAAATCTGAATAGATAAAATAAATAGAATATAGATTCAGAATACCTCGCATATTTAAAATCAGCAAGACTAGTTCATAAGATTGAAAGGAAGAAACGGAGAACACAGGATATGCAGTTGATTCAAGAATTAATTTGAACAACATAACATTGTAAATGAGCCAGGCTGTTAATTACGTAAAACAAGAAACTAGAAAATATATTTTGTTAGCATCATTGCATTAAGGACATTCATAAATAATTACTCAGGCTACAATATTCTCTATAGTCTTGCAAATAATTCTAGCTCTAGCATATTAAGACAAGAATGTTAAAACCCTTTTTTAAGCCAGGGATGGGGAGAGGTTAAGACTAAATGCAGACAAATACATATTTACTAGACATAAACATTACAGAGAAATTTTCAACTGAAAATAAAGAACTTAAAAAATTTAGTCCTCTAAGAAAACTGGAAAACAAAAATATGCATCTTCATGTTTGAAAATCAAGATTACCAATCACATCAGCTTCACAAAGGTGCGCAAGACTTTGAAAACCAAGAGCTTGAAGTGTGGGATCCGGACTCTCAATGCAAGCCTGTTAATTTGAAGGAAAAATTGGAGGGGGTGGAAGAAAGATGTGCAAAGAATAAGAAAATAGAAAACAGCTCTAGAGAGCTTCATACCGAGACAGATAAGATAAGGTCCACGCCCCTATCAGGGTTCTTTCTGCAAACATCCCGAATGGAAACAGCCATACTTATACAGATGTTTCTCTCACACATAAATTCTGCGAACCCTTTTGGAAGTAATACTCCCTATATGCCGAGGAAAAGCAAATAAGAATTAAAAGACAGCATATAAATCAGCTAGATGAACTAGGGGCAAGCATCGGAAAGTAACAGTCAATCACACTAATGCCGGTTTTCAATAATTAACAGGCAAAGCTTCATGAACATGTAAAGAATTCTATTTTTGGCTGATGAACATGCTTAAAACATTTTTCAATAGAACTTATATGAAGTGAATAAGAAAAGTCTTCTAATATGACAAATATCAGGTGTGTGCATCCAGCCGGCCCTAGATCAAGACTAGAATTGAGCCTCTGATCTCTGGTTGTTAGATTTGACCAGAGGACCAGACTATTTTGCTTATTGCCTTAAATTAGTATTATTATTTCTAAATGATTCTTAAAATCGAGTTGAAACAAGAAGTTAAATTTGGAATACAGGTAAACATGATATAATGCTCAAATACTAGATCATACTGGCAGGGCTCATCCAACTACATTACTTAAAAAGCAAGAGCAATGGTGCCCAACCCTAGGCCTGGTTAGATAAATGCTTGGAAAATCGCATCCTCAAACTACAAGATTAAAAGAAATATAGGAGTTTTTTAGCATCACCATCCAGGATTTGTTAAATTCATTTCAATAAGCAGTTGCAAATGTTCAAAACACAAATGAGCAGGGTCCTCAAGATAGAGCTAATTTTGCAAATTGAGAAGTTGAAAAAAATCTATGTAGTAAATTACGGCAATGTCTTTTCTTATTTTCACCCAAAAAAAAAACTAATAGACAAACTAATGTACATGCACACATATAAATAAACATACATATATTAGAAAAATAAAATATACATAGAAACATTGAAGGGCTAAATTTAACACAGGTCTTAAGTTGGCTAACGAGCATGAGGCAATAAGGGAAGAAATGCTATAGTGCTTACTTGCAAACTACCAAAGGCACGGTCATTGATCTCCCAGGTTTGACAAAGCAGGCGAGTAGCTGTTGCGTACAAAACTCTGAATATGAAATAAGCATATGCTGAGACAGGCTAAAGAAGACTCTTCATAGCAAAAGAACAGTTTAATGACTCATCAGAAAACAGCATTGAAGAACAAAAATAGAGCTTAATTCTTCAGGAAGCAATCAAATGAGTGTCAAAAATCACGAGTAAAATGGGGCTCTTATCCTTTCTCAGAATACAACTTCTCAAGCATACAAACAACTCCCTCCTAAGAACACCTAATAACAATCATTAAAGTTGGAAAGAAGATATGAACCCGTGCTTAGTCCAGTTGGTTCATGCAGTTCCTTTTAAAAATTGACATCAAGCAAGTTTGGTTTTAAATCTCAGTACCTGCAATCATTTTTAATATCCAAAAAAAAAAGTTGGAAAGAGGATAAAGTTTCCATGCAATTACTAATGATATTATGTAACAATGTGTTATAAATATTGCGTACTATAATGACCTTCAGGTCATGGCAAAAGAACAACACAAGATAGATGAAAGAAAATGAAAAAGTATTATCTAAAGGGCACGTACGGCTTTGCATCCTTGTGCAGCATTGGCAAAATAGTTTGAACTACAAGTGGAATCATCCCAGTCTGCGATGCAAGTGACGGAAGCATTCCCAAAAGCTTAGGCTGCAAAATTTTTATTATGAAAAAGAGAAACAGATGAAAGGAATTTTAGACGGAGAGGGTATGATCCCTGCGCATTATTAGCACAAGACATGAGTTGAGACAGTGTTTGGGGAAGTGGTAGGAACTCTCACCAGCATATTCTGGTAGTTAACATCTTTTCTGGTGAATATGTTATTATAAAATAGAATGCCTAGCAACAAAGGCACACCTAGTTTTGGATCCATAATGCCAATGGAAGCTAAAGCATCTATAGCAGCACTCCCAAGTGACGGATGCATCACCAGAACAGCAGCAATTGCTCCAAGTAGCAAGGGCATTTCTACAAAGACAAATGATGCAAACATGAAGTAAAGATTTTATCCTCTACAACAAATACATTGGATACTTTCTCATTACAAACCAAGGACAACGAGGATTTATAAGCATCTTACCAGTTAGAAAAAATTCTTGTGATCGTGGGACAGGTAGACCTGATTTTCTTCTCTCAACAATCCATAGAGCAAGCTCTTTTAGTTGATAAGCCCAAGATCTTGGTCTGCCATGCATTTCTTGGACATCAGTTCCACAAACAGAAGAGAAACTTAGAAAGAAAGAATTGGACAATGAAAATTGATCCTGTAAAACAGAACACAAATAGTATGATTCTTCGGTCACCTTTTTTGCTTCCAATACTAACAGTATATTTTGATAAGTATCTTCCTTCTCACAATAATTGTAAAAACAAATAAATAAGTGTTTTTAGTAAATGGAAGTTTATCTTGGCTATGATCTTCAACACCAGTGACAAAAACTAATATTTAATCGAAAACATAGACCACAAAAAAAAATCTTATAGTCAACATTATCACAAAAAGTTATAGAACTTTAAACTTGAGATAGCAAGAACACACCTGAAACCATAGATGTTGCAAAAGCCTGTAAGCTATCAGTTCAGGTCTGCTAATAGATGGATAGCCCACCTTCTTGGCTAGCTCAATCTTTGGCGTTGTCAATAATTTTACTAAAAGCCTTTCTAAAAGGACAAGCAAATCACTTGCTGCTCCTTTAACTGATTTAGAGGGAGATGATATGAGACTGATGATGGGAAATATAACTAAAAGCTCTTCACTAAGAAAATATTCAGCTCCATCAACAGCATACTCTACAAAAGTGAGTACAAGAGAATACTGTAAGTACTAAAGGGTCCAGGAACTCAACCCAAACAAAACAAATAGAAAAAGGGTCATCAATCATCATCAATACCCACAGTGTACACATGCACAAGTTAGAGAGAGGGCCTACATGTTGATTTACAAAGCACAGCACAAACCAGGATATAATAATGGTAAATATCAACAAAAACAGAAAAAATATTATAAACCAGTGGTCTAAATTAAAGAGACTACCAAGATGGCTAAGAAAAGTAAGCAGATGTCACATATAAATGTATTAATATTTTACACACTTATTTGAAATGGATTCAAAATAAAAAATTAAGTCAGAAACTTAGAAATAGAGAAATAAAAGTTTAGACTACATTAAGAATTCAGTCTATAGGAAACAAATTTCTGAAGATACAATTTACAGGGTATCAAGAGAACAGAATCAACATAGCAACGTTGAAAAAACATACCGGTTTCACTTTTCCACTTCAAAAGAAAGTGAAGGAACTTCAATATTGAGAGCTGTTGATGTTCAAGCTCGGACTCAATGAGTAAAACAGATAAAGATAGTATTACTGATGATAGTTCCGGTATATATTGCAGTGCAAGGTCTTTCTGGGCAGCCAACATGTGCTTTAATAACTCAACTATAGGCTCAGTCCCACCAGACTGCTTGCAAGGAGATGTATAGAGTGAAAGCACATTCTCTATTAATTCCACCCCACATAGTTGAGCTTCAGTAATCAACTGCTAACATGGACCAAAAACAAACAATATGAAATGATAAAAAGGCAACAAAAGCAAACCAGTGACATCATTAAAAAAATTAAAGCAGAGTAAGACAAATTCCATGTCAAAACATAATGGTCCGAGTGAAAACTGAAGTTTCTAGAACTTACCAATCCTTTTCCAACCAATTGTCTCAAAACCACCGTAAACGAGTCAACCACAGATTCTGCTATATAATTAAAATTCCTGGTTTCCTGAAATTTCACAAGAATGTAGAACCTAAATACCTTATAAAAAAGCACCTTGAAAGAGACCACAAGTTCCAAACATAAAAGAGCAATAAGTTTAGAAATCAGAACAACTTAAATTTACTTATGAGAAACCCATATTTAACATGATATGAATTTTTTTAATCCGAAAATTAATCAACATGACTCATTCAAGAAACAAAATTAACAGTTCATTTAGTTGTTTGTATTTTTGCTACTCGCTTTCTGCTTATTAAAAAGTTCCTAAAAGAACAAAGGCTAAATCATGTTAAACTAAAACTAAGCAAATAGTTAAGTGGAACATGTATTCAAAGTAATCACTCCATGTAAAAGTAAAAATCATGCAATGTACTGTTAACAAAGGCACTATTTTTTTTTTTTTAACTTCTGAAAGCAAAATGCAAGTAGTTAAAAAGTAACAAGTAAACTTACCTCTAAGCTTTTGAGAGGGAAATATTTCAGGAAATTTATAAGTAATCTGAAAATTGGCATTGACTGGTTAGGAATTGAACAGCAAAACGATGCCATTGACGAAATTAGCTGTCTAACAAACAAAAACAATGAAGAATCCGAGAAAGGTATTCTTAAAATCGAAAAATTCAAAAAAGGTCTCAAGAATTCGCAGACTTCCACCATTCCCAATCCCTTATTTTTTGCCATAAATAACAAAATTTGATTCACAAGCTCCGATTCAACCTCTCTCCGACTCGAAAGAATCTGAAATTTTCAATAAATAATTAAAAAAATAATAATAACGATGAGGATGACTATGACTATGACTATGACTATGACTATGACTATGATAACTCAATTTTAACTTAATTTAAACCTTAACGAAAGGGTGGTCTTCATGGGACTCGGGTTTCCAAGACCCGTTTCTACGTTCGAACCCGACGCAAACGAGAAACCCTAAGGACTTCACAAAGAGTGGAGCGAATTTGGGGTCGGATCCTTCCAAGGCTGATTGGAGCTCCAACAAGGCCCGAGAGAGGTCCAGGTTGGAGTTCAAAACGAGGCGGCAGAGCTCGCGAACGGACTGGTCGACAACGGCGGGAGATGATGACTGGAGGCA
Organism: Fremontodendron californicum; assembly: GCA_030761205.1. Lineage (NCBI taxonomy): Eukaryota > Viridiplantae > Streptophyta > Magnoliopsida > Malvales > Malvaceae > Fremontodendron > Fremontodendron californicum. The sequence goes on from JAULJL010000011.1 coordinate 31,396,729, forward strand.
TTGGGAGATGGCTTGGGTTCCGGGTTCGGAATCGGGTCCGAGGTGTACTGGAGCGGATCGGAGCTTAGAGAAGATGGAGATTACGGCGAATTTTTTGAGAGACGGTTGGGGGACCCGGGTTTTCTCGAGTAATGAAGTGTATGAGTCCATCTTTTAGAGAGTATACTCGTTGAGTCAACTCACCGAGTTCGACGAATGAGTCATGAAGTTTGAAGAGCTTGGAGGTGAAAAGAGTTTTGGATCCTGGGCGCTGCCTTTCCTAACGTTTGGATTTCTATTACTCCTATTTATTATTTTATTTTCTATTAAAAATAATCAAATAAATAATTACATAGTTACCCTAACCTAAAATTTGGGCCGGATGAGCCTTGTATGGGACTCGGGGGATTTTGAAGAGGTGCGCATGGACCGGGCCGCGATCCGATATCTTTTCAAATTTTTTATCTAAATTCGGTTTTGGGAGGGTTCGAGTCGGCTCATAAGCCCGAATTCACTATTTATTATAATAAAATTTTATTTTTTTATATTTTTATAATTAAAATAAAATAATATTATTATAATATAAAAATATTGTTTCGGATCGGTCCGGATCAAAAATATCTTGTCCAAGCCTGACATAATACAGGCCAGGCTGTTCGGCCTTTGAGCAGTTCTACTATAGCCCTTGAATTAAAAATAAAATATCATTCAAGTTTCTATTTTATTATAATCTTCTTTCAATAAAAAGTTCAATAACGTAAAAATAAATATTTAAAATTTAATTGATTATAATAAAATAATAAAATTATTATTTATTTTATGAGTTTTTATATTTAAGTCAAATTTAAATTTTATTATTAAAAATACTAAAACTATTTTATTATATTTTAATATTTTGAAAACATGTTTTAAATCGTATTTAAATAATAATTTATCTATTTAATAAAATAATGCTCTAGATCAAGGTTGAAAAAACCGGATCGAAAGTCAAACCAGTGTGACTTTCGATTTTCGGTTCAACCGGTTGAACACTCTAAATAAGATTTTTAAATATTTTTAATGTTAAATAAATATTAAATATAGTAAATAATAGATAAAAATAAGCATTTTAGCTTAGTGGTATGGTTTTTACTATAATTTCAAGGTGTTATGGGTTCAAATCTCATAACTTAAAAAAATATTTTTAAAAATAATAATTAAAAAAATAAAAAACCGATTTTTTTTTTAATTTTTTACCTGTTGAACCAGTTTTTGACTGGTTCGATTAAATTCGATTTTTTTACACCGACTGAACAGGATAGATTATCGATTCTTGATTTAACCTATCGATCGGTTAAATCAAGAAAGGAGATGAAATAAAATTATTTTTTCTTCATTATAAAATTAACTTCATAGTTTTTAATCATATGTTCGGAAAATGTGTTCTGAATTTAACCTCTGCTTGTTAAGCAGGTTTGATAATATTATATCTCAACTGCAAATGGTTCTGCGTTTTATAGCCTCTGCGATAAACGACAAGTGCGTGAAACTGAAAAATTTGTCCGGAGGCGCAAATTTTTGGGTGAAACTGCAACTCAAAATGCTTAAGCTTTTGTACTTTGTAGCATCAGCAGGGATGACGCGATCCTCACCGAGGGATGAAAGCGGTGAACATAGTACTAGATCACAATCGCGAATTACGGACGAAATTAAAATTTAATAATTTTTAAGAAATTTAATAATATCAATGAATAAAATATGATGCAACATTTTAATTTTTATTATGTCTCGACTGTTGGTTCAAGTATTTAAATAGTTTTTGTATTATAATGAAAAATATATTTTAATTTTTGTATTATAAAAGTGAGTAATTTAATCTATGTACGTTTGAAATTGGTGTAAAAAAGTAAAATTTATAACAGTGTTAATAGAAAACCGTCTGATAGGAATTAGTTTTTTTATTATAAAAATGAGTAATTTAATCAATATACGTTTGAAATTAGTGTAAATAAGTAAAATTTATAACAGTGTTAATGAAAAATCGTCTGATATGAATATGTAAAATTGACAGAAAAAATAATTTGAAAATGCTGATATGAATTAATTTTTGTATTATAAAAATAAATAATTTAATCTATATACATTTGAAATTAATGTAAAGAAGTAAAATTTGTAATAGTATTAATGAAAAACCGTCTGATATGAATATTTAAAACTGACAAAAAAAATAATTTGAAAATAATGACGTATCAAAAACAATTTGATCAAGTAAAATTTAAAAAACATAATTTTTTAATCCAAACAAGATGATGACATTTAATCAAGTAAAATTTAAAAAACATAATTTTTTAATCCAAACAAGATGTCATCATCAAAAACATACTGTAAAAACATGTCATCATTAAAAATATATTATCATTTTTTTTAAAAAATTCATCTATTCTATCAATTTTTAAATTTCACATGAGAAAAAAATTTGACACTTGACACAAATTTGACACGTCATTTTTTTTTTCAAATCACAAATATAGCATGTAAACGATTTTTCATTATTAATATTATTAAAATTAATATTATTATTAAATGTATAAAAGTAAAAATTAAATTACTTGACTAAAAATTCACTTTTGAATTTAATACAATAACTAGATACTTTAACCCTCAACTGTTAAATTATATAATTACAGCATTTTAAATCTTTGACGGTGAACTGTTAAATTATGTAATTACCGCATTTAAAACTATGACGGTGAATAGAACGTAGGATTAAAAAAAACATACATGGAATTGAACAATTTAAACTAAAAAAACAGACATCAAATACACCTCAATCTAATACATTACCCATTATCTCACAACTAGAAAGGCTAGCTAAATCGACATGCACACGAAATTGCAAAGACAAAAGACCTTTGAAAATGAAAACACTAGTACATTTTATTGCCCTTTCTTCATCCCCTACAAGCAAAAATACCCTAAAATTCATGAGCCTTACTCTCAATCTTTTGTCCAACTTCCTTAGTCTTTTGTCCCACATACCCCGCCATGTCTTGCACGCGCCTCTTAGCCTGGTCCAAGTCAAGCTGCTCCGTCCCAGTGACCCTCCTCAACCGGTTAAACACATAGGTGAGTGAAGACATCCCTGTCAATCCAAAAGCCCCCGAGGACAAGAAACCGGCCACCGCCATGGAAACCGCAATGGCGGCTGGGACAAGAACTGGGCTGAAGATAACGAAGAGTGGCGTAGCCAAACATAGCCCAATGACGGTGCCGGTGAGGGTCAATCCGGCTAATGCAAGCAAAGTTCCACCAACAGGGAGGAGTGTAAGGACAGCTAGAACCTGGCTCATTGATGGTCCACTTTGATAGTTCTTCTTCCCACCATGAATACCACCCTGATCAAAGCGGTGCTGTGGCTGTGGCTGCGGCTGTGGGTGAACCTGAACTTGGTGAGGCTGTTGGCGGTCACGGTCAGCCATTGATAAAAAAAAAAAAGCTTAGGATCTTAATTATTAGCAAATATAGAAACCTTATATGTATTACAGATTTAGAGTACAGCTAAAGAGAAAAAGATCAGAGGTGAAGGAGAGAGTTGGGGCCGGGTCGGGTTTTTATAGAGAGAGTGAGGGGTGCAATGTGGAGACACGTAGGGGATTACATGGTGAGCTGAGGCTTTGCATGAGAAACAAGTTTCACTATGATTCCTGCGCATAAAACACAACTATAAGGAAAAAAAGAGAAAAACCATCTTAATTTATTCCTGTGCATAAACCTCTTTTCGTAGACCTCGTAATATTGAACACAACATGATTATACAACACGAATATGATATAAAAAAATAATTAAAATACAACACAATACAAAAAATAACACGAATATATAAATGTATCAAAATCTATATAATATAATTTATTAATTTAAAAAAGTTTATATAAGTATATAATACTTTAAACACGATTATGACACGAACAAATACAAGAATACAGCACGGATACACGAAATATTGGATCTATCTATTCTTTTGCCACATTGCTATTGCCCTTATGCAAAATTGTTATGTTATCTAGATTCGAAGATGAGTGTGAATATGAGTATATTTTTACATTTTTCTTTATATATTTATATTCATATTCGAATATGTATTAAATACATATATTACGCATGAGTACTTTTAAAAAAATTAAGAATTCGGATAAAATAAATTGTGCTTTCTTAAGAACAAGTGGGTTTTGGCCAATTTTTAAGTAGCCATGGCCATATTACATATTTCTCTGCTAAAAACATTTGACATTTTTTTCTTAATCAACTGATGCAGAAATCAAAGTCTCTCATCATTGAACCCAGCTAAATGACATCACAACATTTGAAGTTAAATTTCCTTTTAAAAAAACATTATATACTAAACAAGTAGTTGAAAGTTCAAATGTTAAAAAAATGTAATGTAAAAACTTGAATTTATACTGTCATTTTTCTATTCAGTGGGGTTCAATTTCAGACATTTCCTAAAAAATTTGACTGCATGGACCATTTACAGAATAAATGCATTGTTCACAAGAAGACATTCTTCTTCATTCATTTATTCATGTCAGTGCTTGTTTCCAATTAATAACCCCTTTTTCCTTTTGGGGTTTCCTTAGACCTAGCAATTTAGATATCGTATTTGTGTATTTTTTTTTATATTATAATTATGTTTAAAATATTTTATATTAATATAAATTTTAATATATTGATAATTTATATTATATAAATTTTAATATATTCGTGTATTAATGTCATGTTCGTGTTTTTTTTCATATCTTATCGTATTTTAATTATTTTTTATATCATGTAATCGTGTTATTTTTAATATTACGAGATCGTGTAGTTTTTTTATATTTCCTTCTTCTGCCATGACTTTTTTTTTTTTTTTTTTTCTTTCTTTTCTCCAGAGAGAATTCCTGGGCTCTGGCTCATAGACTTGTCAATTCTCTGCTTTGAGCTTGAGATCATCTGGACCTGACCTAAATGTAAGCTTGAGTAGCATTGGGCTTTAGCCTTTAAGCCCCTCTATCATAGGCTTGTGATTTCTCTGATTTTGAGCTTTACATTAATAAATTAATTGGACCTGACCTTTATTTATGCTTGATAAACATTGATCTTCGAGGCCCTAGAGTCATGCTATTAGTTCTATTAATTTTGTCTAATATTAAATTATTATAATTTTGAAGGCAAAGTTTGCTATTTTGAGATGATTACATGGTTGTCACCTATTCCTTACTTCGGTTAATAATCGAATCGAATTATAATTAATCGAATTAATTGAATATTTTTTTTAATCGTTAATCGAATCAAATAGTATAAATGATAAATTAACCGAATCAAAATTATTTCGGTTAATTCGATTGGTTTTCGATTAACCGAAATAAATATCCAATTTATTTTACAACCTATTTTAATACATGATTTTATATCCAATCAAAATGCCAAACAAACTAATTGTACTCTATCCATAATAATATATATAACCAACCAAAATCAAAAGTAAATCATAATAAAATTCAAATATCAAACATGCTGAAACAACTAAGAAAGCATAAAAATATTAGGTTTAGTGTATTTCGATTAATATGATCAATTCGATTAATTTCGTTTAACCGAACCGAATTAAATTTTGGTCGGTTAATTCGATTGAAACCGAATAATAAACATCCCTAATCCACGCTAATAAACACTTCGTGTATGCATTTTTTCATATTAATTGTATAAATATAAATACAATATAAATTATTAAAAATATTAAAATTTTAAATATAAATATATTAAACGTGTTGTATTTGTATTTATATTATATTTTTGTATTGTATTTAAAAACATCAAATTTGATTTTTCCGACCAAAATACATGAAAAGAAACCTGAACTGATAAATGGCATACCGAACGTGCGGGTGCCGGACCCTTAACAAAAGGGAAATGAGAATAGCCTGTGATGGGGGACAGGGCAGAGACCAAAATAGGAACAACCTTGAACCTTCCATCGATCTCATTTTTTGTAAAGAAAAAAAACAAATTTTGCTCCAACACTTAAATTAGCAGCTTAAAACATAAATGTTTAAAATTTTGTTAACTTGTTTTATCAAAAAATTTACATTTTAGATATTACCACTAAAAAAACCAACAATCTTCCCATATTTGATGTTGAGGTTTTATTATTTGATCATCGATTAATAGAAGTGAGTATTAATCGGTTTGAACCGATTTAATCGATCAAATCAATAAAATTTGATTAATTTGGTTCGGTTTATTCTATTTTAAAATTAGTAGATTTTGAAAATCGATTTAGTCGGTTTCGGTCGGTTGTTGATTTTTAAAATTTGATAACCGAATAGACCGAATTAACCGATGCTTTTAATTTTAATTTTAGTTTTATTTTAAATATAATATAAATAAAATCTATTTATATAATAATTTTACATTATATAAAATATAAAATATTATTTATATTATATAATATACAATAAAAAAATTATTTTTTAAATAGTTAAAATCCATTAAATCGACCGAATCGACGGACTTAAGTAGATTTCGATTTTTTCGATTTTAAAATCTTTATCAATTTTCAAAAATTTAAAACCGAATCAACCGAATGCTCATCCCTATTTATTAACAGCTTTTAATTGTAAAACAATAGAATGATACAATAAAAAATTTACTTACTTATATTATTCAAATTTTTTATTTTAAAAAAAATTATATTTATTCAATACTTATATTCGATACATAGCTCCAGCTAGGGGTGTAAACGAGACACCTGTGCTCGCAAGCTACTCGAGTTCGACTCGAAGAAAACTCGAATTCGATTCAGTCATTATCGAGCCAAGCTCGAGCTCGAGCAGCTCGAGCTATCGAGCGAGCCGAGTTCGAATATCTTAATACCCGATTCGAGCAGCTCGCGAGCCTAATCGAGCTTTTTTTTATTATTAATTTACTATTTTACCCTTAATATATATATATATATATACATACTTAAAAATCCTTAATTCGAGCTCAAGCTCGAATATATAAACGAGCCTAATCGAGTCGAGCTCGAATAGTTCGATTTTATCTCGAGCCGAGCTCGAGCTTAAAAAATGATACTCGATCAAGCTCGAACCGAGTTTCGAACCTCGAGTTTCGAATCGAACTCGAGCTCGAACTTCTCAGTATTCGAGCTCGGCTCGGCTCGATTTCTAGCCGATCATCCAAATGAGACATACAAATCTGTTCATATGACATGTTTTGAGAACCCCAGTGGGCCTTGATTTACCCCATTGGAAAGCACGTTTAATCAATCAATCAATCAAAAATCTCTAAAGTATATACCGAAATTACAAAACATATATATAGACTATAGAAGGTGTCATTGGTTTTGGACCTCTTGGGTCAGTTTTTGATCCTTTATTATTATTATTATTATTATTTTTTTCCCTCTTGGGCGGTTGTATGGTGGCCCGTGCTAACTTGAAAACGAAAGAAAGATGAATTGAAAAATGGGTGCAGTTAGACCCTTTTGGGACCCATTGTTTTGAGGCCTACGCCTAGGCTATTTTATTTACATCAACTTTTTTCCGAGTTTGCGCGCGCGTGCTTCTGCCTTTGTATGTCAATACAAAGACATCTATAGGATCTTTCAGTTTTGAGATCATCAAAATCCTCAAATATTCCTCCCCTTTATCTCCCTCACTTCTCAATCTTTGTTGTTCTATACTTTTGGGATTTTTAGGATCATTCTTTAATATTAATATATATAATAATATTTTTATCTAATACATTAAAAATAATAAATAAAATTATAAATTTTTGCATTTAATATAATGTTATTACTATAAATAATATATTAATTAATTTTAAAAAATATTTTAAAGACACTCGTTAACTTTGTATTAGATAAAAATATTATTATATGTAATAATCTTAAAAATATCTTCCGGACTAAATCCTACTTTCATCTTTATCTCATTGGCACATAAGTTTTACACAAAAAAATCACTTACATATCTCTAACTATAATTAATTCAGTAGTCGATACGGAGAGAAACATTTTTTTTTTCTTTATCAAAAACATTAAATTTTTATGAAAAGCGTTGATTTGAAGGTAAAATTTTGTATCAAGTAGATGTAAAAGAATGTATCTTCATGATTTTTCGGAGAAAAAAAAAGACTTAAACAAAACCAAAATCACTTTTGACAGTATTATAAAAACCAAAATCACATAAAATTAACCATGTTTTTTTTAACCCACTTTGACCAAGATATTTGGCTCATAAATTTTAAATGAACCCTAGCTGAGGCAATATGGAAGGAAATGGATCGACACCCACATCTTATATTATTAATCCAGTTAATATGTAGATGAGCATTTTTTTAACCAACAAAGATTTAATCTTTATGAAAAATACTGAAAATAAAATTTTGTACCAAATAGATGTAAAAGAATGGGTTTTTACGATTTTTTGAAAAATAAATTAGACCAAAACAAAATCAAAAATATATACTAAGGTATTATAAGAAAGAAAAAAAATTCATCTAACACCATATTTTTTACCCAATTTGGCTCATAAATTTTAAATGAACCCTAGCTAATATGGAAGGAAATAAATTGACATCCACATCTTATATTTATTACTAGTAAGATGAAAAAAGGTTTTAATTTACAAAAATTCAGTTCAATATATATATATATATTTGAAATTTCAACTTTAAATTAAAGTACAGTTTCAAGTAATAAGTATTTGTTCATAGTACTTCTATAATGAAAATGGTGACACATACATGCATGTATAGATACAAACTCGTTTATTTCTTTAAGATAGTTTTGATTCCTTTTAGAACATGTACTTTAGTTATTATTTATTTATTGTGTTATGGTACAATGATAGAACTGTCATATTATATTTTTTTAATATAATGTTTGATTTAAAGTGACAATACAAAAGAAAAAAGAAGAATATGATAACGATCAAAATAATGAGTGGAAATTCCTCTCTCATTCAAATGCAGCGTAAATATATACTGATCAAATCAAACTTTTCATTTTTATGGTACTTTTGACAAAACATTAGGAAATTAGTAAATTCGATTTTATGGTTAATATTACTTTTGACTATGATTAAGGGAGGTGAAATACATGGAAAAAAAAAAAAATCATAACAGCACTTCCAAAGAGTAAGAATCTCTTTATAAATAATATAATAATGAACATCATTTTTGGCTGGCTATAACTTCCAAAGCATGTGAATCAGCAGTAAATTTTGTTCTTCCATTAATGTCTCCTAAAAATCGATGAAGAATAGGTGAAAAATTGAGATAAAGCCAGAAAGGTGAGAAATATAAAATAAAAATAAAAAAACCCCTTAAAAGATAATCTTTCAGGCAATTTAATTTTCTGTTTGGTGCATGTACCCTCCACATGGGAAAACAATCCCTTTATTCTTCCTACAAGGCTATAGGCACAGGCATCTGTACCCTTCCACTGTTACAGATAATGGGAATTTTACATCAAACATTATATTATATATATATATATATATAGTAAGCGAAGTCAACAAATTAATTTATGCTATTTTTGGAACATGAATTTAAAATTTAAAATTTAAAATTTTGAATTTGAATTTTATTTGTTATATAAATTGTGAGAATGAAATACATATATTATGTATAAATTAGTTAAGACTCAATATGATTATATATTAGAAAAGTATAAAAATATGAATTTTAAATTCATAAATAGCTATAGATATTTCAAATTCACCACTAAATAGGTATCCAACAAATCTATGGATTTGAAACGTAATTATCAATGTTACTTTTACATGTGTTTTATTACATAATTTATACTATTTTTTAAATTTAAATCTATCTTTTGATATCTAAATTCTCAAACGCAACAGTTTCTTTTACTATATGTCCATGGAAAAACCAGGTTCTGAATTGAAGCAATTGTTGCAATAGGGTTTGAAATTTTGGTGTCCAAAAATGCTTTAAGAATATGAAGAAACAATCTTTTCTTTTTTTTTTCTTTTTTTTTTTTTCTCCTTTATTCACACTTAGGTCCTATGTCTAATTGGCTATGGTATATATGCTTTTTTTTTTTGTTACTCAATGTATCTCCAGATTTCGTCCAGAATTAATTTTTCGAGATACTGTCAGGCGTCAAGGTAGGGACCTCTCCCAATAAAGTTTTATACGTTCACAAGGGTTCGAACTCAAGACCACTTGCTTAAGCGACCTGAGCCCCTTCCACTTAGACCAACCTTCGTTGGTAAAAATCTCAATGCTATGGTATATATGCTTTGGTAGGTTAAAAAGGAGGTTTACTATTATTCAATTCTTCGATTAGTGTTTCATTTTGATGGTCGGTGAAAGCTCTCTCACAACGTCATCTATGTCGTTTTGATATTGAACACTTATTTAATGTTTTTTTTTTTTTTTACCAAGAACTATGATTTGTTGATAAATCCAGATGCCTTGTTGTTGACTTATAGACTTATTAAATTATTTTAAACCAAGTAAATAAAGTGATAATCTTATGAAGTTTTTCATGGTGACTTATAGTCAATGATGACAAAAAAAAGACCACTTCAATTTTTGTTGAAGATCCTCCATTGGACTGCTTGAAACTACAGCATAAATTTTAATCTGAACTTTGGTTTGCCATGCAGTACTACTGTCAAGGAAATAAAATTCTGAGAGTAGATTAGAGAAAGAAATTGAATTCATCAGGAAAGTTTGGAACCTGGTAATGATGCCGATATGATATATGTTACTCGGATTCTTTTATTTTTTTAAAGTATTTGTAGCTGAAATTTGTGTCCAACATATATTCGAATGAGTACGAGAGTATAATTTTTCAAATATATGAAACTTTTTTTAAAAAATTAAATATATTCGTGTCGGACACATACCCGTATTCGACACTTTTCTCTAGTGCGGGTGCTGCATATAAACCAGTATAGTATAATTTCTATTAAGCAGTTGGTGGCTTGTAATTTTAAACGTTTGGCCAAGGTAGGTACAAGTTATGTATCAAATATGGAATATAGTACTGAATATGAAATGACCCTTACAAAACTATTTTAAGGACAACAAACAGGCATAACTTATAATTGATGGGCATTTTCAGTTCCCCCAGGGAAGGATTCAAATCAAGTGCAGGACCAAATTAAGACCACAATTTAGCTATATAGCTAGGATAGGAAGCTTCTTATCCAAAGCTAGAGTGAATTAGTTTGCATTATTTTCCTTCTTAAACTTAATGTAAAAAAAATGCAACTTTCAAGTTTTGGCTGATAAAATAGAGATCATTGAGCTTATCTGATATATGTTTTCATTCTGGGTTTGATATTTTATATATATATATATATATATATATATATATATATATATATATATATATATATCCAAGCTGCTTAAACTCAAGCACCAAGGAAAATGAACCTTAATGCTAGCTTGGAAACCTTCTCAGTGAAGAAATTACTGCATAAAATTTAGTTGATATAACTTCAGTTAGAGGCTTACTTTACATATATATATATAGAATCTTTGATATATATGGAGATCATTTACACAAATAAGTAATAAGACACTAAGAATAACATTCATCAGGGTAATGGCATATCATAAAAATACCATGATATGACACATATGGTCCCTTATCAAACTCCATAACTAGAAAAACCCTAGAGCTAAGCCAAATGAGATTTCCCACCTAATAATTTTTGCTTATTAATTATTACATGATACAGCCTAATTACATGCTTCCACCACCTGATCTTTCATTATCTTCACTAGGGTCATTCCACTGAGAGGGATAGTAAAAAGCAGAATTTTGATTAATAAAAGAAGTTCCTCCATGACCAGTTGCTGTTCTTCTTCCATACTGGGATTCTGCTGCTGATGGTGGCATTTCATTGCAAGCATATCGGATTAAATCAGCATTAGTAGCATCCAATTCCCTTTGGAGTCTCATAACTTGTCTTTGGAGAACTGAAATGGCTCCAACACAGCCATAAACAGGATCTTTCATCCTTGCCTCAGCTTCATAGGCAAGGGAATTCACTGCATCTTCCCTTTGATGGGATGGTACCTCATTAAGCAGTTTGCTAACATTGCTTGCACCAAATATCTTGTGAACATTGGCAAATTTTTGTGGCTCCTCAGGTGGAAAATATGGTGCAAAAATACAATCTGGCATGCATTTTCTCCTCAAGAACTTGCAGGCAGCACATGGAGAATTGGAATAGCTGGAAGAAGCCATCTAATTCTCTGCAGCAAAGAATATTGCATGCATCAAGCATAATTTTTATTTTAAAAAAAACTTTGATAAAATGTGTGGTTAACTTATATATGGATTATGGATGATAAAGTAAAAATTAGTCAAGTAGTATATCTTTTATTTTCTTATCTGTAAGCTGGAAGTTCATTGACTTTGTTAAAACTGAAAAAAAAAAGGTCTTAGTTCTGAATTCAATATATCAAGACTTCTTAGAGAAACAACTAGGTTAAGGACCACAAAGATTAATTCATGAGAAATTGCTTAAAGAAAAACACTCTCTGCCATCTTTTCAAACAATTTTAGCTTTTTCTAACCTGCCAAGCAGCTTTCCTTGAATTTAAATACTACTGTCATCATCTTATAATTAAAATTGTAGCAAAAAAAAAAAAAAAAACCCAAAAGTCAAAAACAAACCAAGAAAATTTGAGAGGAAATAAAAACATGTATCATTACATTAACATGCACACACAGACTCTAGGATTCTGTCTTGAATTTGGTCAAGCAGTTGCATAAATTGAAACAACCCTTCCATCCTTGAGGACCACAAAAATTTCCCAAGATTCCAACATAGTAGATCTTTTTTTTTTTTCTTTTCATGTGAAAAAAAAAAAATTTTGTTTTCAAATTCTTTGTAGGAAAAGCTTGATCAGACCTTATGCTAAAAAGCATGATGCAGTATCTCAAAATGAACCAAAAGGAAAGGGTAAAAAAGAAGAAAAGAATATATATATATATATATAAATATAAAAGGAAAGGGTGCTTGTAGTTGTAGTTACCTATTTATGACTAGGTTCTTTAATCAGGAGGAAAAAGAATACTACCTCTTTTCCCCTTGAGTAGGCTCTTTCAAGATCTTTGTCCCAAATGAAAAAGACTATGCAGCCACAGAAAGATGAAAAATTCCTTATTAGGTTTTATTATTGAATGTGAGAGGGTGTTTTTAAAGAGGAAAACCCTAGTTGCATTGCAGGACAAGGAGATCAAAGGAGGCTGAGGCCTGCAAACACAATGACAAAAGGTAAGGAAAGATGGGAGAAAAAGGGAGGCAAAGAGCATTTTCAGTGAGAAACAATGGAAAAAAAGCAAAAGACAAAGGGGTAATAAATGGGGGCTACAAAAGTATGATTATGACACTGCACTTATTGTAATATCAAACCACTGTTCAAGAATTGGTAGTGAAACTCACCTTTCTATAAAATCTCCCCCAAAAAAAGGAAAAATAAATAAAAGAAAGAAATTTTCTAAAATATATATAATCTTATGATAGAATACTAAATTTTTTTCCTATTGATATATAAGATGAAACCTTTGAAGGATGTGAGGCTAAAGTTAGGAGGAATTTGTAAAGATAGAAAAAGTCACAGGGCATCGAAGTTTGATATCCGAGGTGGGATATATAATTAAAATGCAGTCCTGGACATTCTCAAATATATATATATATATATATATATATATATATATATATATATATATAAAAGTTTACACTTATGACTTGGCTAGGAGAGAATATTATCATATAATGGTCAACTGATCAGTTGGACCAAATTCATCAGAAATGATCAATTTAGTATATTATACCAATAAAAGTTTGAGTTCAAATTCAACCATGTGGCAGAAAGATATGGGTACTTTATATATATATATATATATATATATATATATAGAAAGGTTTGATTAATTATTAGATCAATAAATTAAGTAGCAGAAGGAAAGAAAAAGCATTTAGCAGGCAATATGAAAAGGACAAATTATAGAATATCAGAAGGATTGCTAAACAATTAATCTGCAGAAGTCTTTTCCTTGATATATAATTATCAAGTTAAGCAAAACAAGGTTAGTAATTTAATCACAATTGTCAAATATATAGCCAAAAGCACAAATGTTTATACTTGTAAATGTCAACTAATCATCCAATAATCACACTTAATTAACTTAATCAAACAGCATGCTCTTGGTAGGGTTGGTTTAGACAGATTCTGCGCTTCAAGACAGTTTACCTAAAGTTTTTTTATCTCTGCTACTTTGCATAGTGAAAAAGTCTTTGAAAAGGATAGCATTTTCAATCCAAATATGTGTGTAAATATGTATGCATGATTACCCAATTCCCTTTTTTTGTCAACAACACAAATTTAGCCTGCTGAACAAAGAGTGAAGCATTATTTTTCGTTAAACAAAAGAAACGTTTTAAGCTACTTTTTAAGATTAGTTAATATATAATTTATAATAATAATATTGTATTAAATACAATAATTGATAATTTTTAATATATTGATTGAAGATATTAGTATATATATATATATAGTGTAAGTTAATAATCTTAATGAATGCTCTTAAGATTCTCGTTAACAAAATTCATAAAAGAAAACCGCCCTTTAATTCTTTATTGCAAGGAACAAAAATTAATGAAATTTTCTAATTTGTTACAAATTTTGTGCATTAAACAAAGTATTATCCACACTGAATTACATTCATTTCCAACTCTCTGAAACTGTGGCTATGTTGGGTTCTATCATTGAGTTTAACTATTAGCATGAAACTCTGAAAGACTGAAACCTTTACTGTTAACTTCTATTATTGAATTTTTCATTGATTAGCTTGAACAGTAGGTGAATACTCCTTCCATTTAGATCAAAATTTTTTTTTCTTTTTCTTAATTCACTGTAGTTACAGTCAGACAACTATATAAGCTGAAATAATATAAGGACGGATACCAAATAAAACTGTGGGAGTTGGTTCTCTCTCATTTTCAATCTCCTCAGTTCTCTTTAATTATAATCCTATCCTGTCCCTTGCTTGGCAATCCGACAAAATCTGCATGTACTCATCTATGTTATTCGAATTTTTTATTTTTTTTAAAGATATTCGTGTTCGATATATGTGTCCGCACATATTCGGACATGAGTATGAGAATATGATTCTCCAAATATATGATTTTTTTTAAAAAAAAATTAATTAAATATACATATTTTCGTATTTATAACACTCATAAATTTTCAACCTGAAGATCAAAGATTTAATTTTTGTGATACTGAAGATAGCAAACTCTTTCTAAGATATTTCAACAATGTGTAACCAACAATTTTTTAATTATAATCCTATCCTGTCCCTTGCTTGGCAATCCGACAAAATCTGCATGTACTCATCTATGTTATTCGGATTTTTTATTTTTTTAAAAGATATTCGTGTTCGATATATGTGTCCGCACATATTCGGACATGAGTATGAGAATATGATTCTCCAAATATATGATTTTAAAAAAAAAAAAAATTAAATATACATATTTTCGTATTTAACACTCATAAATTTTCAACCTGAAGATCAAAGATTTAATTTTTGTGATACTGAAGATAGCAAACTCTTTCTAAGATATTTCAACAATGTGTAACCAACAATTTTTTACATGTTTGGCATTGCCTAGTTAAGGAAAAAAAATGTAAAAACCAATAAAGGGTGCTATACGAATTCCAGAAGTAGCATCATTTTGATGCATGTATCGTGTGAATACGTTTATATTTACACATTTAATCTGAATTGAGCAATCAACTTTTTTTTCTCTTACATTAGAATGCAATAAAGAAAACTATGGGATTGGATTATGAAGTTTGCAAATGTCAATTAAGGAAGATGAACAGATAATTAAGGAGGCAGCTACATATGTTATATAGATTAATTATGCTTCTTCTTATACTTGCGTTAAAGGTTTAGTCGTAAAACGCACTTTCTGTAAGAAAGAGTTTTCTGACCGATCATCCAAATGGAATAAAAAATAATGATAAAGTATAAGGTGATTGTTTAACTTTAAGCACTTTCGGTAGAAAAGAGCTTTCTGACCGGTCATCCAAACGGAGCAGAAGACAATGATAAGTATAGGGTGATTGTCTAACTTTAAAAAATTTTATTCTGATAAGCAATGATAGAAGAATTAACTCATAATAATCTAATTTAGATATATATGATGATGATGATGATGATTATGATACATTGGATATCTTTACTTTTTTGTAATCCCATATTATGAATTGTATGCATATATTCTTTTTCTATCATAATATTTATGCAATGATAGCTTAAGGGTCATGAAGAAAAAGAAAGATTGGGAGACTCAAATCAAAATAATGGGCACTTATATTTTCTCAGAAAAGTTTTATAGTATAAAAATTATTGTCTTTTAAGTTAATCTTAATCTATGTTACTCGAACTTTGAATGAGTATAAAATATATATGGGTATATATTTGATATGAGTATATTTAATTTTTGTAAGTTTTTTCATATATTTGGAAGATTATATTCTCATACCTTTATCCAAATATGTGCGGACACAAATATCGAACAAAAATACTTTTGAAAAAATAAAAAATCCGAGTAACATAGTCCTTAATTTTCTATAAAAGGAAGACTAAGATTGCCTAAGATTGTTCAATGCAAATTATTGATTGGGTCAGATGGAGAAAAGTAGGGGGTGACTTAAGGAGATAAAGAGGAATAATTTTAAGTTCAAATGATCAGACATGGCCCTAATGATTAGAGAAGTTATATCTTATTGGCTCAAAGATTTACATATTGTATTGCACTCATTTGTTGAATATTATATTTTAATGTTACTCTTTATTAATTTATATATTTCCTTTTTTTAGTTAGATTGATTAAAAAATGATAACCACAACAAAAAACAAAAAAAAAGTCTTCGGCCATTTGGATTTAAAAAAATTAAAATTATCGATATTGGTTACACAATAAAAGAGTTTTTTTTTTTGTTTTTTTTTTTATCTCATAAATCTCATCGTTCCATTCTAAAAATAAAACTTAAGATTTTCAAAATGAAATTTTAAATTTTAACGACGGTTGAGATGTTGTCCTCTTAGGGTCAGATTTTTTTTGGTACAAAAAAAATCGCAGTTTGAGAATAAGAGAAAGGTTGTAAAAAAAAAATTTATCTCACTTCTTCTTAAAAAATTACTAATATCTATTTTTTTCTTTAAAAAAATACTTTTTCTTTCACACTTTTTTTTATCTTCCACCCATTGTGTGAGTGTGCAAATTTCTATTATAATATAATATTTGTAACAATTACTTTTCTTTTTTTCAATGAGAGTTCTTCTCAGTGTTAAATCCATATGGGTCCAACGATTCTAAACGGATTTTTAATTAACAAAGAATTGGGCTGGATATAGATTTATTGAGCCTCGCAAATCGTGGGCTTGAACTGGCTCTAAAATATATAAACATGGGCCGAGTTTGGACACGAGAATCGAGATTTTGAAAACAATTATTACGTGGCTGTCTGTGATTAGTCAAAGATAAGAACTGCAGAGAACGTAACTGTAACGAAACTGAACTCGATTGTGTGTCGGATGGGGAAGACAGAATCTAAGAAAAAGTAACTAACTAATGAAAATTGTCTACCGTTAGCAGTTAAATCTCAAAAACTCAGCCGTACGGATTTCTAACTTGTAAGGGTTTTTTCTTTATAAATTTTCTTTTCATAACATTATTAGTAATTATTGTATTTGGTGTTTCAATTTTGCTTTTTATAGTATAAGACTATAAGTTTTTTAAGTAGGTTTTGTCTGAATTTAGATTTGCAGTGATTATGGATTTGCTGAGTTCAAAGTTTTGAACTTGAATTTGTTGTTATGTTTATAGAAATTTCCAAATTTGTTATAAATTTCTTCCATTTTTTATGCAAGATCAACTGTTTAGAAGAAATTTTACTGGGTTTTTTTTTTTTTTTTTTCCATGGGAATTTGAATTGGATCATTGTTTCTCTTGATGGGCCATGAGATGATAATTACAGAAAAAAATTCCTTTAATTTTGTTAGATTACTGAATCATGGTTGGTTACTTTGAAATTCCTTCTGAATGGGCAGTAAAATATGTGGAACTTTTTGTTTGTTAAGACCTATGTTACTCGGACTCGAGTGTGAGTGTCGGACATGAGTATGTGTCCGACACGGGTATGTTTGATTTATTCTAAGTTTTCCCATGTATTTGGAGGGTCTTTGGGGGATCATATCCCCATACCCATGTCCGGATAAGCGTCGGACACGGGTACTTCATGAAAAATGAAGAGTCCAACATAGTTAAGACATGTTATTTCAAGAAGTTTGAGATAATGAGACTGGTTCTGCATTGGACAGTGTGAGAAGGAATGCATTAGTGTCTATTTTACTCTCATAGTGAGTTATAATGGCTGGATTAGAAGAGTTAAGGAAGAAGCTAGCGCCTTTGTTTGATGCTGAGAAGGGCTTCTCGGCTGAATCAACACTTGATCCTTATGATTCTTACATGGTAAGCTTTGCCTTGTGTTGTTCATGAGTTTTATGTGAGTTTGAAGCTAGTTTTAATCCCTTATACATACATGTTTTTCGGATTGTATGAAGCTGTCGGATAGTGGAACTGTCAACTTATTGAGTAGATCATATGGAGAGTACAACATTAATGAGCTTGGATTGCAAAAATGCACATCTTCGCCCGTGGATGAAACGGATCAAGGCGAAAAGACATATCGGTGTGCTTCTCGTGAGATGAGGATATTTGGCTCAATAGGTAGTGGTGCAAGCAGTGTTGTTCAGAGAGCTATGCATATTCCATCTCATAGAATTCTTGCCTTGAAGAAAATTAATATATTTGAGAAGGTACTTTCGATGCAAAGATGTGCTTGTTTGTTGCTTAAAAGTTGGCTAGATTTGTTTTGATAGTGAAGGGCATCATCCGCTTTGTAGATTTGGCTTACATCCATGTTACTTTTTTTTTTGCATATTAGGAGAAAAGACAACAGCTTTTGACAGAAATACGAACACTTTGTGAGGCACCTTGTTCTGAGGGTCTTGTGGAATTCCATGGAGCTTTCTATTCCCCGGACTCGGGGCAAATAAGTATAGCTTTAGAATACATGGATGGCGGGTCACTGGCAGATATCTTAAGATTGCAGAAAAGTATACCGGAACCAGTCCTTTCATCTATGTTTCAGAAGCTCCTGCGAGTAATAATATCTCATCTTGTTTCGGTTTTTATTTTCTGAATGAAAAAGGTTGCCATTAGCCTGTATATGCTGCATATTTTTAAGTTAACACCACAACTTGTATCCTTTTATTTTCAAGGGACTAAGCTACTTGCATGGAGTTAGGCATTTGGTTCACAGAGACATCAAGCCTGCAAATCTGCTCGTAAATCTTAAGGGGGAGCCGAAAATAACAGATTTTGGCATAAGTGCTGGCCTAGATAATTCAATGGCAATGGTTAGTCATTAGATATTAATCAATTTGTGCTTGCTTTTTTTCTTTCCTGCCATTATCTTTGGTGTATGTCGGTTTGTTATAGAGATATTTTCGTTGGAGTTGCCCTTGATGATGATAATTTGTTATCGTATTAAAATCTATTATAAATGTCTAACAACTGCTTCTGACTTGTTAGTAGTGTGCTACCTTTGTTGGAACTGTTACTTACATGTCACCTGAGCGAATTCGAAACGAGAGCTATTCTTATCCTGCTGATATATGGAGCCTCGGTCTTGCTCTCTTTGAGTGTGGCACTGGAGAATTTCCGTATTCAGCTAATGAAGGACCGGTTAATCTCATGTTGCAGGTAATGTAGCAATGCCTTTAACACAGATCTTTCCACATTGAATGTTGCTTGAAACTTTACACATGATTTCTTAGTTCTTTTAATCTGACATTAAAATTGCTGAATTTTCGTGGAAGATCTTGGACGATCCGTCACCATCACCGCAAAAACACAAATTTTCACCTGAGTTCTGTTCATTTATTGATGCTTGCCTGCAGAAGGATGCAGATGCCAGGCCAACGGCTGAGCAGGTAATTTATACTTCACATAATGAATATATGATAGTTCAAACTTAACATATATTGAATTGATGTTGTCTAATTGCAGCTTCTTTCCCACTCGTTTATTAAAAAGCATGAGTGTGCTAGAGTAGACTTAGCAGCATTTGTTCGAAGTGTTTTTGATCCGACTCAAAGGCTCAAAGATTTGGCTGATGTGAGTATATTATTTTTACACTACATTAGACAGTTACACACATGTTTGCTATGTTGCTCCGACTCTTCATTTTTCTTGAAGTATCCGTGTCCGACATCCGTGTCCTACGCATATCCAGACATGGGTATGGGGATATGATCCTCCAAGGACCTTCCAAATACATGGAAAAACTTTGAATAAATCAAACATACCCGTGTCCGACACTCACACCTGAGTCCGAGTAACATAGCATGTTTGAGCAAGAGTTCATAATTCTTTTTTCATCTTTTAAATTGTCACATTGGATGTAGGCATGACGTTTGGATATTTAAACTTCAAATATAGCCCAAAATTGCTATATAATAAGTACAACATCTGGCATCTACATCATACTGACTTATATGTTAGCATTTCTAGGTTCTTACTTGTTTAGGGGCATAGGACTTGAAACCCTGCTGCTGATTACATGGCCAAAGTTAGAATATCAATCATAGTTTATGGTGGTTAGTGGATCAATATGTTAAAGAGTTTTCTGTTGCTAATAGTCAAAAGGCCTGCTTCACCGAGGGTTACTGGAAAATCAGGTGTACTGGCCTGCGTCACCGAGGGTAACTAGAAAAGCACGGTATCACCTGATCCTATGTTACTCGGACTCGGGTGTGACACGGATATGTTCAATTTTTTCTAAGATTTCCATGTATTTGGAGGGTCCTTAGAGGATCATATCCCCATACCCATGTTCGGATATGCGTCGGACACGGGTACTTCAAGAAAAATGAAGAGTCGGAGCAACATAGAGGTCCTGATCTATCTAACTATTAGTTTGTTTGCATCTGAGTATTTTAAGAATCTAACAGAGACATTATAATGAACTTTTTTTCTAAACTTTGGAGGTAAAGATCATAAAACAGATGGTCTAGCTATGCTATGATTAAGCATTCAAGTCAAAATATTTGATTTAACATACAAAAGTTACTGGAACTTGGATTTTACGTATAATATTTGACGAATTCTTAAGGAGGCCTATTTTTTTTATTTATTTATGCTTAATGGATATTAACACTAATATTTACATGATCAGATGCTGACAATACACTATTACTTACTATTTGATGGACCTGACGAAACCTGGCAGCATACAAGGACCTTATACAATGAAGATTCGATTTTTAGGTAACAAACTATCAAGTGATAGTCTCTCTCGTTATTTACATGGTAAATCAGCAGAATGATCCCCATGCTTAGATATTTCTTGCATTTTTAGTCCCCTGTTATGTTGCTCCTACTCTTCATTTTTCTTGAAATATCCGTGTCCGGCACCCTTGTCCGACGCATATCTAGACATGGGTATGGGGATATGATCCTCCAAATACATGAAAATCTTGGAAAAAATTGAAGATACCCATGTCCGACACTCACGCCCGAGGCCGAGTAACATAACTTCAAGGACATTATGATTCTAAGATAATTAACTTTTGTTCTTCCAACAAATGTATTACCATGGTGATAAATACCCCATTAGAATAAAACTCAATTGGAAACGTTTCTGCAGAAGCTAATTAAAAAGAGCATGATATACTATTTAAAAGCTTTATGGTAGAATGCCGATATGGAAAAAAGAAATTTGCACGAGGTCGATTAAAGTATTTTTAGTTATGAAACAAGTTTTGAACTTGGTTAAAATTATTTGGGCAGAATGTTGTGCCTTATTGGTTTATGTCTACTAAGACGATTTTTCCTTCTTTCTTTTTTTTTTTTTCAGTTTCTCAGGGAAGCAATTTGTTGGTCAAAATGATATCCATGCAATGTTGTCCAATATCCGGGGTACATTAGCCGGCGACTGGCCCCCTGAAAAACTCGTGCATGTTGTAGAAAAACTTCAATGCCGTGCTCATGGTCAAGACGGAGTTGCAATCCGCGTCTCAGGATCCTTCATCACCGGAAATCAGTTTCTTATTTGTGGGGATGGCTTACAAGCAGAGGGCATGCCTAATTTTAAAGATCTTTCTATTGATATTCCGAGTAAACGAATGGGTACATTTCAGGAACAATTTATAATGGAACCAGTAAATCTCATCGGTCGCTACTTTATAGCTAAACAAGAGCTTTACATTATCCAATAAACAAACTATGAGTATGCGATCTCCTCTGAGGTTAGTAGTTCTTGACTTGTTCACAAGTTTACATTAAAATCCGATTTCTTCTTGCCATCGTATTGGTTATTGCAGTCATGTATACAAGATAAATTCCTTCTTTTTCGAGCCAACTTACCGCTTTTTTATTACAGTTTGTGCAAGTTTTCCGACACCCTCCTTTCGTTGCTCGTTTTGCGCGCAGCATAACCGGTAACACAGCTTGCTCCACTTGAAACTGTTCTGCTGTTGTAACATATAAGATAACTGTCTTGCCATTGTCATTGCTTTGAATTTGCTCATCTATCATGCATAAATGTGTAGAATGAATGATAATGAGTTCAAATCATTGAATTTAAAGCTGTATTAATCATTGAAAGAGCAGTCATAGACAAAGATGACTGATCAAGTCATGAGTTTCACTCATTGAATATCAGTTTTAATGTTGAACTCTTCTCTGTATATATGTATTTTCATGTCCTAACCGGAAATAGGCGATGACTAACCCTATGTTACTCTGACTCTTCATTTTTCTTGAAGTATTCGTGTTCGATACCCATGTCCGAAACATATTCGGAGATGGGTATAAAGGTACGATCTTTCAAATATATGAAAAAAATTGAGCATACCCGTGTCAAACACATACATGTATCCAACATTCACTCCCGAGTCCGAGTAACATAGGGTTAAGTGCTAACCAATTTCTTCTTTTATTCTAAAACTGCAACTTCCATTATACCAACAAAATTTATCTCGATAAGAAAGCTTAAAGTCGTCAAATGAGTATTGACTCATATGACATTATTTTTTAAGATTGTAGGTTTGAGAATTAAGATGCATAGTATTTTTTTTTGAGTGAATTAAATAAATAAAGATTAAAAGGTTAAAGGTAGATTAAGAATTACAAACAAAAATAAAGTTTACTTGATTTAAAATTTAACTCATTTCAATTGAGATTTAGTTTTCAAATAGTCTTGGCAAGGAATATATATAGTATAGTATTTGGCAGGTACTTAAAATTGATTGGATTAGGCTTGATTATTTGTCAAGCTAAATAAACAAGTACTAGTGAACGCCCGGGTGGTAAACCCTTTAAATTTGACTTTTATATTTGTTTATTATAAGAAAATAATGTATCTATCGATGTGATACTGACTACTTTAATATGTATATGCATACATACATAATATATACACATGCTCAATAGATAATTTTCTGAGTTCTTGACAGAATTCTGAATAATTAACTAAAAACATAGATCAGATATTGAATTGATAATCATGTTTGGGCATGCATGAAAGGCCATTGAACTGTCTTGATTTATAAAACAATTTACAAGGCAAAATCAAGCCAATAACTAATACCCTAAAGTCAGCAACAGTCCACGTAACCTTCCTAGCCTCCTGATTAGCAAAGAAGCCAATAGCATTTTTAATTTAACCTTGCTAATGTTATTCTCAAGATATCTATGAATGGATCCTAAGTCCTAACACTTGATATATTCACATATTAGGATGCATGTTTAAGGCCTATGGAGGTCCAAAATTTTGACTGTATCAACTGTATTCTTTTGCTTTATCCAATAGGAGATATATAAGACAAAGCATTTATATGTAGAAACCAACTATAGATGCTAAGAACCAACTAAGATTGAAGATACCATAGAGGGAAATTATCATAAAGAAATTTCAAGATGAACGCCGTATCCTACATTACTTCTTTATAATTGCACAAACCACCAGCATGGTTATAACAACTGGATTCAAATATGCCATAAATAATCTACATGTCAAGATTCTAAAGCGCTTCACTATGAAAAAAGAAAGGCTTTTCCTTGAGATTATAATTCTAAAGATGCTTTTTTGTTTTTCTCGGACGAAAGTATTTAAGCATTGGATATTGAAACCTAGCTCTGCCCCAGTTTACCTGCATGCACACAGCCTTTTTTGGGAATCGACATGTTGCTTTCTCAACTACAAAGAACATTTGAAATAAGGTATTTTGCAGGAGTAAGCTGGCTTATATGGAAAAGCCACACATGCGAGGCTAATATTTTGATTAGCAGTTGCACCGATTATATCTACATAATCAATGCATTCTATAATGAGTGAAATGAAGATACATATACGTCCTGCCTATTCATGTAGATTTTCAAGTGATTTATTAAAATGTGGCTGACGTAACATAAATGGAGAACTCCGCATCACATTTTATCCGTTATGTAACGTTCGCGACATTATCAAATTCATTGAAACACTATTAAATTCACGTCCGCGACAACCGCAACGCGTTACGTAGAGCTCGCGACACCGCATCGCATTCGCGATCACGATTTATAACTATGAGTGATTCACAAATCGCATTACATGAATTGTGCTCTCCACGTGTGTGCTTTTAAGGGCAAGTTGGCTAATATGATATGATCGAAAACCTACCGGATCAAACATATTAATGCAATCAACTCAGGCCGCAATAAATTAATTCCAAGTGAAACACATAGTAGTATAGTACCATATAAATTGCAATATGATTCCCATTTTTGGGAGTGCTTCTTTAGCTAACAGTACTCAAGTAGAAAATTAAGACAAAATTAGCTACTTCGATACATAAAGAAAAGACACAGGCAATTCGGGTTTTAATCTATTGAAACAATCATAATTTCAAAATTAATAAAAGTAAAATCTCAATATCATGTCAACTATAAGGTACTATATCGCAAGCAAACTGATTGAAACATTCAAATTATCCATGCCTTAATCTAACAATTCTGTTGCCAAACTGCTAATCTTAATTACTCAAACTCCAAAAGAACTAAACTTTCAACTCTAATTGATATATTTATCAAAAGGCTCTCCTTTATTTATATATATATATATATATGTATATAAAAGACAAGGGTAAAGCCCGAAATTTCCAATTCTTTTCTTGTTCGATCTTTCCACATTATGAGCAACTACACAATCTTGAAAGCACCTGGGACAGAGTTCATGGCCGTTAATCAGCATCTGTTGTTTCAACAAACAAGCGGCAATAGACAGTTGCAAATATGTGCACAGAGAAATAGAGATATGATTATGAGTAAATGTGTAGGCCTCTTTAGGATTGGTGTATTGTATTCTTTTCTATCCTATATCCCACTGTTTCGCATCATGGATCGATCCAAGTACACTAACTTGATATTTGTAACTGCTAAAAGAAATAAAAGAAGAAGAAAAGGAATTAAAGAAAGATGGTATGTGCAAATTCAGCAACACCGAATGAACATAAAATATATGAATCATACCTGCATCATTTCTCTCTTCCGGGGGGGCTTAAAGCAATACCCTTGTCGAAAGCCATCCCCTTGACCTGATTCCCATCATTCACAATTAGTCCAGGAGCAATCAAGGATATACCTCTAACTTTCTGAGGTCACTCATATGTTCTTTCATTATTATAGTTGTTAAGCCGAATGTCTATAACCAGAAAGAAACATTTTTTGGCATCGAATGGGGTATAAAATCAGGTAGTATTATATTATTTATGGTATTCACAGACAAATAGCAAAACCAATATTTGATTATTGGAGAACTCAGGCAGAAGAGATTGCTGTGAAGTTACCCAAATAGATTCAGAATCAAAACAAGACAGCTAATAACTTTGAATCTTCTAAAACAGGACATTCATTATCCCAATGGATGACTGTCAACCAACATCATCCGCAGCTACCAACTCCAACCATTGGCTTCTTCTAAATAGTTAGATTGAAGTGATATAGCTGTTAAGTATACCACTTAATTCACTCTCTTCCATAATATTGAAACCAAAACAAAAAAATCTTCTTACTTTTTCCTTAAAATATGACAACTTGGTAAACTAATTTAATAGATGGTAACATTTTACTCCAATGCATTCATCATGCTAACAACAAATTTAACAGCTAACCCAGAGAGAAACAAAGACCAAGTGTTACCAATGCTCGAATAGGCAGCGGCCATCCCCAGTAACTCTGTGAACTGAAAATTGCTCAACTTTCTTCGTTGCTGGCGACCCACCTCCCCTTCATTAACAAACACAAGACCAAAAATAAAAGTTAGATTGTAAAAGAAAATACAGGTCTTGGTTAAAGATAAGGCGGCATGTAGGCAAAATTTGTATGGGAAAAATAAGAGCTTTACAGAGATGGTCCAATTCTAGCAAAAAATCGATTGCTGTAATCTCCTAGGAAAGTTGCGGACAATGTTTGAGAGACGCTTGGAGTTGAAATAGAAGAAACGGGGGAAGAAACGCTCGAACTTTGCAATTCCATGTTTGATTTGCTCGAGAATGTTCTCTACTTATTTTGACAGCAAAAACAAAAACAAAACAAAAAGTAATTTGTCTGAGAACTCATACCAAAAATAAGAAAAAAAATCACCGAAGTTTAAGAATACCATTGAAAAGCTTGTCGGCCATTGAACATGAGACGGAAAACCCATATCTGAAGCCATTTCTTTCTGTCCACTTGATCCGGCTTTTTTTCGTTTATTCTGGTCAGTGGTTGTCTCTGCTGTCGATTACTTCACCGTAATCCAAAAACAAAAACTAAAATTACAAAACAATAAAGATTAAAAACAATTTTTTTTTTAAAAAAAAGGGTGAAATTAGAGTAGTGAAGACACCGATATCAAAAGGAAAGGAAAGGGAAGTATGAAGTTTGGGGTTAGATCTGAGAAATACCTTTAAATCTTCTTTTTCTTTTCCTTCATTCCCCTTCATCGTGGTCCGAGAAAAAAGATGCATGTTCCGAACAAGGAGCATTCTAGCGTCGTGGATCGCCTCTTCCTTCGTTATTTTTCTACAGCAGGTTCAGATCTCTCGCTATCTCCATCCGGCTCTTACCTTTCAATCCGATTCACTTTCTCATCTCTCGCTTCCTCTTCGCATTTGATCTTTAGATCTCTCGATGTCTAGAATTGCGGGATGAAGGGAAGGGGAGATCGAATCTAAGTACATACAGAGGAAAAAAATGAGAAAGAATGAGGGAAGGATAGAGAGATGTCGTCTGAATTTCTTTCTTTCTCTCTCCTATCATCTATTATTTTTTTATCCCTTTCATATTCTCTTTCGGCGTGATAATCAATAAAAGACGCGTAAAATTATTATGATAGACGTGAGAATTAAATGTCGTAACAAATAACAAATGCGTTCAGACACACAAAAAATTCAGTTTTTTAAATGCATAGAGATAATTTTTCACGTATAAAAGAGATATCAAGTTATTTTACGCGTAAATATTTAATGCATAAGACATAAACATGCAAATAAAATTAAAACGATGACGTTATTTTAATGCATGGAGTTACCTGATAACGTGTAAACAATAAATGCTCAAAAAACATGAAAGGAAAGTTTTACAGGCACGATGTGCGGAAGAGTTGTAGACAATGAACAGTACAGTAACAGGTGTCAAGACGGGGCAATTTACTTGAGCTTTAATATAGATGAATAAATTTATATATTTATTACAAAATAAGTGAGGTCGACAAAGGAAAAAGACAACAAAAATCTATAATCTATAACCTATTATAAATAAAAATTCCCAAATCAATGAAAAAAGAGAATTGAGAATTTTGGGTGTAGAATTAGTTGACAATTAACCATGGGTACAAAGAGGGTTGTGGGTTAGTTTAGGTATTTTTTATTTTTGACTAAGAAAGAAAGAAAAAAAAAAGGAAAAAGAAAGAAAAGGAAAGGAAAAAAAAAGATGGAGAAAAAATTATGTGTTCGTGTCGTTTTTGTGTTCGTATTATTTTTTTGTGTTCAAAATATTATAAATTTATACATTTTTTACACGTTAATAATTCGTTTTATGTAGATTTTGACACGTTCGCATATTCGTGTCGTGTTATTTTTCGTATGTTCATTAATAACTCATTTTATGTAGATTTTGACACGTTTGGATATTCGTTCGTATTCGTATTATTTTTCGTGTTTGTGTTATTTTTGTGTGTGTTCAAAGTATTATAAATTTATATAATTTTTTTATATGTTAATGATTCATTTTATGTAGATTTTGACACGTTCTTGTATTTGTGTTGTGTTCATGTTATTCTCGTGTCGTATTTTAATTATTTTTTCCATGTGTTCGTGTCGTGTTTCAATTCATCCAAATATTTTGCATAGTTTGTCATGTTGATCCAATTTACAGAAAATTTTGTGTGTTCCTGTCGTGTCTCAATCATCCCATATTTTGCATAATTTGTTATAATGATTCAATTTAGAGAAAAATTGTATGTTCATAACATGTTCGTGTTATTTTATCGTGTGTTTACAATATTATAAATTTATATAAATTTTACACGTTAATAATTTGTTTTATGTAGATTTTGACACGTTTGTGTATTTGTGTCATGTTCATGTTATTTTTTGTGTCATGTCGTGTTTTAATTATTTTTCTCATGTTATGTTTGTATCGTATAATTATATTGTGTCTGAAATTACCGGATCTAATTGATCATATTCAAATAACTCTCAATTTTATATCAAGTGCCGTATAAGGATAGAAGTTATTATTTTTCTAAATTATCTTTACTCATCTTGCTTTTTAATCTTCCAAATTTATTATAAAATATCAATTCAAACTCGATAATATTCAGCAGCGAAGCGTGAGGATTATCCAGTATAACATAAAGGCAAATTGAAAAATCACCACATGTGTGCATTTGTAGATCTGTTAATTTTGAATATAATACGAACATGATATGTTTAATAATCATGAAAATAATATAATGAACATGACATGATACGTTTAAACATAATTAATACGATACTTTTAATACACGTATCATATTTGTGTTTAAGATTTTAACACATTTAATAAACTGTGTTGGATTTATGTTTACAGGATTAACACGAAAAAAAATGAAACAAAACACATATACATAAATTACCAGATCTATCGGCACAGCTACAAGATAAATTTTGATTTGATTAATTCAATCTATTTTGTTTATAAATCAAATTTGGGTTGACATTGCTAAATCAAATTCGAAATAAAATGAACTTAAATCCAATCATAAGTCGAAAATTTATTACTATTTGTTTGTGTATATATATATATATATATTGTAAGCCCACTAAGCCCAATCTCAACTTAGTGTAAAACTAATTGGCCCATACAGTTGCAAAACTTGCAAACAAACCAAGCCCATGAAACGAGAATCCGACCCGGACCGCCATCAGGTTTCCATATTTGAAACCGGGATCCTATATTAGCTTAAACCCTAGTATTTTCTCCTCCCTTTTGCGCCTCTCCCTTTATTTACCTTCTCAGTTTCTCACTTCTTTTTACAAACTATGGGGAAGCCAAAGCACTACCGTCCTCCGGCAAGTTCTTTCTCCTTAAAACGTTAACTTTCAAATTCGCAACTCAAAGTTTCAACTTTTGCTTTTTTCTTTTTTGGGATTTTTCTCACAATTTATGGTGAAATTTTACAGGGAAAGAAAAAGGAAGGAAATGCTGCGAGATATGTGACTAGGTCACAAGCCATTAAAATCCTTCAAGTTAGCCTCTCTGATTTCAGGTTCATCTCTTCTTTCTCACTATTATTATTTATAAAATTTCTAATTATTTGTTCAAGCTTAATTTATCTACCTTCTTTTAGGCCTTTTCTTTAACATTATTCTTTGCTCTAAAGATTAGTTAGCCAAGCATGTGAAGTTATTGAGCTTTGTTAAAACCGAGCTTAGCTCATTAGGTAGCAGTTAGCTGTTTCTGCTAATGCTACTTGCTTTTTGCTCATGGAAGCAGAAAGAAGAAGTGCGTTTGGAAAATATTTTGAGGGTTTAACCATTTTACTAGTTCTTTTCTTCAGTTTGAATTAATTACTATGTTTTGATGCTATGTTGCTCCTGACTCGTCATTTTTCTTAAAGTACCGTGTCCGACCAATATCCGGACATGGGTATGGTGATACGATCCTTCAAAGATCCTCCAAATACATGGAAAAAGTTAGAAAAAATTGAACATACCCGTGTGGACACATACGGTATCCGACACTCACATCCGAGTTCGAGTAACATAGTTTTAATGTATTGTATATTCTGGCTATTTGGTTATTTTTAATTGAAAATATGATTTTGCTTTTTATCAAATTTGAGGGAGTAGTGAATTGCAAAAAGCGTTAACCAAATGAAACCTGAATTAATTTTATTTTTATTATTATTTTTTAGAGTGAAATGCCTGTAAAAGTGGAGAAGTTTTGGAGTTATTTTGTAGTGCATGTTACTTTGTATTCAAATAGAAAGAGTTTGTTCATTTTTTTTTTTTCTAATGGATTTGATATTGCAGGAAATTATGCATTCACAAAGGAGTATTTCCAAGGGAGCCAAAGAAGAAGGTGAAGGGAAACCATCATACTTACTATCACTTGAAGGATGTTATGTACATTCTTCACGATCCGTTACTTGAGAAGTTTAGAGAAATTAGGGCATATCAAAAGAAGATAAAGAAAGCTAAGGCAAAAAAGAATAATGAGTTAGCAAAGCTTCTTCTATCTCGTGCACCTTCTTACAAGCTTGATATGGTCATCCGAGATAGGTTTGTTAAACAATTTGTGTACTTCTCATTTTCTGTCATTGGTAATTGTATGAATTATTGAGTATCTAAGCTATGTTTGGGATTTTAGGTATCCAAAATTTGTTGATGCAATTAGAGATTTGGATGACCCTCTTACAATGGTGCACCTGTTTGCAATGTTGCCTGCTATTGATAGGCTGAAAATTGAAGCAAAGCGCATCCATAATTGTCGAAGGTTAGTAGGCCTTTTTCTGATTAAATGAGAAAGAAAATAAGAAGAAAGAAAGAGATTTATGGTTACCTTTCTTCTAGCATCTCATCAGTTGCATCCTTTCATGATCCTTTGTCAGGTTGTGTCATGAATGGCAAGCCTACATTTCTCGTACCCATAAGTTACGGAAGGTTTTTGTAGCTGTAAAGGGTATATATTACCAGGTACTACTACTACAACCTGATTTTGTTGTTAATTGTTGTTATAGTTCCTGTTGGTTACAATGCTGTTTTTGTTACTGATACTTAAGATTACTCTCTTTTCTGTGCAGGCTGAGGTTGATGGTCAAAAAATCACATGGTTAGCACCGCATGCTCGGCAACAAATATTGACTGATGATGTTGACTTCAATGTCATGTTAACATTTTTGGAATTTTATGAGGTTACATCTCTCTCTCCCGTTTATCCTAGTTTGTGTATACAGATGCAGAATCTTTTTCATTAATGATGACTATCATAGATATAATGGAGGAAGGTGTCGCATAATGTCTGAGGAACATGGGCAAAAAAAACTCAAGCCGAGCAAGAATAGAAAAGCTGCTGTTGTTTTTTTTTTTATTTATAAAATTTAAGTTACCTATCAATTTAACTCTGGTTTTCCACCGATGTTGCCTTACTGCTTTCTTAATTAAGTTTTTGTCAATTGTTTCAAGCTACTTTATCCCCTTATACGTTGTTATCTGATAGTTACTTCAATTGATTGGCTTTATTTCTTGTTCATATATTATTATTTTCGGTGCAGGCACTTCTTGGTTTTGTCAATTTTCAACTTTATCATTCTATAAATGTGAAGTATCCTCCTATTCTTGATCCTCGTTTGGAAGCTCTGGCAGCAGGTTTGCTTTATTTCTTTACATTTTGTAATGAAACTTACGAAGTTCTTTTCAGGGTTTTATGCAATTTTAAGTGGTGACTATGAAGAATTCTTGTAAATTTCTTCCTCCTGTCTCTCTATGATAATATCAAGTTTATGTTTCTGAATACCACAGATCTCTATGCATTGTCGAGGTATTTTGATGCTAATTACAGAGCCTCTGTACAAGAACCTCAAGTTACTGGTTCATCTAGATCAGAGCAAGAGCTGGAGGAGTCTGATTTAAGACTTGCTCAACTTCAGCAGCAACTGCCTGCCAATGAACCTGGTGCACTGATGCACCTTGTTCAAGATGCAGCTAGTGAAATTGAAGAAGATGAAGCTACAAAGGACTGCAAAAAACTTTTTCAAAATAAGAAAATTTTCTTGAGTCGTGAGGTGAGATTAATTATTTAATTGTTCCTGATTGAATTTTTGTATCAAGTCAGTGTAGGTTTGCTATTCTGTTTTATTAAATAATTTTGTTTCAAATCGATGAGCATGGCAATAACAGTAGAATAAGTGGCTTCCATTTCTTTATATCAGTTGTTGTATGTTGGAATAGTTCCTAATACTCTATATGGTCAGGTTCCAAGAGAGTCATTGCTTTTTGTCATTCCTGCTTTTGGAGGTATAGTTTCTTGGGAAGGAGATGGAGCTCCGTTTGCCGAAGCCGATGATAGCATTACTCATCAGGTGCGCTAATAAATGGGCCGTGTGTGAGATTTGCATGTACCTATGAATTTTGGTTTTAGGGATTTCCAGTTTTAGTTATTATTTTTGTTTGTGTAGATTGTGGACAGACCAACCCAGGGTCATTTATACCTTTCAAGAGAATATGTTCAACCGCAGTGGGTTTATGACTGCGTAAATGCACGAATCATCTTGCCAACTGAGCCATATATGGTTGGGAGGTAAATTTTGGGAACTTACTCTTGAATTATCTTTTTGGTCTCTGAGTGTTGACCTTCATTGCTGTTGCTATGATAGAATGAACACCATGCAATTCTCATTTTCTAATTAGTATCTTCAGGAAGATAAACTTAATATAATTTGGAATTGCATACCTTGTGGAATCAATATGAATCATTTAATTGTAATTGAAGATGGAATATTGTCTTGCTAAGTCAATGCCATCAGCATTTGATTTTCACGTCTTCCTGCCAATAGGGATCCACCTTCACATCTGTCGCCTTTTGTTGATGATGAGGCTGAAGGTTATGTTCCTGATTATGCCAAGACCATTAAACAACTACAGGCTGCTGCAAAAACTGATGTTCAACCTTTGCCTGGTATGGGAAATGATGACTTGGATAACTCTCAAAATATGTTGGCTGAAGGGTATATCAGTAGAACAGAGGCAATGGAAGCTGCTGAGAAGAAGCGAAAGGTATGTGACCGGACCGGAGTTACGGACGTATGACAAATCAATACACAATAGAGTTTCAAAAATTATATTGCTTTTCTGCTTAGGAAGATCCTATCATATTTTATGGTTGCCCTAACTGACCACAACAAGTTTTTGATTGGTTGCAGATGATGCTTCTTGAGAAACAGTATCATGATGATTTGAAAATGGAAATTCAGGGTGTCTCAAGTATAAATAAGCAGAGCTCTGCAGAGGACATGGAGTCTAAGGAAGAATCTCTTCCTGATGTAGAACAAAGTGCCATTGATTCTGATGATCCATCGAGACTCATGATGTCACGTAAAAAGAGGGGGCTGGCTATAGCCATTGAGGTAACTTTGTCGGTTCTGTTATCGTAGTTTTTTTGTCATAGTTTTATTTTAGTCCAACCAAGTTTGATCAATTGGAAAGTCTCCCAGTAGAGATTTGTTTGATATGGATTCCATCATAGCTATGTTACTCAGATTCGGGTGTGAGTGTCGGATACGGGTATGTGTCCGACACGAGTATGATCAATTTTTTTTAAGTTTTCATATATTTGGAGGATTATATCCCATATTCATGTCCGAATATGTATCGGATTCAAATTTTTTAGAAAAAATGAAGAGTCGAGTAACATAGCATCATAATAGTTTCTAGTAAACAATAGTTTAATACCTACAGTATCTTTGCACATCCTTACTGGAATTTCTCTTTGATCAGATGGGCAAGCAACGGAAGAAGGATCGCGTTGAAAAACTCAAGGAGCGGAAGAGGAATATCGAAGCAGCTCAGAAATCTGAGAAGAAGCATAAAAAAGCTCAACTTTCTTGATTTCTCAAGTATTATTGTTTGGTTACATTACATATTTGTTAAAGTTGCAACTGGTTGTAATTTGTAAGTTGGGAATTGCCAATTTATTTTGTGATTGGCTGAAATTTTGCCAAGTTATGTTGATTTTTTTTTTTTTTATATATATGTATTACTTATTGGAAGAGGGATTCTCTTTTATTTCATATAAATGTTATTTCGTTTATTTCAAGATTGAGATTTTCAAAATGAGATTATGCTATTGTTAAACCACACATCATTATTTTATGATTGGAATTGTTTATGGATCGGTTAGATTGAATTAGATTCGAATAACAAAAAAAAAATTATTTGTTCTAGTTTAGGTCTTTGGACTTGTTAGATTCAAAATTTTATTTTAATACTTGAAATATATTAAAATATTAGTTTTATAATAAAATTTAAATAAATTTATTTTATTATTAAATAATCATCCGAATTAAACTTGATTAGCTTGAAATACAAAAAATTTATATATCATATATATTTTTATTATTTTAATTGCATTCGATTGAAGATGTTATTGTATATATAGTAAATTTAAAAAGGCTCATTAATACAATTCGTTGACAAAATTTAATTATTAAAATAATAAAAAAATATTTTTATTACTTCAAGCTCAGCCCATAAACACTAAAATTTCCTAGACCATATATATAAATAATCCTATATATAAACCCTACTTCACAGAGAAGAAAAACCCTAGCCCTAACATTTCTCTTTCAACCCTGCAAATCTCCAGCCAACCACTCAGCCTCCACAGATCCAAACCATGGGCCGCGTCCGCACGAAGACAGTGAAGAAATCGTCCCGTCAGGTAATCGAGCGGTACTACTCTCGCATGACCCTCGATTTCCACACAAACAAAAAGATCATCGAAGAAGTTGCTATAATCCCATCCAAGAGGCTCCGCAACAAGATCGCCGGCTTCTCGACCCATCTGATGAAACGAATCCAGAAGGGTCCCGTACGTGGCATTTCTCTGAAGCTCCAAGAAGAAGAGCGAGAGCGTCGCATGGATTTCGTCCCCGATGAATCGGCAATCAAGGTCGACCAAATCGAAGTTGATAAGGAAACTCTTGATATGCTTGCGGTTCTTGGGATGGCTGATATTCCTGGACTTGTTAAGGTTGATCCGGTTGCTGTTTCGGCTCCTCAAGTCGGGTTCGGCCGCGGTGGTGGACCTGGGAGGAGGTTTTAAGTGGTGGGTTCCCATGGATCTGATGGGTTCTTAATCTTAAGTTTTGTTATGTTTCTGGGTAGTTTTTAATTTTGTGTTTCTTGTTGGAACGATATTAGTTGTTATATTAAATGGTACTGAAATTTGTTAAGTGTGATGTGTACTTTCTTTTTGAAGGTATTTGAAATGAGTAATTTTTAGTTTCTGGCATGGCTGATTTCCATTCTTATTTTTTTTTCTTTGAGTTTCTTTTTTAGATACTGAGGTAGTGTTTAGCTGTTGACTGATTGAAATGGTGAATTTGAGATTAAGGCCCATTTGGCATTCAATCATAATGCTAAATAAGGTGAAAATTTGTGGTAAGGATGGTTATGTTTTCAATCACAATTTCTTGTTATGCAATTTTTAATGGCAATTGCAAGCAAGAAAGTAAAAGATGTATGGTTCAATTCCAAAGCTGTAATCTTTGGCTGTGACAAAGGCACCCAAAGAAATGATGGATTTAATTTAGCCAACTTACATAATCTTTGGATTCAAATTTTCTTTTATCTTTGTATTCTCTAATCATGGTTGGATATTGCATTGGATAAATACTGTAAAAACACAAACCAGTTTGGTTTCTTAAAGCAGCTTGCTGATTTGTCACTTAAATAGATTAGTGTTAGAGCTTGTAACATTGGAAGTTTTGAACTGGAATGTGTCTTTAGAAGTCTTTGATGAACAAACAATTTTGTATATATATGTGATTATAGCATGCTCAGAAAAGTTACAACTTTGTAATACTCCACTATTTTACTCAGACTCGGATGTTAGTGTCGGACACGGGTATGTGTCCGACTAGAGCTGCTCATGGCCGGGCCGCGGCCCGGTTATTTTTATTTTCTCTGCCCAGGCCCGGCCCTGAGTCGGCCCGCCCGTTTAGGCCCGAAACACTGTTCATTGGAATAAAAAATAAATTTTTTTATTTTTTTATAATTAAAATTAAATAAAATAATATTATTATAATAAAAATTATTGTTCCGGGCCGGCCCGGAAGACAAAATATCCTACCCAGGTCGGGCCTGCCGGGCCGGGCGAGCTGCCCGGCCCGTGAGCAGGTCTATGTCCGACACGAGTATATTCAATTTTTTCCAAGATTTTCATGTATTTGGAGGGTCCTTGGAGGATCATATCCTCATACCCATGTTCAGATATGTGTCGGACATGGATGTCGAACACGGATATTTCAAGAAAAATGAAGAGTCGGAGCAACATAGATACTCCATTACACAATCATGTAACTGTCCAAGTATTTTTATACAAAAAAATTGACACTACTTTTTAGATTTGCACAAAAACACACCAAGCTTAAAAAAAAAATAGTATGACCAGAAAATATTTGACTGAAAACAAGCCCTTATATAACATCTAAGAATATGTGATTCTGTTCTAACTGAGACTAGGAGATCATCTTCATTTCTCGCTTCCCTTTGGTGATATTGGTTTTGGTTCTTTTGAATGAGAAGATTTACCAGTAATTGCTTTCTTCACCTTGGGAAATTGAATGCTTGACTTTTGATCCAAAACCTGATAGTATGTTTTGAGATTTCTTATATGGTTTAGTGTTGGTATCTCTAGGTGCTTCTACCATCACGGGAGCATCCGAGCCAGAGTCTGTCTTATTGTGTTCATCCCCATCTTTCTCTTTCTCTTCATCTGTTTTTGCTTCTTTAACTTGAATGGTTTCTGCTTCTTCCACATGTTGTTCTTCCTTGTTTACTGTTAGTTCCCTCTCTTCAATTACTTGTTTAGCCACTTGCATTTTTTCTTTTGTGGATCTTTGGAGCAGGTCAGAAAATGATAGATTTGCTAAATCAGCTGATGGAGGTTCCTGGGTTATTTCAGCACCTGAATTATCTGTCTTTTTCTCTTCTCCATGATCAAGTGCTGTTTCTGAACAAATCTCTTGAGCATTTCCAGGTTCCAAATCTCCTGCTTCAGCTTTGTCTGAGGTTTCTAAAGCTCTATCCTGCTGTTCTGTTGGAAAATTTTCCTTGCTATTTGAACTTGTTGCCCTTGTGCTCCCAACAGGATCTGCTTCTCCTTGAATCTGCTTGTCAAATGTTACATTAGTAATATATCAAAGCTTGATTTCTGATATAAATTGAAACATATAGCTGCTCAGCATGATTTTTTTTTCCTCTTAGTTATGACTTATGAATTTATGATGCTTAGACTCCATTTGTGGACCATCTGATAAAGTAAATTTCTTTGTTTCTTTTAAAACCCCTTAAACTATATTCTAGCTTCAAGTTGGTTCGTTGCCTTCTAGTCATAAAGTCTCATTTCTCTTACTAGACTGTATTCTCACCTCTTCCCTAACAATTGTGGCTTCTTTCATGTCAACTGGAGCTTGTTCTGGATCCTTGACAGTTTCATGATCTTCAGCAACGATCTCTTTCTCAATATTGTTGTTTGCAATGTCCTTTAGAGTTTCCACAGAGAGCTGTTTGTAAATTATATATATTATCAAAAGAGAGAGGCAAGAAATAACAAGAGGAATAAAGATGAGTGCCTGCATACTGGCCTCTTCATTTTGAATCTCGTATGTTGGGATTTTCAAGGTTTCATTTGTCTTGTCTCTATGTTCTTCCCCTTTTAGCTCATCTTCTTTGCGGCCATCTTCAAAATGAGAAACTGGGTCCTCCTTAATCTGTCATGTTTGCTCCCATGATTAGCAGTTGTTGATTACAGCAAAACAAGAAGAGAAGACAGAACAAATAAAGAATGCTTGAAATTATTAAGGTTTGAATTAGTGCTGTCCTATGTTACTCGGACTCGGGTGTGAGTGTCGGACACGGTATGTTCAATTTTTTCGAAGATTTTCATGTATTTGGAGGGTCCTTAGAGGATCATATCCCCATACACATGTCCGAATATGCGTGGCCTGTTTTCCTAGTCGGAATAGGCGGTTCAATTTCTTCCCTTAGAACCGTACTTGAGAGTTTCCTACCTCATACGGCCGAACACAGGTATTTCAAAAATAATGAAGAGTCGGAACAACATATAGGTGCTGTCTAACCTCTGTTGGTGGAGCCTGAACAGCAATAGTTTCTTGCTTCACAACATCTTTTTATCTCCTTGTTTTCTTCCTTTTCCAAGCATATCCTTCCTCCGGTCTTTGTATCAGAAGAATCATCTAGAGTTTCCACTTCCTTCAGTTCCTTTTCTCTAACTGCATCAGCTTTAGTTCTAACTCCATGCTCTCCTTCCTCAGAAGGCAATTTGGATGATGGATCTGGAGATTGCTCCTCTGGTTTCTCCACTTGAAGAATTTGAGCAGGATCAGTTCCATCTTTTATTTCTCTCTCTTCAATCATGTCTTGAGTCACTTGCAAAGATCCCTTTGTGAAGCTTTCAACGTGGTCATATGATGATACCTTAGTCAAATCTTCCACTGACCTAGAATCCTTGGTTATTTCTTCACCTAAATTATCTGTTGTTTTCTCCCCACAATGTGTTTCAACTTCCTTCTGTGAGTTTTCTGCTACTCTGTCCTGCAATTCAATTGGGACATGTTCCTTGCCAATTGAATTTGTTATCTCTATGTTCTCAATGGGATCTAATTCCCTTGGAATCTGCTAATCAGATGCTATATTAGTTGTTTCATCTGGCTGCTGAATGCCATAAATTATCTGATTGCTTTCTGCAAGTTCCTTGGTGCCTTCTCCCTCTGATAATTCTGTGCTTGATTCCTGATATAAGATGAAACATACTCTATAAGTTGTTTTCCTTACTCTATGATGTTTAAACTTCATTTATGGCATCTAGAATAATTGAGGGATCTGATAAATAGGAAATTCAAAATAATAACCAAAAAAGTTTAAAACATAATTCTAGCTTCAAGCTTATTCTACTGCACTCTCTCTCTCTCATAACTTATGTTGCTCTGACTCTTCATTTTTCTTGAAATATCCGTGTCCGACACATATTCGGACATGAGTATGGGGATATGATCCTCCAAGAACCCTCCAAATATATGGAAAAACTTAGAAAAATTTAAACATACCCGTATCCGATACTCACACCCGAATCCGAGTAACATAGCTCATAATATTTTGATTTCCCCTTATTTGAACAGATTCATGAAATCAACAAGACTGTTGTATAAAAGATAATTTCAATGCAAAGTTTGAAAGGAGGTAATCTGACCTCTTCCTTTACTGTTGTGGTTCCAATCCTGGCAACTGAAGCTTGGCCAGGATCCTCAACAGTTTTTTCTTTGCAAACGATCTGCTTTTCAATTCCCCCATTTTCACTGCTCTTTTGAGCTTCCACAACGAGCTGTTATCATAGATTAAAGCTTCAATATAGATATAGAAAAACCAAGAAACGAATAAGAAAAAACGAAGTTGAGTTTCTGTTTTCCTGACTTCTTCATTTTTACATGTGGTTTCTAATGTTTCATTTGTCTTGTCTGAATGGGAAGTTGAATAAGATGTTTCAGTAACTTCCTTGTCTTCCATAACCTATCATTTTCGCCCCCTCTGTTAATAGTTCTCAAGATAATAAATTTGAAAAGCAAAAGAATAATAGAAACGAAAATGAATAAGGAAATACATGAAATTATTAAAGGTTTTGGGCTACTATTGCTTACCTCTTCTTTTGAAACTTCTTTCAGTAAGATTTCATTTCCTTCATTTGTTTTCTCAAACTGATTTTCTTCACCCCTTGTCTCATCTCTTGCTTTGACAATTTTCTCTTTGATTTCAGCATCTTCTGATTCATGCTTATGCTCATCTGATGCCCCAATGTGACAACAGGATTTGGAATTTGCTCCTCTGATTCCTCTGTTGGAAGAGTCTGAGAAGAAGCATTTTCATCTTTTGCAAGAGCCTCATCCTCCTGGCTCTGCTGTACAACATCAACATTTTCTACTTTACTAATGTTTCCTTACCAAACAATATTTCCTATGTTACTCGGACTCGAGTGTGAGTGTCGGACACGGGTATGTTCAATTTTTTTCAATATTTCCATATATTTGGAGGGTTCTTGGAGGATCATATCCCCATACCCATATCCGGATATGCATCGGACACGGGTACTTCAAAAAAAATAAAAAGTCAGAGCAACATAGATATTTCTATGTAGGAGTATACTCGTACCCGACACTCATCCCGAGTCCGAGTAACATAGCCTACCTTATTCAAGTTTAGGCAAGTAAATCTATTTATCACATTACTATGTTGGCAATGCTAAGGCTTAATCAAATAGTTTGTGAGGAGTTTGATGCCTGAACCTGTATAAGGTATAGATCTTTTCTCATCAATAAGCTGATCATTTGCTCTAATAATTATTTTTGTTTCGATAAATCATTTAAGTTAGCGATTATGTAGAGCTGATATAAATAATCATCAAATATATTTGTTTGAACTTTCTACTTATTCTCTTTAAGATTTGTAAAGAATGATCTTTATTTTTTATTTGGGAAAGCCAATGTTTTCATCTGGCATAATCCTGAAAGGCTTACTTATTATTAGCTTACAAATTTTCAGCTCATCCTTAGAGTATTAACTATGCAGAAAAGAAAGTGCTATTCATTTGAGACTCCTAATAAAGGCTGCAAAAATGTTGAAGAAATCAGAAACTCAAGACTAAGTTATGGACATGGTAGCTATAAATTCAGTAAGGTGTAAGCAAAGCCAAAGACTTATATTGATTTGTTGGGCTTTTGTTGAATGGACTATGCTCTGGAGTCTTAGCCATAAGCTATTTTCCTAAAACCTTTTTCTAGAACTGATGATGCTGGTTTAATTTGTTGACAGTTGAAAGCTAAATCTTGGCTGCCATCAACTATGTTACTCAGACTCGGGTGTAAATATCGGATACGGGTATGTTCAATTTTTTTTTTTAAGATTTTCATGTATTTGGAGGGTTTTGAAGGATCATATCCTCATACCCATGTCCGGATATGCGTCGGACATGGATACTTCAAAAACAATGAAGAGTAGGAGCAATATAGGCCATCAAGGTGACAGAAGTTTCAGTGAAGCACAAGCAACTGTTCTCATGAACCTTGGGTATCACTTCAGAGGATTTATTCCTTATGGATCAAAAGAAATAAAGATACTAAATCTAATGTTTATTTTGAAAACCAACTAGTTTTTTGTAAAGGAAAAAGGGATCTAAAAATATTGCTCTATTGGAAAAGCAAGGAAAAACCAGATCACCTCTTCTTTTGGCCTCTATGTTGATTAAAAAAGGAGAGCACCTAGCTGTATATGCTTCATCAGGAAAGAATAATAAAAGAGCTCAGAGATCATCCAGTTTTAAGTGTTTCAAGAAACATAAAAAACAATCGAAAAGTGGTATTTAAAGATTAAACCTGATGCATGGATCACCTTTTCTAATTTTTCTGATCTGAAATTGTAGTAACCTTCTTGACAGA
Organism: Fremontodendron californicum; assembly: GCA_030761205.1. Taxonomy (NCBI): domain Eukaryota; kingdom Viridiplantae; phylum Streptophyta; class Magnoliopsida; order Malvales; family Malvaceae; genus Fremontodendron; species Fremontodendron californicum. Next base: position 31,438,591 of record JAULJL010000011.1, read on the forward strand.
CATGTTCAGAAAAAGCACTAGTAGTAAAAGAGTTAAGGGAACTTTTCTTGAACATCATTGATTAGATGCAAAAATAAACACAAAGCAAACTATATGTAATAGAGGAAAGAACTATAAATACCAGTAAACAAATGGGGTCTTGAATGATCTCTGCTGCTTCAGTTGCCATCTTTTCATGGCAGAATAAGTAAATGAATTCAAATATGAGAATACTAATTAAAGAGAATTGCTGCCTATGACTAATTGAAACTTCCATAACTGTGAATTGGTGGTGGATTGTTAGATATCTATATTAATCTATCTGCTGACAAAGATATTGTTTAAAGTAGGCTATAAGCTGACAAATGCCACTTGGTATTTGCTAATAATACACATGCTGAGTTAGCCAGATATGTAAATTGGCCCTACAGATTGGTCACTCACATGCCTTGGGATGGCTAATACAGTTCAGTTGAAAATGCAAAATATTACCTTTCGGTTAGATCTGTTATGCTCACTAACTAAATGGACCAGAGGCCCAAGATAGGTCAGACAGGCGAAACTCACGTACTGAAAGGGAACAGGTTTTAATCATTGTCAGTTACAAAAAAAAATCTCAGGTATAAAAGGATTTAGGTAAAGACACTGAACCCTCAGTGACATAATTTGTTATTTGAATATTGGAGTGCGTCCCGGAATACCAACTCCGACACTCTTCTCACCGTTTTCTACCTCTTGCAGGCTCAGATAACCCTTCCTCATCAAAAGACCATCAACAAGATCAATTGATTTTAGAATGAAATTGTTGAGATGTTTCCACTTACAGAAAGAAACTGCCAAATCCTTTTGTAAATAAAAATATGATCAGTTGTTTTTTGGGGTTCCAACACCTTTTGTAAATAAAAATTGGGACTAATTCTTCACAATTAACCTTAAAGTTGTGACCTTAATACTCTAACTCTCCTTTCTCTTACTTTGCCCTTTACGCAACAAACAGAAAAACACACCAAACTGTAAAAACATCTAGACCAAGATATGTCCTCTCAGAGTCTTTCCTTTTTGAAATGCATATTCGGATATAAATATATAAATATGATCTATTAAATATATAAAAAAAATTGAATATACGAATATATATCCGTATTCAACACTGATCTGAGTCCGGATAATATAGATGAAATATATGGGATTATTCTAGAAGTTCAAAAATAAGATAAAAAGTTATTAGATTTGATGTAAAACTAAATTGAAGTCCATTCTCCCATAGCAGTGGAGTGAGATTGAAGCAGAAGCTGCAAAACTAATTAAATTAAGACAAGCTAGCTTGGCATATGCTTTCATGCAAATACAAATCTAAAATTTGTTGCCTTTATATTAAGTATAATATTGGTATGAAGGTTTTTCTAATTTACCTACTTGAAACAATGAAAGATATCAATTCAATTTTACTTCGATTGTAAAAAAAAAAACATTAAAAAGAAGAAGAAGAAGAAGATTTTCATATAAAAAATGGGTTGTAAACCAGTAACTTTCATGATGAATTTTTGTAGATTATATTGTTAAAGTCAACAACTCCTCTAGAATTCTCTCATCTAGAATTCTCTCCAAACTTTATTATTTCTCTAGGTTTTTCTAAAATTTTCTTAAGTCTTCTTTCTAGAGTTCTCTCTAGATTTTTTATTGTTCTTTCTCTAGAATATTAAACCAACACACTAGAACATTCTAGGTTGGTTTAGTAACCAACATAGAAAGCTATAAATAGGGTGGGATGTAAGTTGTTAGATGAAGAGAGGTGTGTAGATGAGAAAGAAAAGGAAGAGTGGTGAGTAGAGAGAAAAGGAAGAAAAAGAGTGAAGTTGTGAGTGCATATTAAAAGAGTGTGTCTAGTGTATATTTGGTCTTTTCTCATATTAATAAAAGAGTTGTATTTCGGAAGTTACTGTAGCGTCCCGAGATAAAGTTACTGTAGCATCCCGAGATAAAGTTACTGTAGCAAATCGGTACTGTAGCACAAAACTACAATTGGTACCGAGAGTCAGAAATCAACAAATTGGTATCAGAGCTAGACAGTCAGGGACCGGAGTACGCATATCGGAGAAAGACAGTCTGAGACTGTGAAGATTATTGGTCTGGGACCAAGACGATCGAGGATCGTAGTTCGTGGAGACGTGGAAATTCTGCCGGTACACGGTCAGGGACTGTGAAATTAAGTGAACGAGAATCAAATTTGAGGTAAGTGCAGGGCACTCTCAAGACACTATGGCAGATATTTCTAATTCCGCTAGCAACATTGAGAAGCTCAATGAAAACAATTACAATACGTGGAGCATCCGGATGCAATATTACATGCTCGGGCAAGATTTATGGGATATTGTTAACGGTGAAGCTTCAACACCACCAACTGATGCCGGAGAACTAAGAAAATGGAAGATCAAAGCCGGTAAGGCCATGTACGTGTTATCAGTCACTGTTGAGGATGGTTTATTACAACGCATCAAGGATGCAAAGACACCGAAGGAAGCCTGGGACACACTCACAATGCTGTTCGCGAGAAAAAATGATGCTAGGCTCCAACAATTGGAGAATGAACTCCTGTCAATCTCTCAGCAAAATATGTCGGTAAGCGAATATTTCTCTAAAGTTAAAACTCTTTGTGATGAAATTTCAAAATTAGATCCAGAAAATGCCATTACCGAAACGAGGATGAGAAGAATTATCATCCATGGCTTGCGACCTGAATACAACGGGATTGTTACTGCAACCCGTGGTTGGAGCAAAGAACCAACTTTAACTGAGTTGGAAAATATCCTAGCCAATCAAGAGACTTTAGATAAACAAATGTCTAAAGTCTCGATAAAAGATGACGAGAAAGCACTCTTTAGTAATAAAAGAGGCTTTAATAAAAGAAGCAAAGTTGCTACAAAGCCAGGCGTGGAAGAAAATAAATTTCGAAGGCAAGAAACATGGTCAAAGCAACGGAGGAGCTTTCAGCGAGGGGGAGCTCAAATTGTTCGAGATAGAGACGATAGCGAAAATGTGAGGTCTCATTGTCGAAATATTAAGTGTTTCAAGTGTGGCAAGCTTGGCCACTATGCTCGAGATTGTCGATATAGACAAGTGCAAAGCTATGCAACAGTGTTCTCACGACAGGAGAATAACTATGAAGAAGAATGGGATTTTGAGACAGCATTTACTATTGAAGAATGCGAAGAACTCGTATCTGGTTGCACCACCGAGTTAGAAGAAAATGTTCATGAAGACGAAGAAGAAATTGATTTTGAGAATATTCAACCAAGACAAGAGACAATTGAAGAGCCTTCAAAAGAAGAGAACGAGTCTCTGTTTCAATCACAAGAAAAGATTTTTGAAGATGAAAGGTTATTTCACGAAGAGGCGAAGAAGCTTGAAGATGATGTCAACATTGAGAAAGATGACAACGAGGTCATCGACACTGTTAAGACTTACAAAGGCGTGAAAGATATGAAGATCGATTGTGAAGTCAACAAATTAATGGTAGTTGACAAAGTCGAGTATGCCAAAGTCAGAGACAGGCTAGCAGAGAGAATCAAGAAGAACGAAGATAGAAATAGTGTTGAAGCAAAGACGGAAGTGAACAAAATCAAGAATCAAAAGAGAAGAGAGCAATCAACGAAAGATGAAGCAGAACTAATGATGCTGATGAATTTTAAGAAGAGAAAGAAAAAGAGAAGATATTTGATGCAAGATTTGATAAGTCCAGAAGACAGTCTGGAATGACAACCAAACCGACATCAAGAGAGTAGTTGTTGAGGGGGAGTGTTAAAGTCAACAACTCCTCTAGAATTCTCTCATCTAGAATTCTCTCCAAACTTTATTATTTCTCTAGGTTTTTCTAAAATTTTCTTAAGTCTTCTTTCTAGAGTTCTCTCTAGATTTTTTATTGTTCTTTCTCTAGAATATTAAACCAACACACTAGAACATTCTAGGTTGGTTTAGTAACCAACATAGAAAGCTATAAATAGGGTGGGATGTAAGTTGTTAGATGAAGAGAGGTGTGTAGATGAGAAAGAAAAGGAAGAGTGGTGAGTAGAGAGAAAAGGAAGAAAAAGAGTGAAGTTGTGAGTGCATATTAAAAGAGTGTGTCTAGTGTATATTTGGTCTTTTCTCATATTAATAAAAGAGTTGTATTTCGGAAGTTACTGTAGCGTCCCGAGATAAAGTTACTGTAGCATCCCGAGATAAAGTTACTGTAGCAAATCGGTACTGTAGCACAAAACTACAATTGGTACCGAGAGTCAGAAATCAACATATATTACCTCATGATGACAATAATAATAATAATAATAATAATAATGATATTTGTGAATTTTCAAACCTAAATCTTATCTGAACAAAGCATGGGAAGAATCTTTTAATATATTTTAAATGCAATTGTCATATAATCTATAGGCATAGCCATAGTTGGCTACTTTGGTGAGGTCACATCATTTAGTGCCCCAGGAATCTGTCTCACTAAGTAACTATGAACTTCCAATAATAATCTTTTTTATGGGAATTTTGAGTATTGATTGAAAATTTGCTCCAAAGATACATATATATATTTTATGGTAATAGCAATGCAATTTGTATAGGAAGGCTGTTGAAATTGAAATGTCCATGAAAAGAACATTAAAGGTACAGCTTGCTTGATATGTCATGTCTCAATTGTTTTATTTTAGTACAAAATAGATCAAGGTTTTTGAGAAATTAAGAAAGGATATTTTTTTTTAAAACAAAAGAGATCGTAATTTGAGAGTAGAAAAAAGATCGTAAATATTAAGATTCGAATTTCAATTCTGTTAGGTGTCATTTTTTAAGAATGATTGTATGAACCAATTGGATAAACTCGAATTTTGAAAAAAGAGAATTTGCAAGTTCTGAGATCGAATATCAATTTTATTGAAATTCATCGATAAACTATTTGGACTAAACCCTAAATTCAATTATTATTATTTGAGGTGTGTTATTTATGGGTGCATGTTTTCATGTATGAACATCACATGCATGATTGAAATTAATTTTAGGTTTGAAGTTTGAAAAAGTCCAAACTATTGAGCTAAAATTGTTGGTCCAATTTAAGTCATATAAGCAAAAGTAATGCACAAAGTCTTATAATAAGTCAAATTTATGGAGCAAATTGATCATACATGGAAAAAAGTAATACATGAAATAAACTAAAACTTTTTAAATGAAATTTTTAATTTTTTCAACATTAAGCCATTCATATCTCATTTAATTACTATAATAATATTACTATTTGATTTCGATTCTTCAATAAATGCTGACGTGTAAGAATTCGAAGAAGTGGTGATGTGTAAGACTCTTAAATAGTCATGTAAGGTTTCCATCATATTAAAAATAATTTTAAGTTGGTGAGTTTCAAGTAAAGGTGTTTATGGATCGAGTTTAAAAATTTTGTTTATCCAGACTCGATTTAAGTTGGTTCATTGATCCGAAAACTTATTTTACTATTTAAAAATATATTAAAAATATATATTTTATAATTAAATTTAAATAAAAATATTTTTCTTATTTAAATAATAATTTAAATTGAACAAGTCTGAATTATAAAATTTTTATTTCAAATCCAACCTGTTTTCGTGTCGTGTATTGTGTATAATTGTTTTATACATGTCACACTATTTGATTTTTCATATAAATATGTGTCAAGTTAACAAAAGAATAATCTCAATCAAACCGACCAAACAAAAAATTGTTGTCTTTGTCTGCCGCCCCCGACGTGGATAAATAAAGTTTTTTTTTATGTAATTTAGGGTCTCTTTTTTTTTGTTGATAAAATTGTCAAAACTTGCAAACCCTATCTAATTTTGATTAAAAACAAGAGATAATTGAGACATTTTTGGACTTCACTATTATTGCAAAGGAGATAGGACCATTAATCAATAATTTATAGGGTAAATATACGTTTAGTCAGTTCATTTTAATTTTAATCATTTAATTGTTAAAAAATTATATGATTTGATTACTAACATTTATAATTATTTTTTATTATTCATTTTTTGTTTTGAAATTTATTATTCAACTATTAAAGATAAATGACAAGATTATATTATTGATCAAATATCATATGATATTGTTATCTCATTTAACATCTGACGTGTCATTTGTTGTTAAAGTCTAAAATTCTAATTTTATTGCTGCAATATGGTTGCGGTCAACCTAAAGATGTAGGTGGAGCCATCACATCAGCCATGTCAGCTCTCTTATATTACTAATATTAATTTGGTTTGTTTTTAGATGGATTGTTAATTATATGATATGAAAACGATATGAAAAAAAATAATTAAAATATAATATGTTATTAAACAATTACATAAATGTGTCAATTTTATAAAATATATTTTAATAATGTATCAAAAATTTATATAAATATATAATATCTTTAAAAAATTATAACACATAAAAATAAATAAATACAATATAAATACACGGACCGTCCAATGCCCTCCATTTGCCGATTGCCACCCCCACCGCCAAAGTGCAAGAGGTGCCAACCCAATTTCGTCATTTTTGTGAGCATGCATGCTTCATATCATAAATATGAAATATATATATATATATATGACAATTTAGAACTTTCCTTTTGGCTTTGCATTGTTAATTTCCACAACAGATATTCAATACCCAACTCCAAAATGTATTCATTTGGCTGTTTTTTTTTTTTTTTTTAAATTTCTTTGAATTTATTAAAATCTAAATTGATTCATCCTCATTGTTGTTGCTGTTATTGCCAACTACTTCAAAGTAAAATTGTTTCTATTTTGTATCATTCTTTTTCTATAAAACTTGTGGAGAAATTAACCGTTAAATTTAACGAGATCAAGTTTAAGTTATCATTCTCAACTAGACTTGCTCACGGCCAGGCAGCCCGCCCGGCCCGGCCCAATACGGGCCGGGCCTGGGCAGGCAAATTCATGTTCCGGGTCGGCCTGGCTCGGAATAGTGTTTATTATTATTATAATATTATTTAATTTAATTTTAATTAAAAAAATAAAAAAAAACATTTTTTATTCCAATGAACAGTGATTCGGGCCTAAACGGGCGGGCCTGGGCAAAAAAAATGGGCCGTGGCCCGGCCCATGAGCACCTCTATTCTCAACCATTTCAAAAAAAAATTTGGTCAATCTTTTATCTTTCCATAGACGTTTTAATAATTATTAATTAATTCAAAATATAATTCAATTTATTCATACAATCAATTTTAAAAAAATTAACATTTAATAAATTTAATATTCAAATTTTAATATCTATCGTCATTTTCTCCATTTTCAAATTACGATTTTTTTTTTAAGATAAACGTTTTATAAATGGGCTAAGGTAATCAAAAATTTCTCATTCTCAGCAGCACATCTCAGAACTTACTATCAATAGTACGACGCCGTACTTGTACCCTTTTGCCGATACGCCGGTGATTGTGCCCTGACTCGGCAGAAAGCATCACTTCCTAGAAAATCAATAATGTCAAAAAAAAAAGGGCAAAATTGGAAACTCCCACAAATCTCGGCGGGAAAAAGAGCCGTTGCTCATTAGACTACCAAAATTTGGCGCCAAAATTTTCTCCTCACTCGGTTTCGGCTGCCCGTAAATTTCCGGGCAGCCACCCTTCTTTCTCTCTCTCCAATCTCTTTTAAGAAATCGAAAGCTTAGCATAAACTTCTCTTTCTTATTTTCCCTCAAAAACTCTCTTTTCCCTCATTCAAAACTCTTTCCTTTTCTTTCTTATTCTCCAAAAATCTTTTCTTTTATTCCATTCTCTCCGTTTCTTCATTTCTTTTGATTCCTTTGATAAAAAAAACTCATCTTTTTCTCTTCTTTGTTTCCATTTTTTGGCTGATTTCAGTCAAAGACAACAGCTTTTCTCCTGCTTTGGCTCTGTTTCCTTTCACTTGGATTGCTCTGTTTTTGTTCTGTTTTGAGCATTTCTCATAAAAAACTAACCATTTTCTCACTTGGGTTGTTTTGTTTTTGCTTCAAAATCCCTTTTTCTGTTCTGATTAAAAATGGGGTTCTCCAAAAAGCCACAAGTAGATGGAGTATTAGAATCTGAAGGGAAGAAATGGGTAATAGCCGGTATAACTATAAGGACTTCATTGAAGCCAATAAACACAAAACCAAGAGGAAAAGAAAGTGAAGAAGATGATGAAGAAGAAGCTTGTTCAACAACTCCAACTTCAAAAGAAGCAAGAATACCAGACAAATTACCTTGCCCTTCAGCTCCAAGAAAGCGTAGGCCTCCTTTAAGATGCCACTATAATGGTGTTAGGGAGTTCTTTACTCCTCCTGATTTGGAAACAGTATTCAAGCGCCATGTTGAGAAAGCAAATTGAGTTTGAAATTAGTTCTTTTTAGACTAAAAGTTTGAGTTTTTAGGTTAGAAGCTTTTCTTGTGCTATTTCCCCCCCTTTTTTTTTGGTCTTTTTGCATTAGTAACTCCTCTAAGCCAAATAGTGGAGAGGAGTTGAAGGTGTACAAAGATATGATATTTTTATGAAATCAGTAGTGTAGTTTTGTTTAGTTTAGTTCAGTTCATTTGAAGCTTTCTTTTGGCTATGAGAAAGTTTTCTCTATATATATTTCAAGTTTCTTGCCTTAGCAAATACTACTAGCTAGTAGTTCATATACTTCATACTTTATCTCTTACTTGATGCTTGTATTGGAATGGTTTGGATTATGTAACTTTTTGTACTGCTTTAGATGTTTGAATTGAGGCTTGAAGATTATAAGATTGTTGGGTGATATTCATATTGAAAAGTTTTGTTTTTTGGTTAAAATTATTGGAAGTTTTGGTCATTAAAGTTTAGCTAATCAATCTTGTACTAGCTAGTATGTAGTAGTAACTTGTAAGGAAGAAAGTGGGGTTTTTTTTTTTGCAGGTTTAGCCACTGATCAGTGATCAGAGTTGCCTTCAAAATTTGCTCCACTACAGTCTATAATTCATCACAAGCTTCTCTAGTGTTTGGTCCATCAAATTCTTTGCTCCAATCACTGGTCAGGGCAGGCTCTCAGTAAATGATTGCCATATGTATTTTCAGTAGAAAAAAAAAATGTCATGGAATCTTTATTTCAATCTTGCACTTCAATTTTCTTTCAACTCTCTCTCTTTTTGTGACTCTACACAAAAACACACACGTGTAGAGTACATAGGTTTTTTTTTGTTGCATACACGACAAAAAAAATATGAATACAACATGAATACACGATCATAATTTTGTAACAACTGGGACAGAGCCCAAGTACCTTTTTTATCCTCTACCAAAACCATCTTTAATCTTCCTATATGTTTTCTTTCTATTTTATTCGGATTCGGATGTAAATGTAGGATACGTGTATGTATCTAATATGAGTAAATTTAACTTTTTTTAAGTTTTTCTATGTATTTAGAGGGTTCTTGGAATGTTATATTTCCATATTTATGTATGAATATATATCGGATACGGATACTACCTGACCCACTACCCCTCCTCTGGAACACCATGGCAAACCCTAAGTTGCTGCTAAGTGCTTATGCTTTCTCTGATTATAAAAAGACAAAGTAATATTGAGTGGTAGGTTAGAATCCAATGTGGGGTTTTTGTTTTTTTGACAAGAAGAAACTCATTCAACTCTTTAGGCCTTAATTTTGGAAGTAGTATCAAGTACCATTTAAACTTAATTATATCAGTCTATAAAATATTGAACTTAAAATTTATAAATTTCCAGCTAATGAAGTCTTTGTCTCCATGGTATGGCAATTGGCAGAAATCTTTAAACCAACAGGTTTCAAATTGGTTGATTATATTTCTAATCTTTACTATTGGAAAATTTTTGTTTTTTTTTTTTTTTTCAGTTTTCATCAAGCTAAACCATGGAATCCAATGCAGGGCTTGAAGAGGGTGTGAGTATTTTTCAAAGCACTTGATGGTAAGTACACCTTGTGAACTTAGGCTTTTATTTATTTCACAGCTGATGTGTAAATAGTTGATGAGATTTTCAAGCATGTTTATCATTAAAAAAAAAAATCGGTCAGAATGACACATATCTTTTAAAATATATTTAAAAAATAAATAAATATATAGCAATCTCTTAATTTCGCTTATAAAATAAATAAAAACAAAAATCTATTATCATTGTATTAAAAACGAACTAAAAAAAAAACTATATTTGTTTACAAATGGAGTAGACAAGATATCTTGTGCATGATCAAGGGATTTGTCTAAAAGATTATAGGAAAATTATAAGCTGACAGTCCGTGATTTCTTTGGGAATCACAGACACATTTTCAGTATGAATTTTTTTTTTTCACAATCGGCTAACTTGATTAGCCGTTTGGTTGTTTAATTACTTAGTATAAATATTTTCTTTTGGTCATCCTTTATAATTTCTTTCATTTTTTATTGATACTAATTATTAAAATAACTTTCAAAAGCATTAAGTTAATATAAATAAAACAAAAGAATATTAAGCTAATATTAATTTCTCAATATGATACATTTTTAAAAATATAACTTTTAAAATTTTGTTTAGATAAAATATACGTGTATATGTTGAAATAAAACATAGTACTTTTTTTTTCTTAATTAAAGTAATTTATATTTTATAAAAAAATAGATTTAAAAAAAAAATAAAAATGAAAAATAAAATAAAAACTTTGATGTCTCACTTAATGGTTTGCCAAACAAAATTATAGAGCTCATAAAATGAGTTAAATAAAATTTAAAGCTTCACTTTCAACTGAAAAAAAAAAAAAAAAAAAAAAATTACCATTTATACAAGTTTTTAATTTTCTCTAAAAAAAAATTCACTACAAGTCCAAGATTATAATGGAGTGGAAATTGGGAGTTTAACCTTATCTTGATCAGGTTTTCTTTGCATATTAAACAAAGGCTTTTCTAGGGATTAGCTTCCTTTATGAAAGCATATAGTAGCAAAGCTGTAATAAAAAATTTTAAGGTCTTAACTTTATCAGATTCTAATACTACAGTTTTCACCCAAACTGTGTAAATAAATGTCACATGAACTTAGCTTGTTTGTATTAGGTTTCTTTTACTTAATTACTTATTGCTTTTCCTCTTGTCCCCGCATGGGAAGCAACAGATTTTACCTACAAATAACTTATGTTATTCGGATTCGTATATATGTCTGACACGGATATATTTTATTTTTAATTTTTTTATTTATTTGAAGAATTATACCTCTTACTCATGTCTGCATATATGTGAAGCACTTGTGCCGAATTTAAATACTTTAAAAAAATGAAAAATTTGAATAACATATAATTAATAACTTTATTTTCCTCATTTGGTGTTTATATTTAAATAGAATTTCATAAAGTTTACATACCAGTGAATTTAACTGCTCTTTCCACACAAAAAATTCAATTAAAATCTTTCAAAATCTTGAATCATCTGTAGAATCAATGGCCTTTTAAGGATGTCTTTTTGACAATCCAAAAATCAAAATCAAAAGAAAAGGAAAAGTTTCTTCTTTTTTTTTTTTCTTTCTTTTCCTTATTCTATTTTAAAGAAAGGGTTTCATGCAAACCAAAAAAAAATAACAATTAAGGAATTGTTTGAGTAATGAAAAATAACTGCTCTTGTCTCATAGTGTTCATCTTAAATGGACTCATAAGTAAAGCTAGCTAAGATCCAAGTGAATGACTTCTGCTTGTCCTTCTTGAATGCTTTTCACCAAATTTTATTTGGCCAACTTCTTGATTTACTAATTTTTCTTGTCTGTGGGGACCAAATACACAAAAACCAGCAATTAAGCAAACTTGATAAGGACATTTTTTTTGGATAATTAAAATTAAAAAAAAAAACTTGATAAGGACATTATGATAGCTATTTACAGTTCAATTTATTACTCACTTTTAACATCTTTTATTTCATGATTCATTAACGAATCTATAGAGTGCTGGATTCTTAGTTTCGAGTTTAATTTTTTATAATTTCAAATACAAAAAATGATGTTTATTAATGCTAATTTAATGCTAAAAGTATAAATAAATCTTGAGATAGGGATATAAAAACAAGGACTATCTTTTCTTAAAACTTAGTTCTTCTATTTAGTTTGAAAGGGCCTAATTAACTCCAAACCTAGGACACACCAATTATATGTGTGTTTTACTTTAACTTGGAATTGTTTTAGCACAAGTTGGAGAATTATTGTTCCATTGATTACAATAATCTAAAGTGTGAGTTGAAATACTCAAAACCATTGGGCATCACTTTCTCCCACAAGAAGCAGCCAATCTTGGCTAGACATTTTACCTTATTATCTTAGAAAATTTGTTTAAAAGTCGGATTATTCGTCCAGCCTGATTGGCTTAATCTGACTCAAATTGAGTTTGGATATGATTTTTCAAATAGAAATTTGATTTGTTCAGAAATATTATTTAATTAATAAAAAATATTTTTTTTTAATTTTAATTTTAAAATATATTAAAATATTACTATTTAAAAAAAAAATCAATCCTTTGACAAAAATTTAGAAAAACCAATCGAATGATTTGAGGGGAAATTTGAAAAACCCTTGTGAGCTACCAATATAAACTCTAGGGAATACTTGGTAGATAGTGCATTGCTGACTACCATGTATAATATCTTATCCCTTGTGCATGAATGAGAATCTTGATAAAACTAGCAAAAATTTTATTTTTATTTTTGGTAATTTGTGGTCAAATATTTTATGTTTCAATTAAGGATCCGATTAATGGGTATTTATAAATATTTATTAAAATTAATTAAAATAATATTTTAAGAAATAATTTTTCATTTAATGTTTGTTTCATCAAATTTAAGAGAAGATATTTTTAGTTCTAATTTTTTTTTTTTTTTATAAATATAATCTTAACAAGTGTTAATAAAACATTTCTTCAATTAAAATCCTTTGGGGTCATATTATTTGCTACCAATCATGGTTAAATGTTTAGATTAGTATTTAGGCATAAAATAATGATAATATACATGCAAAAATTAATACTTTCAACATATATATCCTTTCTAATTTCTATGCAAACCAAAACTTTTATGACAATGTTATTTTTATTAGTCACTCACAAATCCAAATGAGTTGACAATTTACAAGCATATAAGAATCTCTCTTTTTTTTTGTTTTTTTTCTCTATAAAACAAACCATGGCTTATACATGAAAATTGCAAACCTTTGGAATGAAAGAAAGTACTAAACAAAAAGAATAAATGGTGGGAAATACAAAAAGGGAAGAAAAAAAAAAACCATTATCCTTTATAAAAGGAAGAAGTTAATTTAGTTTGCTTAAGGAATTATTAATTTTCATAGTGAAATTATAAGGAGATGTGTATTCTCTCTCCTTTATTTTTTTTTTTTTTCAATCAATTTGACTACTAGGTTGTCTGGTTTATACTTTAAAGCTTCACTCAATGACAAATCTATGTTCTTTTATGTCCATTTCATTAAGAAAATTAAATCTGTTAATTTTAGACACGACATAAAAATATGACACGAACATGACATGATTAATAAATAAAAAAATAGTATAATAAACATGATATGATAAATTTAAACATAATTAACATGACACGTTTAAAATATATATATATATATATCGTATTTCTGGTTAAAATTTTAACACATTTAATATTATGTTGTGTTTATATTTACACATTTAACAAACAAAAAAACAAAAATATGATCCCGTATATACGAATTGCCATGTCTAAAGAAAACTCCAAAAACAAAATGTTGTTTCCCTAATCGGGTTTTATTTTTAAAAATTTATATTTAAGACTTTATTTTCACCAATTTTTTTTTTTTTAAATAACATACTAATTATAATGTTTTTAAAATACAATCTTAATCAATGCAAATAAACATTTATTATTGGGTTTTGCTAACAAAAATCTTTAGGGCACTCTTTAAGATTAATTAATATATTATTTTTAGTAATAACATTGTATTAAATATAAAAACTGACAATTTTATTTATTATTTTTAATGCATTAATTAAAAATAATATTTAATAACCTTAAAAAATATCCTTAGAACATTTGTTAGTAAAATCTTTTATTATTTTATCTTTTTATTGACTTTAATTGCATTACTACATTGTAATAATTAGTTTACACACTTTACAAGATTTTTCTTTCTAACAATTGAGCTAATTAATGAAGAAAGAAAATAAAGATTGGTCTAAAAACAAAGTTGAGAAAAACAGGGGGAATCCAATGTAAAAAAAAAAACCCGAAGGAATCCTAAGAGGAAGAAGATTCTAAACCCATAAAAAAATAAATTAACGATGACAGTAGTGGTACCCTAGTTATTTGACAGACCAATCATCGGCTTTCTTTTTCGGTTTGACGCGGTTTTGATTTCTTTTTGTTTAGTCCCCGCCCCGCCCTCTCTTTGGCTGCCCCTCCTTTGGGGGATTCTGCCCGGGGTTTTTTGTTTGGCGGGAAAATTGCCTTAGGTTACAAATTTTAGGGTTTGTTTCCCGCCAAAAGATTAAAGATTTTAGCCGGGAAAAGCGGGGCAATGACGGCTGGGCATTTTTTTTCCTGACAAGAAGCATGGTTACTGTTTAAGGCGGCTGCCATTTTTGTGGGCTGAATCAGTGGGTCCACTGGGTTTTCAATCCAAACCGTCCAAAGGGCTCGTAGTGGGCCCCATTTAATGGGTTCCATTTGATTAGAAACGTCCACTTGGTTGACTTTTTTTTCCCCTTCGAGTGATTGGACTTTGGTAAGACTTTTTTGGCTTGATTGATTAAAATTTCTCCGGGCTTGATTTGGAAAATATAATTTCTGTTCAAGACTCGACATGGTTTATCGGTTAGAAAAACTTGAACTATTATTAAAATATATTTAAAAAATTATATTTTTATTTATTAAATTATAATTTGAACCGAATTGAATCGATTTGAATTTAAAATTTTTTGTATCGATAGTTTGACTTTTGAACATATCTTAAAAAGAAATTCAAATTCAATTCTTCAAATAAAAAGAAAGATGTGGCAGCATTACCTTAGTTTTTTTTTTTTTTTTTTCTTTTAAATTGGTGGATAGTTTTTCAATAATGCTCTTTTTTAATGATAAAAAAAAAATGTATCAATCATTTGTTTGGATAAAAAAAAAAAAATTTTTGGATAGCTTAATATTAGATTGAAATGTAAGAATATTGTTTGGTGAGGTATGCTTTTGTCAAAAACGTGTGCACTTTAACTTTATTTACTTTTTTTTGGTATTCCTTTACTTTATTTATGCTTTTTTATTGTTTTGTTTATTTTATTTTCCAACTTACACGTGTAATGTTGAAAAAATTATGATAGTTTCAAAAAGAGTCCAAAATTTAAGGTTGTGTAAGTCAAAGAATAATGTTAGAATGTAGAATGCATAAAGATAATAAGTACTACTTTCTTAAAAAACAATGCTTTTTGATCCACTAGTTTTAACATAATTTTGTAATTCGTTTAATATGACAAATTTCTACAATTAACCCTTGAATTTAAGCATGTATAAAATATAAATTTTGAGGTTTTAAATTTTGATTGGGTAATCCGTATTTGTATATTCGTGTTTTTGTTTATGTCTCAATTTTATTTAAAGTAATAATTCTGACACGATAATAATTCGTATTATATAGATTTTGACATGTTCGTGTATTCATATCGTGTTTGTGTTATTTTTTCGTATACTATAGTATTTTAATTATTTTTTTTATATTATATTGTGTCATATAATTGTATCGTGTTCCCAAAATTATCATAGTTGCTTAAACCAATAATAGCTTATCATATCAAACAAGAAATGTACTACTGTTATAGGTTATAATAAAAATCTCCCTCCATTAATCTTCCTTGTATTTTGAGATTAAAGGCGTTAAAGCAAATAACAAGATATACCATTATTTTATAATATACCCATATTTTGTAATTGACTCATCTCATATAAAGAGAATTTTGTATTTAAAATGGTGTTTAAGGCCTGGTTAATCAGTCCCAACTAAGGAGCTGAATACTCTAGCTCTGGGGCATGAACAAATGCTCCCAAATTGATGATTTGGTTTTAGGAGTGTTCACTATTCGGTTTTAACCGAATTAATCGATCGAAATTTAATTCGGTTCGATTAATCGAATAAAATTCGGTTCGGTTAAGGGTTAATGATTTTGGAAAATTTCGGTTATCGGTTAATTCGGTTCGGTTTATCATTCTTTCTTAGTTGTGTTTGTTTGATATTTGGATTTTATAATATGCTTTACTTTTGGATTTTGATTGGTTGGACTTGGATAGATTATTTGGATATAAAACCATGTATTAAAAATAGGTTAGCAAAATAAATTAGGTATTTATTTCGGTTAATTCGAAAATCGATCGAATTAACCGAAATAATTTCGGTTCGGTTAATTTACCGTTTTAACTATTCGGTTCGGTTAACGGTTAATGAAAAAACACATTCGGTTAATTCGTTTAATCGTAATTCGGTTCGGTTATTAACCGAATTAACCAAATGAACACCCTTATTTGGTTCGTTATGAGCCACTTGTTGGTTAAAATATTTAAACAGTTTCTATATTATAGTTAAAAGTGTATTTTAATCTTTGTATTATAAAAATTAGTAATTTAATTTTTGTACGTTTGAAATTGGTGCAAAAAAAATAAAATTGTTAACAGTGTTAATGAGAAACTGTCTAAATGCAAACATGAACATGTGAAACTGATAGAAAAAATAATTTGGAAAAAAATGGTGACGTGTCAAAATTTTATACTCAAATAAAATTTAAAAAAACATAAAAAAATTTCGTAAATCCTTCCCTTACCCCTAAAAACATATCATCATTTTTTTCGAAGTCATCTATTCTATCAGTTTTTAAATTCCACTTTAGCAAAAAAAGTTGATACCTCCTCATTTTTTTTTTCTTCAAGTCATCTACTCTGTCAGTTTCACATTTCTATGTCAGCATTTAGACAGTTTTCCATTAACATTGTTACCAATTTTACTTTTTTTACACCAATTTCAAACGTCCAATGATTAAATTACTAATTTTTATAATACAGAGACTAAAATGTACTTTAACTATAGTACAAAGATTATCTAGATACTTTAACCGTCACTTGTTTGGGTTAAATGTTCAAAGGTAGCTTAGGTCTCTTTTAATGTTGCTGTTGACATAATTTTTAAAGTTAAAAGTTGTATTGCATCGTATATTTAATGCTAAACGAATAAAAAAATTTAGTTTTTGTGATTAAAATCATAGTTTGACAACTCAAATCAAATTATTTTATTTTGGGTAAAATAATTTTATTATCCTCATATCTCTAAATTTTTATTATTTTAAACATATATTTTTTGATATTTCAATTTCTCATAATACGTTTTCGCAACAACATCAAACACTAAAAAAATTTTAAATCATATTTTTTTATCACACTTTTTTCAACAGCACTACTAAATTGACCCTTAAGTGGTCTTGGCTTTAAGCCACAGTACATCAAGAATTCAAATCTTCTGCCCTCATTTTTCTGCCCCTATCCATACTCCCACTCTCGTAACGAGTCACGCATTCGTTATTTTTTATTCTTTTCGTACCTGTTCCTTTTTAATGTTTGACCCGATTCTTTATCTAATAAAAAAATCAATTTCGCTTAAAAAAAACAAGGATACAAAGACGATAAAAATAAAGGAGATGGTGTCGTGGAATTCACCTATTCGATCACCGGTAAAATACCGATCGGTCGTATTTCTATTTTGTAGCCCCCATTAAACAGTTGAAAACAAACGAAAAAAATAACGACATCGAAAAAACAAACCCACAACTCGTTACAAGAACGGGAACACGAGTAAGAACAAGAAAATGAGAACAGAGGATTTCTATTCGTACATCAGTTCCCAACTAAGGAGCTAACCAGTCTAGCTATTGGGCTAAATGGATGCCCCAACTAATGAGTAGTGACTGCTTGGGCTAAAACGTTGAAAGCCATATAATCTAATTGAGCTTGGACTGGAGTTAAGGCTTGTTTACTCAGTGCCAGCCAACAAGGAGCCAAAAACTCTAGCTCTTGGGCCGAAAGGAGACGAATTTATTTTTACAAAAGCTCATTTGTTTACATTAGCCACAACAAATTTCTATTAGTGAACAACCAGAGAACAGGGGAGGCTAACTGGCTGCTTTTCAATCTACTATTAACAGAGCATTTGATTCAAACGAATACCTTGCCCTTCTAGCACTAATTTATTTGATAAATGTTGATTGCTAAAACTATTAACTTGATTGAGTAGATGTAAAAGAGTGCAAACATTTATACTCAATGCACTCATAAACATATATAAGTACCATGAATCTGTTCAAGATTTACAACATAAGTAGAATTGTTGCAGTGTCAATATTCCAAAAGACGAACCCGGGGTTTAGACCAATTGGTTCATGTAATCATTCTTAAGAAATAACATCCAGCAGATCTAAGGTTCAAATCCCAGCATCTGCAACCCTTTTTCTTATTCTTAGACTGCGACTTCTTTTGTAACAAAAAAATATATATTCCGAAAGAAACCAACATATAATGAGTAACAATGACTTCTTCACCATTTCAATTTTATCTTATTACAATAACAAGTACATTTTTGGAGACATGATTATTTAGAGAGCAACACAGCTCTTTCTATTCCAGAACATGAAGAAATGACATAGTTATAGCAAAACAAGCAAGTTTTGTGAAATATACCAGTTTTTATTGGAACTTCAATAACTTAACTATGTACTTCAATCATCAATTAATCAACCAGAAGTTACCTCTATAACTTTATGAATTGCCCATGTCTTAGCAATGTCTGAAACCTTGCTCTCCTCAACCTGAATCTGTCTCATCTGCAGACAATTCAAGACGAAGAACTCGACAGCCTGAGCTTCAATACCAGGACAATTCATAATATCAACACTTTGCAAACGCTTGCAGGTCTTAGATATAGAAACCAAGGTCATTCTAGTTAGCCTTTTACACCCTCTCAACTTCAATTCAGTCAAATGATTGCAAGAAACTAGCATAGAAATGAACTCCTTATCAAGCAACATCTCATTATAAGACAAGTCTAATTTCCTCAAAATCCTCAAATTTTGACCGAGTGTGGCTAGCAACCCTCGCTCTCTTTCAACAACATCACAATTTATTAATGCCAATTCTTCGAGACTAGAATGCAAGGCGGTCGCAAGAGTCTTTAGACCTTCACCAGTAACAAGACAGCAACTTTGAAGCCTAAGTGTTGAGAGACCTCTTAAATTCATAGCAAAAGCTAAGAGGTGATCATTATTGAGGTCTAGCGGCAACCTAAGGTCAAGTTTCTGCAAATTACACCTGCAAGTGCTTATGAATTCCAGCAAACCCTCTTTGCTAACTCCATCATAAACCAACAGAGAATTCAATGAAGCATAATTTTCTGCCAATCTTAGTAATACTCCATCAGCTATACTCCTACATTTCCTTAGCTCTACTTCTTGAAGACCTTCCACAGACCAGATAAACGATGAAAAAGACTCCCCATCACCAATACTCTCACAGCTCTTTAGCTGTAATTTCTTAAGCCGTTTACAGTTCCTCCATAGCCAACCTACACCCTTATCATCTGCCTGAATTCCTGACAGACAGAGAGTTTCTAAACCAAATTCTACATCCAATTCCTCATTTAAACACAACCCAAATCGCCTAACTTCATCATCAATGCCACCAGTTGAGCATACATATAAACATAACTCCTTTAAACAAGAAAATGAAACGACCCAGTTGAGAAAAAGAGGCCTAGATAAAGAAATGGTAATAGAAGTAAGGTGGAAACAAGCTTTTGATAGAGACAATAAAGAAGAAACAGAAACTGGACCAGCTAAGAACCTGAGATTATGCAGGTTAGAACAACAAGAAGAAACTATTAAAATCAGGTGATCAGAAAAGGCAGTGGTTGAATTGTTGTTGGAGGAGGTGGAATTGGTGGTGGCATCAGATAGAACAAGAGAAAGAGAAGAAAGAGAAGCGT
This sequence comes from Fremontodendron californicum, assembly GCA_030761205.1. NCBI lineage: Eukaryota > Viridiplantae > Streptophyta > Magnoliopsida > Malvales > Malvaceae > Fremontodendron > Fremontodendron californicum. Next base: position 31,458,583 of record JAULJL010000011.1, read on the forward strand.
AATAAGAAAGAAGAGAAGACAAAGAAACAATCATAGAATTGTGTGGAAGAAACCTGAGAGAAAGAGATGTTTTTGAGCTTCTGTAAAGGTTAAGCCAACGCTTGGAAACTAAAGAAACTGATAAAGAAGATGATGGGGTTGATGGCAGTCTTCTAAATATTTCTTGAAGTAGTTCATCACAAAACATGTTATCCATCATCACTTCACAAATTCTTCAAACTTCAGAGCTTTTTTGCTGTTTTTTTTTTTTTTTTGCTTTGTTTTTCTTCTTCTGAATTCTAATACCTACCAAGAAGTTTTTATGTTTTGTGAGGCTTTGAATTTTGATGATTAGGTGAGAGAAAATTGAGTTGGATTAGAGAGGGATGTGGAGAATTTGGCTAAGCGGCACATTGAAGCTTGTGTAAGACATGTTCTTGATGGAGTTAAGACATAGTTTCTCCATTGAAACAGGAGCTGTTTCTCCAAAGTTAAAAAGAGACAAATTTTGAAGATTGGAACTTGGAAAAGTTACTACATTGAGGGAAATATTTTTAATGTTTTTTTTGAAGTTTTGTATATATTGACCTTCAAAATTAATAAGAATTTTCTATATTATTTAGTTACTTATTTTAGCCTTTTCATCCAACATTTATTGGTGAGAGATTGAAGTAACCAATGATTCTGATCTGATTTGCCAGAAAAGTAAATTGATGATTTGTCTAAATTATAAACTTTCTTTTCTCTTTTTGCTCATTATTATTGGATTTTTTTTGTTGCATTTTTATATCTTGTTTGTTTATTTGTATCTTCAAGTTGGAAAAAAAATAATCATTTGAAACTTTTTAATATTTAGTAAGTTATCATGACCCATGGAGGTCAAAATTTTGTTTTATTATTTAAAATATATTAAAATTTAAAATTATTTTTATATTTTTTTATAAATTAAATAATAATTCAGACTGAGTCTAAAATATGCATGTCCACTTAACAGGTTCATCTGTCATTTTCCTCTTACATTTTTAATTTATAATTTAACCTTTCTGCTTTCTCGGAAAAAGCTATGTTCTTTGATGTAATTTTAAAGTTTCCTCAAAAAAGGCATGTTATTTGTTGTTTAATATAGCTTTTTTCTTTTATTATTATTCAAGGTATCTCCAGATTTCGCTCAAGACTAATCTTTCGAGGTACTGTCGGACATCAAAGCGGAGACCTCTCCTAAAAAAAATTTCCACGTTCACAAGGATTCGAACTCGAGATCACTTACTTAAGCGACCAGAGCCTCTTACACTCAGGCCAACTTTCATTGGTAGCAATATTTGAGGTCAGAAACTCAGCCAGATTCCTTCCTTTCTTCTCTGCCTCTAATTCTTGTCTAAATTCTTATTCTTGCAAACTTTTTTTTTTTGTCCTTCTCATGTTTATTACAGCTTATCAATCAATAATCTGTCCAAAACAACATAAAATTTGCAGTTTAATCATATATTGAACACATTCAGACAAACCTTGCAAACTTTTTTTATCTCCTTCTCATGATTATTACAGCTTATCTATCAATAACCTGTCCAAAACAACATAAAATTTGCAGTTTAATCATATATTGAACACATTCAGACTCGTGTTTGTGTGTCCGTGCGAGCATGCATGCGTGTATGGAAGGCTCGAGCAGATGCATCGAATTCGATCATCTTGAGACTTTAGGAGCACAAACAAAGCAATTAAAAATGGATTCCCAATGAGAACATTTATGAACCTATAACTAAAATTCCACTAACAGCACAGAATAGAATCAATAGACATCAATTTTGCTATCCTTATGAGAATCACTTTTGCTTTTGTCACAGGTTCCTTACCTTTTCGAGTGGGGCGTTGAGTATGGTCCTTAGTAATCTGGCATCTTCTTTGCTCATCCATGACAAATATAACACTTTAACTAGAAAAAGTTGGCAAATAGAACAAAAATATTCAGTTGGGAGCTTTTGGTCAGAAGGCATCTAGTCCTTATCATTTTCTTTCTTCTACTTAAATTTACTTTCAACAGCATTGCAAAGCAATCGCCTTTTTTAAATGGTACACCATCAGAAATAGGCCAAACAACAGATGATTCCCTTCAATCCAAAGAAATTATGTCAATATAACCAATATTATACAATAAAATCTTGCCTAATTTTTCTCTTTCATGCCCTATCTTTTTTCATAGAAATTTCAACAAGTGGTGCAATCACATACATGCATGCATGCATGCAAGCATTCATTTGTGTGTGGAAGAGTATGTACCTAAATAAGAGCAATCTAAATGTAGAGATGCTTCCTCCTTGAAACCGAAACGTACCTCTGTGTTGATGGGCCACTTAAGCTAATTTGCATGCCTTGCTGGGCGAGGAAGTTTGAATCAATTCAGCACAAAAGCAATCATAAAGACCTGATCAATCATCTGTGTCATACCGCCATTTCTTAAAAGACCAATAAAAAGTATGCCAAACCTCATTATAATCCTGCCAGCCAACCAGCTAATTCCAAAATCAGACCCATAACAACCAAGTTCGAGAACATTGTGTGGCTTTAAGTTTGAAAGACAACAATCACATGTGCTCTCCAGATTAAGTCCATTTTTCGTTATTTTTCGTTAAAAGTTTGAAATTAGGTAAGGAGGCAAACATTGAACTAAAATGCTCTTGATCTTCAATTTGCAGGTCCGAACAACATTAAGGCGTGTCAACAAGTATGAAGCAAAATGTGAATGCATAATACCCAGCACGGCAAGTGTACCATACCAATGAAGAGATATGTATCACTGTTCCATGCCCAAAGAGACTCAAACCACATCCAGAAGTCACCAACATTTAGACTGCCAAAACCGTCAAGCATCCCTTTCAACAGAAAAAAAAAAAAAAAAAAAAGCAGCTGGAGGAAAAGCAAGAAGCCCTAAAACCAGATTGCAAATTGGCTTAGAAAAACTTCTCAAAGTACCAGCTCTAATATCAAGCTTTAAAGGTCCAGCCAACAAACACATTGGGACCATCAATAAAGCACCAATTCTGCGGTTGCAAAATTAATGACCGACATAAGCCCCAAACCAATGAACACTGATGAGATAGTCACCGATTTCACAAGAGCCCATTCTTTTTCTTGTGATGCTTTAGCACAAGAAAAAGGAGAAGCCAGAACTGCTTACAGGGTTAGAAGGCTGAGCATTGAAAGCAAAACCCAGATCATGAATCTGGTTGTTGGGCTGCAATCAAGTATTTGGCAGATGAAATATGGAAGTAAATGAAACAATAGCACCCCATAAGTGAACAACAAAAACTAACACCTCCATGATCTGATAGTGATACAATGCTCATCAGTATTAGTGATTGCAGATGTTGTGGAGTTATCACTTTTTGAACAGTTTCACAAACTACTTGCATCAACATAGAGAGAAGCCGCAACCATTGGAAGTGGTTCTACAAAAAGTGCAAATGCAATCACGTAAACCCCCTACTGACACAAACTTACTAGGAGATGTTAAGAGGTATCAGAAAAATGATTGGTGAAACTTCTCAAGGAGGTTATTTACTGATCGTATAACTCCTTCAATCAACCTGCACCAAGCAAACATGAATCCTTTAGAAAAACGAAAGTGACAATAACAAAGTTATATACGATGATCTAGAAATTGTGAAACCTATCTAGAGGCAAAGACCTGTATACAGAACTTCTTAACTACAATCATTCACATCACTTGGAGATCAGAGTTTCAAGATAACCTCCAGTTGAAAGCTACTTATTGATGAGAACTACAATAATAAATGGAAATGGAAATGGAAAGCAATGGAAAGAACACTTACCGGCCGCCCCTTAGAAGAATGTCATTGTGCCTGATTTTATCTGATGAAGATTTAGTGATAAAGGAAAATATCGAGTATGCAATGCCTACAGATAAAGCCTCACCAAGACCACTCTTTAGGGCATCGAATGGTGTTACCAAGACGATAGTCTCCTTCCCATTACCACGAGGAGCTCTTATGATCCCAACAGTGTTGATACCATATGATGAACAACTGTAGTTCTCTTGTATTATACCAGAATCAGGACCAGAGAAAAAGTGCAGTGGATGAAACTGATTCAACTGAGGGTGGAATTTGTGAAAACTAACTTCAGCACCCAAGTCTAACATGTACTGTGCTATGATTCTTTGACTTTCTCCGAAATGGCAATTCAAACAAGGTAAACAGAATTAGATCGCATTTCTTTTACCTATTTTTTTCCAGGTATTGTTAAGTCAATTAGGGGATAACTACAAGCTCATAACCCAAAAAGTGAATATTAAGATGTGAAGAGAAAACATAAAGAAACAGCAACTAATCTCAGAAAACAGAGTATCAAGTGTCTAACACTATAAGCAACAGATTGCATATTTAGTACGTCACATGAAAAAGATTCTCAAACCAAACAAAAAAAAGGCAAGTTCTAGTTTATTTTAGATCAAATATATAAGCAGGTTCAGATTCAAGCAACCTTTATTAAACTCGAGTCAGCTAATTTGCTGCCCTTAAACATATTTTTTCAGAAGATTTCATATGTTTATGGACAGGTTTGTATCTATCAGATTAGCTTAGCCCAGGTATAGCGGAATAAGAAATGATTCACAGCAATAAACAAGAACTCGGAATAAAGGGATACTACATCATAGATGAAACAAGAAAAGACATGACAACTAAACTAGCCTATAAACATAAAATTCTCAAGCATTCTCTGTAAATGCTACACATTACAATACTCAAACTCTTCAGGCATATAGAATAAAAACTAAGCAACGACATTTAAAACGCATATACACGGAATCAGCTCATACATTCCTGTTTCCGAAGATTTCAAGTTTACTTTTAACTAGTTAGATCCTTCACCAATCTATTCCCATTCGAAACATGCTGATTAGAAAGCATGGGACTCGCAGAACCTGCATAAATAATACCAAAGCACACATCAAAAATAAAAGAACATGGATCCGACAAAATAAAACACTATTATGACATCCATTAAGGAATCCAATGCTTGTAAAACAAATCACATAACAACAAAATTAATATAAAAGATGGACTTAAATCAGCTTTTTCTTTCCGTGGATGAATCGAACGTTCCATTTTATCATTTTTGCATCAAACTAAACAGTTAATTTCACTAAACTTAACTTCAATACAGCTAAAATAGCTACTTCAACGGATTTCATTTAAATTATTTAAACTGAAACAGATGAAAATGGAGGGGGAACCTGGCATGAGGGCATTTTCCGAAATGTAAGTGTTTTTAGCAAGAACAGGTAAGAGAAACAGAGCCAAAACCCCAGCAGTGCAGCAGACGACACTGAAATAAACATCAAAAGATTCAAAACGACAAACCATAAATAATAACTGATTTAAAACAAAATGAAAACAAAACAAAAAAAAGTAAAATAATATAAAGCGGAAAATAAATTAATTTACCTGACGAGGAAGCTGTGAGAGATGGGGAAGATCCCAAGGCGAACGATTGGCCTTACTCTGAGCTTCTGTTCTTCGTCGTTCTCGCTTTTCTCTTTAGTTTCGGCCTTTTCTTTTTTTCCTCTTTGAACTGTGAACAGCTAAAATTGAGGAAAGCGGAGCTTGGAAGAGCCGAGGAATGGGAGAAATGGAAATCTTCGAGCTTGGAAGAGAAATGGATCGGATCGGGGGAGAGTGACTTTCGAGGTTTGGTGGGCCGTTTTTTCGTGATGGATTGTTTTCGGCCCGTTTAGTTTTTATTTTTGCTGAATATCCGGCCCATTTAGTTTCTTTTTTAGATATGATAGTATATAAGCTTTTTTGTTGCATATTTCTACAAGAATAAATATATATATATATTTTATGAATAAAATATATAACTTTGCGTCCATGAAAACAGTTATAAAATATTTTGTTTTTAAATTATTATTTTAAACCGTGATTTCTAAATTAACATTTGCTCTAGAGGTTTTACATTTTCATTATAGGCAGGTTTGGGCGGGCTTGAGTTGGGCCCATTGACCCGAAGCAAGCCCAAGCTTTCTTAGGCCCTTTTTATATTTAATATTTAAATATTTCCTTAAAATAAACGACATCGTTTGCAGCCGGGTGCTGAAACGCACCGTTTGTCGCCCATTGGCCGTTGCTCTGAGAAGCAAAACTCTAAGCATTCAGCAACCTCAAGCTCCCTAGAGAAGATTTGCTATTCCAGTTTCCACTTCAAAAAGATATGATTTTGATTTTTGACCCCTGAAATACCAAATTTACCCTTCCCGTTTCTCTAATTTTACACCACCATGGCCATCCCTCTCTCCTCCTCCTCCTCCATTCTCAGCTTCAAAAGCAAACGCCAACCTCCGCTCTACCTCACAATCCCGAAACGACACCGCTTCTGGTCTCCAATTTCCCTGGTTTCACCTCCAAACAGAAATGACAATGCGGATTTCCAAGAAGTTCTTCTCAAAAAATACTCCGGTTATTTGGGAGCCGTCCAGCCACGTAGTAGCTGGTGGAACCTCCGTGATATCGAAGCTCCGAAATCCTCTCCGGCGAAGCCTGTTACTGTTTGGATAGCTCTTAAGCGAATGTGGAGTTTAATCGGAGACGATAAGTGGATCACTTTTCTCGCGCTCGGTGCTTTGATCATCGCTGCTGTTCGTAAAATTCATAACTCAATTGAAAATTTTAGATTTTTTTTTAAAAAAATATTTATTTCTCAATTAAAAAAAAAAAATCAATTCCAGGTTTCGGAGATTTCGATGCCTAGGATATTGACGGCGTCGATATTTTCTGCTAACAGCGGCGAGTCTGCAGCGTTTTTTAGAAGCTCGCGGATGTTGATTTTACTGTTAATTATCTCAGGAATTTGCAGGTATTTTATGTTTCTAACTTCTAATGTTATTAGCATTCGTTTATTTGAGTTATTTGTTTGAAAATTTGAATTTTGTTTCTTTTTTAGCTTATTTTTATGTAAATTTCAGTGGCTTGCGAAGTGGTTGCTTTGCCATAGCAAATACGATCTTGGTGAGAAAATTTTGACTTCAATTTATTAATTTTAGTGCTATCTTACTCTTTTACTTTTGAAAGAAATGGAAAATTGCATGATTTTTATGGTGTATGGAAGAACTATTACATTTCAATTGTTAATTTCTTCTTATTCATTTTAGTTGTTTGCTAATTAAAATGATTAAAATCTGAGAAAACAAAAAACAAGTATAAAAAGGAGTAACCAAACATGACCTTATTTTCCGTCACTTTGGTGACTACAATACTTTATTTGCAGGTTAAGCGTCTTAGGCAAAGTTTATACGCATCTCTTGTTTTTCAGGTTCGTGATCTATTTGAGAATTGTTTGTAGTACTTGGGGTTGTGATGCATATAAGTTCATGAAAAATGAATGTATACATGTCTTGTTTATTTCTTTAGTAAAATACTATCTGCTGCTGGGCTTTTGATGTAGGATATATCCTTTTTTGAGATGGAAACAGTTGGTAGTTTGACAAGTAGGCTTGGAGCAGATTGTCAGCGACTCTCTCATGTTATTGGGAATGATATTCATCTGATAATCCGCAATGTTATTCAGGTTTTGGTTTTTATTCGATATTATAGTGTTGTGAATTTTTGTTTCATGGTAGAGTTTGATTACTTTTATCCTTTTGAATGTTTAGGGAACAGGTGCATTGATAAATTTACTGACTTTATCTTGGCCACTTACATTACCAACATTGATTATATGCTCTGTTCTTGCTATAATATTTTCCATTTATGGCCAGTGAGTATTCTTTCTCTTTTCACCTTAATTCAGCTATCTAATTATCCTTTTCAGCTTATTTAGAATGTTAGTTCAGTTTGAACTAAGCCCTGCCTCAATCTTTTCTAGATTGCATGAGTATATGATAGATTGCTCTGCTCTACTGAAATAATCCCTATCCAACTCTATTTATAATTATATGTTGTAGTTATTATGCATATGCTGAATTAGCATGGATGATGGTTTTGATAGGTACCAAAAGAGAGCTGCAAAGTTAATGCAGGAGTTCAATGCCTGTGCCAACAATGTAAAACATGAAACTTGTTCAGATTGCTCCCAGAGTTCTGCCACTTGAATAACATTCTAATTTAACCAGCATCTTAAATGTAGGTTGCACAAGAAACACTTTCTTTGATGAGAACTGTCCGGGCTTGTGGAACAGAAGGGGAAGAACTTGGAAGGCAACATTCTCTCTAGAATTACTCCACTAAGCATTCCAAACTTTATGGGTGTACTTTTTCCTCTTTGATTGGCACTTCTTTGGAAGGCATAGAAGTTGACACTCAAGGCTTTCATGTCAGAAAAATGTTAATTTTTATTGTTGATCCCATTTGGTTTTAGGTACAAGCGGTGGCTGGATGAATTGGCTTTTGTAAGCATTCGAGAGAGTGCGGCTTATGGATTCTGGAGTATGAGTTTTCTCACCCTTTACCGTTCAACACAGGTTATTTACCATTCACCATTCACCCTTTACCTTTGCCTCTTGTTGAATGAACCACACTGCAAATGATGGAATGTGGGAAGATGCATCATAGTGACCAAAAAAGAGTTGTAATGTGAATGAGGATATCTTATATGACTCTTACTTTTATTTCAAAATTATATATCGCAGGTTCTTGCGGTGCTGTTAGGAGGAATGTGCATCATGAATTCCCATGTATCACCTGAACAGCTTACTAAGTACATATTATACTGTGAGTGGTTGATTTATGCTACTTGGAGGGTGGTAGACAATTCATCGTCACTATTGCAATCCATTGGAGCATGTGAAAAGGTCTTCCAATTAATGGATCACTTGCCTGCTGATCAATTCTTATCAAAAGGCAAGTATTTTGTGTCTCTTTTTAAGGGGGTATCCCGTAATCTTAGATATTGTTTAGAATTTAGATTAATGGAGTTTTGTCTCGCTTCATTTGGTTTAGCTTTCATCATATGACATGCTATGAGAGCTAGTCTTTGCTGTCTCTCTTGCCTCTTATTATAATTCAAATTAATTCTACTTGAAAATGTTAAACAATTTGGAGAACTTTGCATCATCTTATCTGTATAACTTCTAAAGCATTTAACCAGAAAAAAATGCTCTCTTATTGTTGTTCATGAAAGATGCTGGAAATGGAAAACAAATCCTGATAAAGTTGAATTTGTGATTGTTCCAGATTCTAGTAATTTGATCTGCTAATTCATTTTTTATTCATAGCTTTGTTCTAAATCTGTTGTTTTCATTCAAACCAAGTTTTCTTTTAATTGTCCACCACATTGTTTACAGGAGTGAAGCTGCAGAGGCTAATAGGGAATATACAGTTTGTGAATGTGTCTTTTCACTATCCTTCAAGGATCACAGTATGTCTCATGTCCTTATAATGTATCATTATACAAAATTGTAAATTTTTATTTTGATTCCTCGGTATGCTGTAATTGTCATTATCTTAACAATCATCATTAAGGTTTTAAAAAATTCTTCATTCAACTCGGAAGGGATTCTAAAAAGTGCCATCCACCATTGAAAAATCCATCCATTAATCAAAAAACATTCCACATAACTAAATTGGATCAAGATAAGCTCAACTAACACAGCATTTTGGTGCACCTTTTCAATGTTCTTGCTTTGTCACCTCCTCTTCCTGATTTTCCCTTGTGATAGAGTGGATTATGACAACAACAAAAAAGCTCTGATCTTTAATTTTCTGATATTTGGGCAGGTACCCATACTAGATCATCTAAACCTTTCTGTACAAGCAAATGAAGTGGTTGCAATTGTAAGAAGTTCCATTGTGTGGTTGTTACTATATTTCCATTGGTGTTGAAACAAGGATTGAGGTTTGACAACTCATTCTTATCTTGACAAGGTTGGTTTAAGTGGTAGCGGAAAAAGCACATTAGTGAATCTAATGCTACGTCTCTATGAGCCAGTTAATGGTCAGGTTAGCTTTGTCCTTCTCTTATATTATGTTTCTCCATATCATCATTACTTGTGCAGTGATTTGTCATGTGTGTGCAGATAATTATTCTTTTTATAATCCGCTCTTAATACTTTTTATGCTTTTCTTTTTTGCATTAGATTTCAATTACTGGTATTCTGGAAGTTAGGGATTACATGCTAAGTGCCTCTAATTGCAGATATATATGGATGGCCTCCCACTCAAAGAATTGGACATCAGGTGGTTGAGAGAAAAGATTGGATTTGTTGGACAGGTTAGACTTACCTATTATTTTTTTTCTGTGAGGCATGCTTGAATATAGCTATGCAGTATATTCTAAATCTGTATTTCAGTCAGGAACCCCATCTGTTTAATATGGATATTAAGTCCAACATTAAGTATGGTTGTCCAAGAGATGTTAAAGAGGAAGATATAGAATGGGCTGCAAAGCAGGCCTATGCTCATGAATTTATTTCATGTCTCCCTCATGGTTATCAAACCATTGTTGATAATGATTTGCTCAGTGGGGGACAAAAGCAACGAATTGCTATTGCTAGGGCTATTCTAAGAGACCCTGCAATTCTTGTCCTGGATGAAGCCACCAGTGCGCTCGATGCAGAAAGTGAGTACTATATCAAAGTAAGCACTTAAAATTCATTTTTCTTAAAAGTAAAATGAAATTTGTCATAGGTTCAGTCTATGTTACTCAATTCGGATGTAAGTGTCGGATACGGATATGTATCCGACATGAGTATGTTTGATTTTTTTAAAGTTTTTTCATGTATTTGGAGAGTATGTGGGAAACATATCCCCACACCCAAATTCGAGTATGTGTTAGACACAGGTGTCAAACACGGGTATTTCAAGACAATGAAAGAGTCGGAGCAACGTAGGGTTCAGTGAGTAACTAATGCATCTCCTTATATTATCTTTAGGGGGTTCTTCATGCACTCAGAAATGAAAGCAGAGCAAAAAGAACTGTCATTCTCATAGCACATAGGTGTGGTGTTTTCTTTTTTTCACCTCCAGTTATTTGAGAACTGGCAATATTTAACACGTCACGATTACACAACACGAAAAAATAACTAAAACAAGACACGAAAAAGAAACACGGACACTATACGAATACACGAAAATTCGAAATTTACATAACACAAATTATTAACACGTCAAAATTTATATAAATATAAAACACCTTAAACACGATTATGACACGAGAAAATACACAAACACAACACGAATACACGAATTGCCAGATCTCATTTCAATTTTTATTTTTAGGTTTGATCTTATTTGCAACATTGGAACTAACTCTGCAGGTTGTCTACCGTTAAGACCGTTGACAGAATTGTTGTAATGGACAGTGGTCGAATTGTTGAGGCAGGATCTTTTTGTCTATTCTTTAACAAATGATCATGTATCTTTTAGCTTTCACTTGACTGAAATCAACTATAGCCAACTTATGTCATCTCCTTGCTCTATTTGTGGTCAGATGGGTGACCACACTGAGCTTCTACACAAGGATGGGTTGTATTCGCGATTAATCAGAGCCCAAGCAGAATCCATGGCTTGAATTCTAAAACCCTAGGAGCAGTTTTGGGTGTATTTCACAGTTGCTGACCCAGGGGTGGAGGTATGAATTACCTACTGTTTTATTTATCACTCTTTTGCAGCCACTGTCTCTTATCATAAGAGAGAAAGATGGCCTCCAGTATGGCAGTATCTCCTGAGTCTCATCTTTAAAGCTTTAGTTGTTTCTATCCTTCTGCCCCAGTTTTGTACTTCATATATTCATATTCGATATCTATATCCGATATATATTCGAATATGGTAGTTACAAGCCAAATGTGGGTAATTAGCATTAAGGACTATATTGTAAATACTGATCTAAGCTAGCTTTATATTTACATGTTGTTAGTTGTTAGTTTTACGAGTACGATGAAATGAAATAACAGAACATTTCTTTTTTCTCATTCTAAAATATTTTTCTCCCTTGTATCTCTCTTATCTTCTTCTACCTTTTACAATTTCTGCTTCTTCTTCCCTGCTATTTCCTACTAATTATGTTAATTTCGGTTGAGTGAAGTTTAGGCTGTATCAATATGATCTTTCAAATATATTAAATATATATATATATATTCGATATATATTAAAATATGGATATATATTGAAATATGGGTATAGAATGTAATTATTCAAATATATTGATTTTTTTTTTAAAATTGTGTATTGAAAATGTCTGACGCATATTAAAAAATATAAATATGATTCTCCAAATATATTGAAAAACTTTTAAAAAATTGAGTGTATGAAACATAAATCCTCCTTTCAGTCCGATAACATAGCCTATAAGTTATTGTTATTGTTGTAGAAATAAATAAATTGCAGTTAAGTTGTCCTTCTAAATAAACTGCTTATTCTTGGTCAAAGAATTCTTTTCTTTATGATAAGAAACTCTTTGTTGGAGTTAAAAGTTCATATACTTGCATTATTTTACAAAAAGAAAGTTGATCAAAAGGTAAATGCAAACTTCCAATATCATGGATTTCTTATTTTCTTTCCTTTTTTGTCATAACAAAACCACAAATTGACAGAAAAAAAAAATCAACAAAAAAACAGATAAAATCATGAAAATATGAGTGGATGGGATTAAGATGCGACTTTGTCTTATTATTTATGTTGTTTCGACTCTTTATTTTTTTGAAATATCCATGTATAATGTATATCCAGATATAGATATAAAATATGATTCTTCAAAAACCTTCTAAATATATAGAAGTCTAAAAAAAACAAAAATTGAACATATCTATATCGGACACGTACCTATATCCGACACTCACTCATGAATCTAAGTAACATAGCTTATTACAGATTCTCAAGGGCTTCAGTGGAGAAATCTCCTGGCTGAGGAACTTGCTGGTGAGGTAGGCCTTTCACTTTCACTCCCTCACTTTCTTTCACTGTTTTCTTCCCATTTCTTTCCTTCTCATCCAAATATTGTTCCTTTTTTCGTGCATCATCATCAAAACCAGCTGATGGTGGTGGCTCATCCACTACTACACCTTTAACTTCTTCCTTCACTACTGTTTTGCCTTCTGTAAACTTCCTGCTTTCCTTTTTCTGTTGCTGTCCATGCCTAAGTAATTCCCTTCCCATGCTAAGTTCTTAAGATTTCTTGGGCTTTATATATATATATATATATATATATATATATATATTTGGCTTTTGTTAAATTCGGTGCCATGCATGAACTGCAACAAGTGTAATGTTTTTGAGACAACTTCGACATGTGTTTGTATGAGCATTGATAGTGCATGTTTTTCTTATTTTTTAACTTTTCATTTTTTTTTAAAATATTTATATTAGGATATGGTATGTTGATCTGTTCATGCTCCGAATCTTAGTTTGAATTTTTTTTTTTTTTATATCTTTACCGAAACACGGTTCGGCCCGAAAGTTTATTTTACTTTTCAAACATTTATTAAAATAATATTTGTATATATTTATAATTAAATTTAAATAAAAAATATTTTTAATTTAATGAATAGTAATTTGAATCAGGCCAATCAAAATTATAAAAATCTTTATCTCGGCCCGGTCCAATTCACCTGTCCCACTTTTGGACAGGTCTAGTATGGGACATGATATTTAAAATATATGATTTTTTTTTTTAAATTAAGTATATGCGTAATGCGTGTTAGACATATACTCATATCCAATACTTATCCTAAATTCGAGTAACATAGTTTTTTTTTTATGCCCAAAGAATTTGATTTAATGTTTTCATCCTTGATATATATATATATAAAATAAAAGGAAAAGTGTTATGTTTCAAAACATATTTTAATTTAATATGCAAAATGCATCAATAAAATGAAAATATTATATATATATATAACTTTACAAGTATTTTTATTAATGGTGATTACATGGAATCGATAGAATCCTTAACTAGTTCAAGGTTAAAGATAGATAAAAGTTTTAGGTAATGGCATGTTAGCAAATTATTGTTAATTTTGGGGAAAAAAATTGAATCAACCTTTCGTAGTATCCTAAAAATATATTAAAGCAAAAGAATAAAAAAATTTTTTGGTACATATGAGCGAATCGCTCTAAGTTGTTTTATACTTAACAAATCATTTTGTAAATATTTTATAAGACCAACAAGAGGATCATTCAACTTAGTAATCTTAATATCAACATTGTAAGAGATGAGTTTGTGTTGGGTTATTGAAATGATGTAAACAAACCCAAAATCAAAATACACAAAAAAATTTGAAAAAATTGAATCGATCGGTTGGACGGATCATTTAAACATTGGAGGTTTGTTTGGTTTTGTATGTATTTTAAAATCAAGTTTTTAATGAATTGGTAAAAAATGATTTTAAATTTATTTATTATTTTTATTCAAATTTTTATAAATAATGAATTTTAAACTTTTAAAATTTTAATTTTATATTAAAAAATATATATTATTAATTCAATTACATATTTTTAATTATATTTAATATTAAAATTATATATTTAATTTTTACAATAACCAATATTCTCATTATTTAACCTTCGATTCATTGCAAAAAAACTTCCAACCCAACAAATCAACAAAACCCAACTGAGCCCAAAAAAATTAAACAATCCTACAAAACCTAACCCAAGAAAATAACGAAAGCCCACAAACTGGGACACATGGCAACAAACTATTGGTCAATAAAATGCATATTAACATATAAAATTTGTCTTAGATGCAAAATATATAATTAGATTAACATAAATTTTATTACTTTTAAGGTTAATGTAAATTAAAATTTTGAAGGCAAATAAAATTTTAAATAATAATTATATATAGTTGTATAATGTATAAATAATTGAAGTTAATAAAGTGTATGTCAAATGTCAATCTTTCAAAAAAGAAAAATAAAGTGTGTTAATATTAAGATAAAATTAAAAATTTGAAAGAAAAAAAACCTTAACTCACTTTTATTTATCAAATAAATTTATTTAATGAAAGTCTTTTATTGAAAGTAGAATTATTATTTTTAAATTGGATAAACTTGATTAATATTTATAATAAAAATTTTAAAATATAATAAATATAAATATTTATTTTCGTCAGTTCAAAAAAAAATTATATATTCGCGTTTTATATGTATTATATTATAAATTATAGATATATTCTTTTAATAGTTTTATCTTTTTACCTTTTATCTTTAATGTCATTTATATAGTTTTTTTTTTTCCTTTTTCTTTTTGTCTATTAGATTCAATCTTTTTATTTTTTAACTTTTTACTCTTTTTACTCTTTTCCACTTTATTCATGTTTCCATCTATAGCTAAATCTTTTAACCATTACCTTTAATGTCATTTAGACTCGAACTTTTATGCTATCTTTTTGTAAGATTCAACTTTTATAAGATAAACTTTTTTTTTTTTACAATTTACTCTCTCTCTCTCTCTCTCTAATATTGGTACACAAGAGTTTAACTCTAAAATCGTGTTAATTAAATTTGATAATTTTAGATACGATATGAAAACACAATATGAACATGATATATTTAATATATATAAACAACAGTGTAATAAGCACGACATAACACGTTTAAACATAATTAACACGATACTTTTAATATACGTATCATATTCGTGTTTATGCTTTTGACACATTTAATAATTTATATTGTGTTTATATTTACACGACTGATAAAAAAATACGACACACGATACACATATACGAATTATCAAATCTAATCTTAACATTGCAAAATAGCAGGATTTGCTATATCCTCCTCAAGCAATTGCAGAATCCCATCTTAATTCCTATATAAGATATGCACACCTAATGGACAAATTTGAGCCAATTGGCTAAAAAATTTCGCACATTTATTCACCTCCTAAAAATATGTTGCATTCTTGAATATATATATATATGTATTACTTAAATTGAATTAAGAAATCATCATGATTAAAATAATATTCCTAATTTAAAGAGATTTAAAAGCTAGATTCTAGTATAAAGTTGGGAAGGTTTGTACCTTTTTGAGTATTTATTATTATTTTTCCTCATCACTTAGTTCACAGTACTTGTTGATTTATTAATATAGATAAATCGAAATTAAATTAGTAACCAAAGAGATATTTTTAATTTACTTTTTAATAGTAAATATCACAAAAAATTACCATTTTTATTTAAATAGTCAAACTAGTCAACTCCGAAATAAGCAAGGACGGTGACTCCATAGCAAAACGACGACCAGATAAAAGCACTTGATAAAATTAAACGACAAACACCTGAAACCACGTGACAAGCATTATTCCTTTTGGTATAAATTCAAAATCTAAAATTATCTCCCTTCCCATCACCGCCAATCATCTCCTGCCACGTGCCCCCACCGCTCTCCTTCCCGTAAACCCCCTTCTTAAACCTCTCTTATTAGGGCTTCTTCTTCTTCCATTTCCTTCTCCTCATAGAGCTCAACTGTCACCAAACTTTTACTATGCGCAAACTTCCCTAGCTCTGGCTTTAGCAAAAATTTTGATGTTAAAGATGATTCGGTTCAGTTTTTTGCTTATTTTAACGGTTTCGTTAACGGCGGTGACCGGAACGATGTCGTATTTGAGCTCCGGTCCTCACATAGCTGACGTCAACATACTTTTACCTCCTAAAATGACAAACCCCGTCGAATATCGGCTTCAAGGAAGTGACGGCTGCTTCAAATGGTGCTTTTCCATAGAATACATTTCCAAAAATACGTAGATTTCTACGTATACAAATACGTATAAATTTTATTTATTTATTCGTGTTTGCAGGTCGTGGGATCATCGTGAGATTTTATCAGTTTTACCGGAGTATAATGTGACCAATCATTGCTCGACAAGTGCACGGCTGAGATCGATTGCGCCGTACTCCGGTAGAAAAGAAACGGCGGTTTATGCTAGGGACGTCTACACTGGAATCGTGATCCGGTGCAAGGTTTTCATTGATAATTTTGATAGAATTCAAATATTTCATAATTCTATTAAGCTTGACCTTGATGGACTGGCTACGCTCCGCGTTCGTGCCTTTGATACTGAAGGTAATTTAAAAAAAAAAAAAAAAAAAGGCTAATATTCACTCCGTTTGATCATTGCTTTTCTTACTTAAACAAAACAATATCGAAGAATTAGTAATTTAAAAAATGTAATTGTTCGAATAACTAAGTGAATGATTTTAGTTTTATATGGAAAGATGATGTTATATTTGTTGTTATATTTTAGATTTTAGTCATTTGTTAGTTAATTATGATTTTGCTTTATTGCAACTTTTTAGGAAGTAAATTGGAACTAGTGAAAGCAAGTAGTGAAGACAACTAACAAAGTTAGCATTATTTTATTTGTTGCTTATTTCTGAAGAACATTCATCCTTATTGGAGTGGTTTTTTTGGGTGTATATATATTAGGTTTTATAATTGTCTTCACTTTTTACCTGTATTGCAGACAATGTGTTTTCGTCATTGGTGGGTTTACAATTCACGTGGCAGCTCATGCCTAAAACTAGTGGATCGCGTCATCACCTTGCCCATGTTCCTTTGAAGGATTCTCCCCTAAGTGATTGTGGTGGATTATATGGTGACTTAGATATCCAGATACAGCTTGAAGAAAAGGTAATTGTATGGTACAGTTCCAATAGCTATGAGTTGCCATGTAATCTTGCATTAAGTCTAAGCTTATTCTGTGATATGTGCTGCAGGGTGTATTTTCAGATTTATTTGTTGTAAAAGGCATTCATATTGGCCATGAGAATGTTTCAGTACAGTTGCTTGAGCCACCGTTAGAGGGCATGGATGATAAGATTGTTCTAACTGTAGCAGAAGCTATTTCACTAGATCCACCATCACCTGTTTTCGTCCTCATTAATGCTACTCTTCATTATAGTCTTAAGGTTATCCGTGGGACTGTTCCTCAAGGTTTTCTTTTCTGAATCCCTTCATTAACACTTTCTAGTGATTGATTTGATGGGTATTTCTTTATGCTATCAAGTTCATGTGGAGTAAACTGGCTGTTTTTGTTTCATTGATTGATGTTCTTAGAAAAAGTCTAAGTATCTTTTAACTGTTATTTGCAGAGGTAACTCTTCCATCACCACATCATCGATGGTCTGTCTCAAACTGTTCAGTTGCTCAAGTGGACTCTATGATGGGTGTAATCCATGCGCTAACATTGGGTGAAACAACTGTCATTGTTGAAGATACTAGAGTTGATGGCCATAGTCAAGTGTCATCTCTTAATGTGGTCTTGCCAGATACCCTGTCTTTGTACATATCACTATTATCTAGTTCTGATGATCAAATAGAAGGAATGGAACCCATGGCACGTTGGTATGTTGTTTCTGGAAAACAATACCTCATTCAACTGAAGGTTTTTTCTCAGGGACCTTATGCACAAGAAATCTACATTACAGAGGTACCTTATGGTATTTATTTTCTCCATTTAGCAGTGATATAGGTGAGCTATGTCGTCTTTGTAACATCAAGAACTTTTTGGCCTGATGCGCTTGATTATTAGGTTCTCATACTTTTCTCGGTTTATGGTTTTCCTTTTTTTAACAATATTCAAGGGGCAATCATTTTTAAGGTTAAAGATTTTGTTGTCAACTTGTCATTGTCAGTTGTTAGCTCACTAGTGTAATTTGATATGCTAATTAGTTTCTCATCATTTTCTTGGTTATTTTCCTCTCAGACTTCCTTTCCTGTGTTGCAGAATGATGATATTGAGTTTTATGACAACCAATCTGGGTACTGGAAAATTGTCCCACTGTTAGAGTCTATTGCATCCAGATACAGCTGGAGGAGTGCTAGAATTTTGGAAGCAACTTCAGAGGGACTGGGGAAATTGACAGCCTCTTTAGTTTACTATAATGGACATCATGATACTAAGGAGGTGAGATGTCATTTACTTACTCTTTTTTCTTTTCTTCTTATTCTTTTAAGAAACAAGATTATGAAAAGCATCATTTAAGTTTTCTGATTTTATTGTTTGCCATCATTTAGTTTTATCTCTCTTGGCTTTGTCATTTAGGTTCTCAAGGTTGTGCAAGAGGTTATTGTTTGTAATCAAGTAAAGTTTAGCTTGGAAAAAGTAAGTGGTAAATCTCAAATTATTCTCCTTCCTTGGGCACCTACTGTATATCAGGAGATGGAGCTAAAGGCTACTGGAGGTTGGTAGCATTTTACCCGTTCAATTTTTAAATTTATTTTTCCAAGTTCTAACATCTTTTAATGGGCTTCAATGCTACAATAGGTTGTGCAAAAGCCTCCAGTGACTATAAATGGTTTTCTTCAGACATTAGTGTTGTTACGGTCACTGCATATGGAATTGTCCAGGCTAAGAAGCCTGGTAAAGCTACAGTGAAGGTGGTGTCAAGTTTTGATTCATTCAATTATGACGAGGTAACGAGATTTGTTTCTTCTACTGCTTTCTTTGTTCTTGTGATTGGCAATCCTTGTGTAGCATAAAATTGATAAAGATCCTGTGGTAGATGCGGTGCTGTTGCTGCATTTGTCATTGAGGCTTAAAATATGGACTTGTTTGTTTTTGTACCCTGTAAAAGCTTACAGTTTCACATGCTCCTTCATTATTTAAAGTTTTCTTTTGAAGTTACTTTTTGTAATGTTTTTAACAGGTGGTGATTGAAGTTTCAATTCCATCCTCTATGGTTATGTTACAAAACTTCCCTGTTGAGACTGTTGTGGGATCACATCTCCCAGCTGCTGTTACAATGAAAGCATCAAATGGTTTTGCCACATTCCAGAATCATTTTGAAACTTCCTTTCTTCCCTGCAAACTTTCCTGTTGAACTTGACTTGCCATTTGCAGGTGCCTACTTTTCTAGATGTGATGCATTTCATTCCTTTATAAAGTGGAAAGCTGGAAGCGAGTCTTTTATTGTTACCGATGCAACAGGGGAGGCACCAGTCTTTGAAAAGCAAGAAAATTTGGAACTCCATGTACCAGTAGATGGTCCTCCATGTTCATGGACTTATGTATATGCTTCTGCATCTGATCAAGCTATGCTGCACGCAACATTTTCAAAAGAATATCATCATTTTGATCATTCTTTAAGTGGGCCTATTGTTTTAAAAGCTACTTCCAGAATTGCAGCATACAAGCCACTTACTCTGCATCAGGCAGGTGATGGGAACCGGTTTGGTGGTTACTGGGTTAATACAGCTGGAGCAGAAGTTGCTAATCAACTAGAAGATCAGGATAAGGTATATCTTGTCCCTGGAACACAGTTAGATGTCATGCTTCATGGAGGACCAGAAAGGTGGGACAAAGGTGTTGACTTCATGGAAACAGTGGAGATTTTTGATGAAGAACATGCACATGATAATGGGGTTCATATGCATCAGATTTCTAGCAGCCATGGCACGTACAGAGTTTTATGCCAAACATTGGGGACTTATGTAAGCTTCTGTGCTATTTCCTAGAAGGCCCTTTATGAGTTTCAATCGAAGTCCATACACCGGCAATTTCTTTCTTACAAATATTGTCTATCTAATCCAGAATCATGATATATTTGCTTTCTATGGTTCCTAATTGTTCAGAAACTTGTTTTTAAACGTGGAAATTTGGTTGGAGATGATCATCCTCTTCCTGCATTAGCGGAAGTTTCATTATCTCTTGCTTGCAGCCTTCCTTCCTCTATTGTGGTAATAGTGGATGAACCTGGTAAATATTATTATTTACATCGGACAGATGTCAAATATGACCTTCAATTCCTCTCCTCCCCTCTTTTTTCCCCCTTTTAACGATGTTGTGTGATTTTGGCTGATGTTATAGTTAATGATCGAGATGTTATTCGAACTGCAATTCAAGCTGACCGTAGCCCAGGGCAAATTCAAGTCACCCCTGTTACCGTGGCAAATGGGCAAACTATTAGAGTGGCTGCTGTCAGCATTAGTACCTCTGGGGAGCCTTTTGCAAACTCTTCTTCACTGTGCTTGAAGTGGGAGCTAGGCAATTGTGATAGTCTGGCTTATTGGAATCATGCTTATGGTTCAGAGAACTCTAATAAGTCTAGTTGGGAGAGGTTTCTGGTCTTGCGAAACGAATCAGGATCGGTACTGCCGGATGTTGACATTTTTTATTACTTTCTAGTTCTGTTTTTTAGTTATGTTTAGCAATATCTTTGCCATAATTTAACAGTAGAAAAGCCATCATATGATTAAATGCTAGGGGAAGGGGGTGAGAGGTCTTTGTCAAAATGGGGAGGGAGAGGTTGAGCAAAGAGTGAGTGCACTCAAATACAGTGAGGGTAACTGTGATAATACTCTTTGAATTAAACAAAGATTTCACAGCACAAAATATCAGTAGTATCAACCTGCAATAATATCTTAAAGTTGTTAAGCATGAAAAAATGCATATGGGTTCAAATTGGCTTCAAATAGAAATTGGTGATATACATAAATACATTTTTGCATCATTTCAGTATCTAATATTGGTTTCAATTGATTAACAATCAGGTTAGAGGCACATCATTCTTGCATATTGGGTCATAGAGTAACTAGAGAAGTAGAAGACTACCTAACTGGGGAGCATGCATTTGCTTCTTCACCCATTTTTCACCATCCTATGTGTTTTTATCCTCACTTGTCTAATAATTATGAACTCTTGGGGCATAATGAGTGTTACATCGACATTCCTGAACAACTATTTTACCTGGTGTGTTTGGAGGTTGTACAAGTTTGACTATTTGGATTCTTCCTAGCATCTAGTTCTTCTCATTGCTGTATTTGTAGTTATATCAATAGACATTGTTTACCATTGAATACTGATGTGTAATATTCTTACTATTTTAGAACTTCTATACTATTTATATGGTTGGCCTTCTATTTGTTTTTATTCCCTCCTTAATTTTTCTATACTTAATGCAACTTTTTTCTTTTCATGATGTGTTAAGTTGGGATAGAATGAGATTTTTAATTGCTTTTTTCTCAGTGTACTGTTCGTGCCACTGTTACTGGATTTTTTGGTAGTTCAACAGCTGATCGTTATTCTGCTAAATTGTTAGAAAGTTCAAAGAATTTTCTTACAGACACTGCATGGTTACAGGTAGGCTGTTTTTGCAGGTTTATATTTCCATTTTTTTTTCATAAAATTCATTGAATACCTCCCTCTGCCATTTTTCCTGCTATGAATGATCTACTCTAACAAGCTTGGTTTGCCCTCTATTGTTCTTTTTTTTTTTTTTTTTTAATTTATTGCTATTAATGTTTTTTTTTTCTTTCTTTGGGGTGTTAACATAGGATAAACATTTATTCTAATATTTTGATATGTTAACCTTTGCAGCTCGTTTCTACTCTAAGAGTCAGTCCGGAGTTCAATTTGTTATATTTCAATCCTGATGCTAAGGTAGAATCTAGCACCATCCCTGCTTTTTTCATTTGGTGATTTCAATTGAATATGCATTACGATTTTGAAACATGTTTGATGATGATGTGGCACACATTGCTTTTGAAGCTGATTTGATCATTGTCTCTTTATGGTATGCATTGCCTGAGAAACATTTGATAATCTTTATGTGGCACCTATTCATACATTTTTGCTGATGGTTATATATATGTTATGGACTTTGATGAGTGAAGAATGGAAATCTTGCAAATGAATTTATGTTTTTGCCTTTAGTTAACTTGTTTGCCTTATATTTTCTTTAGTTGTCTAACAAAATGGTGACAGTGGCTATCTTGATTTTCTGTTTTCTGGGCCATTACATTTTCGCAGATCTAATTATTAGCTTGGAATAATCTGTTGCTGTGGTCCACTTGCTAGTTGCTACATTTGGAATTTTATGAGGATTATGGTTTTTCATATCTAATGACTAATGAATAGCTTGGATTAGAGTGTTACCATGGTTCTCTTGCTAGTTGCTACATTTGGAATTTAATAAATAATGTCTTGGGCAGTGCTTGCTCTTAAGGCCTTCAATAAGGAAGTAAATGAATGGATAGCTGAGGCTTCAAACCAGCAATGATTTTATTACAAAATAACTTTCATCTTCGCATGTCCTTTTGATAAGTTGGAAAAAGATGAATGGTAAAATCTGGGGGAAATATTGTAATATTATTGCTATCGATGTATACCACCAATTTTAACATTTTTATCCAGCCTGAGTAACAGTATATCAGCCTCTTTTTTATCGGTCGAAAAAGACATTGTGCTACTAAATCAAGACTCATTCTAAGGCTCTTAACAGTATTTAGTGTCTTGTTCAAGATCCTTTTTATTTGTTAATTACGGTGTTGTTCCTTAGTTGAATAGTAGGGAAAATAAGGTTTTAGATTAAAAGGTTATAACTATTTTTAGTGACTGCATGTTTAATGGTACCTCAATGTGTAGAGGATTTGGAGCAGCACATCTTCAATCCTTCTGAGCCTAATTTATTTTCAAACTAACCCTATGGTTTAATTTTGTTTTCCAGCATAAGTACTCCCAATATATGCTTTCTTTTGGGAATTTTGGCCATTGATAATCGTCATACAATGTACTCAATCATTTTTCTCCATTTAGGCAAATTTGTCAATTACTGGAGGGAGCTGTTTCTTGGAAGCAGTTGTGAATGATTCTCGAGTAGTTGAAGTTACTCAGTCCCCACCTGGTTTACAATGCTTACAACTGATGTTATCACCTAAAGGCCTGGGAACTGCAGTTGTGACAGTTTATGATATTGGGCTTACTCCTAATCTTGTGGCTTCTGTCGTGGTAATCTCTTACTCCATTTTGAAAATGAAATGCTTTTTATTTAGTTTTAGGCTCTCTTTGGCAATGTTGAAGGAAAGGAAAGTCTGAAGGAAATCCCTTTCCGTGGATGTTGATGCTATTCACATTTTATTCATGCTTTATGATTTGGTAATTTATGGGAATCTTGTATGAAATCCTTTTGTTTTTCCAAAAATATCATGCTTCAATGTGTAGGTACTTTCAAGAGAACTTCATTTGGAGTACTTAAAATAAGTATTGCTCCCGAAAGTAGGTGCTTTACGTTAAGTCCCAAACTAATTTGAAATACATTATACATTTGGACCTCTAATATATAAGATTCAATCATTCTACAGTAAATGAAAATGCTTTTTATTTACTTGAATTAAGTTTTAGGCTCTCTTTGGCAAAGTTGAAGGAAAGGAAGTCTGAAGGAAATCCCTTTCTGTGGAATTATTTTTTTGTTGAAAGGCAACAATATTATTAGAGAATAAAAACATAACACCCATACAAGAGACAATAAGAGATAAAATCCCAACGGAATACATGAGACCTATTCTGTACATCTGATCCTCAACAAACAAAGAATAGAGAAATGCACAAAGCATTAAACCCATAGCCCCAGCTAAAGACAGGAAATATAAAAAGCACAAAATCTGACAGTAAGTTTTGCTTTTAGGCAAAACGACAAACTTTGAAAAATTAAGTTCTGTGGATGTTGATGCTATTCACATTTAAAAAAATTATGTAAAAGCAACTTGCCCAAACACATTACTTTGTTGTCTTGAACATAGATGTGTTTTATGTAAGTTCAGACCGTAAATTCAGTTATAAATGAATCCCTGTTTTAATTAGAGAATTATGTGGAACTATGATTTTTGAATCTGTATCATGGCACGTCCATATAAAGTAATTGCTTGGATCGATTTAAAGTTTTCTTTCATTTGCTTTGAAATGAAATGCT
Organism: Fremontodendron californicum; assembly: GCA_030761205.1. Classification (NCBI taxonomy): domain Eukaryota; kingdom Viridiplantae; phylum Streptophyta; class Magnoliopsida; order Malvales; family Malvaceae; genus Fremontodendron; species Fremontodendron californicum. Next base: position 31,483,207 of record JAULJL010000011.1, read on the forward strand.
GGGTTAATTTGAAATTACAACATGCTATGTTTTTGGAAGCTCTTATTTACTTCCTTTGTGCCAGGAGTTATGCATTCTCCTACTGATGATGCCTTCATGTTTGATATCTCAATTTGCTCATAATTTATCATTGTGGTGACCTTTTTACAGGCCCAAGTTGCAGATATAGATTGGATTGAGATTATGTCTGGAGAAGAGATAAGCCTTATGGTGGGTTCTTCACTGTACCATTTACTTAATTGATCCTTTTATTTTTCCACTTTTAACCCAGATCAGTGCTTATTGACTGGTAATTTGATATTTGAAGGAAGGAAGTTCGCAGTCAATTGGTCTGATGGCTGGGGTTGATGATGGAAGCACTTTTGACATTTCTCAGGTTTGAAATGATTGCCATTTATCATTCTCCTGAAGCTTTATGTTCCAGATAATCTTTTGTGGACACATGTTTTAGACTAACTGCTGTAGGAAGTATGCTAGGTATTTAGCCATGCTGACTGCAACTGAATCTTGGGTACACTTAGAGAGCTAACATCTTCCTTATGCATATCTTTGTCCTCCCACGCATGGGATCCTTCTGTAACATCCTTATGGTTATCTTAGAAGTAAAAGATATATATACACTACTCAAAATATTGCGACAATGTATCTCATAATATACTTTGTTGCATTAAGAAAGATATCTTTGTACATGTCAGTTTATCCTGTTTTCTAAAGGTTTCTGATGTGTCTCTGTCCATTCATCCATGTGTAAGTTATGTTTTCACGTTCTTTCTATTACCCTGATGGGGTCCTTTCGTGCAGTACACTTACATGAATATCCATGTGCATATTGAGGATGAAATAGTTGAACTTGTGGACAAGGATGATATCTCAAGCCCTGGTGGTGGATATATTGGTGCACAGAATTTCAAAATTAGGGCAAAACATCTTGGCATCACAACTCTTTATGTAAGTCACTTTATCCTCTTGCCAACACCTTTTATGTTATCATTTCCTGAGGACTCGTTGAGATTTCTCTATCTGGAGTTTAGTTGCATAAATTTCAAGATAGATCTTGATAACAGGTCAGTGCTAGACGACATTCTGGACATGAAATACTGAGTCAAGCTATAAAGGTTGAAGTTTATGCCCCACCAACAATTCACCCACCAAATATTTTCCTCGTACCAGGTGCCTCTTACTTGGTATGCTTCTTTCTTTATTTCTTTATTTTTCTATATATATATATATATATATCATGTTATTCTGTCATATCCTCTTCCCCTTAACACCCCCTTTTCCTACTTTTATTTGGAAATTTAATTCTTTTTTTTTCTTCATGTTTCTAATTGTATATAATATGACATGCATTTGTCATGCTTTTAGCTCACTATAAAAGGAGGTCCGTCATTTGGTGCCTTTGTGGAATATACAAGTATAGATGATGCCATCGCAACAGTAGACAAAACTTCAGGGCGATTGACTGCAACTTCACCGGGAAACACTGTAAGATATGAGATATGATACTCATCTGATACTTAAATAACAATTGTTTTGTTTATCTATGCATATAACGGAAATAGTGCATAGCTTTTTAACTCTACCCTCATGAAGATTGTTGTTAATGATGCCATAGTTTGTTGAGCACTTAGGATTTTCAAGTTTAAATAAACTAGACGGTCCAGTTGAATGGATTTGGTTTATGGTGAACGCGGAGACCTTTTCTTGTGGGTGGACACTGTTGAATGTTTAAATAACAGTTGCTAGAACATTACTTTGTTGTAGATGCATTGCGTTCTTATTCTTTGCAGTCATTTCTTCCCCCTGTCAAAATTTCTACTGAAATAAACAGAAGTGGGAAAATCTCATTTGGACTCAGCAACCTTACTAAAAGAACTGAGTGCTCTTAATCTGCTCTTACAACTTACAAGAGCATATATGTGGATATCTAATAAGTCTTTGTCAGCTGTTCTTGGTCATATTTATAGGGTTAGCCAAAATGAACTCATTGCCCATGCAACAGTGGCTTACATTAGTTCTTTTGGTAAATTTCATCATTTAATATTCTATTAAGGTTAAACACTTATCACCAGCTTTCTTCATCACCAAGACAGCGAAGTGCTAGTACTTGATTTTCCCCTTAACAAATTAGTTTTAATCATATGATAAGTTTTAGATTTTTCTTTTGCTTTTACCATCAGAATTTGCTTGCCACAATTTATGGGAATGGTGATGATGTGATTTGTCAAGCATATAGCAGTGTTAAAGTGGGAGTACCATCTTCAGCAATACTGAATGTACAAAGTGAACAACTTGCTGTTGGCCGTGAGACACCAATTTATCCTTTATTTTCTGAGGCAAGTATGGAGAGCCTGAAGAAATATCTCAAACAACTACCTATTTCTTTCTGAATTTTGACTGAGTTTTTGTATTTTCAGGGAGACTTATTTTCTTTCTATGAGCTATGCAAAGATTACGAGTGGACTATAGAAGATGAAGAGGTTGAATTAAGTGTTCTGTCCAATTACATTTGCTCTGTGATTTATTATTTTATCATCTGCTTGAAATTTGTTGAATTTTTGCATAAAATATTGGTTCTTTTTGTTTTATAGGTGTTGAAGTTTGGGGTCCCACTGGTTGGTTCAGAGGCAGATCATCGCTTTAGTTATGTGGATAAGGAAGAACTTAGTTTTATCAATGTCTTGCATGGAAGGTATACTTGTGTTAATGAAAATTAGGTTATGTTTCTTTGAATTACAGAAACTGATTATTATTATTATTGTGTTATTTATCCACTGCTTCATGTAACCGATAAGTCTTGGCTGATTAAAAAAATATAAAAATATTATTGGTACAGTATGGACATAATTTTGGCCTCTCCAAATAGAGACAAGTGATACAACAACCATGCGAAGCGCTGTGCACTTGAAATTTCAATTTTTTTTTTTTATAAAAAAAATTGGAAGGGGTGGGGAGCATCTGGATGAGTATGGTTGTTGTTTTTCATACTTCTCACAAAGTTGTTCATTGTGAGGCATCCTCTATTACAGCTTGCTGGAGTTTGACTGCTTGTGGTTGAGTAGTTTATGCTGCATCTTATTCATATGATGAATGATTTATAAATGTTGTATTCCACCAAATTTGTTTGGTTTTTAGAACTTATTAAGGAAATTTTAAATTGTTGTTGTCTTTAAGTGAAGGTATTTGATTTAAGTTAAAGGTTTCTCTGTAAGGTCAACATAGCAATATTCTTCTGAATGTCTCTTGGAATATAATATAGATTGAAATTAGATAGCTGTTCTTTTGAGTCCAAACTCTTGCAAAATGACTTTGGAATTAGAAAAGACAATCATGAAATTTTTTTCTTTCTGCCTCTTTAAAGTAGTGCAATTTGGTCTTAGATATTGGACGTTAGTCTGGAGAATGATGATATCTAGATAATTTTTCTGACTATGTTTGCTCAATTGAACAACAATGGTCAAGACATAGATGATCTAGTCTTATCGCTGAAATTCAGGAAAAACAGAAGCTTAGGACTTATTATGGATTTTGACATGATTTGCTACTTTAGGCACATGCTTGTAATGCTTAAGGCGCATCCACTGAGCCTCAATGGCCCCTTCTTTCAGATTCCTAATCTTTGAGTGATTAGAAATCAATGCTGGCAAGCTGAATCTTCTTTCTGATCTGACCAAACTATGCTTTTCAAATGAGCAATTATCTCTCTTGTCCAGGGCCCCTGGTAGGACAAATGTTGCAGTTTCATTCTCATGTGACTTTATTTCTTCTGGTTCACACTTGGAGGCAAGGACTTACAATGCATCTCTCTCACTATTGGTGGTGTCTGATCTTCCCCTGGCACTTGGAGCTCCAATCACATGGGTTATTCCTCCCCATTATACCACATCTAGCATCTTGCCTTCATCGACAGAGTCACATGGGCAAAAAGATAGTCAGAGTCGCAAAGGAAGCATAATCTATTCTTTGTTAAGAAATTGGGAGGAAGCAACTGAAGTTTCACAGCGTGCTGTTTCTATTGATGGGGACAAAATAAAAACAGAAGAGAGCAATAATCTTGCTTGCATTCAAGCAAAAGATCGCATCACTGGAAGAACTGAGATTGCTTCTTGTGTCCGGGTTGCTGAGGTATTTGTACAACCTTTTATATTTCCCGCTCAATAACTAAGATATCTAGCAAGTAGCCAATACTCCTTTTCCATTCTCTTTTTGACTGTCAAACATTGTTTCATAGACTAATTTATTTGATGTCCTCATCATTCAAAGGAGGGAAACTTAAAACAAAATTGTTTCAACATTTTCGTATATCTTTTGGAAAAATGATTTTATTTCTGATCTTTGTATAAATTAAGTCTGTCTTTCTTTATGACCATAATATAAGAAGCAATTGACATAAGCTGGCTGATGGTAGCTAATTTGACTATTTAGTCTACAGCTTGATCCTTTTGTAGTTTTTTGGCAAATGTATTTGATCTTGTGGGTTGATCCTCTTACTATTCCTTTTCTTTCTTTTCCTTTAACTGATGAATATTGATGTTTGCATCACTTCTATTGAGATCTATTCTACATTCAAAACTTTCCAGTTCATTCTTAAACTTAATAGAGCATCTATATTCCTTTTAGGTGGAGCAAATAAGAATAACAAACAAGGAGTTTCCGATCCATGCAATTGATCTCGCTGTTGGTGCAGAAATTGAACTTTCAATAAGCTATTTTGATGCTCTAGGTAAACTTGTTCATGTTAGTTAAATTATTTGCACTCTGTTATTTTAGATCCTAATTGATATTCTCTTATGATTTTGTATTTTCCAGGAAATCCCTTTTATGAAGCATCTAATGTTATTCTCCATTACGCGGAAACTAATTATCCTGATGTAGTCTCTGTTAACAACACCCGTGATACCAATACAATTCATCTCAAGGTCTGTTAATCTCTTGAGATTAATTCAAAACTTAGGGTGACTAATCAAGCATTTTTTATTCTTTTTACTTCTATTGCTATGCATTTTATTATATAGAGTGCATATGCGTAAAGGATCTCATTCAAATGCACAACAATTTTACCTCAAGCAATATCATTTAATCAAATGTTCTGCTTGAAGGCAATGCGACATGGTAGAGCTCTTCTGCGAGTATCAATTGACAATCGTCCACAGAAGTCAGACTATATGCTGGTACCTACTTCCTCGTTTCTGAATCACAAACTATATTTTGGTCAGATGAACATTGCACAACATGCATCTGCGTGTGTGTATGAACTAGATTCAGTTGTATAAAACTTTCTTCAGCTCAAATTACTTGAGCTTTTTATAAAGACTTAAGGCCTTGTTCTGACATGCATTTTATTCAAATTCATTACTTCTATTGCAATACGAAAAGCTTTCTACTTTGAACAAAATCCGTTCATTTATGTTTTTCAATAGTTTCTCTCCAGTTTATAATAATCTTTGTCCTCATTTCTTCAGATTTCAGTTGGTGCCCACGTGCACCCCCAAAATCCAGTTCTTCACCAGGGGAGTAATATTAACTTCAGTGTCGTAGGTGGGTTTATGGTGGAATATTAATTCTAAGTAGGAATTTATCATGTTTACTCTAATACTCTATTTCTTGTCCATTCTATGCGGTAGGCTCTGATGATCAAGCTTCAGGTCACTGGCATAGTGACAATGAACGTGTTATAATTTTACACACGCGATCTGGACAGGCGGAAGCAGTTGGGGAGGGATCGACCCAGGGTACTAAATAATCGTTAATAATATCTTTAACTGTGTTAAATCTGCTGGTTTTTAGAAAATTGATTTGACATATTTCATCGCTTATCATTTTGATCATTGAGATGCCATTCAACTGATTTAATATCTGTTATTTCTAAGTAGTTTCTTTTGAAAGTTCTGGTGTCAAGCTGCAAACAACAGTCACAGTGCTACCTGGAAGTACTCTTGTTGTGGATGCTCCAAAGGAGATGCTGACAAATGTTCCTTTTCCCTCACAAGGATTTAGCTTTTCCGTGAAGTTCAGGTTTGTAGATTAGTTAATGCTTTTAAGTGTGTTATGCCAACTTGCAACCTGACTCTATGGTTAATGACTTAATGTATTGGAGGCCGACGGTTATTCTAAAATTTTAAGTGGTTAAGAAGACAACTAATGGCAAATCCAACTTATAAACATCAGAAGAAGCATGCTAATCATCTGTCTCTTCGGAGAATATTAGCATTAGTAGATTGTTCAAATGAATGTAAAATAATTTTGATCTGGAATAAGCTTTCTATGAGATGTGTTTAAATATTTTACTTTTCCTTAATCACAATACGGATATACCTGTAAGTGTAATCTCCACAGTGGGTTTCTTGAGCCTATAGATGGTAGTTTCTGGACATCAAAATCTGTGAGAGTGTACATCTCATCAAAACAGCATCGGTAACCTTGACTAATATTTAATTTTCCTTTCCTGAATTTCAATTTTCATTAATTTAAAAGAAACCATATATGACATTTTTTGGAGTTGGAAGACCATCATCTTTGGTATATAAGTATGTTGTGTATAAATCGTGGGACTTGTTCTTTTATGTGAAGGATTAATGGTTATTTATCCAGTTGTGTTTTGAGCAAAACAAATAATGATGAATAAGCAAAATTTTTAACTCTTACCATACGCCAGTGATACAAATGACAAGATCAACGCCCTTGGAAGCAGTAAAGGAGCCCCATATGACTGTAGGGTAGACCCTCCTTTTGTTGGGTATCTCTCTCTCTCTCTCATGTCAAGTTTGAATGTTGATCTAGCATATACTAATTGTATTATTTGTAATGATTTTGTTCACTGCAGCTATGCAAAGCCTTGGATGGATCTTGATACTGGCAACTCATTTTGCCTTTTCTTCCCCTACTCTCCAGAGCATTTGGTGCGCACCATACCCAAGTTGAAGGACATGAAACCATATATTTATGTTTCCATCAATGCTTCAATGAAAGAACACAGCCATGTTTCTGGATCCGCATCTGCACTTTTTGTCGGGGGATTTTCCATAATGCAAATGGGAAAGGTAATTGGTTGATGATTTAGATTATTTATTCATTCAATAAGGAACACTTGTGTTGAATTCCTTGATTCTTCTGTATGTGGCATAAAGATCATTGAACTATTAGTATTGGGTTTATATTTTGAATGAACTGTTTCAGTTCTTGTCTTGTGTCCCTTTGAAACAAGTTGCTTGCATTAAACATGAATATGGATCATGAATGACTTTCTAAATGTTTTTTGTGTTTTTCAGGATATAGTGCAGTTGAATCTGACACCAGACTCTAACAAGACTGTCATAACCATCGTGGGAAACACAGGTAAAATGACTCGGGCACGCACTCTCTCTTTCTTTTCATCACCTCACCTCCTATACCACCCCCTTCCCCTTTTGTTTTAAGTTCTTTTTAAATGGACTAGAGGAGTGGACATGATGCAAATTTCCTTATACACCCCCCGAGACTTAGTAGCTGGTGGCTGTAGAATGAAATTGAGTGTATTAAGGCCTATGTTGCTCTGACTTTTCATTTTTCTTGAAATACCCTTGTCCGACACCCATGTCCGACACATATTCAGACATGGGTATGGGAATATGACCCTCCAAATACATGGAAAAACTTAGAAAAACTTGAACATACCCATGTCAGACACATACTCGTATCCGACCCTCACATCCAAGTAACATAGATTAAGGCTATTAATGTATCTAAATGAAGAAAGAGAGGAAGGGTGGGGGGTGGTAGGGAAGAGGAAGTAGCAATTCTCTTATAAATGACCAGAATTATAAGCTTTAGAAAATGATTAGGTACATATAAGGTTGGCTTTTTTTTATTCTACTGAAGCATAAAAGGATTCACGAAAGGTTTCTAGTAAGTCAATATATGTTAGGACTTGTATTTGTTAAGTAAAAAACGCCACAGCTCATTGATGGATGATTTCAAGTGTGTGGCATTCATGTCTGACATTTTTCAGTTTTTATAATTAACCTTCTAGAAGTCCTGTTTTATTGAACTTTTAGAAAAGGTCCAATAGTTTCTGTTTTCTTGATTTTGTCTATTTAATCTTATAACATCAGCCACAGTATATCGACCTGCCAATATTGGACACGATTACATGACACGGAAAAAATAACTAAAACATGCAAAAAACACGACACGACACGAATATACAAATGTCTCAAATCTATATAATACGAATTATTAATGTATCAAAAGTTATATAAATATAAAATACTTTAAACACGACAAAATACACGAATTGCCAGGTCTACTGTATACTAACCTTGTCGCAGCATAAGATTACTGTTTGTGCAATGCCATCTTCAGCTCCCTACTTCCAGAATAATTTATACTTCTTACATGCCTCTGATGCATTCCATAGTTCCATTTGTCAGCCAAATATTATTCCACTCTTTGGTTTGATCTTTGTAGATGTTGAAATCCACTGGCGTGGCCAAGATTTGTTAATGATCAATCCCATCCAGAAAGAAGGATTTGGTGTTGGTGGCCGTGTACAGTATGAGGTGAGATTGCGCATTATTGATTATATAAGAACAAATTTGTTCAGCCACATGGGGTTAGCCAAGTGGTTAAGGGTGGGTTGGGGTTTGGATAGAGATCCTTGGTTCAAGTCATATATTGCTGCCTCTTGCTATGACTTGGACTCGGGTGTGAGTGTTGGATACGGGTATGTGTCTGACACGGGTATGTATAATTTTTTTCTAAGTTTTTCATGTATTTGGAGGGTTTTTGGAGAATCATATCCTCATACTCATGTTCGGATATGTGTCGGTCACGGATATTTCAAGAAAAAGTCGGAACAACATAGGCCTCGTGTACAAAAAAAAAGGATAAATTTGTTCTGCTATCTAAAATACTCAAAAGCACATTGTATCTTCTGAATTGAACAAATTGTAGACCGAAAAACTCTTCTGTAATGAAAATAGTATAATGGTTCAAATTCCTAATAAGCTTTCCTGTAAGTTGTAGATAATAAGTCTTTGGAGTTTCATAAAGCTAGTTTCAAAATTATGATATATAAGGAATGAACTATTTCGTGGCAATGTTGTTTCGAACTCCGAACTTTTCATTTCTTGATATTACTCTATCTGCAATTTCAGGTAAAAGCATTAAGTGCCAAGCGATTCACGGATAAAATTATTGTCACACTCCCATCGAGCGGTCAGCTTAGTTTTGAATCCGGATTTTGTTATTATGATGACGACGATGAATAGCTTCTCATCTATTGTTTTCTTTTTTCCTTTTTTTTTTTTTTTCAGGTCAAAGAGCAGAAGTGGATGTTAACTATGAACCAGATGAAAATGCAGAATCAGAAGCTACCATTACTATTTCCTTTTGGGCAAAGGTTATTGGAAGTCTTGCCCTAACAGTAATCACAATGCTCATCAGCTTCATATGTTTCTTCGAGAGACGTCGTGGATCCCGGCCACCATCCACTCCCCCTCCCAGTTCAAGCATATCGGCACCTGTCACGCCTGAACGGAGCAGTCCCCTTCTTTTCAATGAACAATCTCCACGAACACCGCAGCCTTTTGTAGATTACGTAAGAAGAACGATAGACGAAACTCCATATTATAGGCGAGAAGGTAGGAGGAGGTTTAATCCTCAGAATACGTACTAAATCTATCATTTGGCATCCATAGATCTTTAGGACTCTCTCATTCGCTCCATTTCTTCTTCTTCTTCTTCTTGTTGTTGTTGTATTGTTTTAGTTTTAGAAAGTTAGAATCTGGCAAAAAGTTTGCCAAATTTTGTTGTATCATGTATGTATATACAGGCAAAACTTATAACCTCAAATGTATTGGACTGGATGATGGTGTATCATGGCAGACGGTGTGCTTAAGTTCATATCTGTGTTTTGGTTGTTGAATGACAATTTGTGCATGCGTATCATGTTTTGTGTTGTTTTTTCATATCATAATTTTGTTTAAGTTGTTTTATATTTATATAAATTTTGACACGTCAATAATTCGTATTATATAGATTTTGAAACGTTTATATGTTTGTAATACTTTCTTATATTTTATTTTAATTACTTTTCGCGTTGTATTCAAAATTACCATGGTTTAATTAATAGTTTTTTCATCATTTGTTGATTCATGTTGTTTCATTAGCAGTAAAAACCAAATACTTCAGTTTTTTTTAGCAAATTGTTTCTGCGTCTTTAGGATGAATAAACAAACCATTTATCCAAAAAGAATTATTTATTAGTAGGATTATTATTCTACACATCCACGTGCTTTACTATTTATCATATTAATCTATTAATCATTTTAAATATATCTTAATAGATACAGGATAATTTTTAACTGCTAATCAAATTCACACATCAAAAGTCAAAACCTTTGGGCTTATCATACATTTTAAAGGGAATTTTGGGCTATTTCTGGGTTTTTCTTGGGCCTTCAACCTTGGATTTTGTTGGGCTATATTTGGGCTTTACGTTGAGCCCCATAGGTTTGTGCGAGCCACTCCATTTTACTAGAATAATTGTTCAGTTTAAAAAACGATAATTTTCTTGTTCTATAGTGTTCCTTTTTTTAAGGAAACAAAAAAAAAAAAGTAGTGTAGTGTAGTATTTTCCTTTTTCCCTCCTCTCTCTCCGAAGCTCTGCTAATTCATTTCTGTTCATCCAATGGAAAGCCGAGACGATGATTCGATTCCTACCGGAGCGAGAAGCCCCGGGTAAGTTTCTCTAGTTCTCCCTTTGTTTGTTTCTCGAGAAAGCGCGGGACAGTGAAATATATATTATTTTTTTATTTATTGCAGCAAAATTTTCATAGGAGGGTTATCAAGAGAAACAACCAGAGGTTAGGTTTTTTTTTCCTTATTTTATAAAGAAATTTATATCTTGCAGAAGTTTCTTAATTTTTTTTTTGCACGATTATTTATGCAGTACAGTTTTTCAAACATTTTCGTAAATATGGTGAAATCAAGGATTCTGTTATAATGTTAGACCCGAGAACCGGGCTACCACGTGGATTCGGATTTGTTACTTATGAAAATCCCTCTGTAATTGACAAAGTTATTGAGGACACTCATGTAATTAATGGAAAACAAGTAAGCTTTAACTTTTCAATAATAATAGGTTAATTATTTTTTAGTTGTTGATAATTGAGTTATTGTCTTGTTTAATTGCCATTTTTTCGCGCGATTTTTGGTTGTCGTTTAGGTAGATATAAGGAGAACAATACTAAAGGGAGTTGTTGGGACTAAGGATTTCAAGACTAGAAGGATTTTAGTTACTGGAATTCCTTCAAGACTGTCTGAAGGTAATGCTGAAATTGGAACAAAAGTTGTTTCAGTTCGTGTTAAGTTGTGTTAATTTGTTTGTTTCTTTGGGTAGATGAGTTTAAAGACTTGTTTAAACAATTTGGAGAGGTCAAGGAACAGCGGATCGTGCGGGGTAATAATGCCACAAGTTATTTCCATGGTTTTGGATTTATTACTTTTGACACGGAGCAAGCGGTTGATGATGTCTTGGCCAAGGGGAACAAGGTTAAAGTGGCTGGAGGATTGCAGGTGAACAAAATGCACATTTCTTGTTTTAGTTGAATAAATTCTTGTTAATTGTATATTGCTGATTTCTTTGAATGGGTAGATTCTTTTGCATAAGGTGTCTACTAGATGGGAACCTCCTCCTAAGGGATTCTTCAAGCTTAACTCGGACGGGTCTTCTTCTGATAATCCTGGAAAGGCAGGGGCTGGTGGTATTATAAGAAATGATCAGGGGCAATGGATTGTGGGGTACTCTAGAAAATTGGGCCAAGCAACCAGTACTTATGCGGAACTTTGGGGGGTCCGGGATGGATTGCAATTAGCTGTGAAGCAAGGACTTTTCGATATTATTATAGAAGTAGACTCGCAGGTTGTTTTGGATCTAATCCGTAAAGAATTCGTTGATTCCCGTACACTAGGCCCTATTATTAAAGAGTGCAGGTCGTTACTTGAGCAGATTCCTAATCACAGGCTCTGCCAAATCAGCAGAGAAAGCAATTCTTGTGCAGATCATCTGGCAAGAATGGGAGCAACTATGACCAAAGACTTTGTTGTTTTTGAGTTACCCCCAGATTGTATTAAACTGTTATTATTTGCTGAATCCTTGGAACCAGAAGACAATGAGGTGTTACATGGTTTAGAAACTAATGAGTTTAAACCTTTGAACCATATAAAGGATGACAAGTCTCTGCCTCGGACTGAACGTGAAGCAAGTCCTGGGTAAATCTCTTTCAGCATTGTTGGTTTCTGTCTTTCTGATAAACGGAGGAGAAAATGCAGGATAATTTTTAAATTTACTTTCGCATTACTCGATGACTTGAAAGAAGATCAATGAATAAAAAAAAAAATAGAAGCACCCAACTTTTGATTCAGCTTTTAACAGAACTCTTGAGACTTTGTCTGGTTAGCTAGAAAATTGACCACAAATTGAAAAGAAAACGAGAGGAAAACAGGTTCTTTCTTAATTTCTTTTCTATAGTTCTATGCCTTTCCAAGTAACTAATTAGTTTTGAGCATTTTGACCTATCTTATGTAGAAACCTATATATAACATTCAAGTTTACATTTACAATTTGCTTGGATGTATTTGCATAATGGCTTATACTTTGGATTAAAGATTAATATATTACTTATTATCCTCCTTGAAAAAGGGAACTTCTAGTTTGAATATTTTAAAATATTTTATAATTTTGTTCATCATGTCAAATTTACAGCAAAATCTTCATAGGAGGTTTAGCAAGAGATATAACGTCTGGTTAGTTCTTTAACTGTAATTTTTTTTTTTTTTTTAACATTGTTGATATTGACATGCAATGCTTTTCTATTACTCACTTGGATCTCATTTATGCAGCACAGTTTCTTGAGCATTTTAGCAAATATGGTGAAATTGCCGATTCTGTGATAATGAAGAAGAAAGAAACAGGGCAACGCCGTGGATTTGGTTTCGTGACTTATGCAGATCCTTCTGTGGTTGATAAAGTTATTAAGGACACTCATATTATTAATGGGAAACATGTAAGATTGTTGAGTCTCAATCTATGTTACTCCTATGAACATGGGTATGGGGAACCAATCCTCCAAATATAAGGAAAAACTTTAAAAAAATTCAACTTACCCATGTTGGATGTGTACCCATATCTGATATTCACCCCCGAGTCCGAGTAACATAGGACTCAATGTTGAGTTGATTATTCTGCTTTCCTTACCATTAACCATAAGTTACATCTTTAGTTATTGACTTAACTTTCTGCATTTGGCTTGCTTTTTGTGTCTTCTAGGTAGAGATTAAGAGAACAACACCGAAGGGAGCTCTAGGAACTAAGGATTTCAAGACTAAGAAGATTTTTGTGGGTGGAATTCCATCAAGAGTGTCTGAAGGTGATCTGTGTCTGTGTACATTCCTTTTTTAGCATGATACCAAATTGATGTTTGATGAAATTTTGTAAAAAAAATGGTTTTGATCCATCTTTTGCTGAAAAGCACTGATATATTTATTGCAAATGCCCAGATGAGTTCAAGGACTTCTTTTCACAGTTTGGAGAGGTCAATGAATATCAGGTCATGCAGGATCATACCACTGGTGGTTCTTGTGGTTTCGGATATGTTACTTTCGACACTGAGCAAGCAGTTGATGACCTCCTGGCCAAGGGTAACAAGGTTGAGTTGGCTGGAGCTCAGGTAAACAGAATGACCATTAAGTTTATTGCATTTGTTATATTTGTTTGTCCTTGTTATCAGCAGTTGACCTTTCTCTTTCCATAATCCACACTTCATTGACTTCTAACAGTGAAGAGACATGTTTTAATTGAATAAATTCTTGTTGGGGAAGCATTGACAGTTTCTTTTAACGGTCATTTTGTCTTGTACATAATGATTATGATCCACCAGGCCATAAGATCGTAATTGGAGTCTTGTAGAGCAAATCTCACATCGTAAAATTTATAGAATCGACTACTCTTGCTAGTTCAAGTGTGGGGAGTAATTGGAACATATTAGAATGTGGATGCACTTTTCAGTTAGGTTAACAAAATAAAAAATGACTGACGGATAACGGAGGCCCGTATTCTTGAACTGTTCTTCTAGGTGGAGATTAAGAGGATGCCAAAGAAACAGATTCCTCCGCCAACCCTGTCCGAGCCGCAAGGTGATTCTGGGAATGCCTATGATGGGTTTGAAGATTCTTATGACGGATGTGATGGTGACGGATCGAGTGGCAATGCCCTTCACTGGGCTGGAGCTGCTGGTCATGCAGGACATGATGGGGTTGAATTTGGTGGCTATAGAGGATATCACAGTGCTATGGAGTTGTATAGGGAAGAACCAATCCTTGAATACTCAGGTCATCATGGAAGAAGTAAATTTGGTCTCTATGAAGAATATGGTAGTGGAATGGAGCCATCATATAGGGGAGAGCCCTCCTTTCAATACTCGGGTCATCATGGAGGATGCGAATTTGGTCAGTTCGAGTGCCATGTCGGTGCTATGTTTCCGTATAGGGGAGAGCCGTCCGTTGAATACTCGGATCATTGTCGAAGAGATGAATTTTGTGGTGGTATGGAGCCATATAGGGGAGAGCCCTCTAAATACTTGAGGAATGTTGAAGGTGGTCAATTTTGTAGGTATGGTGGTGCTATGGAGTTGCAAGGGGAAGAACCCTTTCATGAATACTCAAGTCGTTCTAGAGGAGGTTTTTATAGAGGCTATGGAAGTCCTAGTGAGATTGATGGAGAATATGGTGCGGGCGGCATTGGTCGTCGTGGTGGCTATAGAGGTGGTGCTGGAGGTTCGTCGTGGTGGCTATAGAGGTGGTGCTGGAGGTTCCTTCTTCGGAAATAGAGGCGGTGCTGACGGTGGTGTAAGGAGAGGTCGTTGGTATCATCCTTATGCTTGGTAGGAAGTTTGATACTACGTTGCAAATATAGCTAGCAGAGGAAGGTTGTCTCAGTTTGTAGTGTTCTAGTTATTTCCTCTTTCCTGTTTTTCTTTTTTATTTTCAACTGTTTCTTTCTTCCGTATTATGTAATCGTATCATCCTTAGCGCTTTGGTTTGGCTTTGATTATTATATATCAAAGTAGTTAATATCGTATCGGTGATAGACGTATCGTTTTTGTTTTGATATTGATACGTATCGATATTGTTGTGTTTTGATGTATTATTTCGGATTTATCAATATTTTAAAAATATTATATATATATTTATAATCTACTTTTAAGTTCTTAATAAATATATATTATATACACATGTAAAAATTTATATACAAATATAAATTTTAAATTTTAAACATTAAATAAAAATAATAATATTTAAAAATATATAGAGAAATTATTATTAATTAGGTTAAATAGCTTAATTTAATGATCAGGACAAAAAAAAATTAGAAATTGATTTAAAAAATTAAATAAGTGTATTTAAAAAAAAAATAAACTCAGAATTTTGTATCAATTGATATGGATCAGTTTCATATTGATATTGATCGGTACAGATCGATATAATTGGTTCAGATCGATATAAAATTTTGTTTTATCTTAAAATCGATATCGATTAAGATATCGACTACTTTGTTATATATTACTGTTTCTGCTTTGATTTGGGTAAATATTTTATTTTAGTGCCTGAAATTGAAAGATCTTGTAGCTGCTAAAATTGAGTTTTTGGATGAAAACAAAATTTGTAAGTGAATTAAACTTTTGACAAAATCAATTAAGAGGTAGGTTTAAATGGTTTCCTTCGATACAGTAGTGTAATCAAATTGAGTTCAAATAGTACGAAATTCGACTTCAAATAATAAGAAATTTAGTTCGAAATTTATAATTCGATTCGAGTTCGATTTGAGATAAAATTGAACTATTTGAAATCGCTCGATTTTATCTAGTAAAAAATTTTGATTTCTCATACTTGATTTTAAATTTGATTATTTGTGCTCGAGTTCAAGTTCGAATTTGAATTGAGATTTTTTCAATATTAAAAAAAAAAAAAATCGATTAGGCTCGCAAGCTATTCGAACTCAATTAGCTCGATAACTCAAATCGGTTCGACAATGATTGAACCAAATTTGAGTTTTGATTTAAATTCAAGTGTATAAAAAAGGAAATTACAAGAAAATTCTTGAAAATTAATCATAATTAAAAAGAGTATAATAAAGCAAGGAAAATGCCCAAAATTAATAGTTTTTCTTGTTATTTTAAATTTTAAGTCTTTAGAGTAATAAAATTTCACATTTTTATAACCAAAAAAAAATTCCAATGCTCCTATCAAAGTTGTATTATTTACTTAAATTGATATTAATTATATAATGTTTGTTTATTAAAAAAAAAACACTTAAAAGTTAAAATTGTCCCAAAAAATAGACAAATTTCTTACACTACCTTTCTTTGTTTAGCCAAAAATAACTGTCGGTGCTTTCTATTTCAGGGTTTTTATTTAACTTTCAAAGGTTCAAAGATGAAACTACAAAACAAATATTTTTAGGGCTAAGCTTTCTTTCTTTCTTCCCTTTTCTTCTTTCTCCCAAAGCTCTAAGATATTTTCCAGTCTGCCAATGGACCCTCGAGACGGTGAAGCAATTCTTGACAGAGAAACCAACGATTTTAGATCCTCTGACCATCCCGAAGATTACAAGTCTCACCCTCACACGGGAGATGGAGCCAGTCCTGGGTAAATTTCTTTTCCTTTTTCTGTTTGTTTCCTTAGAAAGTGTGGGGAAAGGAAGGAAAGTCTTGAAATTTTCGATTACCCATTATTAATGACATGTAAAAACGTAAATTGACTGAAAACTAGAAAGGCTCTTTTTTATATATATTTTTTAGATTTACTCTGTTTCCTGAGAAAGGATAGAAAAGTAAAGGAAAAGCTTGAGGCTTCTCGTTACCTTTTAGTTAATGACTTGAAAAAAAAAAACGTAAATTAAGTGAAATAGAAATACCAATTTCCTTATTTTTGAAAAAAAAAAATTGTACTAAGTTTGGTATTGTATGTAGTTGGGAACATAAAGATAAAAAAGAAAGAAGAGAAATTAGGGTTCTTTTAATTTTTTGCTTTAGACTTACATCTTTGTAGGATTATTTTGATATATTTAGGTATTTGTTCCTTTGAAAGGTCACTTTTTAGTATGAACACTTTCGAAGTGATTTATGATTATATTCAATATTTGGAAATTTGCAGCAAAATTTTTGTAGGAGGTTTAGCGAGAGAGACAAATTCTGGTTAGTTCTTTAGCTTGTTAGAGATTTTTCTTAATCTTGTTGAATATTAGCACGAAGCGCGTGGCCTGTAGTCCATACCCATTTGGTTCTTTATTTATTTTATGCAGCACAATTTCTTGAGCATTTTGGTAAATATGGTGAAATTACGGATTCTGTGATAATGAAGGACCGGAAAACGGGACAGCCTCGTGGGTTCGGGTTTGTGACTTATGCAGAGCCTTCTGTAGTTGATAAAGTCATTGAGGACACTCATATTATTAATGGGAAACAAGTAAGAATCAGCTTTAGTCTCAATGCTAAGTTGATTGTTCCTATATTGCTCCGACTTTTCATTTTTCTTGAAGTACCCGTGTTTGACATCCGTGTCCGATGCATATCCGGACATGAGTATGCGGATATGACCCTTCAAATACATGGAAAAAAAACTTTTAAAAAAATTGAACATACCCGTATTCGACACTCACACCTGAGTCCGAGTAACATAGGATTGTTCTATTTCTTTACTGTAGTCCATTGGACACTACTTTAGTTATTGACTTGAGGTACTGTTCTTTGGCTTGATTTTTGGCCTTCTAGGTAGAGATTAAGAGAACAATACCGAAAGGAGCAGCAGGAAGTAAGGATTTCAAGACTAGGAAGATTTTTGTAGGTGGAATTCCTTCAACTGTATCAGAAGGTGATACCAAATCTTTTTCTGTCTTTAATCTATAACTGTGAAGTTTTAGGGCATTTGACCAAAACGGTCTTGATTCATCATTGATATTTGGTGCAAATGTGCAGATGAGTTCAAGGACTTCTTTACACAATATGGAGAAGTCAAAGAACACCAAATCATGCGGGATCATACCACCAATCGTTCTCGTGGTTTTGGATTTATCACTTTTGAAATGGAGCAAGCAGTTGATGATCTCTTGGACAAGGGAAACAAGATTGACTTTGCTGGCGCTCAGGTATGTAGATTGCCCATTAAATTGATAAGATTTATCTATATTTTTCGTCTTACATTGCTGTTGTTGTAATTCATAACTGACCCTTCATACAAAGTCCTTGTTATGAAGGTACTTTCGTGAAATACCAGTTGTACCGTTTTTATGGGCTATCATTTTTTTTCTTTGAGCTGTTATCAAGTGATAGCGTTTCCATTAATGTGTACCATTTTGCTTGATGAGTCTTTACTTTTAGACCTTAAAAAATGCTTCTTGAGATTTCTCTGTTGCTTTGTTTGTTTAATACTACTATTATGGTAATTTATAATGAAAAATAGGAAGGAACAAAACTTTTTGGAATCTTGTCTCTTCCATTATATTAGTAATAGTTCTTTTATCCAATGTTATTCAAACTTGGATGTGAGTGTCGGATACGGGTATGTATCTGACACGGGTATGCTTAATTATTTTCAAGTTTTTCCATGTATTTGGAGGGTCATATCTCCATATCCATGTTCAAATATGTTTCGGCAACATAGCTTTTATCCTCGTAGCTTATTAGTAAGAGGATTTAGAGTATTTATTATGTTCTCTTTAATTTTACAAACCCTAAAATGAGTCTCATGATGTTTATCTTTGCTTGTAGGTGGAGATCAAAAGGGCAGAGCCAAAGAAACCAAACCCACCCCCACCTCCATCCAAACGATATAATGATTCTAGGACTGCATATGGTGGTGGATTTGAAGATGCTTATAGTAGATACGGAGGTGGTGGATTCGGTAGTGGTGGTTATAGATCGAGTGGTGCTTATGGTGGTCGAGCTGGTGGTTATGGGGCATATGGGGGCAGTGAATTTGGTGGGTATGGAGGTTATGGTGGCGGCGGTGGTGGTGGTGGTGGTATGGGGCCTTACAGGGGAGAGCCCTCCCTTGGATACTCGGGTCGATATGGAGGACATTTTAACAGAGGCTATGACGTAGGAAGTGGCTACGGAGGCCCTGGTGAGTTTTATGGCGGATATGATGCCGGAGCTGCTGCTGGCGGCTATGGTAGTAGCTATGATACCGGACTTGGCGGTGGCTATGGAGGTGGTGCTGCTGGTGGAAGTTCCTTCTACAGAAGTCGAGGGGGATATAGTGGTACAGGTAGTGGTCGATACCATCCTTATGGAAGATAAGAGTGGGAAAATTCTGTTTTGAGGTTATAAATGTTGTCTCATTTTGTACCTTTGTAACTCTTTATCATGTTCATTATTCTTAGTTTAGTTTCTCTCTTGTTTTGAGTCTTTCAGATTTGATCATCCACTTTACCTTTAAAATTTAATTTAAAGCTGGACTGTGAGAGCTAAGTGGTCTGATTTTTTTGTTTTTCTCCTTTGATTGACATTATTAACATGCAAAATTTTCAAGCTGTGATTGATTCTTGAATGAATACAGCAGGCAATAAAGAAAAGAATTCTTTTTTAATTGGGCTCCTATTTTCTTTCTTCATAACTAGATTTTCAGACAAATAAACCATGCATGTAATTTTCTATTACTTTACTGAATTTGGAAATTAATAATTTCTTTTGAAGAAAAATCATTGGCACAAACTATTTTCCATGGTGCTCCAATTATATAAAGAAATAAAAAGGACAAGATTACACGCACATGATAAAAATTAAATTAAAAAAACAAAGATTTGAAAGGAAAAAATAACACATATCTGTATAATTTGTGTATGAATTGAAATGTGTATTTAATATGTAGCATTATTTTTTAAAATAAATTAAAAATTTATTTCAAACTTCTCAATTATTTGACTTAATATTCTCTTATATTATACATTTTTTTTTTTGTGTTTTTTTATTTAAAAAAAAAAAAACTACTAATCTAGATTTACAAAAATTATGGGAAAAGGCAAGTGACAATAAGACAAGCAAGCTTTTTATTTTACTACCACACATTTTCCCAAAATATCTCCTCAGTCCTTGCCAACACCATAACTTTAGCTTTGCTCTTAAAAATAATGTCATTTGAAGAGGAAAAAAAAAAAAAAAAAAAAAAAAGACAGACATACAGACAGACAGACAAATTTTATACAAAATAGATTTAAAAAAAATCTTAAAATTCTTCTTTCTTTCAAGTTTTAATTTCAACCCAAAGAAAGAAAAGGAAAAACCCAGAAAGAAAATGGCAATGGTGACAGCATCTAATTTAAGTAGTAGTACATACCAAAAGGTGAAAAAAATTTCTTTTCTTTTTTTTTGTTTAAAAAATATTTCCTTGTTGTTCTTGATATAACAAAAAATTTCTGGGTGTCCTTTACTTTGTTGACAGACTCATGGATTCCAAGTAATTTGCAGAAGGAAAGAAAAAGCAAGAGACCATCACAATAATCACCCTTATAAAGTCATTGAAATTACACCCCCGCCTAAGTCCCTTGGTGTTCGTTGCTTCCCTCCTGTAAGTCCCATCCCATTTTCTTACTAGTAATTTACTGTCTTTTTTGTTGTCTTAAATTTTTTTTTTTTTAAGTCATTTGAATCTACGTGACACGATGTGAGGGTTGGATCCAGGTATTTGTCCCACAACGGATATGTTTATTTTTTCAAGTTTTTTATATATTTGAAGGTTCAAACCTTCATACCATATTCGATGAATATGTATGAGTGTACTCCTAGAAAAACAAAGAGTGGGAGAAACATGTTTTGGAACTTTCTCTCTTTAATTTTGCCACGTACTTTTTATGTTGCAAACTTGCAATAGATTAAAAATGTGAGTATTAAATTATGGAAAAAGTTACAAGAATATGAAGTCTTTGCATTTAGGATTAAATAATGATTCCAAAAGCCTAAAGGTTAGATTACAAAAATGCCCAAAGTATGCTCCTTGGTGAAAAGTGTAATGTTGGATTTAAAATCATGTGTTTTGCAGTAGCTTATATTGATGGCATTCTTGATTTTTTTTTTTTTTTTTTCATATTTAAGATCATTTAAACTAAGATATAGAATAGAAGATATATGTGATGGCAATGTTGTTTCCATATATATGAAAGCAAAGGCTTACTTGTTTTACTCAATTCCAAAGCAAGGTGTAAGCCTTTACCCTTAAGACATGGCACTTTGGACTTTGGAATCTTAATTTTGTGGTTGAGGATGTCATGTAATGAAGTAAATTGAAGTTGAAGGTGTAGAGTACCGATCTTTTCTAAGCATTTTAGAGAATCTAGTTTGCTTAAGTTTAATTTCGGTTAATGTTTGGCGAGTTTATGCAAAGGCAAGCATATAAAAGCTGTGTTTCACATATGTAAATGACGGATAGGTAGTTTACCAACATCAGATTGAAGGAGAGGTTATCCTATTTTCGGTTTTTTTTTTTTGGTACAAATGAGACCGCAGCCTAAAAATATGGAAAGGAGTTGCAGATTGTTAAGCATCCAACTTAAAACCAATCGGTGATAAATGGAGAGGCTCAACTTGAATATAAGACCACAGGCAATCTAAAATTTAATCGATGTGGGATAACACCACTTTAATATGTCCCATCATGTGTAGCGGATACCGAGTAGCCTACCACGTGACAAATTTAGAAGGGGTATAAGGCAGAAACAATAGAACAAAACTTGGACTTTGATACCATGTTAAGTATCCAACCTAAAACCAATCGGTAATAAGTGGAGAGACCCAACTTGAATATAAAACTACAGGCAATCCAGAATTTAATCGATGTGGGATAACACCACTTTAACACAGATGATGAGATTCCAACTCCAAACATACTAGATAACACCTCCTAAGAGTGATTACATGAACAAACTGGGCTAAACCTTGGGTTCTATTTTCGGCTTTTGATGATCTCTTATTTTTTTCTTTTCCTCTTTTCCATTAATTTCACATGATAATGATATTAGTTGTATGATGACAGCGAGACATTAAGAACTAGTAATCAGGTTTAGGCTAATGAAGAGATTTCAACAGAAGAAAGAGTAGTTAAAACAACATAATGAGGTTCAAATAGGAAAACTCTTCAAAGTAAGATAGATAGATATATATGTTGTTTTCTGTTTTATATTATTGTTATTATTATTATTATTAAGTTTAAAGTCAACTGTATATTTTATGCATGACTTATTAGCTATGTTGCTCCGATTCTTCATTTTTCTTGAAGTACTCGTGTCCGACATCAGTGTCCGACGCATATCCGGACATGGGTATGAGGATATGATCCTCGTAAGACCTTCAAAATACATAAAAATCTTGGAAAATTTTGAAAATACCTGTGTCAGACACATACTTGAGTCCGACACTCACACTCGAGTCCGAGTAACATAGCTTATTAGCAGATGAAGATGGATGGTTCATATATTGGCTGTAAATTTTCGGACAATCGAGCTTATCTTGTACTGATGTACTACTACTTGTTTAATGAGTTGTAAATGTCAAGGGCCCTGCCTGCATCATATGTTTTAGAAGCAGAAAAAGCTAAAGAATAAAATGAGCCCTTCTCTTTAAATTCTAAATACAAAGCATACAACACTTTAATAATCTGTCATCTTGTCAATATTGCTACTCTGTTTGTGAAACTAGAAAACAATTATAACATGATATCACTGCTGGGGTATTTATGTTCCATTTCTGTCAGTTTTCTGATTGTTCTTTCTGTATCAGAATTTGCAATGTGGGGAAAGTGTGATAATCGAAGGCCAAACGTATACGATCTCAGCTGTAACTCACCGGTACCGGCTTCGCAAAGGAAAGTATGAACCTAGTGAGAAGAGGCTTGATGTTTTGTCTACAGGGAGATACATTTTAAACTTATATCTTGAAAGCTTGCTAGAACAGTCTTGATGCATAGTTTCAAATACATTCTTTTTACTTGCATATATAATGTCTGCTTTGATCACATTTATGTCTACTTGCAGAAAAAGAACAGAGTAAAGATTATCAGATTGTAGAAAGGAACTTGGTAATTATGTTATCCGGACTTTTCTTTTTTCCAAAAGTATTTGTGTTTGACATCTGTGACTCAACTCATCCCATATCCGAGTAACATAGCTTTATAATGCTTAACTAATGTAAATGAATCCTGAAATTGGATAATGCTTGATTATTAACAGATGATATTTCTTTATTTTATACTCACTTTTTTTTTTTTTTTTAATCTCATAATCCCTGCATCAAACCCTTCCAAATCTGCATATCTTTCCAAGCATTTTCAGCTAAAAAAGGACATTGCCAGGATTTGACATCCATGATCCAACAACTTTATATCCTGCTTTTTGAAAGAAAAAAAAAAAAACAGCTGTTTCTGACATGTTTGAAGAGTGTTCTAATCATGAAAGCAAGCATTCTTTACAAGTCCTAGATAGTTTCATGTTCCATTAGTTTAAATCCAATATCTTAATCCAACACATTCAATAACTGTCCTTAAAAATTATATGAATTAGATTTCAAACTTAGACTAAACTAAATCCTCTTCCATTATCTTATGTCAGCCATAAAATCCATCAAATTTCTTTCATTCACTTCATTTTATTATCGTTTATCGGAATTATGCTCAATTCGATTTTTTTTTTTGGTACATAGGAAATTAAATACCCGCTAATGTCACAATTTAATTGGTCCTATCTCATCCTCTTTCAATAATTACAAGATTTTTTTTCGATTTTACCTCCAAAACATAAAACCTAATCGAAAATTTTGAGTCAAATTATCTAAATAATTATCAAATCTATCATCGACTGAATATGAAGAGAATCAAGCCAACATTTATTCTTCTCTAATACCCCAAAATTTTGCCATCAAACTATTGATAGATTTCGATATTCAAAGCAAAACTTTTTACCCATTTTGCTCTACTATTTTCTAATAAGTTTTCCAGCAAAATCTATTAATATTTCTTCTTTTTTTTTTAAGTAAAATCTATTAATATTTCATGTTTCATTGCCCCATCAATAATCAGAATAAAATAACTATGTTCTAACGATTTTCACTACATCCATCTCTATTCGAATTATTATACCTTAAGAATAACAAACATTAACATTGAAATGTATAAAACAAAATCAAGATCAAAGAATCATTGCAATTATGACCATTCTTTAATATGTTCCTTGAAAATATGTAACATCTTTTTGGTTGTTGAGACATAAGTATAAAGAAATAATAATTTCACTTTCAATCCAAGCTTATCATAAACCTGGCTACAGGAGATAATATAAGCCTCTCCTCCCCTTGTGGAAGTAGCAATCATGGAAGGAGGGAGAGAATGATTTCATACATTGCACACTTGTTATTGGATGATAAGGGTCCCACAGATTTGGACCTTGTCTGGATAACCACCCAATCATTACACGTGTCAACATCAGATAGCGTGACAGAGACGGTTGGCATGATCAAGCATAAACTTCAATCCCCCCTAGGGACCGTCCAATTTTAGAGAAATTCCCTCACCACCGTCAGATCATCATAAAATTCTGTAATGGGACCCAACTCAAGTTGTACCATTCAAAAGAAAAAGGAAAAAAAAAAAGCATTATTTAAGGGGATTTAGGATAGGACTACCCAACCACCCTAATCCTCTGCATACCATCTACCCTACAAAATTCCCAAAAAGACCCTTAAGTAGGGTCCCAAACATGCCCCTTCAAAGCATTGTGGGACCCTCCAGCTTGGCAGGGTGACCCCATTTGTCTTAAGGTGCTCTTATCAAAAGGTTGATTTCCCTTCTTTTTTTTTTTAAATAAAGAGATTAGGGTCAATTGTAAAAAGACTATTTTACCCCCGGTGATTAAGGGCGTTAATTACTACTAAATTAAAGAGTGGTGCCCCCTAAAAAAATTTATGTGTTAAGTTATGTCACCCGTGGGTGCACGGTAATATCATGACAGCCGTCCATGTGCCGGCATGTGAAGAGCTTTCCTCGTTCCCAACAAAAAAGTAAAATAAAAATTAATGAAATTTAGTTAACACACCATGTGATTACTATTAATTTTTAATTTTTTACCTTCCAAAATTTAATGACTATAAAATTGAAAAAACAAAAATAAATTTATTAGTATTTAATTCTTACACCGTGAATCTAGTTGTTCTGTCCAATACTCCAATTAATGTATGATTCAAAGCTGTCTAAAAAAAAATCATTGTCACTACAAAAATACAAGTAAACATTTAAAAATTAATAGATAAATTATAGATTAAAATATTAAAAAATTTTGAATTATTTTATTTTTTAAGTAATTGTATATAATTTTATTATATTTAAATAAATTTTTAACTTTTGATTTATATCTAAATAAGTTTTTATTTCAAAAAAATATTAATTTATATTAAGATTTATTTAGAATAAATTAAAGTAAAAAATTATTTGTGTACAAATTAAAAATTAAAAGACTTATTTCATACAAATTAAAAATTTATTTAATGTAATTAAATTATAAGAGTTTATTTAAATAAAAATGATAAAATTTATAGAAATTTTTATTATTTTTGCTTAAATTGTACTATGCAATTGAAATAATTTTTTTTTTTAGAGAATCTTATTGTTGACTAGATTGATTGAAATTGAATTATTCTGTACCTTGTGATTGTGCTCAGATTTTGTTAAAATATACTAAACAATCTTATCTCTTATACAATTTATAAATCAAGTTTAAGAGTAACCATTTTAATAATTTTTTAAAATGTTGTTGACACATAGTAGTTTTGTATTTTTATACATTTAAAAAAAAAAAAGGGGGAAAAAATGAAATTCCGACCTTAAATTCAATTTTCATAAAGATAATAATAGCAACCTTTTATCCTTTCTCTATCACTATATTTAGCTTTTTTTTTTTTTTTTTTTTTCTCAATTTCAAGTCTATCAAATGTAGGTTTTATCCAATTATATATTTTGATTGTTAATTTGATTTAATTGAAAAGGACGAAATCAGGATTTTTAATTTGAAGGGACGAAAGTCTTATATAATATTAAGGATTAAATTTTTTTAATGTATAATAAAATCATATAAATTAAATATATCAAGTAAGCTAATACAATAAATACAAATTAAAGAAAAAACTTAATATAAAAAAAAATATTATTTAAGTTGAGCACGATGAATTTTCATTGCAATTTTATAATTGTTGTGTTTTACTGTTTAGTTCTATATAAGTTTTTTTCATGATTAATTTTACATAAGTTTAAATTAAGAACCCCGAATTTTGAATAGTAAAATACGGATTCGGCTCCTCTCAATTCAATGTTTGGATTGGAGAAACCGGTCCATATTGAGATATTGTCATTTTGTATAAGAGACTAATCAATGCTTCAAATTAAATGCAGTCTATTGATTTTTATTGGTTTTTTGTTTCATTTTTCATCTTAATTTTTATTTTTATTTTTGAAAATAGAAAATATATTCTCTTGAGATTGCAAATTTGGGTAGCTCAACAGTATTACTTTTTGTTATTTTTTAGATTTTGGAGGCTCGAGTCTCAATAGCATTATTCCAGTAATATCCTTCAAGTTTATTATTTAAACTCTCATATGATAATGAAATATAATAAAAGAAAAACAGAAAACAGTGAAAAGATTAAGTAAAATAAAATAAAATTTTGATTTGTAGCAAGTAAAGATTTAAAAAACGCAAAGAAGTAGAAATTGTATGTTTTACCATAAAATTGTTTTTTATTTTGCTAAATAATAAGATAATAGTAAAATGTAAAATGTCTTGGATCTTAATTTTGTGTCATTAATTATGGATTGACCTCTATAGTCCAAATATTGGACTGGAGAGGAACTGGATCCGTAAAATACATAAATTTGATGCAATAACAAATAATTTATATTGTTATAGAAAAATATCCGTAAAGAGTATACTAGAATAAACTCGATTGAAAATTTAAAGCAAAATTGAAAATTACCTAATTAAGTTTTAGGAGTCTACTTCAAAAGTTTTATCTCTACTCTACAGTTAGAGACACAAGTTTTTTTAATAATTGTTTATCTAAGTAAAATAATTTAACTTAAACATTTAAGAGATAAATTAATTTTACATTATAGTTGAATAAAAAAAGTTAATATAATTGATTATTTACCTATTAATTTGTGAGAAGTATGTAACTTCAACTTTTATTTTTAATTTAATAAAATTTATACCACGCTCATCTTTTTAAAAAAGTGTATACAATACTTTTTTTATTTAAAAAAAAATAATTATTTGATTCATCATTAGTGAAATATTTAAATTTTATAAACGAAATTAATAAGATGACACATATCTTAAGATATATTAATTTAAAAAAAAAACTAATTAAGAAAATGAGACATGTGATTAGTTAATATAATGGATTTTGCTAATTAATACCTTTAGGGTACTTTTTAAGATTAGTTAATATAATATTTATAATAATAATCTTATATTAAATGCAATAGTTGACAATTTTATTTATCATTTTTAATGTATTGAATGAAAATATTATAATACATGATAACTTTAAAGAGTGTTTTTAAAGCATTTATTAATAAAATCCTTATAGAATTAAAATTTTACAATTATTAAATACGAATTCTTTAAAAATTATATAATTCTGATTTGTACTTATATATGATTATGTATAAAATAAATAAATAAAAAAACCATTTGAAGGCTTTATTTGCATTGAAAATAGTAATTGAATGGTTAATAGCAAAAGTTGGTATCGGGAGGGAGGTTATCAAAAAGTTGTGTGGCCCAAATTTAATGTATATGTTTCCACTTAAAACTTTGAGGATTTTTACAAAAACAAGAACAAGAAAGTGAGGAACCCAAGCAAAGCAACGACAGAGAAATAAAGGAACAAGCTTTATTTATTTATTTATTTATTCATTTATATTTATTATTATTATTTTGCTTGAGACTTGAGTTGAGAGGCAATAATCCAAAGATAAAGACGGCTTTAAGCTTTGCTTGTTAAGTTAGCTTTGTTTTTCTTCTTTAATCTTCTTTCATAAAACGACGAAAAATAACAGAACAAAAAAATTTCATTCAAAATGAAAAATTAAAAAAAAAAAAACCGAAGTTATTATCATTGTTTTCTTTCTTTCTTCTTTTCTTGTTTGGATCGGATCTGGAATAGCTTCTTAGGAGAAGAGAAACACAAAAACAAGGCAAAAACCAGGAAAAAAAAAAAGGAAAGCTGTTTCACTTTTCTTTTCAAAGATCAGCTTTTTTTCCTTTCTGGGTTTTCATTTCATGAAAGATTTCACCTTGCCCTGCATTGTTTTCTCTGTTCTATGATCAGGTAACTTGGTTTTGGCCTCTTTGAAGTTTTTCCTTTGATGGGTTTTTTTCTTTTGCTTTATTGGTCAAGTGTATATATTTTTTTTTAAGCTTGTTTTTTTTCTTTTTCATGCATTTTCTTAGTAACCAAAGTTGGCATTTTTTAATTTGATTTAATGGGTTCAACAGCTTATTAGTATTTGACTATTTGTATTTTGGGACATTTAAGCTAGAAGATTCTATAATTAATGGCTTTATCATAGAGTTATATATCAGCTTGATGAAAAAGTTTACTTTGCTAAATTGGGACTTTGGTTTGGCAGTGATAGTTGTTGTTGAATTGTTCAATGGAATCACTTGTTATTTCTTCATCAAAGAATCAAAATCCCAGTTCTGCTATAGGGAACAATAACCCTCCTTCAACCTCTGGGACGCCTAGGCCTTCTCGGCCTCCATCTCCCAAACAATCCAGAAATGAAGGGCCTTCTTCGACATCCCATTTAGCTACACTTAATCATGGGGTAAGGATCGTTCGACATCCAAATGGCTCTATAGGCTATCAAAAGCATTCATGCAAAACAGCCTATGACAACATGCAGCATGAAGAATTGCCTAAAATGGCTAAAAACTATTACGATTCGAGTAAGGGGAAATCTGAACCGGTGGGAAAGGAGGTTCTTAAGATTTTGACAGTGGAAAGCAAATCTTCCTTCAAACATCCCATTGATGATCATAAGAGTTCTAATTCAAGTAGTTCATTGGAATCTGAAAAAATTGTTCTGGGTCAATCAGAACAAAGCTTTTGTCCAAGTCCTTCAAAAAGTATATCCACTGGCACGCTTTTTGCTGAATCCAAACCAAGTTTCACAAATACAGAAGCTAGTGAATGTGCAAGCAGTGTTGAAAAGTCTGGTGAAAGTGGTGAAGTAAGTAATTCATGCGATTTAGTTGAGAGTAGGAAGACAAGCATCTATAGGGGGAGCACTGGCAGTGATGTTAGTGATGAAAGCAGCTCTAGTTATCTAAGCAGTGTCATCCACAAGCCCCACAAAGCAAATGATATAAGATGGGAAGCAATTCAAGCTGTCAGATCTCGGAAGGGAGAGTTGGATTTTAAGCACTTTAGGGTGCTGAGGAGATTGGGATGTGGGGATATAGGCAGTGTTTATCTATCTGAATTGACTGGCACTAAAACTTATTTTGCCATGAAGGTTATGGATAAAGCTCTTTTGGCAAGTCGTAAGAAGCTTCTTAGAGCCCAAACTGAGAGAGAGATTCTCCAATCTTTGGATCATCCCTTCCTACCCTCATTGTATACACACTTTGAGACAGAGAAGCTTTCTTGCTTGGTAATGGAGTTCTGCCCTGGAGGAGACTTGCACGCTCTCAGGCAAAAACAACCTGGAAAGTACTTCTCAGAGCAAGCTGCCAGGTTAGCTATTGGTCTTCTTCTTCTCCTTATTCATTACTCTTTATACTCAAGTCTGCATTATTTGCATTTCTAGTTTAACTGCTGCATGTATTTAAGATTTCTTATGGAAAACCCGTGGATCCATTTCCTGTTAACTCCCAATACAACGCTGCAGGAAACTAATGTTACAATTTTGTTGTTATTGTGGTTCTCTATAAAGAACCATAATGAGAATAAGAAACATCCTTTGTTATCTGAAAATAGGAATAACTTGTATCTAGTTGCTCATATCCAAATCCATGACATTATCATCTCTAGTTGGGCACCATGGAATCCTGAAATGTCACCTGTATCTAAACACACCTTTTGGCAGTTCTTCAAGTTTTTAGGTAGCATGACATTTATATTGTTCATTGAACCTTTATATCCCTCCTTTTTCTTTTTAAATTTTAAATATAGTTGACTTTTGTCTACAACGTCTTCTCCGGGTCTGTTTGTAGATCCCCAATCTTTGTCTTGTTAATTCAGGTTTCTTCAGCATATATATAAGATGTTTAAGGAAGTATTCATGTTCTTAACCCTCTCCTCTACTTTTTTACAGTTTGCAGTTTGAAACAAGTTGTGTTTCTTCAACATATCAGATGATAACGCAGTCTGATATGGACAGATTGCAGTAAAAAGATTAAAGCCAAGTAATTACTATTAACTATTGTCATCTGCATTGTTCTTTTCTGTTGCTCTGCAGATTTTATGTGGCAGAAGTTCTTCTTGCTTTGGAGTATCTGCATATGCTTGGGATCATTTACAGAGACCTTAAGCCGGAGAATGTATTGGTGAGAGAAGATGGACACATAATGCTTTCGGATTTTGACCTCTCTCTTAGATGTGCTGTCTCTCCTACTCTCGTCAAATTTTCGAACTCAACCCTGGAATCAAAAAATTCAGCATACTGTGCTCAGCCTGCATGCATTGAGCCAACTTGTGTAATGCAGCCAGATTGTATCCAACCTGCATGTTTCGGACCACGTTTTTTTTCAAGCAAGCCCAAGAAAGAAAAGAAGAGCAAACTAAAGAATGAAACAAATCATCAAGTGAGTCCTCTTCCTGAGCTCATGGCAGAACCTACCAATGCTCGATCAATGTCGTTCGTGGGCACTCATGAGTACTTGGCACCTGAGATCATTAAAGGTGAAGGCCACGGAAGTGCTGTAGATTGGTGGACATTTGGTATCTTTCTATATGAACTTTTGTTTGGTAAAACCCCATTCAAGGGGGCTGGGAACCGGGCAACTCTATTTAATGTGGTTGGTCAGCCATTAAGATTTCCAGATTATCCTAATGTGAGCTTTGCTGCTAGGGACTTGATCAGAGGTTTACTTGTAAAGGAACCACAACATCGGCTTGCTTATAGGCGTGGGGCTACTGAAATTAAACAACATCCATTCTTTCAGAGTGTAAATTGGGCACTCATTCGTTGTGCAAATCCACCAGAAGTGCCAAAGCAAGCCATGATGGACTTTTCTGCCAAAACCGACATGGCAAAAGTACCTATGAACGACGACAAGGTTCCAGGTGTAGATGTGAAGCCTTCAGGTAATTATTTAGAGATTGATTTCTTTTGATTCTTGTGATTATTTTTCTTTCTTAGAAACAATGTTTCCACCACCTTAGTAGTTGAATTGTGCTCCAATGGTCTAATCTTTTTTGCTCATGCAAGGAGCTATAAATGGTTAGTTCCTTTGGTAGCACATGTTGTAAACTTCTCTTTGAACTTGAAGCACTATAAGACAGCACCAAGAAATGCAAATGAAGTTGCTGCTCAATCTTTTCTGGTTCAAAAGATTTCCTGCATACTTAGAAGTTTACTTATGTCAAAAGATGTTTTCATCATGGTTTGAAAAGGAAACTGTTTTCCTCTTCACAAAATTACCATGATCAGTCTTAATCATGTATCTATAGAAAATTGGTTAATGGAAAGGTAAGAAATGCCTTCAAATTCTTTGTTGTGTGGGTTTTGGTTCAAAGTTGGTGATGCTGACTTGGGCTAAAGATTCTTTTCTCTAGAGCAAAAGCAAATAGAAAATAGTTTGAAACAAAAAATAGGTCTGCAAATTTTGCAATTGCAGCCCAAAGTGTAAATTTAGACATGTACACTGTCCGGGTAGTCCGTTTAACTTGATAGGTTCGGTCTGTATTGGGTCGAGGTTAGACAAAGTATTTTATAATTTAGTCCGACCCGGTCCAAACTATTATTTATTAAATAAAAAAATTATTTAAATTTAATTATAAAATATATAAAAATATTTTTTATAATATTTTAATATTTTTTAAATATTGAAATGGGTTTATATGATCCGGGTCTTATTCGGGCTCAGCCCAAATGAATTTGGACAAAAATAAATAAATTTTTTGGGCCGTTGCTTGGTCCCATCCATGGGCAGATCATGTCCCACCATTGGCAAATTGGTTTCTTCGTAAGAGCATGCGTCAGCCCAAAATTTGCAATTCCTCACGCACGCTTGAGCAACACGCGCCGAGTCAGCTAAGAGCTTGCAATTGGGACCAACCTACATGGCGTACACAAAAAAAAATCTTCATTTGCTCCGACATGATTCTCGCGAGAAACTAAGAAAGATCAAACGGTGGTCCTTGGTTTTGACTCTTGACTCTCGTGTGGGTGGACCCCAGGAGCTTCTTTTTATCTTATGAAAATTAATTAATGGTTACCTACCATACCAAGGTGGTAATAAAAAAAAGTTATTAGAAAAATGATTTCTTGGAATTTTATTTTTATATTTAGAATATAATCATTTATTATATGGGTGTTTTGCTTAAATCTAAATAACTTATATACCTTTAATTTCACATACATAATAATTATTATTATTTTTGGTTTTTTGATAATTTTTTTGACGAAATTTGTATCACTTTATTCGTAATACCAAATTCAATAAAAACTTTAATAATAATATAAATATCTACCATACCATACTCTTAAAATTCAAACCTTTTGATTTCTTCAAAATAGATAGCAAAATTTTAAAATCTAAATTAATTCATTGTTAAATTTCATAAGCTTTTAGTATTCTAATTCTCCACGACGAGTCAGCTACCAATTCACCATTTAAAAGTTATGTATAAAATAGAAAAATGAAAACTATATATATTATATAATATCTTTAAATGATTGCAATTGAATAGTAGTTGAAAGCTACAAAAATGTAAAGAAAAGGAAGACTTTGATAAAACCCATTTTATAATTGAATTTTATTACCATGTAACACAATCATTTTTTTTTAATAGTTATAAAATGTTTACTTAGGAAATTAAAGAACAAGGTTAATTGAGTTTAATATGTTTTTGGCGAAATTAGAATTAATTAATTTTTAATTATTATTAAAATTGTTTAAATCCGCATTTAATTCATTTTATGAAATAACATTCTTACTGCAAAAGCAGAAGTCTAATTACTGTAAATATGTTTTAAAATTTTCTTATAATAAAAATAAAACCTAAAGATATATATTGTCATTAATACATTAAATTAACAAATTATAATATTTTATATTCGAAATAAATTTTTAAAAAAGGTTTAATTAAATATAAACAAAAAAATATTCACTAAAAATATTTGCAGTTTTTCGTCAAAGTCTTATGATTGGAACTAAAATGTAAAGAGAAATTTCAAGTTGATTTTTTTACTATTTAATGGATATGAATTTGTTTCTTTCTATAAATTCCATTTTAATTCATCCCCCCAAAAAAAAAAAAGTTATACGGAACCTTCCATAAGCCATAACACCAGCAAATCCTCTCCTTCAATCTCCGCTTGCGCGTATGATCCACGCTCCAGTTCCTTTTTATTTCAAAACCTCCACCTATGCGCATTGCGCACCTCTCCCACTCTCTCTTCACCTCCATATTTTTTAATCGAACTCGCCTTAACGATCCTCCAAAACCTGGCTTTTGTTTCGTCTTCTTCGATGGCAGATTCTAACAACCTCTCAACTGTTTCCGCCGAAGATGCGGCGAAGTTCGGGTTCACGCGCGAAGAGATGTACTCCAGTAACCTTGCTGGCACCGTCAATCCGTACGACCGCCACTTGTTCCTTCGCCATAAGTCGTATACCGATTGGGCTTCCCGCGTCGAAGAGGATCTCCTCCCTAATCTTCTCTCCTCCGCTCTTAAGTCTCGCAAAAACGACATCCCCGTCAAGGTGCGTTCGTGTTGTTTCGATCAATTGTCTTGCTTTTAAGGTTTAAATTTTCAATTAATCGTAGTTTTTGATATATATATTTTTTTTCAATTTTGATAGACACTGTTGACGGTTATTGAAGGAGAGGAATCTGACGGAGATGTGTTGATTTTCCCTGAAATGATCAAATACAAGTAAGTTTTTTTTCCCCCTTTTGTTTTGATTTTTTTGGAATTAATTTCTTTCTAAATGTTGTTGACTTTCCTTTTACAAGATCGGATGCTGTAAAAATTAAAAAATATATATTTGGATTAGAAACTTACTTTTTGTAATTTATCCGATTAGGAATCTGATTTTTCCTATGTTGAGTAAGATTCTGCTTTTTATATATATATATATATATATATATATATATATATATATACTTTTTAAAAACTTGTTCCATGTGATCATTTAACTGTAAATCAGGAAATCAACCTTTCTTGAATTGTGATTCATACTTAGTTTAATGAACATGTGTCAAAAACTCAAAGCTGATTGTGGAGTTAAATGTAATCATCCTTCTGTAATTGGCCAACCTATCATGAGGATCAGCAAGTGTTTTGTTTATTTATTATTTTCTTATGTTTATTTGTTGAGTTGAGATTGAATTTTTCTTTTGTTTGAGAAATAATGAGAGAATACTATTAAGATTATGAGATGGGATTTTTATGCTGAGGCCCTTTTATTGTACCGATGGAAGGGGTTTGACGGACTCTGATGTGGATGGCTTTGTTGAGGATGTGCTTGTAAAAGGCAAACCATGGGCTTCTGGAGTGAAGGAGACATTGACTGGTTCATATTTCTTCGTGTGTGCTCATGGTAATCGTGACAAGAGATGTGGTGTTTGCGGACCAGCTCTAATTCAAAAGCTGAACGAGGAGATTGAGTTGCGAGGACTGAAGGATCAGGTGTTTGTAAGTGCTTGCTCTCACATTGGTGGGCACAAGTATGCTGGGAACTTGATTATCTTCAGCCCGAATTCTGAGGGAAAGATTATTGGCAACTGGTAATATCCGCATCACTATGTCATTATACTAATATTCAATGGATGGATTTTGATATTATTGGTTTTTTGCCTCAAAACGGTTGCAGGTACGGCTATGTTACTCCTGATGATGTGCCTGAATTGCTGGATCAGCAAATTGCAAAGGGAGAAATAATAGAACGCCTTTGGAGGTTTGTCTTTTATTTTTGCTGAACTTATGTTGGTCAAATGTGTAGTATTCTCGTTTGTTCCATTTCTGAGTACATTCATTGAAAGAGTTTATAGGTTACTGTTAGTGCTGCTGCATGTCTTTCCTAGCCTTGATTGTCTTAACTTGCTCACAAGGCTGCCAACAGTGTTTTATATATGAACTAATTGGCTCTTAGCTCTATTTTGCACTAAAACAGCTTCGGAACTCTGATCCAGAACTATGTTGCTCTGACTCTTCATTTTTCTTGAAATACCTGTGTCTGACACATATTAGAACATGTGTATGGGGACATGACTTCCAAATACATGAAAAAATTTAGAAAAAAATTAAACATACCCATGTCGGACACATACCTGTATCGACACTTATATCTGAGTCCGAGTAACATAGATCCAGAAGGCAGTGCTTGACTTCTTTTCCCTATAACGCTCTAATTAAATATTTCTTATCTGACTTTATGCTACTTATTTTTGATCGGATCTTAGTAAAATCGTTCATACTACTTATACTTTACAGTGTGCTTTGCTGGTGGGAAGCTCCATCTCTATTGTGTGACTCATCGCATATGCCATATGAAGCTTTCAATTGTTCCTTTTTATTCTTTTATAGTTGGGTTCTCTTGTATTCTTTTCAACTGTATGTAAGATGAAAAAGCATGTAATCCATACATCTACAGGGGTCAAATGGGGGCTTCTACTGAAGGAGGTGGTAAAACAAATGAACAAAAGCTTCCAAATGGGACAGAAGCGAAGAAAAATGAGAAGCACGAAGAATCTACTGCTCAGAAGACGAAGGAAAATGCGGGTGGTTGTTGTCAGGGTGCTAATGGGTTTAGCTGTTGCATGACTGCTAGTTCGGAAGTAAGTGAAAGAAAGAAAAGTGAAGAAACGATAGAAGAAGTGCGCAGAAAGACTGGGACGGGCAGATTGACAAGCTGGGTAGAATCATGGGAGCAACATGACGTTCTTACAGCAGCAGCCGTGGTTGGAGCTGTTGCAACCGTTGCCGCCGTGGCTTATAGTTATTATAGAAGGTCAGGCTGAATTAAACCTTGTAATCCAATGCTTACTGTTTGCTTGTCGGTTTTATTATACCCCAGTTTTTGGGTCGCTGAGGCAATAGTTGATAAAATAATCTTCCAAACCACAAACTTCTTTAGGAGATTGATACAAATAGTCACTTTTTACAATGTGGGGATTTAAAATACCAAATTTTAGCAGGTGTAAGGATGAAATATTACCCCCAATGATTTCTTTCGGTTGATATCTGCTCATATTAAGATGTTGTTTCACTAGATTTAAGACTCTTGAATGCTTCATCTGATACGAAATTATTAGAAGAAAAATGTTTGCTCAAAATGGTTTGGAACAATAATATCTAGTCCTGGTTTGATTGGTATTGTTTTCTTTCAATGATTTGCAAAAGGGTCTCCTTCAACACTTATTCAATGATTTAGATAGTAAAAAATCAGTTATTCGACAGTCGACACTATTCGATTTGATTTGTACGGATTCAAATACGAATTTTTGGATATTTGATATTCGAATCCATTTTGATTTTTGTTCAAATAGTGTTAGATATTCGAATCTTGGACGAATTTGGATATCATATTAATTGATGTTAAAAAATCAGGTAATAATAATAATAAAAAAAAAAACTCCTGAGAATTAAGCAAGCAGCACCCAAATACCAATATTATCGACAGAGAATTCAATTGCCCTGAGTAAAGCTATAATCTAAAGGCCAAAGAGTATTATCCTAAAGGGAAAAAAAAAAATAGTAACTATGCTTGGTTATCATCTTTTCTACCAACCTCAGTGTTGTTCCTGTAACTTTCTCTCCATCTGCATCGATTTCCTTCATAATCTGCTCCATAAGCTCATGCTTTGATTGTTCCATCTACAGTGAGTCACTGAGCTGAAGCAGCTAGCCCAGGCATTACACCTTCCATCAAATATCAATCCTCTATATTTATCTCTACAGCTCTGGCATATATGGAGGAGGATTCCCACAGCATGTTCTTTGCACTGTGGATAACCTTCTTCCACTGCCTCTACTAGCTAGAACCCTAATTGCACCACCAGTAGTTGCTGTTTTGAATTCTCAGAGGATGAAACAATGTTTTCTAACAAAGCCATTGCCTTCTCTGTCAGCTCTGATGATTTTTCTAAACAATGGATAAGTTGAAGGAAGCTATATATTACACCAGAAGAAGCCATTGATGGAATTATATATCTGATGGCAAGTTGAGAGATTCTGAAGTGTAGCTATTGCATCTATCTTTGCTTGCATGCTAAAGCTACTGATATTTTTGGCATCTATGTTGCTCAGATTCTTCATTTTTCTTGAAGTATCTCTGTCCGACACCCGTGTCCGACATATTCGGATATGTGTATGGGAATGACCCTCCAAATACATGAAAAAACTTAGAATAAATCAAATATACCCATGTCGGACACATACCTGTGTCCGACACTCACACTTCAGTCCGAGTAACATAGGTTGGCATCAGCATTTAACTGCAGGTTCAGTATTTCTACAAGGAGTTGTATAGTTCCTGAAGAAGGAATTACCAGCTTGTTTGCTGTGCAAGAAGACAGGAACAACATCGTGGCGATTGTAAGTTCAATCAGCTCCTCATTTTGGCATTGAAAAAGGTCTAACAACACTGGTATAATCCCAGCTTTTACAATCCGGATTTTGTTTCTGCTCAAAACCAATATAGAATTAGCTACAGAAATTTCTTTGGATTTTGTTTTCTGCATATGGAAGAAGAAAAGTAATGAGCATTTGAGAGAAGCAAGCAAGAGACAAATTAATTAACCTTTCACTACCAAAGGCAAGAACAAGCAAGGCTTGGTTAGCTTTTTTTTTTCCCCTTGAAAGTTTGATTTGGAAAAGAAATGTAAAATATCCAAACAGAAGAAACGATTCCTAAGCATGAATTTTTAACTTTCCTTGTATAGGAGCAAACACAGTCGGCTTTCTTTCTTTCTTTTTTTTTTTAACTTTCCTTTTTCGCGGCTTGAAACTTTTTATTTTTCTTAACCAAACTCGAGTTGAGTGGTCCGAAAGTTCATTTTACTGTTTACAAAATATTAAAAAAGTTTTTTTATATTAATATTTATATTTTATAATTAAAAAAATATTTTTTTTATCCATAAACAACAATTCGAGCCGGACTGATCCGAATTAAAAAAAAAACTCATATTCAGGGACCTAATAAGTATAGAACCAGATAAATAATCCAGTTTTTAGACAGATCTAACTCGATCCAATCTGATCCATTAGCACCTTTAATATTT
The DNA here is from genome assembly GCA_030761205.1 of Fremontodendron californicum. Classification (NCBI taxonomy): domain Eukaryota; kingdom Viridiplantae; phylum Streptophyta; class Magnoliopsida; order Malvales; family Malvaceae; genus Fremontodendron; species Fremontodendron californicum. The sequence continues at coordinate 31,521,738 of JAULJL010000011.1, forward strand.
TGCCACAAAAATCTATATTGAAATATGTGAACAAATTATAAAGGGGCTAAATTGGGTTTTCATCCAACATAGCCCAAGAACTGAAATGGGTTGATTTAATACTCTAGGCCCGTTCGGCTATTCCAGTAAGTCTAGACACTAATATTTAAGAATGGGCTCATTAGCCCAATCAATGTCCAATATATATTATATTTCTTTTTTAAGAAGAAAATTTTGAGTATGAAGAATTATTAGTCTTTCTAAATATTGACTTATAATAATGAAATGGAATAGCTATATATCTCTCCTTTCTTGAAGGAAAAAATAATTAATTTAAAACTATTCAAGAAAAAAAAACCTTTTGTTTTTTTCCCTAGATGGTCATATATGGTGGCTTAATTGTTTTTTCACATAAAAATGTGGCAAAGGGTTCCAATCTCAATAAAAATAATCAATATGGGTTGTTTCAATTGGTTGAGTACTTATTAGCGCCTTAACATTTAGACTTGGCAATTCGTATATCCGTGTCATGTTCGTATATTTTGTCGTGTTATAATCGTGTTTAAGGAATTTTATATTTATATAAAATTTGATACATTAATAATTCGTATTATATAGATTTTGAGACATTCATGTATTCGTGTTATTTTTTTCGTGTTGTGTTTTTAGTTATTTTTTCCTTGTCGTGTCCAATATTGTCAGGTTTACTTAACAAGTATCAGGATTCGAGTCTCACCGGCAGTCCCACTTGATGAATACTCTGTAAGTACCACTGTTAGCCGTCTCTGACATATCATAACCCTAAACTGAGATAACCTCTCCTCATTTAAACTTTTTTTAAATCTCAGTAAAAATAAAAGTATACATTTGTGGACCAACCATTTGGGTAGGCATGCATATTATAAAATCCATTTATTAAGTATAAAAGTGCATAACAAAAGAATAATAAAAAAAAAAGTGCATAACAAAATGTTACTTATAATTATTAATCTTTTTATTTTTATATGGATTTTATAACAAGAGGAAGTTTACTTGCATTATCTTGTTTTTAGATTTCACCTCATATGTCCTTTGGATATAATTTCACATCTCACTCCCTAAACTCAATCACAAATTTTAAATTCTTGTATAATTTTTAATATATATATATATATATAATATTTTATTAACGAGTATCTTAGTAACACTTTTTAAAATTAATTAATATACTATTTATAGAAATAGTATTGTATTAAATATTATGATTAAATTTTTTTCATCATTTTTAATGCATTGTGTGAAAATATTAATATATATAATAATCTTAAACAATATTTTTATGCACTACTTACCAAAAACCATGTATATATAATCAGTGATTATTTTTGATGAAAAATTTTCGTTAGAAAAGATGGATTCTAATTGTAAGATATGTAATGAAACCGTCACTGAAATTGAGATCTCATTCAAAAAGAAAAATATCAAATATCTGAATTTTTTGGGGTATATTATATAGATGATTCAATTCATAATGATCTTGATTGAGAATTGTTTGATCATTTTTCTCTGAATAAGACGTAATTTTTTTTTTTTTTTTTTTTTGTGTTTTTAGTCTATTTTACCCTCACATCATGGTTATCGACAATTTAACAAGAATCGTCAAAAATATAATTATTAAGTTATTGAGGATACCACCATTATTTTCTTGTCAAAAAAACTTTCCAAATTGACGAGCCATTTTCGTGGCCTAGTAGTTTTCCACACCCTGAAATATTCTTTTTAGTCAATTTCTCAATCCTCATTTTCATATATAAGGTTGGATGTGAAACATAAAGTTGAAAACAATAGCTAAGCATATGCCTGCCCCTTGATTATATATTTTTTTTCTTTTGCAATTTTTTTTTTTTTTTAACTAGCCTAGCTCTTTATCTGGACTTGACAATCCATGTGTTTTTATCGTATTCATGTATTTTCATATCGTGTTTAAAATATTATATATTTATATAAATTTTGATACATTAATCATTCGTATTATGTAGATTTTGACATATTCGTGTTATTTTTTTGTGCCGTATCGTGTTTTAATTATTTTTTTCATGTTGTGTTTATGTCATGTTATCCTACGGTGTCCAAATTTGCTAGGTAACTTTATCTTAAGAGGAGTCTAGTCTAACTATTTTATAGGTTAAAATGATAAAAAAAATCTTTAAATTTTACCACTATCTAATTAAGTCTTATACTTTTATTGTATCTAAATAAATTTTTAATTTATACCTAAATAAACTTTTAATATATATAAATCAATCTTTCATTTGAATTAATGATTTATTCGGGATAAAAGATAAAAACTTATTTAAATATAATAAAATTATAAAAGTTTATTTTAAAAAAATAAAATAGTTCAAGACATTTTTAATATTTTAATCATTTTTATATGTATATATAACTTTATATATCCATATATAATTTTTACTTAATCTTATTTCTTTGCATATTGTTTCATAACACTATTTTTGCATGCTTTTCCATGCAGATAAGATAGGTCTCCTTTAAAAGAAAAAAAAAAAATTTGTCTAATGTAGTTCCATCATGCTAATAGCATTTGTGTCTGTCTAAATTTGATCTGATTCGAAATATGGGTAAGTATTTTTGATAGGCCCGGCTCATATTATCATAATAATACCCAAGCCCGGCCCGCCCAAATTTGATTTTCTTTTTTTTAGTTTTATGGTTCAATATACTTTGCATACTAGTGTTCTGGGGTTTGCTCCCATCCCATCCCAAAAAGAATAAAAGAAAATTGCATTTCTCCCTGTCTGTCTTCAAGCAGTAATCATGTAAATTATTATACATGCACTTAATAAAAGAAATTGACGTATCAGAATTTGCTTTCTTCTTTAAATAAATAAATATATATACATATTAGAGGCTATGGTGAAGAGTTTAGAGGGTTCAAAATTAAAATCTAAAACAATAAGGATATCAAAAATACATATTACAGGAATACAAATACATATTACAAGAATACAAGCACTGTTGTGTTTTTTCCGAAATATGGGTTAAAGCCTAAAAGTAATAAAGTAATTGTATAAATTTATAAATTAAATTATTTATCATCATTATTATATAATAGTATTCGGGCCGGGCCGATAATTGTATAAATTTATAAATTAAACTATTTATCATTATTATTATATAATAGTATTCGGGCCGGGCCGGGCTCGAGCCTAAAATTTTCTATCCAAGGCTCGGCTCGTTTAGAAAATGAACCTAAAATTTTGTTAAAGTCCATTTTTTTGGTCTAATATTTTTGTCCAAATCCTCCTAAATATTGGACAGGCTTCAGATTTGGAGATAACCCGGCCCATGAGTAGGTCTATAATCCATCATCTAGTTTTAACAATATAAAAAGTGTAATTAAATTCTACCCATTTTTTTTTTTTTGAAGGTTCCCTCTAGATACCTCTTGAAAACATGCAATTTCTTCCTTCAAAATGTTATATAAATGGAAACTAGAGAAACCCTTAAGATATATTTAATTAGAATTCTTTTTTAATATATTGGTGACGAATATTTTTAATTTCATAATTGAATTAAAAAAAGTCACATGTCTCAGTTTTTTAATTATTTTTTTATTATATTTTAAAGGGTATATATGTATCACCCTATTAATCTTATTAATGGGTCTATAATTCCATTATCAGTAGATATGATAATTTTTTATTTAAAAATAAAAAAAATTAATTTTAAAAAAAAAGATAATCAACAATCTTTGAACTCTACTTATAAAATTAAAAAACTACACTATCAATATAACAAAAACAAAATCACGAAAATGATACCAAAACAAACAAAATAAAATAAACAAAAGTTGTAATGAAATAATATCATCAAAAGTTGTAATGAAATAATATCATCAAAGAATCTTTTATGTGACTCCAAATCAAGAGTTGACTTGGTTGTCCATTAGATATTTTGAACTTGATAGATAATAAATGTTAATTTTGGATAATTTATTATGTAAAAGAATATGAACCCTTCAATTAAAAGTGAAAACTTCAAATTTTTACAAGAAAATTATATTTTTTTAAAGGCCATGGAAAAAGGAGAAGAAGAAAAAATTAGCAAAGGGAAAATTTACAAATTGGACATTTTCATTGGGAGCGTGAAAGAAATGGATTCGATATTGAAATGACAAAAATTGATAGTTTAATAAATTAATGAGAACCACTGATTTTAAAGTATTCCTTTAAAAAATTCATTTAATTTTGAGGCATGCTTTATGTGTCAACTTCAATAGCTATAATCCTCTGCGGTAACATTCTTCAACTTTAATTGTCAAGTACCTATGATTTAGTGCCACGTTTAATAAAGAAGAAAATATCAGAATTTTTTATACTATGATCTTCCAACTTCGATTAATATTCAAACAAAAAAAATCAATCACTTCAAATTATTGAAAAATAAGGGTAAATTTAACCAAATTTGAATGAAAAAACAAGTTAATTATGTATATTGTCAATTCAACCCTTTCAAAACAAGAAACTTAGAATCCAAATATCTCTATTTGTTTCATATTTAAATTGAAAATTTTATTCATTTAAATTCATTATGTATAAATATAATTACACTTTTAATCCAAATTGAATATCTTATTTACTATTTTTTTTTATTATACTTTAAAAACAATAATTTCAGTTTTGATTATTTGCTTTTTGTATTGCGAGCTGCTCTCATACAATAATAAAATTTTATAAAAATTTCAATAATTTAATTGCAATCGCGGATGTGTTTATTGCCATTGCAAACATAACTAATACTATAGATTTTTTTTTTACAATTTATTGTAAAATATAATAATTATAATTATAAATTCTTTTAATGATTTTCAAAGTAGTTTATAGCATTCCATGATTCGTAAAAATAAAATTCATGATCATAAATTACATATATATATATATATATATATAGGTTCGATTTATAAATTGTGAATAGTTTTTTTTTAGTAATAATTTTTCTTTCAATAATCTAATGAATTGATGAGTATACTGATAGATAGATAAATGTAGAAAGCTGAGTATTATTAGCTCAGCTGACAAGGGCTTGACATGGCAAAGTGGAAGTAAGCTGTAAGAAGAAAATCTAAGACAAAACACAGAAAGATCAGGTGTACAATGAAAGAGACTGACAAAGGGCAGAGCATCCAATGACAAAAAGGCATTAGAAAATAGTTGTTTGGTGGTTTTCTTTGGATAGTCCTTCATTTCACCAATCCAAAACTCCCATCTTTTCTTTCTTTTTCTCTTTCTTACAGACACATATATTAAAATTGTGATGTCATGTTTTTTTTTATATATACATCTTTACTTGCTTTATATCATAGATTTTTCACGAACTTGGAGTTGGTGAAAGTTTGTTGTTCTTCATCCTCGAAACCGATAATACTAACAAAATCTTCCATCTTCCTTTTTTTTCTATTCATTAATATTCATTATCATCTGTAAAAGTAAGCTCTCACTGTTTTTGCTACCCTTCATTGTTCTATATTTGTTTTTCAATGTGGGTTTGTCATGTTAGCTTAATATTTTATCCAATTATGAAATTTTGATGCGAAAATTTCCTGCTTTTCTTGTATGTTTGTATGTTTATTTTACTGGGTTTTCTTTTCTTTTTTGAAAAATCATTTGTTTTGGTTGGTATTTTTGTATATGGTGTAGCTGGAGTGGAGGAAAGGGAAAGTGAATCCATTTGTAAGTAGCATAAGGGCCAGGTTAAGGCCTAAAGCTATGCCAATGAATATAGTTCGTGATGCTGATGGATTGCCCAGAATTATACTCACTGAGCCAACTGGTTCATCTGCTGAGGTTTGTTTTTGCTTTTGCTTTTGCTTTTCTTCTTCTTTTCCTGTATTTTTAGCCTTTTTTTTTATATATATTATTCTATGTGGGTTGGTTTATAGTTATTGTCAGTAATAGTAAAATCATCATAACAATTATTTCAACTAGAACTGTATAGAAATTTGTAGTGAAAATGGCCAAATAGGTAGGGGCTGTTAGAGATAGAGTAGTTGGGATATCAGAGGCAAGGTTGATGGTTCAGTACATTTCGTACAGTTATCAGATATCTATCATTTTACTTTGAGAATTTTAATGATTATGTCTTGTTTTCGAGTTACTAATATTATTATAAATCTTTGAAATGATGACAAAAGTTAGATTAGATTGTTTGCTGATAACATTTCGAAAGATGTATACTCTTTTATCATATTTTAAAGATATTTCTCCATGTCCTTTTTCTACTGGTTATTTCTATCAGATTAGTACATAAAGGGTGCCTCAAATTGACATAAAAAGAGTTTCAGGTGCTACTGTATGGTGGGCAAGTTGTTTCATGGAAGAATGAACGAAGGGAAGAACTGCTTTTTATGAGCAGTAAGGTAAAGCAATTCTTCTTTATTCTATGATTTTTTCGGACTTCAATGCCAATATAGTATTCCTTTACATATATATGTATTTATTTGTGTTTGTAGACAAGTTGGAAGCCACCTAAGGCCATCAGGGGAGGTATACCGGTCTGCTTTCCTCAGGTTAGTCCTATCTTATGTTGCTCCGATTTTTCATTTTTCTTGAAGTATCCGTGTCCGACATCCTAGTCCGACGCATATCCGAACATAGGTACGAAAATATTACCCTCCAAGGACTCTCTAAATACATGAAAAAACTAAAAAATTGAACATACCCTTGTTGGACAATACCCATATCCGACACTTACACCCAAATCCGAGTAACATAGGACATATCTCCTATGGAGTTTGGAAGAACCTTAAGCTAGAGATTTTTTCGAGGTCATGTCATGTGTTCTAAATGTGATTGCTGCCTATTGCAGTTTGGAAATCTTGGTTCACTGGAGCAACATGGATTTGCCAGGAATAGAATGTGGTCACTGGACAGTGACCCTTCACCTTTGCCTCCAGCTAACAACCAGTCATCAGTGGATCTAGTATTGAAGTCTACAGAAGAGGATCTAAAGATCTGGCCGCGTAGGTACGTATTCTCCATGTTACACGGACTCTTCATTTTTCTTAAAGTACCCGTGTCCGACACATATTCGGACATGGATATGGGGTTATAATCCGCAAAATATATGGAAATTTTAAAAAAAAATTGAGTATACTCATGTTGGACACATACCCGTATCTGACACTCATTCCTGAGTCCGGCTAACATAGCGTATGCTTGTGAATCCTGTGTTCTTTTTACTTTTTGAGACTAAACATGGAACTGTGGAAGATCAACTTTCTTGTATGCAGTGCACTGATGAATCTCTGCCCTGCAATTTTTGCAGCTTCGAATTGCGTCTTCGTGTAACTCTAAGTGCTTGCAAGCTTACTTTGATCCCTCGTGTGAGGAATGCAGATAACAAGTCCTTCTCTTTCATGTTTGCGCTCTGCAACTACTTATCTGTATCAGACATCAGGTGCGGCCATGAACTCAGAAGCTATTTCTTTTTCTTGCAATAATGGCTGCAAGCTTTTTACTGTTAAAATGGCCTAATCAATTTAAATATGAACATGAACTGTTCTGATGACATATCTGGGCAGTTTTCACTTGATATTACTCATTGATAATTGATTGAGGAAGAAGCTCCTTATTCTTTGCTTATAGGGGTTGAAAAACTCTGTTAAATTTGCAGTGAAGTGCGTGTGGAAGGCTTGGAGACGCTTGATTACTTTGACAATTTGATTAACAGAAAAAGGTTCACAGAACAAGCAGATGCAATTACTTTTGACGGCGAGGTATCATATTCATGTGTATGGAACCTATGTTATTTGGACTCGGATGTGAGTGTCGGATACGAATACGTGTCCGATACGGGTATATTCAATTTTTTCTAAGATTTTCATGTATTTGAAAGATCCTTGGAGGATCATATCCTCGTACCCATGTCCGGATATGCGTCGGACACGGGTACTTCAAGAACAATGAAGAATCGAAGCAACGTAGATTGGAACATCTCCATCCCCTCATTTATCTTTCTTGAATTTTTTTAAAAAATAAATAATAAAATTGCATGTTTAAGCCTTAAAGCCATATCTAAAAAACATATATTTGTTCTGGTTTAGTTTGAAAGAGTATATTTGAGCACCCCAACAAAGATCGCCATCATAGACCATGAGAAGAAGAGAACATTCGAAGTGTGGAAGGATGGGATGCCAGATGCAGGTTCTTTTCCTTTCCATGCCTTTCAAAAATTGCTTAAATTACAATTTCTTTTGTTGCCTTGATATATAAGATCCTTTCTAAATGGATTTGAAAATCATAACTTTGGTCTGCATGCAGTTGTATGGAATCCATGGGACAAAAAGGCAAAAGCTCTCCCAGATTTAGGAGATGAGGATTACCAATCCATGATTTGCGTAGACTCTGCAGCTATTGAAACTCCAATCATGTTGAAACCATTTGAAGAATGGAAGGGCCGGCAAGAGATCTCCACAGTGTCATCGAGTTATTGCAGTGGACAGTTGGATCCTCGTAAGGTTCTTTATGGCTTTCACTGACCTCAGATTTGAAGTAAAAATGGAGGTTTTTGCTCATAATTCAAATAGTTAGTCCTATTTGCTGTAAAATATACGTGCACTTACTTGTTTGTGTAGTATGAGTATCCTTTTGGTGCTTAGGATCCTAAAGAATGATTAATCCAGCTTAATGTAATAGTTGCCAATAGAGTGATGGTCACGTTGTCAGAGGAGGAATATAAATATAAATACATATATATATATATATATATATCTTTTTATGTTGCCTGTTTGTGAAAGGTAGAACATATTTCTCTTGGAGGAGCTGTTGTTGAAAGAAATGAGTTCCGAAATTCGATGATGCAATAGCAATTAACTAGAACTGAAACCTTGAATTACATTTTTAAGTGCAAGGATGAAGTTCTGCAGAAAGATCCTGTGGAATTGGAGCTTAAATGAAATGAATATATATATATATACATATATATATATATATATATATACATATATATATATATATTGATGGTTTTCTTGGTAGATAGAGGGATTCACAATGTCTCAGAGACATACAACAGAGAAGCTTGAAGGATCGAGCCAAATAAAATAAGATCTGCAGTCATATAATAAAGTCATTGGGAGTCAAATATGGTTTTTCGAGGCATGTTCCGACACTTAAATCAGCTAAAATATATCAGAGAAAAATATGAGACTGAATGCAGAAAAAATACTAAAGAGTTATATAGAGAAAAGGGTGATGGAAAGCGTGATCTCTTTTTTCTTTCTTTACCACATACTTTATATACCAGTTTCAGTGATCAAGTTAGTTATGGACAAGTGTTGCAGTTTCTTTCGACCAGTTGGTGATGTTTTGCTTATGGCGTGCTTAACTATATATATATATATATATATATATATATATATATATATATATATATATATTCTCTTTTATAATAGGCTATTGCTAACGAGTACTACCATAGTCGTTATAGCTTTGCGCTTGCCCATTTTAGTCACAAATTAGGCCGCTTAAAAATGTACAGCTTATTTTTTGCCTCCTTATTGTTACTCAAAAGTTAAAATAGTCTAGTCAGGTTCCTTCTGATATATTGAAAAAGTACTTAATTTTAATTTCAATAATTAGGTTCAATTCCTGATTGACTCAAGTATTAAAAAAAAAAAAAAACTAAACTAAAATAGTAAATTTCAAATATAGTATCAAAATTTGCTAGGTTACTTACTTACATACTGCTTTCTTTTGTACATTATCTTTGATGGGCCTTTAGCTGTGAAATTTGGGCTTCAAACTACTGACCAAAATATAACCAGGACCAACCCAACTTATTCTTCTTCGAAACAAAAACCCATGTCTCAAAAAATGGCCTAAAACAGCCCAATTCTTCTGCAAAAAAACCGGTTTGTTTGAGACTGGTTCACACTTCACAACGGCACAATTATTCTGTAAAATCCTTTACTATTAACTACAAGAAAAACAGAGCAAAGGGTTTTGGAAGCTGTCGAAACCAGACATCATGAAAGGACAAAGCAGAAAGAGGAAAAGGTGCAAGCAATAAAAGACCTCAAAAAAAAAAAAAATTGGAGGAATCTTTGCAACCAAAGCATAAGAAGAAAACCCATCAAACCCAAAACCATGCCAATCAGTCTGCTGCTTCTTCAAAGCCACCCAAGTCTTCTTCTTCGTCTTCCAAGACCCGGGTTAGAAAATTTATTTGGCTAAATAATATTAAAGTTTTGCGAACGAGTTATCAGTCTAACCATGGTCGTAAACATTCTTTCAACATTTTGGGTTGGTTGAAAAACTGGAAACTCTAGCAGCCAAGACAGGCAACATTGATTCTTTCAACACGTTGGGCTTGGGATATGGGCCTCATTTTCTAGCATTTTGTAGGCTACAGCAGGCTCAGAATCATGAGGCCGAGAAAGATTTTTCTTCGGTACTTATAACACTTTGGGCTGGGATAAGCCTAGTTTCCTACATCTTTTGGGCCACCCCTAGGCTCAGAATTAAGAGGCTAGAAGGAAACCGAAGAGCCCAAAGTCCATTCAATGCAAAAAAAAAAAAAGGAGACGCCGTTGCCGGGGATCGAACCCGGGTCACCCGCGTGACAGGCGGGAATACTTACCACTATACTACAACGACCTGTTGTTGAAGAACAGCCATCAGATTATTATTTCTTTGTCTCCGCCAACATTGTTTTCTCTTCTTCACATTTTTTTGGGTTTTTGTCAATAATCAATTTTATTTAAAAAAAAAATATGAAAACGTGATTATTTATTCTGTGATGTTGAGATATTGTTTTTCAAATATCAAAATAACAATGATATTATTATTATTTATGATTTAAAGGATTTATAACAAATCAAAATCACATTAATATTCAAATAAATGGAATAGAAACAAGAATATGGCAAGACATCAGATAAAGAAGGCAAAAAGTTGGTTGGGACAGGCTTCTTTAGTATACACATCACATACCATAAAATGGACATACTAAACAGGTTGTCTACAAGGAATAGGTTATAGTCTTGGGGAATTGAGGTTTATACAACTTGTGTTCTTTGTCACTCAGAACAGGAGACACGAGATCATTTGTTTTTTGAGTGCACCTTCTCAAAAATAATATGATCAGAGATTTTACACCTCTGTCAGCTACAAATAAGAGTTTATAGATAGAAAGCTGAGCTTAATTGGACAGTGAGGAAATTTAAGGGCAGGTCTTTGTTAACTACCACTTTGAAACTATATGCACTCATTTACCATATATGAAGAGAAAAAAAAATAGAATTCATGGTAATCCTCATAAATTCTCCTTGCAAGTTCAGGGTTTAATAAATTAGGAAGTAAGACTTAGATTAGCAAGATTAAAGAATCTAAATGTTGATTTTGTAAATAGCTATATTTGTACAGCTTGGGGTTTCTTTTCTTCCTAGTTTTTTTTTTTCTTCATTTTTTGTATTTGATTCTAGTTGATCGGTTAATACAGTTTTGATGTAGCAGTTTCATACTAATTCTTTGGATAAATAAAAATGCATGTTTATTTAAAAAAATATAATAGAAACAATTTGTGAATGCTTTAATTACTTGTAATCCATAGTGTTGAAATATGGCTTAAATTCACCATAGGTGGCTTAGCACCAATAATGGAGCTACCACTTGCACCACCAATAATGGAAGCTACCACTTGCAAATGGATGGTGGCTATGGTGGCTACCACTTGCAAAGTGTTCACACCAAGATAGGTGGTGGAAGGTGGCTATGGTGGCTGCCACTTGATGTATGTTCACACCTTGATATTATGGCTATAAATAGCCATATAGAGTAAGAGAGAAAATGAGAGAGTAGAGTAGAGTTGAGTAAGTTAGAGCTAAATTGTTGAAGCAAATACTCTGTGTTTATAGAGTAATTCGGTATTGTATTGAGTTGTGAGTTCAGTGCTTGTGTAGCACCTTGAATTCTGTATTTGTTTGTACTCCATCTCCATTAATACAAAGCTTCAAGCTCCTCCTCCCGTGGATGTAGGCACAGTTGCCGAACCACGTAAAATATCGGTGTTTTTTCAGTGTGTTTAAATCGGTTTTAGTAATATCAATTCGCTTCCGCACAACACATAGTAGTATTGTATTTAATTTAATTTAATTTAATTCAATTTAAAGATATATATATATATATAATACAAAGAGAAATGTTAATTAGTGTGTAGTGTCACTTTAAGGTGATATGAAATGTGATTAATGAATTACTTATTTTTTAATTCAATAAAAAATAAATGCAAAAAAATAAAATAAAAATAATCTTTAACCAATATCTATAAACACCAATAAATAAAGCTCATAATACAAAATTCAACAATTGACATAAGAATGTTGTTGCAATATTTACCAAAGTGTAATAATATTACCAATAACTTAATACTTTAAATACGATCGAATCATATAATGATACTCTGTAATAAATGAAGCATAAGATTCTTCCATTCCATTAACACTAACGTGTAGTGTATTAGAATCAAATTTTAAATGCTTTAATTACTTGTAATCCATAATAGTATTGTTGTATTTAATTCAATTTAACTCAACAATTGATGACATAAGAATGTTGTTGCAATATTTATCAAAACAGTAATAATATTAACATTTTAATGCTTTATTTGGATGTCCATGAAAGTCTCTTCCATTAGATCATAATTGTATTTAATGATTATATGAACTTTTCTTTTTTAATGGAAATGGCAAGTTGATTAATTTGAAGTCTCCAACCCACCAACGTTCCCATTTCCTAGCTTGGGAAGCAAGTAGGGAATTCAAAGTTAATTACCAAAAATGCCATGAGACTCGGTTTTCGAAGCTGCCGACCGAGTGCTAAACATTCTTCGGACAAGAAACTCAGCTTCGTGTCTGAACCAAATGGTTTGGGTACAGGTTTAGTCAACTGTGGGTTTACGTCTAATTTAGTATTACTTTTAATACAATTTTTAAAGTCAAAATTTACCAAAGTGTTGTTGCAATATTTACCAAAGTGTAATAATATTATCAATAACTTAACACTTCAAATGCGGTCCAATCATATAACGATATCATGTATTTAAATGAAGCATAAGATTCTTCCATTAACACTAACGTGTAGCGTATTAGAATTACTGTGGGACTTAGATCTAATTTAATATTACTTTTGATATAATTTTTAAAGTCAAAAATTATTTTTCATCGCAAATATAATATTAAATAAATAAAAAAAAATTTGAATTATATTATTGAAATCGTGGTTTGACAAGTCAAATCAAAAAACAAAAAAATATAATTTTTGGACTTAAAAATTGACTTTTAAATAAAATATCTTTATTATCTTTACATCTCAACATTTTTATTATTTTAAACCTATTTTTTTATCATAATTTTTAAGCATATTTTTTTTAACCTGAATTTTTTTTTACTCAAAACTTTTTCTAAACTAGCCCTTACAAAAAGAGAACCTCGTATTACAGATATGGCTGTCCGAAGCTGAGGTCCAGTTGCCGAACCTCTTATACCGGCACCAAAGCAACATTTTCCCGCTCAGTCTCTCTCTTTCTCTTCTTGAGTTCACTTGCTTAGCCTAGTGTAGAAAAGGCCGAGAAAGAGAAGAGAGAGAGCTTAAAAGCTTCGCTGACACTCTTCTATTCTTTCTTCTTCTTCTTCTTCTTCTTCCCCTGTCTTTCTTTTGTTAAAGTTCATGGCGAGGTAAGATTAAGAACTTAATGATAAACGAATGAATCAAGAACATCTGATTAATTAGTTTTGATTATGAGATCACAGCAATCTCTTTTTCTTCCATTCTTTTAACATTTGATGATTTTGGTTTCTGGGTTTTTTTTTTTGAGGGGGGGTGGGTAAGGCTGGAGTTAACTTCTTTTGGATTGGATTTTTTTTTTTGGGATAAATTTATGGACTTTAACTTGAAAATCCCAAGATTTCTTTTTTGAAATAAAGTTTCTCTTTGGAGAGTTATCTATTTGGGGGAACTGAATGATGATATTTTCTTTTGGATAAAGGTGACACTTTTTGGGGTTTCCATGTTGAATTTACGAGAAATAGTTATTTCAGATAAATTTTGGGGTTAGCTTGATTTTTTTGTTTGTTTTGGTTTTATACAGTTTCTGTTTTTTTTTTTTGTTGGTAGAGTTACCTATTTTGGGAAGTGAAGGAATGACATTTTGGGTAATGGGGTTTGTAAGTTACATCAAAACTTGCCATAAATGGGGTTTTTTTTTTTTTTTTTTCCTCATACACCATTTTTGGGGTTTTATTTTTTTCTTTCTTTCTCTTCTTTTCCCTGAGTTTGACTATGTGGAGACTTGGAGAGCCATTGAGTGCTATAGTTTCTTCATCCTTTGTGAGCTGCATTATGAGGGTTATATTATTTTATTCGATGATCAACCTTTCTGGGAGTTCAGTTAAAAAGGAACCTTTTTTTTTTCCAAGCTACATTTACCTAGACAGAGGATATTTAATGACTTAATAATGGAACTCTCATGATTTATTTGTTTCTTTAGACTTCTCCCAATGTATGCATTGTTTTTGGATTACTTTATTCTTAAAATTTTATTTTTTTGGAAGAGAGGGGGTGTTGGTGTTTATTTAATGCCATCTTTTTTGCTTGAAGTTTTTGGAAGATTTTGTAAATTTAATTCATAAACCATTGTTGTAGGAACTGGCTTATTGATAGTAGAGCAATTGCAAAGAAAGTAAAAAATGCTTCCTGGTCTTCTTCTTCCATTCAAATCACTGACTATGGGGCAAATCGTGAATGTCCTAACTGCCATCACCGTATTGATAATAGTGATGTAAGTTGAAACTTCAGTGTTTCATCAAATTTACCTTAGCAGCATTGATAATTCTCTTTGAAATTTAACATCATACGGTTGCTTGTTGTTTTCTTTCACATGTGACTGCCCTCAGTAATGTCTTCGGAGCTGTTTTTTTTTTGTTGTTGTAGGTTTCTCCTCAGTGGCCTGGCCTTCCAGCTGGAGTGAAGTTTGATCCATCTGATGCAGAGCTTTTAGAGCATTTAGCAGCTAAGTGCGGTGTTGGAGACTCAAAAGCACACCTGTTTATCGATGAGTTTATCGCGACCCTTGAGGAGGATCAGGGGATTTGCTACACTCATCCTGAAAATCTTCCAGGTAAGTGTGTTTCTGGATTCAATATTTTTGTTTTACATAGCTGTCATCTGTAGGATGAATTTCTATTTTACCAAATGAGATGATTATAGGAAGAGTAAGATCATTATGTTGAAAATAGAATTGCTGATATTACACATTCCTTGTTCTTCAAAGACAGTAGGGGACACTCCTTGATTACATTAAGTTCCTGAGATGCTGCTATTCATGGTTAATCTTGGGTAATTCAGAGTTTACAATAATGGAAAATTGATATTGCAGCTTGATTTGTGTTAGAAGATAAGAAACATTGATACCATGTTACAAGAAAAGGGGTTTTGTATTCTTAATTGTGTGTGTATAAATTAGATCACAAGAACATAATGGAATACGTGGTTCGGCAATAGTGGCCTACATTCACGGGAAAAGACCTGAAGGCTACGTTGTTAATATTATGATTGTTTCTTTAGTTTGTACCAGAGTACCCTATTTATATAGAAGGTTCTCTTCAATTTAGGAAAGAACGAAGTAAGAATATCGTATTAATCTCTAATATATCATATCGTAATTCTTAATACATCTAATTAGGTTTATTAGTTTAACAATTTGGTTTCAACCAGATGATGGATAGTGGATGTGACCTTATGATAGTGCACAAATTTGATTCTGATCACTTCATCTCATTTTTGTGTAGGTGCAAAGAAGGATGGAAGTAGTATCCACTTCTTTCATCGAACGATTAATGCTTATGCTACTGGTCAGCGAAAGCGCCGCAAAATCCAGAATCAACATAATACAAACGAGGAGCATGTTCGCTGGCATAAGACAGGAAAGACCAAACCTGTCGTAGAAAATGGAGTTCAGAAGGGTTGGAAGAAGTTCATGGTTCTCTATAAAAGTTCGAAGAGAGGGTGCAAACCCGAAAAGTCAAATTGGGTGATGCATCAGTACCATCTAGGGGCTGAAGAAGAAGAGCATGATGGGGAATATGTGGTTTCTAAAGTTTCCTATCAACAGCAGAAACAAACTGATAAGAATGATGATGACCGCCCAATGATTGAAGAACCGGATAACTTGACGATTCGTACTAGTCCAAGGACCCCTAAAACAATTACTCCTAATCCACCTCGGCCATGGAAATCAATGATATATGATGACGTTGACGAAGACATGCATCAGGTATCGTATGTAGTATCTTTTGTTTATATATTGTCTTATGAATTATTTCATTTGTCTTCACAGAACTATTGATGATATTCAGCTTTTGAAGATATGCATCAGCTTTTGATGAAATTAATTTAATTTGCTAATTATAAATTGTTTTCAAGAAATTCTGTCACTTTAAACACCGAGTTTCTAGGATTCTTTGCTGCATTTGATCCTCACCAAAGTTCGCTTCCATGGATTAGGAAGCAAAATTTGCTGTAGAAGGATCTCATCTACCTATGCACGCTGTTCAATCTGAGAATAATTTGGACTATCCAGCATGGTTGGCTGGGGAATCTCAGGCTGCTGAAAATTTTGACTTGAATTGTTTGGATAATTTTTTGCTATGCAATGAGCTTTTGGATTCATCTTCCCTGCTAAAGAATTCAGTAAAGAATCAAGTCTCCTATACTGGCTGTGCTCACGGCACAATCGAGATGACCGGAAATAATGATGCGCCTTGTGGAATTTCAGAACTCGAGAACTTAGAGTTCGATACTCCACCTGATGTACCACTAGCTGTAAGCTTTAGCTCTCACCTTCCTCCATCAATTTGTTTTGCCTCTTGAAATGTCATCATATGATTATCATAAAATCTCAAATTTTCTCATCCATTTGCTGCAGGATCTACAATTTGGCTCTCAAGAAAGCATCCTTTCGTGGTTAGACCGGTTATGAAGAACTAATACGATGCAGAAGTTTCGTTCTCCAACGACAAATTCCAAGTTTTGAGCTCTTCTATTGTCTCACTGAAGTTGTTTCCATGTCAAGCACTTCTTAGGGCTAGAGAGTTTGTTCTTTCTCTGTTTGTTCTTAAATCAAGGCTGTTTGAGGCTTGTTCATTCCATTGCTGCCAGACTGCTCCTACAATCAGTTCTGACACGGAAGCTTGTGTCTTAGGTTAACCGTTAACGTACCATCCATGAAGCGAAAAGTGCCCGGCCGGTTGCTGAATAAGAGCTGCAGGTTCAGACAAACTTGAAGGTCATGTTATCAAGAAAGAAGTATCTGTTGCTTTCATGGATCCAACATACAGTCTTTTGCAATAACATTCAGCCTATATCTATGGCTCTGGTACATGTAAGAAACACAAATATTTGGTGTTGCATTGCAACTAAAATTTGTAACTATGACATTATTACTATCTCATCTACAGTTAGCATTTACCATTGATGTTATATAAGATATGAACTCCTATATCTGTGTGAAATGTTTAAGTTCCATTCTTGTCTTGTTTGAATGCACAATCTTTTCTGTTTTTTAAGCTCAGCTTTTTCAAGTTTTCCTTTTAGATGAAGAACAAATTCATCATTTTACTTAATTTTTTTTTCCAATGAAGAAAAATTATCCACCTTAGAGCACAAATGTACCCAAAAAAAAAATTAGTACTAGTAATAATTACCAAGACATTGACATGTGTATGGGAGTTGATCACTAGTCAGTATACTGAAACAAGGTCGTTTTAGGGTATTATCGAGATTATATCCAACTGTTGAGTTATATCAGTAAATTAATCGTTGTCCCTCTCATTCAGCAGAAACAGAGGAAAAAGAAAAGAATTAACCCAAGCCCCCAAAACCCTTCATCAAAACCATTCCATTTCGGCAAAACTAAGCATTGTGTGATTAAAGCCTTCCTGTTTCTTGGAAAGAAAACATATAAAATGCAGCACTTCATAGAAAGAAACTGGCTGTCAAATACTCTGAGTTGAAATGAAATGTTCAATGGAGTAAACATCTCCAGTTCTCCTCTAGTTGATTATTAGAATTCATTACATGTTTCTTCCCGATGTTTTAAAGTGCTGTTATCTTATTGAATTGATAAGGATAATTTTTTGTTTCTGTCAAGTTTCATGTTAAAAATCAACTTAAAACATCTTGAGACAAACTTCTGTAGCCACATATTTTTCATTTTTCTTGATTCTAGAATGGTCAAGAACATTTAATGGGGGGATTGGGATCCCATTCCCACCTCCAACAGAAGTGCATAACCATGCATTAATACACCTCATGCCAAAGTGCAAATCTATGCTTTTTTCCCATAATCTGAATTGCCTGGCCCTGAGAAATTATGTTACTTGCGAGTATGAGTATATATGTTTGACATTAATATATATATTCAATTTTTTAAAAGTTTTTTCATTTGAAAGGTTTTTGGAGGGTCATATCTCCATACTCATGTCCAGATATGCATCGAACATAATTGTCGAACACAAATACTTAATAAAAAAAAAAAAAATCTGATTCCAAACATTTGGCTTGATGATAAATTGTATCCTTTCTTCAGAAATTTGATTAATCTTCTCTTAAATATTGAAAAAAGAAACGCCAAAAAATATCATGAGACCTTTGATTGGTTGGCTTATAGTTGCAGTTAATAAGAAACCACTTGTCCACTAATGCATGCATCAATCATAATCAACAAATCCTACAGTAATCCTATCATTATCACCATTAAAAGAGGGGTCTTCCCCCTTGCAATAGAAAAGATCTTCTAAGCAAATTTTATCCTTTTTTTCATGAAAGTAACATAAAAAAGGATTGATCAAATTCTATTGAATCTGACTCATAATGATCATTTATCAAAGAATGATTCTAATTATCAAATGATTGAACAACCGGGACCAATTTACTTACGATACTTAGTTCACATTCATAAAAAGTATCTAATGAATTATGAGTTCAATACATCATCTTTAGCAGAAAGACAGATATTCCTTGCTCATTATCAGACAATCACTTATTCATAAACTTCGTGTGGAGCTAATAGTTTTCATTTCTCGTATCATGGAAAACCTTTTTCTCTCCGTTTAGCCCTATCTCCCTCTAGGGGTATTTTAGTGATAGGTTCTATAGGAACCGGACGATCCGAAGGAGTACTCAACTCGTAACAGATAGAGGAGGATTTATTCAATCACATAGTTTAGGCTCCTAGGATATGGCGCCCTTGGGGCTTTCTATTTGATTGTACCGAAAGGCCCAATGAATTGGGATTTTCCTATTGGGCAGAGTCATTTCAGGGCAAGCGGATCATTTATGATGAAAAAGATGAGCTTCAAGAGAATGATTCGGAGTTCTTGCAAAGTGGAACTATACAGTACCAGGCACGAGATAGATCTTTCAAAGAATAAGACTTTTTTCGAATAAGCCAATTCATTTGTGACCCTGCGGATCCACTCTTTTTCAAGCAATTTTATTTTCTCAAGTAACCACCAATGAACACATCCTCTTGAAAATGAAAATGACCAACTTGTTTCTATCATCCATTTTTAAAGTAGAAATGGTGTATTTGTTACATAAAATACGTTGTCGGACACAGATACATACAATTTTGACATTTTGACATTAATTTTTAGAAAAATGTGTCATATCCGTACAGATATGAAGCAACATCAATCAATAAATTCTCATCATTCTTGGCTCTAAAAACATTCTCAACCAAAATTATTGGAAGGTGCCGTGACCTCAGTCCCAAATTTTAAAGTTTAAGATTAATAGTAAAATCTTCACAGATTTCATCCATAGAAAAAAGAAAAACAGAATATACATAAACTTTTCAATTACTAAATAGCCTTTGCTAAGGAATTAAAATTTCAAATGGAAGAAGAGTTGATCTATTCTAAGAAAGAGAGTTTTCACTGTGCTAACATTAAACCTGTTGAAAAATTCCAAAAAAAAAAAAAAAAAAAACTACAGCAATAGATACAAATGGACTAGGAATTGGACAATTCAGCATTATGATCAATGGAAGAACCAACAGCAGTGCAGTCAAATGATACAAATTAACTGGGTTCTTGTCAGTACTACTTTGTAAGAGGAATATATATGAAGAAATAGTCCAAGAAACACAAAATTCCCATCAAGGAAAAATCTGGGAAATTGTCATTCTACTCATTTATGCAATCTGGGGAATATGCCATACCATCAGGAGGTGGTATGCAAGCTTTGCAAACCTATAAATATACTTCTCTTACAACAAGTTCTCGGATTAGGAAATTGGATATGCCTCCATAATGGAAGAAACCAACTTCAAAAAGAGGGCCATAAATTTCCCCTCATAGTCATAGATCCCATCAAGTTCTACCCAGCTTGAGTATAATGCCTAGATTTTGTTGGATAAATGGTATACTTCTATCAATGCTACACCATAGCCATCAAATGGCCAATGCAGCTCTTTCTGATACAGAAAAAACTTGTAATTGAAGACTTTACAGCACACCATTTTCTAAACTCAGCCACTTTCTCTTTTGCAATTACCAGGCAAAAGATATTTGTATTTCTCCGCGTTATTCAACAAATACGCAGGAAGATAGACTGCTGAATAAGAGTGAGGGATAGGTCCCATTTTCCCAATGATCTCCTTGAATGTGTATTCCTCAGGAAGCATGTCAAATAGGTTAGCCCCTCTGCATATTACATCCTGAATCCTCTTTGGGTTCAAGTAGTGGGAGAATCTCACTCGATCAGTGTGGCTGTAAGCTTTCATCTTGAATATAAACTCACTAATATACCGAAAGCAAAAGCTACAATGCCACCCTGCATCTGACAAGATGACATCGGCTTGACGATAATGAGCATATCTGGTCTTGCCTGTCTTGTACCTGTGGACCGAGGCTCTCCAGCTTTTGTTGTCTACGAGATACTCGAAAGAGTACAAATAGTTTCTCAACTGAAGATGAAGTACAGGTGGTGTATCATCACACCATCTCAATAGATTAATCGTATGTGCACTCGGGATCTCATCTACATCGGACATTATCAATAAATCATCATCTTCTATACCCGCTATTCTGAGAAGCTGGTCCAATGTAACTCTCTGATATGCCTCCTCAACAAAAGGGTTTTCACCCTTCCTGAATCTCCCACCAATCATCCCATACGTCAAGCGAGGCTCAATAAATTTAAATTGCTGTCTGTTGCTAGCAAACAGCAATGGTTTTGGTAAGCCAGTAAACGTCGAGTTGGACTCAAGAAGCACAAATTGTGTAATGTACGGATACAACTCATTCCAACGAAGTGTGAGAATGTCTATCTCATTGCTGAACAACACTGCATCAAAGATTCGTCTAGGGGACTCACGAATTTTCCACCCGTGAAGATTGCAGAGAGTCTCCATTGTGACATTCTCATGATAATAGTGAGGGATTTCATCAAAAGGCTTAGGAGGTGATTCCCATAGTGGTCTTAGGAAATAGGTGATTTTCTGGCCATGCAAATACAGGCCAAAGATGGATATCGGGATAACCACAAAGACGAAAATGTAAGTCCTGATATCGAACCCCCGCAACATGCACCGCAATCTAGACATGGTCAATGCTGCACGGGACGCCTGCTGCAGATTAGAAAATAAAAACCCTCTAAGATAATCAGGTTAAGCACAAAAAAAAGAAAAGAAAAAGGAAATGCAATCTTCATTTATGATGATAAAAAAATAAGAATTACATCATATTCCCACGGAACGCCAATTATGCCTGCTTTACAACATTATCTATATAGCAAAACTCAATTCAAATGTTCAAAGTTTTGAATGAAACTCCAGGTTGAGATATTAAAGCATAAACCTCCCCTTAATTTTCCACTCTCATGTTCAAATGTCTAAAAGCAGTAATTTTCCTATTCCTTGCAAATACATTACCAATCAATCACTTCAAGGAAACAAAAATGAAGTACCAAAAAAACACTCAAAAGGGGGGAAAAGGAACAATAAAAATCAAAGAAAATTAAAAAGCAATTTTCTCAACAGTTCACATAAAAGCCTAAAACTTCAATATTTTGTATTAGAGCATATAACTTCCCCAAAAGAGATGTTCCCACTTTTCCATTAATCTCAAACAACCATCAACTATCCAGAATCAAAGCCAAACAGGAAACCTTTTCCCAAGAAAATATAAATATAAAAGAGCAAAGAAATGAACTTCAAGTAAAAAAAAAAAAACTATACCCTCAATCTTAAACAATCTCAAGGAAAAATACCCATTAATCCAACCCCCCAAATGAACTAAAATTTTGAAACAAAAACAAAAAACTAGAGAAGTGAAAGCAGCAAAATTACCTGTCCACAAACGTCTTCACAAATATCATCAGTCTTTTTGGAATTAGAGTACCCATTAGACATGATTAAACGACCCAACAAAGATTACCACTTTCTAATCACTAAACTGTATTAAAAAAAATGCTGATTTTAAAGGCTTCAACTTTTCCAGAATGAGATCAAAGTCCTCGATCAAGAAAAAAAAAAACCCAATGAAAAAGGCCAAAATTTTGAAGTTGAGAAAATCTAGAAAACAAAAACCCAGTAAAGTTTCAACAATGATCTTCAAAAAAGTAAAACAATTTCTCTCCTTTTTTCTCTTCTTCTTCTTCTGTAACGTCAATTATAGCCGTTTGGTGGTTTTTCGCTCTTTCACCGGATTCCTCTATTCCAAAAATAGAGAGGAATTTATAACCCCACAAAAGCTCCACAACCAAAAAAAAACCCCAATAAATCAAAAATATTAGTAACTTCCAATATTTTAAGTTTCTCTCCTCTACTTTTGCTTATATATCTAAACCTTCTTATTAGCCGTTTGATTAAGAAAAACAAAAAATATACCAAAAAATATTAACAAAAAAAAAAATCATGAGTAAGATTTGAATCTAAAACAAGTTATTTTGATATAAAAAATATATATATATATATATATATATCAATTGAATCAATTTTTCTGATATTTCTAGTAACATTTAATAAAATTATTAATTTTAAAAAAAATAAAATAGTGTTACTTAAAAAAATACTATAGGGATCTCAGTGTATTTTAAGCTTATTGTTATTCTGAGGTGTTTGTAGAGGATTATTATTTCGTGAAAGACAAGTGCTGATTTGTCAACATAGGCAGTTGCTATTTGCTAACATGTTACAGTACGCGTTAAACGCGGGTTAAAATGAAAATCTTTGTTATCCGAGGTTTGTTTTACGCAAATGTCCTTGAAGGGGTGTTCGTTTGTTGAGAAAAAGATAAGGGTACTTTTGTTATTTCGTTCATTTTTAACCTGGTCAATGCATGCGGTAATTTCTTTTGGGTTTAACTTATGTAATTATGGAACAATCAATTTTGTTTATAGTGAAAATTTTAATTTATTATCAGTAAAATTTTTTAATTTTATAAATATATTTAATAATATGGTACATATCTTTAAATTTAAAGTACATTAAAAAATTTTAAAAATTTAAAATAAATAAGACATGTGATAAATTTTTAACTTTAATTATAGAGTTAAATTTCTTTTAATAATTAATATATCAATTTTTTTTTTTATAAGGTAAGATTAAACGTGTACTGATTTTCTTGATTGCTTTTATTTGGAAGGAGATTAAAGAATAAATAAGGATTAAAAAAGGCAAAAAGGTTTTTGGTAAGCCAAACATGCCATTTTTCTTGATATTGGTTTGAAATTGGTAAGAATAATGTAATTTTTTTTTTTGGATGAAATCAAGGCAACGAAAAGGGCTAAGATTTTATATATGTTTTTTTTTTTTTTTTTTTTTTTTTTTGTGTGAGAACAACATTACTTTAACTAAGCTAATTTTAATTTTGAAATTTAGAAAATAAAAAAAATTAAGAGAGAAAAAAAAGAAAATTTCCTATAAAAATAAAGAATATAAAAGATGAAGAAGTTTTTACTTTTTTTTTTTTTGGTACATAAGGTTTTTACGTTTATAGTCAAAGAAAAATATTTTTACTTTATTCTCATTTTTATATCCATTTACTTGTATTATTAAATATTGTTTTCATTTTTGATTGGAACTATTGATATTTTTAGTAGATGCCATAGTTACTTATCTTTCATAAAGAAAGTTTTCAACTTGTCGCCAAAGGTAAACATTTTGGGATTAGACTTTAGAATTTAGATCTTAAGGTTTCATTTTCAAACTCTTCGATTAGAATTTTAGAATGGACAAGATGGCATATATTATTTAGAATTTTGAGATGAATAAGACGAGATATATAAAACGAGAGAGAGAGAGAGAGCTATCTCAAGGATCGGGTTATTTGTTTGGTCCGATAAGTTCGGTCAATATTAGACCGATCATAAATAGGGGTTTTTTTTTTTTAATTCGGACTGGTCTGGCCGGACTCGAATTATTGTTCAACAATAATATTTTTTTTAAAAAAATTTAATTATAAAAACTAATATAAAATATTTTTTAATATTTTAATATTATTTTAAATAATAATATAAACTTTTGGGATCTGGGTAAGGAAAATAAAAAAAATTTCGGACTGCGGCCATGAACAGGTGCCTATCTTCTATTAAAGTTACCCATAAAGTTATTTTAAATAATTATATTAATAAAGTTAAAAGCTATTGTCGACGGGAGTTGATTGAGTTCGTAAGGATTGAATATTTTATTTGTAAAATTTAAGTTCAATTTTTATTGCCAACAATCCTTTTTAATGAATGATTTGAAAGTTATCGTTGAGGCATGCGATACACCTTGACCTGAAAGAGTAACCTCCTTTAACTCTCACTTAAATTTTTAAATATTAAAAAAAGTTAAAAAAAGTTAATAACAATTATTAATGATTGAGCTTAATAGACTTCAAATTAGCATTTTAAGTTATAAATGCTTTGGTGCTGGCAAGAGATTCCTCAACTTCATTTTTTACCAATTTGAAGTCATTCAATAATTAATGGCAACATTTTTTAGTAGTATTAAAGTTTTAAAAGAACCTATCCTTTTTAAGTTCTACTCTTATGATTTGTCCTAAATTGCATTATTTCTCAAATAGTCATTAGTACATTCAACTAGCTTATGATATCAATATTCTTTAATTAATTTCTTTAAATCAGTTAAGTTTATAGTACAACATTTATGAATTTAGATCTTTGTATTTTTTTCAATTCTCATTTCCTAGTCAAGGTGTATGGTTCAATTTATAATGTAATTGTTAAAGCTAGTTGGATACCAAATAAATGTATTTGAAAATATAGAGAAGCAATACAAATACAATAATTCTTAACATAAAAAAAATAAGTTTAATTACTTTTGGAAAGAGAAAGCATATATAAAAAATATTAAATATAGTTAGCTGATACTTATAAGCATTTGTTCGATATTTGATTTTATCAAAATTAAGAACAAACAATATATTACTTATGATTTTTTTCCGCTAAATATCATCTTAACAAGAGTTTATAGGCACTCGTTAACATTTTTTTTTAATATTATTATAAGTAAAAAATAGAAATATTCTTCTCTAATTCTCAAATACTTGCCATGTGTCTTTTAAACACACTCTTCCAAATCCCTATTGGTTTATATAAAGTGATGAAAGTACCTTTGAAAGCTAATAAGTTCACATTTGCTTGGAATCCTCACTTCTCTTTATTTGTTTAATTCAAATTATTTAATATTTACCAATGCCATAAATTAAACTATTGTCAATTGGAATATAATAAGTAATAACATCCCCCTCTCTCTCTTCTCTTTACTTTATGTAATTGTTTGGTTTTGGATATGGGAGAATCTTTGCCATTAATTGATGATTGTGCATCTACCTATAACTCAACCAATAACTATATATTAAGTATTAAAATTTAAAATTTCCTATCCCAAACTATATTTAAAAAGAAAAATGGGTTAGTAGGTTTTTTTTTTTCCAATAAATTCAACAGAAAAAAAAATTCAATGGCCAACATTCCAAAATTAAACAATTGCACTATTTATTTTGATTAAGATAGAAGTTCCAAAATACCACAATGTTTTATGGTGCAAGTTTTACTCTAATAATGAGAACATGAGTGCAAATTTCTCTTATCTTCCATTGAAAAGGAAACATAATGAATTATTTTTGTATTGAGGATTTGATTCAATGATAAATGTATATATTTTCGTTTAAGGAGCGAATCCGAATCTTTCCCCAATATTAAAAAAAAAAATTGTTTTTTTTCCCTCCTGTTTTTCTACTAATAAATCGTTAAAGATATTCAAAGAAAATATAGTTTGAAAAAGCCAAAAATGGGATGAGACACAAGACTAAATTGATTAAAAAAATAATCATAAATAAATATGGGCTCTTCCACACAAAGGAATGTGTCTAATAACAGTGACAATATAACATTAGAATATGCATAGTGGATTAGTGATGTTTCTAGGTAGTTTCCTAGAAAATTCAGTCAAGAAATAACAAAACATTTTTGATGTTTTTTTAGGGTTAAGACAAAAACAAAAAAAAAACTCATAAAAAAGCAAGCATATTCTTTCCATTGAGTAGAATTTACCAAATAATTAATGGCAAATCTTTTGTTTTTGGAAGGTTTGGCTGAAAGGGAAATGATGGTTTCCAATCCCAAATTCTCTCCCTTCCTCTTTCCTTCTTGGGAAACGTTAAAAATTTAATAATTATAATAAAATTATATATACAAAAAATAGATTAAAATTTTTTAATATGAAATAAAAATATGATACAAACACGACATATTTAAACACAATTAACACGATATATTTAATATATGTATTGTATTCGTAATTAAGATTTTAACATATTTAATAATTTATATTGTATTTACATTATACTATTGATACGAAGAAAAAAAAACACAAAATATGATACATACACGAATTATCATGTCTATGTAAATTAAAATTTTAATATATTTAATAATTTATATTGTATTTATATTATACTATTGATACGAAAAAAAAACATAAAATATGATACATACACGAATTATCATGTCTATGTAAAAGACTAAAAATCAAAGTGTCGATATTATCATCAAACTTGTCTGATATCATATACTTGAGCCGATTTATTTTATTGCATTATCGAGGAAAGTTAGGTGGAGTTACTATCTTTTTATAACATTGTTATAAACTCCATCATTGTTAAGTTTACAATAAGGGTTTATTAACTATTTATTGATGAGGTTTTAGCTACATAATTGGATGAGAATATATACATATATATTTGCCTTGGTTTTTGTTTTTGGTGAATTTGGCTACAACCCATTCGGCAATTAAGTTTGAATTTGGCTCCATCATTGTTAGAAACTTGAATTTTCAAACCTAATCATGATTCAAATATATTCAAAAATCAAAACCCTTCGTCTTAGATGTTGATTGAGTTGATAAGAATCGAATTCCTTGTTTGTAAAATTTAGATTCGATTCTCGTTATCAGTAATTTTTTTGTGATGAACGATCTGTAAATTCATCCTGAAATAGGATTGTCAAAATAAAATCTTTCGTCTTATAAAGACAATTGAAAATCTTACACTGTTAACAATATGATTGAAATTAAAATAAAATTTGAAAGATGCATCCAAATAACTCCAAGACATTTAAGATCTTAATTTCAATCTACCTTTATGATCATGTTTTTGGGCATTAATTCAAAGGGGATTATATGATTTTTCTCACTTTGAGTCATCAAATTGAAATTAGTTTGTTGATCAAATTTGTTCAATTTCCTACCAAAGTCCTGTTGAGATCTTCGTCATGGACTTTGCCAATTTTCTTTCTCTTTTTCATGCATTTTCTAGCAATCACCCACCGGATTTGGAAGAGTTCATTTTGTCGTCTTTGGCACCTCTTACTTTCTTAGGTTATCCCACTTTCATGGCTTATTTCAATTGGGACCCTTTTGTTGGACTTGCATGGAAGTTACCTAATTATCTAGCTTCCCCAAATCCAAGCATAAATGCCTACTTTACGGATTCGGCTCCTCTCCAATCCTCAAAATTCATGTCTTAGATTTTACGGTTTCGGCTCCTTTTTATTGTGTTTTTCAGATCTTAAATTTTTTAAATTATTTAATATTCAGATTTGTTCTTTTAATCCATTTCATATAGGAATATAATCTTAGTCCTTGATAGTTGATACTATCTGTTGACATATGATCACATTCATATCAACCGAAATTTAAAGATTAATCCTAATTATATATAATAAAAAAATCATGTATTTAAGTAATTTTAACTTTATAATATCCAATAAATTCAAGATTTCGGGATCGAGTCAAGAATATGAGAGGCATTCTTGATTTATATAAACAAAATATAATTCAAGATTTCAAAATCCTATTGAGCTATCTTTTTTCTGTTCATGTTTTAATTTACAAAGCTTGCATTTTTTTGACTTGCAAGAAGCAAAGATCTTTTGAGATGGTAACCAAATTATACTTTCTTTTTTTTTTTAACAAAGGAAATCGTAATTTATAAATAATGAAAGAGATTGCAGATATTGAAATTCGAACTCAAATAAAATTCATTGGATGTCATCTTTTAAAAATTGCTACATGAACCAACTGAATTAAGTTTTGAGTTCAATTTTTAAATTTAGAACTTCATTTGAATTGATCAAGATATATATCAAATATAACATTTTCTTATTTAGGAAAATTATCCAATACGTTGTTGTTGAAAATTTTAAACTCTACTAATGAGATTAAAGATTGTCACATATACTCCATTATTATATATATTTAAAATTTTTAAATTAAACTAGAATATAATAATTCATTATGCGAGTGTTTTGAAAAATAAAAATATATATTTTAAAAGGTAAGAGAAAGTTATGTTTAAAAAAAATGTGAAATTGTGTATTTTTTCTTTAAATGTGTATTTATTTAAAAAATTTGAATATGTACCCTTAATTTCACATATATTATTATTTATTTATTGTTTATTTTTTGACTGATTGATATTACTTAACTCGTGTAGATCATATAAAATAATAGAACATGTGTAATATATTCTAATACCGTTTGTAAAATTTGAATTTCACTTGCAATATATAAGATAATAGTCCTTATTATGCAAATCTTTCACCCTCAATTTGCAACTCGAATTAGCCATAAATTTAGTGCTTAATCATGTTTTGATTATTACCTTTAAGGGAAATACTTCACATTTTGACACTTTTAAATTGATTATAATTCAAATCAAAGACAGAAGATAATCGATCCTTGATTCGACTGTCTTTGATCTAAATTGCAAGTTTCTACTTTTAATTTCTATTCAATTATGTAAGATTGAACAAAAAAATGTTTGGAAATTGAATTGAATCAACTAAAGTTTCAAGGTCGAAAGCCCTTCAAAATTTATGATTGCGTATAGATGAAAACTTTTAAATGCAAGAAAATTGCATCAATTCAAAATAATAGCATTTGTAATTGTATTAGTTGAATAAGTATTTATTTTTAATTTTTTTTTCATATTACTAGTAACATTTATACTTTTTTACAAATGTAATGATACTTATATAAATATTCCATATTTTTTCGATATATTTTTTTATATTTTATCTCTAATTACATCATTATTTTTCTATTATAATTATGGTTTCAATTAATTGGTGCCTTTAGATACTGATTAAAGATTATTTTGTTACTATTTTATGATTTTTTTTTGCATTTAGTGAATTACATTTACTGAATTCAAAGAAATAACAATCCATTAATTGCACTTTTCTTTTCTTAAATATCATCTTAATCAATGTCACTAGTAGACCTGTTCATGGGTCGAGCCGCGGCCCGATTTTTTTTTTCTTTACTTTCCCAAATATTCCTACTCGATTATTATTTTAATGTGTGAACAGTGATCTGAGCCAGCCCGGATCACAAATATTCTTGCTCAGACGCAATCAAATACGGGCCGGCTCGGATGAGCTGCCCGATCCATGAGCAGGTCTAGTCACTAGACACTCATTAACACTTTCCTATTATTATTTTCTTTATCTCATCAAATTTCAATATTCAATTTTTTTTTTCAAAATATTTATTCAAACAATACGATTACAAATGTAATATTTAAATTGATGCATTTTTTAAATTTTAAAATTTTTCATCTAAACATACTTTTCACCAACATTAACTGAACTGGATTGGATTGATAAATTTTTATAGGATAAAATCCTCTTAAAGTTAAAATAAAATTTTAAACCAAAAACAACCTCAAATTTTCTTTGACTCTTCCATTAATAAAAAATTGGGTGAAAATAATAATATCTTATTTGTCATGTTTAGTGTGAGGTGAGTTTGAAGGGGACCCCTCTAGCTAAAAGAACTTTGATTTGGACTAGCATTAGGGTTTTTGAAAGTTACATTATCTTTAAAGTTGTTAAAATTTTAAAACAGTGATGTTTTGTTATGTTTTTTAGATTAGAAATATGGATTGAAACAAAATTATAATAATTAAAAATAATTCTCATTCACATATTAAATTATGTTATTTTCATGATGTTTTGATTTTTGACAAATTTTTTGATATAGATGTCTTGAGTCTATATTAATTGGCTGGTTTTAGGCTTGAATTTATGGGTTTTTTTTTTAATTGGCCCAAACTTATTATGGACCCAAAATGAAAGTTATGGATGAGTCCTTCATTCATTCATGCACATGAACACATTTTTGAGGGAAAGTGTGGTTAAAAGAGAATATAAAGATATTATTTCATTGACTTATAAACAAAGTTAATAGCATGATACATATTATTTTTAAATATAAAAAATATCATAGTTTGAGAATAAAATAATGGATTATAAGTTGAAATTGAAATTCTAAACATGTAAGACTAAACGAGTAGTTTGATATTTGAACATATCTATAAAAAAAATCTCAATATCCTTGTTTTGAGTTTTTTTTTTTTTTTTTTATATTTAATTATTCTTGTTCACACGTATTGGAATTGGACAATATAATTGAGTTGAATCTTTACCATTTTAAGTGAAAAATCCGTCTAATAAGTTAGGCAATAACTTAATTGGGTTCCAATTTTAGGATTTCCGAAGGCTTTGCCTACTATAATATAATTTAGAATAAACAATAGGAATATGTATAGACATATTATTAAAAGGGAATTAACAGAACAATATTATCTATAATTATTTTATTATAATTAATCAATTGTAATTTAAAATTATATGACATTCATTCAAATTTTATATGAAATTCACATTTATACGTAATAAATTTTTATATAATTTTGAATCATTATTGATAAATTATAAAATTATAGTAAAAAAGTAATATATATTTTTAGAAAAATTATCTCATCTATTATGAAATTTTGAGATTTCACAAATAAATTAAGAAGATGATTTTTAAAAATAATTAAAAAAATAAAATATATGATAGTTTATTAATTCGAAATTAATTTTTTTTATCTGATTACCATTATATTAAAGGCGAAGTTATATTTTTATTACGAAAAATTATAATATTTTAATTTTTTTTTTATTTTTTTGACGATGAAAAGAAAAACGATAGAGATGACTTGTAGTGGTTAAGATAAGAACAAACGCTGAGGTGTGTTTTACTCAATGACCAGAGAGGTTCAACTGCAACGTGTCACCACGTTGGATCCCAATCAACTATAAAAACAAAAACAAAAAAAACACGAAGTTTTGTTGTTGTGCAATGCATGCGGCAAAAATGGATCGGAAGAACTTAACTGACGAAGCTATTTCAGGGGTGATTGAACACAAAGCTTATGCTCGTGTTGGATTGCTTGGGAACCCAAGTGATGTTTACTTTGGAAAAACTATCTCATTTAGCCTTGGAAACTTCTGGGCTTCGGTTAAATTGGAGCCTTCTCATCATCTTTTCATCAAGCCTCATCCGATTCATGATCTTGTTCAGTTTAACTCCCTCGATCACCTTGTACTTTCTTTCTCTTGAAATCTTCTGATGTATTTTTCATTATTGGATGTTTATGTTTGTAGGATCTGATGTGAGTTGTTCTTTTTTCTTCTTTCTCTCTTATTTCTTCAGATTGAATCTGAATATTTTGGTTATATCAACATCTTCAGGGTAATTTAAAGGATACCCAGATTGAGATTTGTTGGTTTTTGATAGAATCTGGGTTGACAGGATTGTTTTGTTGAGTTTTGATTGGAGTTAATTTTGCACCTGATGCTAATTAGCTATGATGGATATTACAGTGACAATGATTAATGATGGTTAGCTTTCGAGAATGGAAATAAATTTGAGATGGATTGCTTATTGGGGTGGGGACGTAAAGGTTCTTATTTTGTTGAATGGAAGGTTAATTTTTTTATTCAAGTGTTGGAAGTTCTGATTCAGAATTGTTTGATGAAAGTAATTTGTATGTGGCACTGAGTTGTGGGTTATATATGAAAACCTCCTTGGTTACCAAGTATTTGATAAAATGTTTGGAATTGGCACTGCAATTTGGGCTTTTTGATGCTAATATGCATCTCAAGATATATATATATATATATATATGCTTGTCTTTCCTGTGTTATCTTTAATCTGACAAATGATAATGCAAGCTACATGCTTTTGCATTGTTCATTTTGAGCTGCTTTAGTAATGAGATTTTAATTGCAATAACGGAATAAAATCCAAATTTCCCCATTAATTATGTCTGGGTCCACTTGCATTCACAGGTATAGATATCTACTTTGCACATTCGACATGAATGGGGCTTAAACACATATTGTTTTACTTGCAGGTAGATCGGTTGCAAAGTGAAGGTTATTATGGAGGTGTACGACTGCTTATGGCAATCTGTAAAGTCTTCTATAAGCATTGTAAGGATAACAACATAAATCTCCAACAGGGGAACTTCACCCTATCGTATGATACTAATATCCCTCGCCAGGTAGAGCTCCAAATAGCAAATGCAAGAAATTTGTATACTCTTTAGATCAAACTCATAATGTTATTTTAGTTATGTTATATATCATTGTTTGATGTCAATTGTTTTTCACTCATTTTTTCTCATGCAAAGGCACTGGAACAGTAAGCTATAATGTCAATATGGAAAACAAAGCACTGTAAAGTTTCTTGTAGTTATTTTAGCACAAATACATCTGCAGTATTGATTGTTCAATTTAGCTACCTGTAGTTTCATTCCAAGGATATATCGCGGACATGATTTTTTTCTTTTCAACTTCTCTCTGTTTGTGTAATGTTATTCTTACAGCAATATACGATTTACGCTTATGATTTTTCAGACAGGACTTTCAGGGTCCAGTGCTATTGTATGTGCTGCTCTTAGCTGCCTTCTTGATTTTTACAAGGTCAGACATTTGATTAAAGTACAAGTCAGACCCAACCTTATCCTTAGTGCAGAGAAAGAACTTGGAATTGTTGCTGGCCTTCAAGATAGAGTGGCACAGGTCTATGGAGGCCTCATCCACATGGTATTTATCTTTATGTAAAATTGGTCAACAAATTTACGTATACGTACCTTATATATGCAAACTGATTCTTCTGTAGGATTTTAGCAAGGAAAACATGGATAAGTTGGGACATGGCATTTACACACCCATGGATATTAGTCTTCTACCACCTCTTCATCTCATTTACGCCGAGAATCCAAGTGATTCTGGGAAGGTTAGCAGGATGCCTTTTATGTTTTACCCCCTTTTTTTTTTATATCTATTTTCTGACATAAGAAGTATGACTTTTTAATCAGACATAAGATGTTTCCCTTAACGTCTCTGAGGAGCTATTCTGCATTTATTCAGGAAGTAGTGAAATGAGCATATATTGTTTCAAATGCAGGTACATAGTAGTGTGCGACAGAGGTGGCTTAACGGTGATGAGTTTATTATATCATCGATGACAGAAGTTGCAAAGATAGCAGCAGAAGGGCAGAGTGTAATACTTGAAAAGAATTATCAAAAGCTTGCAGAACTCATGAATCGTAATTTTGACCTCAGAAGGTAAGATGTTTTTGCATGTCACGAGCACTACTAACTATGATATTCTGACCTAGGATTGTCCATTTAAGTTCTTATTGGTATATATATCACTTGATAAATAAAGTAATAAAGTTAGCAGTGTTGGATCTTATAATTTAGGCCCCGTTTAGCATTGCTTTTGGGTACCCAAAAGTTGCATTTGAGCCAAAAGCAGTGCTAAAAGTTGGCTTCTGGTTCCAAACGCAAAAGATCTAATGTTGATGCTTTGTGGTTGGTTTGCCAACTTTTGAGCCTTAATCTAAATTAAAGGAAGGCTTAAATAACTTTTGCTGTTGAAAATTGGAGTGTAGTTTCCTATCCAAGAAAGCAGAAAAACTTCTGCAAGCACATTAGCTAAGGTTTTCATCAGATTTTATTTGTTTTCTGATGTTATAGTTCTTCATTTCCTGACAAGTAAAGTTGAAGAAGAGCTTGTTTTGTAGTATTATTTTTTCTGCTGAATGCTGTTATGTGAATCTTACACAGGAGCATGTTTGGGGATGAGTGCCTAGGTGCTTTAAACATAGAAATGGTGGAGGTGGCTCGGAGAGTCGGTGCCGCTTCGAAATTTACAGGCAGTGGAGGAGCTGTGGTTGTTTTCTGCCCTGATGGGCCTTCCCAAGTGAAACTTCTTGAAGATGCATGTCAAAAAGCTGGATTTATTATCCAACAAATACAACTTGTTCCTTCATGTCTAAATGATGTCGATCTCAACACTCTGTCAAACTAGCAGATTTATACCATTTTAGGGATAGTTTGGTTGGGAATTTATTGAGCTATTATAGAATTTGTTTTCTTTATTATTCTAAAATGCAAGAACTTTGTTATGGCTACTCAATTGAATATGTATAGAACTTCTAAATAAAAGAGTACAAAAAAGAGTTTAATTTGATTTTATAAAATAAAAGTGCTTATTTCACTCACTAATACTTCAATTCAATAATTAAAAGTAATTCTTCAAAGGTTTTTTCTTTTTTGAGGCAAAGTTTAGTTTCTTCTGAAAGTTTTGATTCTAAAATAGATGTACAAAATTCTTGCAAATGCTATGAAATACTATGAAATTAATTGTTCTTTTTTTTTTTTTTTTTTTTGTGTGTGTCTAACCTTCAAGCAAAAATCGTATGAGATTGTTCAATTTTCAACACAAGAGTTGGACCAGAGCTCTGCTAAAACCCTGAATCCAAGCACTAATCTTTGGGCATTTTGACTTGTTGAAACTCTTTCCCTCCCCCGCTTGTTGGTTTTTAACAGTTAAAAATGTAATTTTATTCATGTATGATCATGTAGTTATCTATACTTATTTAAAATAAAAGGAATAGCTGAATTGATATTACGAGTAAAGTAAAACTAATTTAATTTGTAAAATTACGTAAAAACCAAGTTATAATAAAATAATTAAAAAGATATTTATATCTTTTTATTTTTATAAAAAAAACATGTTTTTTAAAAAAACTATCCATTACTATCACATTTTTACTTTTATAACTTCTTCATTTCTTTAATTTTTTTTCTTTCAAAACTATCAACACATCAAGTAACTTCCTTTAAAATATATATATATATATATATTTTCTTCACTCACATAGTGAGTGTGTAAAAATCTAATATTTATAATAAATATTTCATTCATTTTTTTTTGCTAGTTTAGTTCTACAAGGTAATTTTCCAGTTTGTATAGAATTTTCAGTTTACCCAGAGGTGATTGTCTCATATGAATGCTTAATGATCTATTCAAGTTAACAGTTAAAAATGTAGTACTATTCAAGTTGTATTTAGATCTTGTGGATTCGGATATTAAATTTATTAACCGTAGTAGATTCGGAACGGATTCAAATAGAAATTTTTAGATATCCGATATCTGAATCTGCTTTGGTTTTGATTTAGGTTTAGATAGTATCCGATATCCAAATTCGTTATCCGAATTCGCTTTACTTACATGATAACATATTCAGATATTTAAATTCGATATTTGTTTATATATTTAATTTTTGTTTAATTTTATATATTTATCTTTAAAAAAAATTGATTAATAAATTCGGATATTATATTCGACAAATATTGTTATCTAAATCAAATGCAAATTTAAATAATAAACTAATAATAAATGAATTCAAATATATTATATAAATTAAGTGAATTCAAATATTTCAAAAATTTTGATATTTGATCTACTATTCCCTAATCGGACCAATATAAAATGATCAAAACAACTTCAATTAAGTGATAAACAATAATACACATACAATTGGGCCCACTTAATAATTTTCATTTTCCATTTTGGGCCATTTTTTTTTCCATTTTAATCTCAAGAAACTTATAAATATAATAATTTTTTAATAACAATCATTATCAAATATCAAATCTAAAAAAATTAATTCCATAATTAAAACCAAAAAATTAATACAACCAACTGCAATTTATAATAAAAATTACATATAAAAACCAAGGTAACTTGTATATAATAACTAAAAAGGAACAATTTTATTCATACAAATATCAAATAAATCCAATGCTTATCCAAAAAAAATATTAAATAATTCCAAATAAAAAACTTTAAATTAATTTTATATATCAATAAATTAAGAAACCCCAAAATCATCTTTATATATAGATAATAATTTTAAATTTATAACAATAGTTAAAAGAAGGTTTTAAAAAATAAAAATAACACTACGGTCTACGGGTAACTCGACCGTGTCAAAAAAAAAAAAAAATTAAAACCTAATAAAAGTATACATATTTTATATTTTCGAGTAAAATAACTCGTCGTGTCAAAGGAAAGTTTAAAACCTTCTTGGCTTTCTGTCAAAATTAAAACCATCTTGGCTTCTTCTAACTTTTGTTATAGATATTTAAATCAAACTTTATTTGAAAAAAATAGAACTTTTGATCAAACTAAGGATTGATTGAAGTGAAAAATCTAGCTGGAACTTGGAAGTAATCTGGTAAAACGGAAAACATTGTATTTCCGACGAAGATAGAAAACAGGAAACGATGGCGTTATCCGACATTGCTTCAATCTTGGAAAACTCAAGGGAACTCGATCGATTTAGGAAAGAACAAGAAGAGGTGCTTCTAGAAATCAACAAGCTTCACAAGAAGCTTCAAGCTAGTAAATCTCTCAACCTATTTTCCTTTAGCTTTAAATTTCATGGTCTGGGTTGATTTATATGGTTCCTAAGATTAATGGGTTTGTTTTAGATTATCAAAATATGTGTTTTTTGCTCTCTGAGTTATATTTTTTATTCAAAAAATGATTTTTAAGGTGGGTTTGTTTTAAAAGAGCTTAAATTTTGTTGATGATGGATTTTATTGGATAAGGAAGTTATTTTTGTTGCACATTATTGCTGATTGTTTTAATTTGTGATTATTTTTTGGTTTTTAGGAGAAAAGAAAACTAGAGTAATCTGATCAAAGATGAGAAGAATAGGTTTTATGGGCAGTTTGACTATTGACTTGCTTTAAAACTTAGCTACATTTGTGTTTGAGATAGATGTTAAGTTCCGCTAAGTGGAGTTTAGAAGGATTTATGATCTAAATTGAGGTTTAAAGCTAAGTGGAGTCTCTGTGTCACGTAATTTTGGTGTAAAGGTTTTGCCTTTAGAAATTCAGATCACAAAATATGCTATTTAGCTGAAATGGCTGCTTATGGGACCTAATTTTCATGGATAATGAAATTATGTGGTTTTCACACATTATAAGCTGATGCTCATTATATACTTGGAAATCCATGTAGAGAGTGGTTAAATTTGCATGTCTTCAAAGCTCATGTATTAGTGAGCCTCATAATATCCATTTAGGCTTTAGCTGTTTTAGTTCAGAATTTCAGTAGTATCGTATCATAACCTTGCTCTTGATATCTTTTTTTCCAAAATGTTTTGATTGATTTAATTGAGAATGTTTGCATGAAAGATGTCAGAAATCAGAATATTCTACAAATTAACAACTAACTGTATGAATTGGAACGCTAAAAGTATTGTTGTCAATTCAATATGGTTTAAGTTTGATTAGCAGTTTCTTGAATGTGCATACAATTCGAAAACCAGGAGTATAGAAGAAGTATCATAGAAGGAATTTTGAGATCCATATACTTGTTATAATATAAAAACTATATACAGAAACTATGAGATGCATTATAAAATCATATAACCTTGTGGAATTTGTGGCTTGGTTATGTGATTTCAAATCAGAGGCTTGTTGTGCATCCTGGATCCCATTTATTTGCTCCAAACCAATTTTGTAAAGAGTTTCAGACTTGAACCAAAGATTTACAAGAATTATTGATTCTTCTTCTATAAATGTTGCTCCTATACAATGCCTTGAGGATTTACAGGTTTTTGACAATAATTTATCCAATCAAATTCTGGATTGTTGTCTAGCATCAAGTGATTTACTACACCTTTAATGGATAGAAAACTTGCTGAAAAGTCTAGGATACAGATGATTAAATTGTATTCTTTAAGATTTGAGAATAGTTTTTCTTTCCTCTGTTACCTTCTTGGCTTTGTTCTTCATTAACTATTACTGATAGTTTATACTAATCTTGAACTTCTGTATATCAATATAGCTCCGGAGGTAGTTGAGAAACCTGGTGATTCTTCATTATCAAGGCTAAAAAGTTTATATATTCAAGCTAAAGATCTTTCAGAGAGAGAAGTAACGTAAGTTCATTATCTCTAATGAAGTCTTGTACAATTTTCTTAGTCCTTCTCTCTCTCTCTCTCTGTGTCCACATTTTCTAGTGAATCTGGGGCTTCTGCAAATGTGGCAACTTTTTCTCTATAAATGTTTGGGGCTAGTGTAGCAATGAACTTTCTGGTTTGGTTCTGTAGGCCTTTTATGATTCTCAGTACTGTATTCCATTGTTTTTGACCGACCCACTGTTTTGCCGTTTATACAGGATTTCCAACTTGTTACTAAGTCAAGTTGACACTTTCCTGCCATCTGGACCTCCAGGACAACATCGAAGAAAGATGGGTGCGTGCTACCAACTATGTCTATATGAGACATTTGAGTTGCTTTAACCTCCTCCATATTGAGTTCTCCCTTTGCATGACGATTTTAGGCTCCGTTTGCTTTTTGCTATTTGTACCTTGTTTTCAGTTCGTTTTTTGTTTTTTTTTTTTGCTTTTCACTTTCTATTTCAAAAAGCAAAATCATCAACCAAACGAAGCCTTAGGAATTTTGACACATGCATTCTTATAAAGCAAAAAGTTAAGGTCATCTTTTGGCCATCTTGGCACTTTGCTTATCATTAACTGTGTAAGTGTTAGCTTTGGTTATATAATAATCAAAGAGGATGTTAAGATAAGGCTGTAATTTTCTGCACTTTGATTTTCTCCATCTTATCCTGTCTTTCTTTCTCTATCTAAAAGTACAAATTTGAGTAGTTTAATGAAACATAGAGTTGCTTGGCTGATGACATAAAAGTTGAGTTGATATGACCACGGGTTCCAAATTTATATCATGATGGTTAAAATCAGATCAAGACTTAACAATTAGTTGAATTTATTAAGTGTTTTATGATCTTCCTATTACTTCCAAAGCTAGTACATTGAATATATGACATACGCCAAAAAAGAAAACTCATTTAGATTTCAGATACTAGTACAAGAGTATCAGCGCTTCCTATTTATGTAGCTGACATTAAACAAATTGCAGATGGTAATGATCAGAAAAGGAAAAGAATGAAGTCTGATTCAGATATCTCTCGCATTTCTCCTTCTATGCGGAGTCATATTGAGGCTTGTGTTAGTCTCAAACATGAACAGGTAAGTTTTTAGACTATGTAGCAGACATAAAAACCAGATTGTGTTTGTGAATCAATTGTTGATATTTGTTTATAGACCTAATTTACTGTGTTTGTTCTTAACTCTTACTTCCATACTAGATAACAAAGTTTACTGTTCCATATACCTCCAAACTAAGGGGATTGAAATGTGCTCTTGTACTCAGGTAGCTGCAAGAGTCACCTCGGATGCTGAGAAGGACGAGTGGTTTGTTGTAAAAGTGATAAATTTTGACGAGAAAACAAAAGTGTAAGTATGGTTCCTGTGGGACATTTCCTTTTGGCTTGTGTTGAAAATTCCATTCAGAATCTTCTTTGTTCTTGCTTTTAAGTTGCATCTCCATATGCAGATTTGAAGTACTTGATGAGGAGCCCGGTGATGATGAAGAGGGCGGTGGCCAAAGGTAAGCTTTATGCTTTAGTTCTTTCTAAGCTAAGTTACATCGAAATAATTGTTCTATATTATGCTTGTTCATGCTCATTATTGACTGGTAAGGAGGGACTCTTATCATGTTTTATTTATTTTGATAGATTGAGACTGGAATTTGAGATCAGTAAGTTATTTACTGTACAGTACTAGATTAGCTGGCCTTTTTTCCTATGTTGCTCCGACTCTTCATTTTTCTTGAAATACCCGTGTCCGACATCCGTGTCCGACACATATCCGGACATGGGTATGGGGATATGATCCTCCAAGGACCCTCCAAATACATAGAAATCTTGGAAAAAATTGAACATATCAGTGTCGGACTCAGGTATGCCACAATACGAATTGGTGGCTCAACTATTTGTAATGGCAGCATGCTTTAACTGTAATTTCGAGAACACTTGAAAGGTACGAATATATGGAGGGCTCGAATTCTTTTATGGAAACTCTTAAGAATTACTGTGCCATGGTGATTGCTGGGTAAAACTTTTTTCTTTCAATTTCTTAAATAACTGAAATTAGTCCATCAGGAAGTTGATTTTTGTTATTGCAACTTCAGGAAGTACAAGCTGCCTGCGTCTTGCATAATACCTTTTCCCAAGCGGATCGATTCTTCTAGTACTCCAGAATTCCCCGCCGGAAGACATGTTTTGGCCGTTTATCCGGGAACAACTGCCCTCTACAAGGCAACTGTCATCAGTACTCCACGAAAGGTGACTACCCAACATATAATTTTGGATCATTTGCTCTGGTTTTAATTCTTTCCTAGATTTGCTAAAATATTCATTTTATTTTCTTCTATGTTGAACTGACTACTAATTTCTTGTGCGTATCCGTGGGGGGCTGTCAACCATTCGATATCTTTCCAGAGGAAATCAGATGAGTAAGTAACATCCTCCATTCTGGCCCTAGTATAGCAGATTTTTGGAAAAAAAACATGTCATCATGCGATAACGTCTCCTATACAAACTGGCTGTTCGGACTCTTTACATTCTTCCTCGTTTTCCTAATCTTCTCCGTAAACAACGAAAAGTAACAGGGCATGAACTTTTCACTTCAGACTCTCCATTGTATATGTGTCATTACTGAAATGCTCGACCGGTTTTTTTTTCTTGTCTAGGTATTTACTGGAATTCGATGATGACGAGGAAGACGGAGCCTTGCCTCAGAGGACAGTACCCTTTCACAAGGTGGTTCCCTTGCCAGAAGGACATAGGCAATGAGATATGTGTATAAATGTGTATAATTTAGAGCTATAATAGCTGGTGTTTTTAAACATGTGAATCTGAACCTAATTTTCACGTGCCCTTTGTATTGGCTTCGTAATGAAAGATCGACACAGATAATATCCCTTTTGTTACTTCAAGTTCTATAATGCTTCTTCATTACTAGTAGTAAAGGGTGATCATTGCATCCGAGTATTTGACTTAATCGTTGGTGCACAAAGAGTAGGCTCGAATCTCTCCTTTCCCAAATCAAAACAGTAAAGGGTGGCCATTCTTTTCTCTTCCCCTTATCAAAGTACTAAAAACTGCTTAGAGAAATTAGATATGACAATTCGTGTATTCGTGTTGTGTTCGTGTATTTTGTAAATGGAATCACTTTTATAATTACTTACATATGCTGAAGTAAATATAAAAGTAACAAATTCTTCATGATTAAGATGCATTGAGATTGTGGTCACTGGTCAGCAGATCATTCTTCATGAAGTTCTATAACAAGCATGGGTGATTGGAATAGGGGGATCTGAGAGTGAATCATTGATTAAACGATTAGCAATCCAACGATTGGCAGCCTCAGTGTAGTAGACACCATCCCAGCTGATATACAAGGAAGTAGAGGTGCTCATGGATCGGATCGGGTTTAGGTAGGGTATCAACACTATATATACTTGTCCAAGTCCGGTCCGGTCCGACATATGGGCCTCAACTTCTGCCTAAGCCCGCCCATATTTGTAAATAGAAAGTCCAAACCCGTTTAGGCCCGCCCATATTTTTTTTAAAAAAAAAAAATTTTAAACAAATATTTTTTTATTATTTAATTTTAATAATTTTATCTTTTTTTTTTCTTTTATTAAATTCTAAAACATGGATAACAATATATTATTAATTGTTTACATTATAATATTATATGATATAAATTACATAATATATAAAATATAAAAATAATATATTATATAAATAAAAAACGGGTCGGGCTTGAGCTTTGATTGTTGGAGTCCAAGCCCGACCCATTTTCTAAATATGACTCATTTTTTTGCCAAAACCCATATTCCGGACTTAATATTTTTGTTCAAACCCTCCAAAATATATGAGTAGACCTTCGAATTTGAAGCAGGTCTACAAGGAAGGGTCTTCACATGCAGTCCCAAATATTTGAGTACCATCTGGTAGGGTTAATATCCCTCCACATCCCACGTCAATTCCATTCTTATGATACCCACAACAAATCTTTTGTGCATCAATAAATCCTAGAAAAAAAAAAAAAAGACAGATTAAGAGAATGTTTATGGATTAGATTTATGGCAGCTCAGTTTTTGTTTTTACTTAGTTATTTACCTTGTTGTTTTGAGTTGCTGATAAGT
Organism: Fremontodendron californicum; assembly: GCA_030761205.1. Lineage (NCBI taxonomy): Eukaryota > Viridiplantae > Streptophyta > Magnoliopsida > Malvales > Malvaceae > Fremontodendron > Fremontodendron californicum. Next base: position 31,564,565 of record JAULJL010000011.1, read on the forward strand.
CCATACTTTGCAGCATAGATATCCACATATGTTATTGCAGCTTGTGGGAGGTTTTCCCTGAGCTTGATCACTCTATTCTTGAGCTGCCTGTTGAACTCTTTGGCAATGTCATTTTGGGTTTTCACACAGCCATGCTTGTCAAGAAAGCCTGGAGGAGGATTCTTGATGCTGATTAAGGTTGATGGCAAGCAATCAATAGGACCTGTATTGTGTATCCAAAATGTCCTTGCCCCTTGAGTATACAGATGCTGTTCAAGTAGTAATTTAATCCAGGTTGATCATCTAAAAACTATGTTACTCGGACTTGGATGTAAGTATCGGACACAGGTATGTTCAATTTTTTCTAAGATTTTCATGTATTTGAAGAGTTCTTGGAGGATCATATCTCCATACCCATGTCCGGATATGCGCCGGACATGGGTGTAGGACACGAGTACCTCAAGAAAAATGAAGAGTCGAAGCAATATAGTCTAAAAACACACTTAAGCAGGATAAAAGAATGCAATTTACCTGGACTGCTATTGCCAGTTGGCTAATTATGTCAGGAATTGATGCAAGAATTTGTGCATCACCAACCGTCCGGAGTCCATAAGCAATGTCATTTTGCCCAATATCAAACACATAAAGAGCCTCTGGGAATTTCTTGGGTCTTGGAAGATGGTTTCTACAAGAATATTTATTATCTGCAAATCATAGACAATTAGTTTCCTTAGTCTAGGAGGACTTAACTTGGGGAGAAAGTATTGTTTTTTCATCAGTTCGGATTAGGGGTGTAATCCAGCCGAGCCGAGCTCAAGTTGTAAGAAGCTCGAGCTCGATTGGAAATTTGAGGCTCGAAACTCGGCTTGAGCTCGATCGAATTTCATTTTTAAAGCTCAATTCGAAATAAAAATCAAACTGCTCGAGCTCGCTCGATTAGGCTCGTTTACCTAGTAAAAATGAGCTCAATTCTCATGCTCGACTTCAAACTCGATTATTTGTGTTTGAGTTCGAATTGAAATTTTTCAATACTAATTAAAACAAAAAAGATATATTAAAAATAAAAAGGCTCGATTAGGCCGCGATCTACTCGAGTCCAGTATTAAGATACTCAAATTCATCTCGCTCGAGCTCGACTCGACAATGACTGAGCAGGATTCCCGAGCCGAACCTGAGTTGCTTGCGAGCATAGGTTTCTCGTTTAAGTTCAGATAATAACCTTTGTGGAGATCAGTAGTGCGTGCCTTGAATTGATCATACTGCCAAATCAAAACATTAAGAGCAAATGGACTTAACCCACTCTCAGCAATGGTTTTGTTTTGTGGAACAATGGTTGATCCTCCTGAGCCAAAATTGGCACCTTGCCTGAAGTTTGATCCTATTGAATCCAGATATGCACTCAAGAATGGTAATCCAAGCCGTTCAGCTGCATACAGAAAAAATACTTCTTTTGCACTCTAAAATTCATGTTATAGATAAAGAGGGAGAGGATATTTTCATATTTATATTACCAATGAAATCTATCATAAGCCGCCCATTACAAACTCTTCCAGCAGGTTTATGGAAGAAAGTTTCACCATTTGGCCATTGCCTTGGGAAAATTGCAGCTATATAGCCCCAGTGTCTGAATTAGAATCACCAAAGTTGTAAATCGCTTTGAAATTGTAGGGTTTGCTCCGACTTTTCATTTTTCTTGAAGTACCCGTATCCGACACTCATGTCCGACACATATTTGGACATGGGTATAGGGATATGATCCCTCAAGGACCCTCCAAATACATGGAAAACTTCTCAAACATACTCGTATCCGATACTCACATCCGAGTCCGAGTAACATAGAGTCCTTCACCTTTGCAGCTCCCACACTCAGTACCAATGAAACCAAGATCCCAGAAAAGATAACTCTTGCAAACTCCATTGCAGCAACAATGCTACTCTCAAATTTGGAAAATCCTCTTACCTTAGCTTAAAAAGGACTTATTTGCATATCAGCAGATGAAACACATCTTATGGAAATCAATGAACTCAGATGCTTTGACTTTCTTAATTCTTTGATCCATCTTATCTCTTTAAAGCAATTTTGACTCCATTACACTTTGTATAAAAAAAAGTCACTTCCATTCTCCATCCAATATTTTATCCCACAAGTTGCAGACTTGCAAAAGACCAATCTTTTATATGTAAATCTGTATACGGGCCGGGTTTTCGACAGAGTTTTGAAACCCGAACCCGGAATACTATTTAATAAATAAATATTTTTATAATATTTGACGGACCGAACTGGACTTTGAGCAAGGGTTTTCAAAAGGCAACTGAATTTGATCTAGTCCAACTAGACGCATGGCACCCTAACTATATGTTTCATTTAAGATTACATGTGATTGTTCTAATCAATATCACCTGTCATTTTAATTAATGTTTATGTTTCCAGTTCCACATTCTTGATAAGTGATTGTTTCATTGTCAGGTTTATCAAATATTGAAGGAGTTCACCTAAAGAAACAGTGAGCTATATATATATTAGGCAATGGCAAACACTAAAAGAAAATGTTAAAGATTAAATTGAAGTTGCTTCAACACCTTAGATACAGATTAATTATTGACTTATCTCTAAAGCTTGAAGACTTTAAAATTCATATATTGCATAGATCACATGCAGCTTATGAGAAAAAAATTATGATAAATTTGTTTAAAATTCTGTTTTGAAACTATGGCAACATATTATGGCCATGTTTGTCAGCTTGATAGACCTAGTTGCCAAGTGGGGGAAAAGATTATATATATATATATATATATATATATATAATGTTCTGCAGAACAGCATTTATCATTTCTGCAATAAGTTAGCTTTAAAGAAAAGAGGAAAATTTTATCAAAGCTAACCTCTCTTTTGCAAGTAACATTGATGCTTAATCAACAATCAGGTAATTATTTATGTATTAAATTACAAAAACTTGGTAAATCAGTATGCAAACTGTGCTTATTCATCTTGCAGGTCATTGACTTCCTTAAAAAATGTAGATATCTATATTATCCGGATTGGGGTGAGTGTCGGACGCGGGCATGTATCCGACACTCTGACACGGATATACTCAATTCTTTTTTTCAGTTTTTCTATATATTTGGAGGATGATACTTTTATACGGATGTCCGAATGTGTGTTGCACATAGGTTTCGTACACTGAGTACTTCAAGTTACTGGTTTACATCACTGCCAAAAGGCATTTATAATGACTGCTAAGAGCATCAAAACAAAAATTTTTGCATAGCTGAACATTCTTTCTCTGCTGAAATTGAATCTTTGGAGGATAAGCAGAATGGCTAAGAAACATCGATCCTACAGCAAATGATAAATTGAAAACAAAACCTTTTCTTCTCTTATTGTTGTTTCCTTTTAACATTTATAATCATCAGCAGGTTGCAAAGAAATGGAGAAACTTGATATCTGAGCTTGAAAATCAATCAGTGAGCTCTCAACTTAATTTCATGCATGATTATTCATACATCTGTCAAAGTAATTACTCAAGACTAGGCTTAATGGCATGCATGTATAATTGGCAAAGGCGGATCGCTGAATGAACCATTGATTATATGATTAGCAATCCATCGATTAGCAGCCTCACTGTAATGGACACCATCCCAGCTGATATACTTTGAAGGATTTTCACAAGAACCGGCATAGATTTCGATATCATTTATGTTTTCTTTGTGGCCACAATATACCTGAATGTCATCTTCATGAAATCCACAGCAAATCTCTGCAGCATCAAGAAATCCTACCCAAGCAAAAGAAAAAAAAATTAACATTTTTAACATTAGTAGATTTTAAGGGTCGTCCAATGTAACAGTAATACTAATAGCCATTGAATTGTTTATAATCACTTGACAACCAGGATGAGATTCTTCATATCTATATTACTCGGATTCGGGTGTGAATGTCGGATAAGGGTATGTGTCCGACACGGGTATGTTTAATTTTTTTCTAAGTTTTCCATGTATTTGGAGGGTCCTTGGAGGATCATATCCCCATATCCATATCCGGATATGTGTCGGACACAGATGTCAAACACAAATACTTTAAGAAAAATGAAGAGTCGGAGCAACATAGCTTCATATAATTTACTACCTTGTTTTTTTGCATTGCCAATCAGTTCATACTTTGCAGCATAAATATCCACATATGTTAACACAGCATGTGGTAGCTCTGCCCTAAGTTTGATCACTCTTTCCTTAAGCTTCCTATTAAACTCTATAGCATAGTCATTTTGAGCTTCGAGACAGCCCTGCTTGTCAAGTTCCTCAGGCTTAATACTATGATAGTGCAGGCTCACAGGCAAGCAACCAATTGGGCCTGTATTATGTATCCAAAATGTCCTTGCCCCATGTTCATAGAGATTCTGTTAATTAGACACAATTGATTTTGATTAGAGTTCTGATTTTTTTAATTTTAAATGGAATCAATTCAAACTTACTTGGACTGCTTTAGCTAGCTGTTCAACAATGTCTGGCACTGATAGATGAAAGTCTGTGTCATTCTTCTTCCTCAAACCAGCAGCAATGTCATTTTGGCCAATATCAAATACATAGAGAGCCTTGGAGAAGTCCTGAGGTCTAGGGAGATTACTTCTGTGAGAATTCCTCTTTGCTGAAAAACCATAGACAAAACCTATGTTACTCAGATTCGGTTATGTGTCTGGCACGGTTATGTTCAATTTTTTCTAAGATTTCCATGTATTTGGAGGGTACTTGGAGGATCATATCCCCATACCTATGTCCGGATATGCGTCGGACATGGGTGTCGGACATGGGTACTTCAAGAAAAATGAAGAGTCGGTTCAACATCGGACAAAACTCAAAACACATAATTTCCTGAGTCTAGCTAGGAGAATAAAAATATGAAAAGGAAACTGGTGTTTAAGGCGATTTTTTCGGGATAACCTTGATCGTATAAATAGCTGGTTCGAGCCTTGAATTGATCATATTGTACAATCTGGATGTCAAGTGAGAATGGACTTACTCCATTTAAAGACTGATTCATTTTGTGGCCTAATGGTTGATCCCCCAATGCCAAAATTAGCACCATACCTAAAACTTGTTCCAATGGAATCCAAGTATGGACTCAAGTAAGGCAATCCAAGATGCTCAGCTGCATACATATAAATAAAAACCTCAAATAAGTTAAACTGAACAAGGAAGGACCATAGGCCATAGTTTTTGCTGGTTTCTAGAAATAGCTTTAGAGAGCAAATCAACATGGTTTTTTACCAATGAAATCTATTATCAGACGCCCATCACAGCCCCTTCCGACCGGCCTACCGAAGAAAGTCTCACCGGACGGAGTTCCTGCTGGCCAAAATGCAGCTGATCCCCCACCAGTATCAGAATTAGAATCACCAAAGTTATAAATTGCTCTAAAATTGCAGGGTGCAAATTCCTTCACTCTAAGACCTTGCACACAAAAAACTGAAAAAAACAACAATAATATTAAAGACTTTTACATTCTCCATTGCACGAAAACTGAGGATTTCACTTCCTTTTAGTTATGAAATATCAAAGGACTAGTTACAGTTCAGAATATAATATATAGAAAAATATTTGCTTATTAAATTCCTATTAAATAGCTGTCCCTGTCTCTTCTACAAAAATGGTGGCAAACAACCATTAAGTTCAAAGTTCAAACTTTTTATAAAAATGGTTAACTATTATTTTAAAATCACGTGTTGCATACATACAAGCAATCTGCTGACATTATATTATGGCCTAAAATCATGGCACATAATCTTGCAAATTCCTTGGTAATTTTTTATGAAAAAATTTAAATTTTTAAGAGTGCTACTTGTTCCGTTAACTTTGTCTCATATTTTTGTACTTCACATGATATATAATTATTGGATAAATTCAAAGATGTAATTTAGGAGGGCAAAAGAGACATCTTTACATGTAAACTACTCGGATTTGGCTTGAAAAATACTTGAACTCGGCTAACCTCTAGAAACAATGGTTTTGGAGAGTTACAATCTAAACTCTAGAAAGCTAGATATTTTAAGTGGGACTTGGTTGATAGCCGATGCCAACTTTTTTTTTGAAGACTCCAATTTCCAGAAAGTTAAAAATTTTGCCAAAATTGAGCATTAGATTAGGGTAAATTTTTTTACTTCCTTTAGTTACATGTGTTTTCTGCTAATATGATTCTAACTTTCTGTTTGATTTTTTTCAGTTCGAAGTTGATTTGTAAACTAACTAGTGATACTGTCAATAAGTCCGAGGAACATATTTGGAGGCATATCAATGGGAAATGATTTCTCAACAAGTTAGATTAGCATTCTATGTTACCGGATGAGTGTCGGACACCGATATATGCCCGATACGGGTATTCTCAAAATTTTCATATATTCGTATGATCATACCATACACATTACTGAATATGTATCAAATACAAATGCCAGATATAAGTACTTTAAGAAAAATGAAGAATCGGTTCGCATTTGCTCTCATTTTAATTGGTTTCTAGATTAATTAGCATATGCTGTATTAATTCTTGGTGAATTCTAGCAATGCCGGATACATACCGAATATGTATCAGATACAAATGCCGGATATAAGTAGTTAATTTCATTGTATTTCCTTCATCAGAGACTGTGGCTGAAGAAGGTGGGAAGGAGTCAGAAGAGCTTTCTACACTGTATAGTGCTTCATTTATCTTTGCTATGATCCTTCTATGTCTGTTATCTCTGAAGAACTTTGTTTTCTCTTCTTCACATTAATGCATTAGCAATTCTGTTTTAGGGGATTACTTAATCCTTGTCTATTTTTGCACAACGAAGAGAATATCCATAGAAATCGGACCGAGCAGCTTTGCCTCTAGGAAGAAGAAGAAGAGTCGGAAAAACACAAGCAGCTAATATGCGCTTCTGCCTTCTGAAACAGAGTTTTTTGCTTGTAATTTATCAACAATTCTCATTTTTTTTTTTTTTTAAAAAAAGGGAATTCTGAATAGGAGTGTGTAAGACCTCTGGATTAAACGGTTCCGGACTTGGAGATGAGTTTCAAATACGGGTATGTGTTAGATATAGGTATATTCAATTTTTTAAAGGTTTTGTCACAATATGTGTTGGACATGAATACTTTAAGAAAAATAAAAAATCCGGATAACATAAACGATGCTGATGCATGTGTTAATACTTGTAGTTGCAAAGGATTATTTGTTCTTTCACAAGAATTTTTGTCCTCTGCATGTAGAAGAAATACTTACACAATTAGAGCGATTTGAGCAAACTTGCTAGACAGAGTCAATCCCTCGAATAAAAATCATTAATCTGTGCCAAAGTAGCGATCCCCGAACTCCCCCATGCCTGGAATCACTCCCAAATTCCTGTCTAGTGATGAATCAATCTCCGATGTCACAATTTTTAGCTTTGGGAATTTACTACAGACAGTATGAATCCCTTCAGGTGCCTGCAGCAAACAAAATCCATATTTCAAAACTGATGGAATAAGCACAAGCTTATGTTGCTCTAACTCTTCATTTTTCTTAAAGTACTTGTATCCGACGTATATCTGGACATGGGTATGAGGATATGATCCTCCAAAAACCCTCTAAATACATGAAAATCTTAGAAAAAATTGAACATACCCGTGTCCGACACTCACACCTGAGTCTGAATAACATAGAGTACAAGAAATTGGGAACATATGAGAAATAGCAATTAGTATAACAACTTACTGCTATAAGGTTAAGAAAGATGATGCTGGTTTCTGCAACGCCTTTACTGAGAAGAAGAGATATAGCCTTGACAGCAGAATTTCCTAACCATGCATAGATTTGAGAAAAAGTCATAGAATTGGAAGAAATAATGCTAAGTTTATGTTCTCAAACCTGAAGCCAGAACAGGGTCTAGTAATAAGACATGAAGGCTTGAGATGTCTGCAGGGAGCTTCTCATAAATTAACTGCAGCAATGTAATAGCTGAATGAGAAATTGTGTGCATGTATGTATGCCTGTATGAGGAAGAAAGACTCGTTGAACACAGTTTTTTTCAACCTACCTGCCGCCCAATTTTTCCATCCGAATGGATGAGAATTTTGCCAATTTTGATTCCCTTACAGCATGCTCTTAGTGCATTCTCCATGCTTTCTCCACTGGTATCAGGAAACTAGAGTTATTATCATTTATCAACAACTTCAGTAAAGATACAAATAACTACAGCAAGAACAACTGGTAAATGATGTGCTACAGATCTAAGCAGACCAAGCATTCAGGGGGGTTTTAGACTTTTAGTCTATGTTGCTCTGATTCTTCATTTTTCTTGAAGTACCCGTGTCCGACACTCGTGTCTGACGTATATTTGGACATGGGTATGGGGATATAGTCCTCCAAGGACCCTCCAAATACGTGGAAAAACTTAAAAAAAAATTGAACATACCCGTGTCGGACACATACCCGTATCCGACACTCACACCCCAGTCCAAGTAACATAGTTTTAGTTATTCAGTGAATCATACAATATATGATGAAGTTTGCTCGGTATGTAGTTGACAAACTCAACTGCTTAAGAGCTCGGTTTCAAAATATTGAGAGAACAATTATGTTCAGAAAAAACATGGATAACTGGCTGTCACACTCACACCCACCTTCTAATAACAGAGACCCCGCATAACCTTTTAGAGAACGCAACTCCAGGATACACAGAACCTGGCAAGCAATCAAAGAAGAAACAGAAATTTATTGATTTATTTTCAAAGAATCAGGGAGATATGTTTGAAGTAGGCATATTTATAAGTGTCAAGCATATGGCACGAAACTAAGAGAGAATAGCATGGATAGAAATATATAAATGCTGAAGAATAATCATTAATGTGTGACCTCTTCTTATCTGATAAAACAGGAGAGGACATGACACCTATGTTACCCGGATTCGGGGATGATTGTCAGGATATGGTACGTGACTGATACAGGCATGCTCAATTTTTTAAATTTTTTTCATATATGTGGAAGATCATATCTTCATACTCATATCCGAATATGTGTCGGACACAGATATTTTGCGGAAAATGAGAAGTCAGGGTAACATAGCATGACACTAGCAGTTACCTGTGGGAGTAATGATCTGTTTCTCAGTGAAAGGAAGGTGCCCTAAACCATGCTCCACAACCTGAAACATGGATTTTTGAAACCAAATGATTGTATATCATGCTGATAACTTTGACTTACAATTCCTAGTCATTTAAAACTTCTTTACCAAGCGAATTAATCGATCTGAATAGAAGACAAAGTCATGTTTTGTCGTTTTAACATCGCGTACAAGGGTGTGCATTCCTCGAATCTGAACTCAATACCAAAGCATCATTGAAGCCATCCATCATAGAGTTCAAAAAAAAGAGATTAAAAACAAGTAAAAAGCCAAATAATAGGTGTTTTAATCGCCTTCAATCCACACAAGGAGCCATCATTGAGCAGATAAAAGAGATCATCAGAATGCGATTGTTGGGGCTCAAGAACATTAGTCCTGATGAAGTGAACCGAAGATTGGATGCAGATTGGGGACTGTCTCTTTTTTCCTAGGATCTTTGTCCATTCTGGTATAGCTTTAAGTATTGCTGAAGTATGTTGCTATTGTTCCCTGATTGATTAGTGGTCTTAAGTTTTGTTCAAGTATTGTTTAAGTATGTATAGCTTTAAGTACATGTTGCACATGATGTTGGATGTAGCAGTTTAACTGCTTTCTGGATAAATAAAACACTTACTTATCCAAAAAAAAAAAGCCATGCTCTACCTGAAATGTTGAAAATATAACAAAAATATTTGGATATATTTTGCATAGATCATGCTGGCCAAGCTTGGTAAGGATATGCTGTACTATCAAATCGATTGCAGCCTCATTATCTCCTCCCCTTGGAATGATTACATCTGCAAACTTTTTCGATGGCAGTATGAATTCTTCGAAACTAGGCTTTACAAATCTAGCATACTGCAAAGTTTATACAAAGGTTAGTTAATTGCATGTAAAAAATGTAGCAATTACTGAGATAAGATAAACTCTATGTTACCTCGACTCAAGGTGAGCTCAGATACGGGTATATTCAATTTTTTTAAGTTTTTTTTTTATATTTGAAGGATCATACTTTCGTACCCATATCAAAATGTGTCGGACACAAAAAATTTAAAAAAAAATAAAAATTCGGGATAATATAGAATAAACTAGCACCAGAACTAGTAACTACTAATAGAAAAAGGGTTCACTAACTTGATCAAGCACATTTTGAATGTTCCTCCCTCTTTCGACTATATCCCGTTGAATTCTTCTTGAAAGCCGCACATCAGAATCTGCTCTGGCAAAATTTAGCCATGAATTGATAAATGAATGCTATATGTATCTATGTATGTAATCAAATTTGACGGCCATTAAAAAACTACCCTTTTTTTCTACTTATAACATAGCTCTTAACTTACCAACCAAGTAACCAAAACCAATAAGAAAAATTTATAAACCTGCATCAACAAAGATCTTCATGTTCATAAGGTTGCGAAGTTTAAGATCATGAAGGACGAGAATTCCTTCTAAAATGATAACATCTGAGGGATTAACCTACATTAACAAAACCCTAATTTGTCAGACATTTCTGATTTCATTTTAACAAAATCAATATCTGAGAAACAAAGAAATGCTAAATACTAAATTACCAAACAAGATGGTTCATTAATGCTTGTATGGGTCTTGAAATCATAGCTAGGAATGCTAACTGGTTGTCCATGTCTTAATTTCTCCATACATGAAAGTAAAAGCTCAGTATTAAAAGCATCTGCAAAATCAAATTAAATATATATATTCAAAAAACGAAAATTTAAGAACAAAATTTTGTTTTTTGGAGGATTTACCAGGATGATCAAAATTGTACTCGTGAGATTTCTTTAATTGTTCTTCGTTGAGTGAGCGATAAAACGAATCCTTATAATTTAAAAGGAAAAAAAAAAAAAAACAAATTATTACTAATAAAGAAAACCAAAAATATTCAAAAAATTAAAAGATTTACTTGATTAACGAGAACAACGCGTTGATCATGAAGTTGTGAGATAATCATATTGCAAACTGTTGTTTTGCCTGATGCTGTTCCTCCTGCAACTCCTGGATTAAAAAAATTAACATTTTCAAAAAATTAAAGAAATAATAATAGAATTTAGGAAGAAGAAAATGAGAAGAGATTGGAACCGATGATGAATGGTTGCTTATAAGGGAGATGATCAGGAGAATCAGAGCCGTTGGATTGGACTGAAATATGATCTTTGATTCCATGACTTAATGCAACAACCGTTTCAGAATCCATCATCGATCAAAAATAAATGAAATTATAAATATTAAATTATCTGCAAATTTGAAAGAAAAAAAAAAATCGGTTTTTGAAGCTTTCTCTGTAATTTTCTTTTTTTCTTTTTTGTGCTGTTCGTGTGAGAAGGAAGAGAGCGAATTACGCGGTCACAAGCTTACGTGGCGTTTTTGTTTTAGCTTTATTTCCACTTCTGGCTTCCACTTTACTTACATAATTTTTTTTGTCTAAAATAGAAAGTTAAATCATTTTTTTCAAAAAAGAAAAATTGCTACTATAATGCTCGATTAATTTGTACTATCATTTTTTTATGAATATAATTTTTTCAATATAATTTTTTTTATCTTTAAATTTTACTTAATACTATAATCTTACTAATTAATCATATTTATTTATTTTGTTTTGTAATGTATTATGACGCTTAATTAATTTAAGGTTTAATGAAAAAATGATATTTTTTATACAGTTTTCAAATGGAACCTTAATTTAACAGATATTAACCTTTTTTTAATTGGATTACAATTCAAAATTCATCTTAAAATTGAGTTCATGGGTGAATTATTCAAACTTGACATATATATTTAAAAAATAAAAATTGAAATTTAAAACCTCACCGATGATAATCTAAACTTACCTTGTTTTGATTGTTTTTGGGAAACTTTAATCATATATAGTTAGATTTGGTAATTCGTGTATTCGTATTATGTTCGTGTTATTTCACGTGTCATAATCGTGTTTAAGATATTATATACTTGTATAAATTTTGACACGTTAATAATTCATGTTATATAAAATTTGGTATATTTATATATTTGTATCGTATTCATGTTACTTTTTCGTGTTGTATCATGTTTTAATTTTTTTTTTGTGTAATCATATTATATCCAAAATTATCAAATTTAATCATAATTTAATGTCAAATGGAGATGTATGGAAGAAAGCACTTGGTAGAGGATTGAGACATGTAGAACATGGGATTTGAGATAACTAGATGTTTTTCTAACAGATTTTTCAGAAAAACAAGAATATTATACAAAAAGTGATATTGGTTTTAGGTAACAATTACAAAATTTTATCTCAAACTTGGCATGCAGAAGATAGATATAGTTTCCAATAATTTGGTGTTAATTAAAAATGGATTAATGTGTTAAGTAGAAAAGTGATAATGAAGAAACCATGGATTTGCTTTCTTTCAACAAGTTCTTTTAAAATATATTGAATGTGACATATTGGCTGATAATATATAATGGATTGTTGCTTCTTCTTTTATGATTTTTTTTTCATGCAATTTCCATTTCAAATTTAAAATATATGATGCAAAAATCTTAAAAATGACAAATCAAGTTGTAGTAGGGAATTGATAAGAAAATAAAACCCAACAAATATTCTCATAAAAACTTTCAATTCTCCAATATTCCATGGAATTTTATAACTTGTCAACTTGGTTACAATTTACTAGTTATTTCAATGATGTGATGTGTTAAATCTTCAATTCCAATTGTTTTAACTAGAATCTTTCATGCATTCAAATGTTGTTTCTAGATTTTTCAACACTTGAATATGCTTCACCAAATTCCATATTTGCCAATCTTCAAGTCAATCAACCATAATAGGCTTTAACCAAAATAGAAAAAGAGAAATTGGAGTTTCTAGTTCTAGCTAGTTCTAGAAAAGAAAACCAAACAAGACTTTGAACCACACATTCAGCTTAGCTATTGTCTTATTCAGACTCAAAATATCAAAAACCCAAACACAACTTCCCCATAATTCAAATCCACCCAAATCACTGTCCAAGACAACAATATCTGTTGTTCATATCCACTATATAACTATCCCCTAAACACTTCCCATTTGTCAGTCACTCGCATCAAAAAGTCTATGTCAATGGAGAATGTTTTTGTATTATTTGATTAAGGGTTCCTTTATTTTGTAAAAATAAATTTTAAAATATCATTTTTTTAATTTATATTTTTAGTATTTAAATAATTTTGTGTAAACTATTTTTTATTATTTGATTATTTTTTAAAAAAAATTTACATTGATATAAAAATGATAAATCCTATCGATCAATTTTTTTTGCTTCACCTTCAATTCTTAGAGATTAATCACTATACATAAAAAATCAATCATTTTTTGCTTTGCTTTAGTTTCTATACAAGAAGGGAGGATCGGTCTCAACTTAAGGGATCAATCATTTTTGCTTTATTTTAGTTTTGAAGCATAAGATATTTTTCAAAAAAAAAAAAAAAAAAAAGAGAGAGAGCAATTTTTCATTAATCCAAAATTTATTTTTTATTAATCAAATTATTTTCCACGAAATAAATAATGAAAAATAAAAAAATTATTTTTCATGTCTACAAGTACGATATTCATTCCATCACAACTCTCCAATCTTCATCAATGAATCTATTAATAATTAAACTTTGACATGATATAACTATAATTAATAATTATAAAATATTAACTAATAATATATAGATAAATATTATTTTAAAGATTTTAATGGATAAATATAATTTCATTTTTTTTTTTGTGATTACAATTAATTATATAAAAAATTCTTAATATTTTTTTATTAAACCGAGATCATGACATTATAACTTTAATCTTGAATCTACAATCATATAAAAGATAAAATAATATGTCAACTCTCGAATTTTAAATAATTGAAATAATTTTTTTTATCAATTGACATATATATATATATATATATATATATATATCAATATAATATCGTTATTCTTGTTTTTAACAAAATCCTTTTGCTATAAAAAAAAATCTCTTATATTATAAACAATCATATTTAGTAAATTCATAAAAAGTTTTACTAATTACTATATTTGATTGATAAAAAGAAATTGATTTACATTTATTTATTTTCTAGAAGAGGATCTAGGAGTTTTTGAAACAAAGACAGCATATATAGATGACTATAGACATGTTTAAAGATCGGGTAGTCTATTCAGCTCGGTTCAACTGGTCTTGGTTGTAATTCGGGTCGGTCCGATCCGACCCAAATTACTATTCAACAATTAAAAAATATTTTATTTAAATTTAATTAAAAAATAGATATAAATATTAATTAAAAAATAATATTTTAATAATTTATGAATAGTGAAATAGACTTATGGGCGATCCAGGTCCAGCCCAAAAAGGGTTTGGGCAAAAAAAAAATTCGGGCTTAGGCCTGACCCGGCCCATGATCACCTCTAGATGACAATTTATGTAGTTATGTATTATTTATTTTTTTATATATTATAATCGTGTTTAAAATATTTTATATTGATATAAATTTTAATATATTAATAATTTATATTATATAAATTTATAGGGTTAATATATAAATTAGCCATTGTACTTTATATCTTTTGTCAATTTGGTACATGAAAAATATTTTTTGTCACTTTGGTACTCGAACTTTTATGCCGTCATTCACATTGGCCATTTACCCTAACACAATTAGTTAATGTCTGATTAGGGGAAAAAAAAACTAATCAGGACCTGACACGTGGCAAAACTGTCACATCATTAGTGCCACATCATTATAAAAGAAAAAAAATTCAAAAAAAATATAAAAACCAAAATAAAAAACTTATTTTTTAAAAAATCAAATTTTATTTTCTTAAAAAAATTAGAAATTAAGTTTTATTAAAAATGACAAAAAAAGAATTAAAAAAAATCAAAAGATAAATCTGAAAAATTCAAATTCAAAATCAAAAAGAAAAATAAAAGATACATTTTTTTAAATATAAAAATTTCAAATTAAAAAAATATATATGAAAATTAGAAATTAAAAAAATAGATTTTTTATTTTTATTTTTTCATTTTTATTAAAAATATTCAAAAAAAAATTCCTTATTTTTTTTTTATAGATTTTTAAATATATATATATATATATATATAAAGTTTTCAATTTTTATAATTTATTTTGAAATTTGGTTATTTATTTATTTTTTATTTATTTGATTTTTTTAATTTTTTCTTTCATGATGATATGACACTAATGATGTAACAGTTTTGCCACGTGTTAGACTATGATTATTTTTTTAACCTAATCAGCCATTAACTAACAGTATTAAGACAAAAGGCTAATGTGAATGATGACATGAAAATTTAAATACCAAAATGGCAATGTTTTTTTTTTTAAGTATTAAAAGAACAAAAGGCATAAAATAAAGGATTAATTTATACTAAAAAAAAAACCAGCGTTACACTGCTAGTGAAACGATTCGCTTTCTATTTTTGTAATAGTAATGACAATAATGTTATGAACACATAAATTAATAACGTATAAAAGTAATTATTAATATGAAACATTTTATATGAATTTATAATATTTTGGGAAACATAAAAAAATAACATGAACACGTTCTGAAAATATATATATATATATATATTTTTTAAATTGAATCACTCTGACAAATTATGCAAAATATGTCATGAATTGAGACACGATACGAACACACAATTTTTTTTTATTTAAATTAAATCACAATGACAAACTATGTAAAATATGAGATGATTGAGACACGGCACAAACACAACATAGAAAAATAATTAAAACACAACACGAAAAATAACATGACCACGACACGAATACACACGTGTAAAAATTTATATAAATTTATAATACTTTATATAAATTATTAACATGTAAAAATTTATATAAAGTTTAATACTTTAAAAACACACAAAAAAATTACACGAACACGTAAATTTTTCTCTAAATTGAATAACTATGATAAATTATATAACATATATCATGAATTGAGACATGACTCGAACACAACATAGGAAAAATAATTAAAACACAACACGAAAAATAACATGAACACGACAC